>CM017442.1:8606043-9208569 GCA_007726485.1 Eragrostis curvula
TGTGATTTGTTTGAAGTGTCTTCTTCGTGACACAAGCATCACCTACTGCTCAACAACTGTGAGAGATAGGGATATAGAAGCAGAGATGTTGCTTCCCGAACAACTAAAGTGCGTCACACGAGTTGCCGTATCTGCTCACTTTTTTTCTTTCTTTCTTTGGCGCTGATAAAACATGGTCGTGTGCTCATTCCTGTCACGCGTTGTTCATGACCCCTGACCCAAATTCCAAACCGTGATATGATGCCGCGTATTTGGAAATTGAATAACAAAAGAATGATGCAAGTATGTTAGTATGTTGTTATTATGCGGCGGTCAACTTCCAGAAGTGTTTGTTTGTTTAGTGTTTCTTTAGGGATAGCGTAGTACATGTGCTTTCTTTGTTTGTTATTGGCATTGGAATATCGTTGACGAGTGGTATTCAGGCGCCCTTGGCTCGTTCCTGTTCACATAGTTTATGTATAGTTTGCAGGACACTTTATCTCCAATTATCTAATTATATCATTTTGATCACTTTATCTGTCATGAATTAGTCCTCTAGGTGTGATATGAATCATATGATACAGTAACCTCATAAACATTTGTTGCTGAAAGTTGTATATAGTGGGTGCTTGGCATTCAAAATTCTCAAGTTTGAGCGGTGCTTCAGGTTAGAAGCTTCATCTCAAGCTGACCGTTCATGGCCGCCTACTACGACACCGACAAAACAAAAACTTATCATACTAATTCAAGCTACTCATGCACGAAAGCGAAATGCGCAGGCTAACTTGGTGCACGAGCTCGTGACAAAAATGGTGCATCCTATATATTTGGCACAAGACAACTATCTCAACGGATTTCCTTGTCATCGCAACCACTGCAAAGACTTATCTGACGCGGCCGATTTGTTTCAGTCCAAAATGCCAAGAGATCTCAGCATTCTCATGCAACAGATGCTCAGAAAGCAATGGGGACATGTCATCCATTATTAAACAGTGCCGTGTCGCCGCCAAAGCACAAATGATGTGCACCCCTTATGATTCTGTCCGAATTTCTTTTTCTCTCGCTAGTTTCTTAAGCTGACAGGACAGCTACTACTGTAGGTCTGCTCAGGGACAAACACCTCAGTGACAGCTCAGATATATAAACAAGAAAACCGGAAATGTAGGGCAACGAATATGAAACAGTAGGAATCTTCTTCGATTTGATTCTTTTCATTGAAGTTCCCTAGAAGTATCTACATACAAATCACAACAGTGGCACTCGTAGTACGGTTTTTTTCTTACATGGCAGAAAATGTTAACACCTAGTAACAAAGATAAACAACTGAACTGCAGATCATTTTTAAAATGCTGATGAAAATGTTCTGAATTTTAGATTCAGGTTGCCGGGCGACATGTCAGGAACTCAAAAATGAACTCTGGCGCTTCGTGCTTGGAAGCGCGGGTCAGAAACATTTCAGGCATTGGCTCTGAACTGTGTGGGAACAGTTGTCATTTCTGAGCACGATTCAGAGCTTGTTCCGAATCTACAGTGTACTATGCTTCAGATCTCGTCGATCCAACATTTCTTAATTGCAGTTAATTATTGCACATGAGAGTTCCATCATTATGAAATTTATGCATCATCGAACCATATATCAATTGTTTGGCGAAAATAATAGTCCATGTGCTTTAGCATATATCTGAGGATACTATATCTGAGGATGTTTTCTGCATCATTGAGCGCCTAAAATAGAGATGGAAAATTAAGGACGGTGCATGATTTAATTGAATGGCCGACACAAATTGCAACTTGTCTATAATATATGCTAATCATATGTATCATTGTTATCGTCTAGACAAGGTCATGCATAAATGAATTGAAAGTTCAATGGGTCTTGCACACGAAATAGAAGCGGTCTCTCCTTGGACGAGTTCTGAAGTGTAACGTTGCAAGTGGTAATAACACCTGCAGGCTGCGGTCAATCATGGTGTACGCGAACAAAAAGAGACACGAAACTGTTGGTACGCGACAACGGAAGTGTTCAACCTGTATAACCATGGCCTCTGGAAAAGGCTACGGTTCCGAACGAAGCCATTGACGCTCCGGGCAGTTGAACTTTAGACTCTGCCTGCATGGCTGCATCGTTGACACCTCTTCGGATTTAGGAGAAACAGGTGGCGTAGTTCCAAGTTTCCGGCCAAAAGAAACAGAAGATGAAAAGTTCGACAAACAAGACAAAGGTTTCTCTTCGCGCTCCATGAGCAGACTTGAAATCGTAAAACAAGAAACAGCGTTTCCAGCTCATCACATGATATATTTTAACGAGTTCTACAGAAGTACGTACAACACGACCATCTTTCAGCCAGGAAAAATACTTGCAGCATCTTTCAGGGCCGGCCAAAGTGACATACTGGTACCCGGTTTCAAAAAAGCGGCACCGCGTGCAGACGCGACGACAGCGCCTGCAGAACTGACGGTGCCGGCGGTGCAGACATTGCCACAGCTCCCGTGGCGGACGATGCAAGCGTCCACGACATTTCCTGGGCCTCGATCGCGCGCCGATCACGAGCTCCGATCTCGCGCCGTTTTTCCACGGGCTAATGATGATGGCTCTCCCTCGATGTGACCGCCAGTTCATCAAGCAAGCAGTGGCCGTACGCCGAACTCTCGAACGGCACACGCGTACCTGCGCCACGGACGGACGGATGTGTACGCTTGTAGTCAGTCAGTCCGTCGGTGTTCTCGTAAAGGCCGGCCGGGCGGCTTAACATGTTCGATCGGCCGGTACGTACCGGAAAGCGAAGGGCGGGATTAGTTGGGGGGACGGATCGCGGGGATCGGCACGAATCATTTGGCGACGGCGACGGCGACGGCGACGCTTAATTATTTGCGGCGTCGGGGTCAATCATCAAGCGCGGCCGTTCGTTCAAAGACCATCAACGCGACGCGCGGCGCCGTGGTCGCGCGGCCGTCCTGCCTGGCCCCGATCGACCACCGGCCAGGCGCAGAGCCGGGGACAGGTCCAGACGCTCCGCCCGCGACCGCGCCACGCCCGCCTGCCGTGCGCATTGCCTCGCGATTTGGCTGGTTGGTCGCGTGGCCCCGGTTTCTGTTTCCGCCAGTTCGTGCTTGGACCCGCCTCGCCCGTGCGTGCCCCATTGCTATAGGGCGCGTTTGGTTGCCTGGCTGAGGCTCAAGCCAGGCCCGCCGCATGCACGATTCGCACGATTGGTTGCCTGCACGCACACCTCAGCCTGGCCCCCGAGATGCAAAACGCACGCCGCAGCCTGGCTCTCCAGAAACGAAAATGGATTGCGTTTCTGACGGGCATGGCTCCGGTGGTGCAACATTTTTATCTGTTAATGATGTTATTAGCACACTAATTAGTATATATTAAGTGATATTAGTTTATTTTAAATTAATTAAGGTTTAATATAGTATGATAAGTGATACACATTAGATAAAAAACAAAATAAATGTAATTTTATATTTTATTTTTTTATTTCAATCATATGCATTGCATCCTCATCCAGGCAACCAAACAACTGCTCTATTCATCCTGCATGATCTGATTCAGGCAACCAAACAACACCGTGTTGCATCTGTGTAGCCTGTCTCTGCTTGGCCTGGATGGCATATGCGAGCCAGGCTCTACCGAGAAGGAAACCAAACACGCCCATAGCTAGCTCCTCGCCACGCCGCCTTGATTCGGCAGTGGCCCGGGCCGCCGGGGACCAGCTAGCTGGGTGCGTGCACCCGGCGCGTCCGAATCCAGCGCAGACCTCTCCTGGCCGCCACGTGTCTGGCTCCCAGTCAATAGACGATCCACCGCACCAATCACAGAAGGCCCCACGCACCACCATTCACTCCGTTCACCTTGCCCGCGCGCCCTCTCGGCCCCTACCGTTCGCCCGTCCCGGTTTACACAACGCATGCAATGCCCCATGGGCCATGCTCGACGCATGCACCCTCCCACATGTTTGCAACGCCCCTTTCCGTCACATGCTGGTCATGTTGGCGGCGACGCATCGACGAGAACGTGCCGATCGAGTGCCAACATGTAGAATAGGGGAACCAGTGCAGACGACGAAAGCAGCATTGTCTGATGCTGTCCCTATATATATATACTCTCTCAGTCAACGGTGAACCATGTTCGTCTCCGCCGCTCCTGCCAAGCTAGCTAGCGTTGTATCCCACACATGGTAACACCCGCATTGACAAGCGGCAACAGAATGTCAACCCGTGCGTAAAGAGGAAAGTAAACACATGTCCGCAAGAAAAAAAAAACAGTAACCGGGATGATTCCTGCAACCTGGAATCGTAGCATCATCTACTGCGCGCTGCTGCAAAGAAGCGCGCCAAACATTTATCTTTTGTTGGGTCCTCCAGCTCCTTCGTTTTGTTGGCTCCAACTCCTTTTGAAAGAAGAGCGCGCGTGTGCCGTCACATGATTGGGCGCTTCGATCATTTCCCATGTGTAGCAGCTCGTGAGCAGGAGGCGGCGGAGGAGGAGGGCGGCGTGGGCGCCATCACGGTGCCGCGGCCCCCCATCATTGCCACTCGCGGCTCGTGGCCGGTGTTAACAGCAACAGCAACAATATTCATCAGCCGTCGTAGTGGCGAAAAGGCGACGCCCCCAATGGCTCGGCTCGAACGAATCTGGGAGAGGCGCAAAGCGCTTCTTCGTCCATGCCCCACGGCGCCGGCCGGACCCAACACGTGGCGCGCGGCGGCCCGACCGACCCGGGGGGCGCCGGGACCGAGCTGCTTGCCCGCCGGCCTCTCCGTCCGCGGGATCTCGCTGCGATCCGGTGGGGCGCGCGGGAGAGCGAGTGATAGAGGAGGTCGCGGCTCGCGTCACATGTCCGTTTGTGCGGCAGCCGGCAGGGCATGTGTACGTGGGTGCTGCGGAGGCGGCAACCCCTCTGCCCCACTGCGGAGCTGAGGCCGATCCGCTCGATCGCTGCTGCCCGGTTGGTGGCCGTCGCGTTAATAATCTCCTCTTTTTTTCCGTTCGAACGGAGTGGTTCCCGTTGTTTGGGTAAAAGGAACACGCAGGGGATAGATAACGAAATCAAGCGCAATTATGCAAAGCGGCTGATATCTAAAGAAGCGGAGGTGTGTGTACAGTAGGAGATCACTGAGCTTTTCCGAGGCACCGAGCTGCATTTTCAGAGGGAAGAGCACCGCTCGTGTTTTTATTTTTTTTCTCACTCTGTAGAGAGATACAAGGTTCTGAAAAGTGGGAGGTGTCTCGATTAACTGATCTGGAAAGAGTCCTGAAGATTAGGTACTTTGGTTCAATGCACTAATGCTAATTATACATCACTCTTTGTACACACTAGTACTCCACAATCACATCAGATTGCGATTGGTCATAGCTCAAAAAACCGTTCACGTCGGATTACTTCAGTAACCAGCTGCTTGCACCCGCGTCTACGTACTGAGTCTGACCCGCCTTTCCCTAAGAGGTCCTCTTTTTTCAGCACGAGTTGCGTCTATCTGCACGTTGATCAATTCAAAATATCCCTGCGACTCGCTACTACTACTAGTACTTGCCATGCGTCGACGTCATCCGAAACCGAGTAGGCTCCAGCTCCAGACATGCACGTCGTCGGATAGGTAAACGACAAGTGGTCGAGGTGATATGCTAGCTCTTCATCTCTCGATTTCCCACTCCCACACACACCAGGATTCAGAAGATACCAGCACCCAATCGCGGGAACGACAAAAGGGGTATGCGTGCCAAGTGGGGGAGGGAAAGAAACAGGAGGCATGGCACGCCATGCATGCGCTCCACACCTCGGAAAACGAGATGTCCAGCCGA
Organism: Eragrostis curvula; assembly: GCA_007726485.1. NCBI lineage: Eukaryota > Viridiplantae > Streptophyta > Magnoliopsida > Poales > Poaceae > Eragrostis > Eragrostis curvula. The sequence goes on from CM017442.1 coordinate 8,611,832, forward strand.
GGCTAGATTCATCTGCTGCCAGAGATCAACGTCGTTTTCAGCGTTGCGGGAGGAGTCGAGCTCGAGCCTCGCTCGCAGGCTGACACCAGGCAAGGCGAGAGAAGATCTTCATCAGCTTTACCGCTAGGACAGGAAGCACGGACCCCATCCTGCGTCTTCCAGGCCACAAGAAGCGGCAGAAACCCAGCGTTTTTCGGTGGCGCCAAAGAGAGACAGCGAAGTAGGTGGCGGAGATGCCACTAGAGAAACAGAGCAACCGAGCTATCGCCATCGGTTGAACCGGTAAAGGTTGCGGAGTTACCAAGCAAGTCGTCACGGCCAACGATGACGAGTGAGCGAGCTCGATCGCCGTTCTTACCACGGGGCGGGTGCCGGCCGCCGGTGGTGGGTAACGGGAACCACTACTCACAAGTGGCACAGGAAGCAGGAGTGAAAAAAGGTTACGGATACGTTCAAAACCGAATCCAACAGCAGCAGGATCGAATCAAATCGCAGAGGCTCCAACCAACGGTGCTTTTCAGAGAACAGAGTACTTTTCTTCTCGTATCCACTGAAAATCAGAAAACCAAGTTGTTTCCTGACGCTGCACACGTACACACACTGCAACTAGCACAATCCAACCCACACGCGCACACGAATTCAAAGCTGTTTTGCTGCACAAGCACCTTTCGCTCGCCGGCGGCGAGGAAGCAACCAAACTAGAGGGAGGAGCAAAGGGAATGAAGAAAAGGTTTGGAAAGATGGAATTACAGGAGACTAGACTATTCTTCGGTTCTCCGGACGACATCTCGCTTGAGGGAACTGTACACTCGCTCGCGGACGCAAACACGCTGGTGTTGGTATATACACGCGCGCCGCCGGCCGGCCGGCCGGCGACCGGCGTCGGCTCGTCTCGCCGAAGAAGTTAAGAAAGCAGGCAAACCAAGGTGGATTGGTAACTGGATTGGGGTCACTCCGCCCCAACGACCGCCGCTGCCCTCGCGCGGAGGCTCGGGCTCCGCGGCTGCCTCAGCATCTCGATTAGCGCCTCTGCCTGCGGATTACGCAATGGATTAGTTTCTGATTCGTATTGGATTAAGCGAGAAATGGGGAAGAGATTGTAATTTTGGTGAATCGTAAGTATGGGTTAAGAGCGGAAATGTGGTGTTTACCTTGGTTTTGAGCTTTGGGCGTGCGGACGATGATTGGGAGAGCGCGACGAGGGGAGGGATGGCGCCCTCGCGGGCGACCATGGTGCGGTACACGGCGTTGTCCTCGCAGATCTGCAGCAGGGAGAGCGTGGCGATTTCCTTCTGCCGCGAGGAGCCCACCTCCACCATCTCGACGAGGACGGGGATGCCGCCCTCCTCGACGGCGGCGGCGCGGCCCTCGGAGGAGCCCACGAGGGAGTGGAGGACGTAGGCGGCCTTGTCCACCATGCCGGACTCCGGGTCGGCCATGAGGTCGAGCAGGGGCCGCACGGCGCCGGCCTCGACGGCGCGGAGGCGGTTCTCGCGCGCGCCGCTGCAGAGCGCGTAGAGCGCCGTGGCGGCGTCCTTCTTCCCGCGCGCGCCGCCGGTCTCGAGGAGGGAGACGAGCAGCGGGATGGCGCCGGCGCGGCCGACGGCGGCCGCCGCGGAGCCGTCGAGCTGGGCCAGCCGGAGCAGCGCGCAGGCCGCGTTCTCCCGCGCCGCGGGCGATGCGGCGGACTTGAGCGCCTGCACCAGCGGCCGTATCGCGCCGGCCTCGACGATCGTCGCCTTGTTCTCGTCGCAGAGCGAGAGGTTGAGCAGCGCCGTGACGCCGTGCTCCTGAAGCAGCGGGTCCGGGTGCGACAGCAGCGCGACGAGCGGGCGCACGGCTCCCGCCGCCGCGATGCGGACGCGGTTGTCCGGGTTGTGCTTGGCCAGGAGGCGGAGCTCCATCGCGGCGCGGCGGAGCGAGTCCAGCGACGGTGACGGCGACTCGAGCTCCGCGACCAGCGACGAGATGGCGTCCTCCGACGCCTCGGCGGCGCAGGAGAGGAGCAGGCGGTGGATGCCCGCGGCGGCGGCCGGCGTGAAGGAGAGGTCGTCGCTGCCGCACTCGCTGAAGGGCTCGGAGCAGGAAGAGTCGCCGCTGTCGCTGTAGCAGCTGGTGCTCCGCCGCCGCGGGGAGGTGGACGCGTCCGACTCCATCCCGGCTTTCACCTCCTTATCGCACGGCGCAGCTCGAAGCGAAGCAAATGCCGGGAGGCGAGGAGAAGGAGGCGGTGGTGGCGAGGCCGGGGAGCCGGGTGGGGAATGGAATTGGGTGCCTTGCGTTTGGAGAGCGGAGACGACGCGACACGCGAAGGAGCGAATGAAATAAGGAAGGGGCCGGTCGTGTTAACCCACCCGCGTTAACTAATCCACCCGCGTTAACCTTTTTCCCACCGTCAGTTAGAGTGCAGCCGTGGCCGTCAGATCATATCACGACGGCGCCCATGCCCTCGCGTGGCGCGCGACGGACGAGGGGCGCGTGCCGCGTGACTGTCCGGCCGTTGGATCGCGACGCGACGGCGGAGGAGGCGCGCATCTCGTTAGGGAGCCGCCAGACCGGTGGGCGAGGAGGAGTTGGGGGCGTGACACGTGAGATGGGTCCCGCGTGCGCGCGTACGTACGGGCGTGGTGCACGTGAGGGCGTCAGGACGCGTGCGGCTCCGGGACTCGGGGCTGGTCCACCTTGGCGTGCCCCACGCTGGGCTGCCTCGAGTGGTGGGCAGGCTTTGCTGGGAACCGCGGGGCCTGTGGAGCAGTGACCCGTGCCGACTTTGGGTTGGGCTGGCTGGAAATGCGCTAATCGGATGACGCATAATACTTCCTCTGTTACTCAATAGAGTAAAGTGCATGGCTGGTACTTAAACTTGTCCAGTTGTGTCATTTAAGTCTCTGTACTCTTAAATTGCAGTTTTGACTCTTTAAACTTAGCTTCGGGTGTTATTTAGGTCCCTATACTCTTAAAATGCAAATCTAGCTCCCTAAACTTAGTTTCGGGTGCCCCTAAACTTAGTTTCGGGTGCCATCTAAGTCCTGTAATTTGTTTGTATTATTTGTATCATGCCGTTTATCAATATTCTATACACACAATTTTTTTCTCAAATATTTAGATAAATTGTGCATCATTACATTAAGAAGAGAAATAAAGTACATGGGTCAAGGTAATTAACCCCCCACACCACATACACATGTACAGTATTTAAAGAACACAAAGAAAAGAAAAAACACACCCAAAACAATCAGACAAGACACCACTCAAACAGGACATGGCTAACTCATTATGTAACACATGGAACAACCGAATGAGATGCACCATAGCACGCGCACATTTAGTCTATACACATATTTGTACTTAAATTCATGTTTATTTGACTACAATTAAGTGATATCTATAAAAGATAAATCAATTTAATTGGTATAATGATGTATTTTGAAAGTATAGGGCCTAGATGACATCCGAAGCCAAGTTTGTAGAGTTAACTTTGTATTTTGATAGTACAGGGACCTAAATGGCACATGAGGCTAAGTTTAAGGAGTCAAAAGTGCAATTTGAGAGTACGGGGACCTAAGTGACACACCCGGACAAGTTTAAGGACCGGCTATGCACTTTACTCTATTAAATACTTATGCACATTCCTTTCACAAAACACGCGTACTTGGTAGTTTAAACTTCAAGGTACAAAATGAATAAAATGACTTTGATAACAAATCGAAATGTTATAGAACCTATATTTTATAAGGATAAAATTGGAAAGCACATTTCTAGGAAGACGGGAAGTGTCAAGTATTAGAAATCAGACAAAGTGGTAAAAAAATGACAAAGTATTTAAAACCGACGGGAGTAATACTTCAATGGGATCGGCCTCTATGGCATGGAATTGCCCAGAAGCACCACTAGTCTCATTTGCTTATTCCAAACCGTGTATTCTAGTAAATTTCAGTAAGATAAGACCGATAAAACTAAAGTAGCCAATACTGCAGAATCCGTGATTTTTATCCGTCTTTTTGTTTCTCTATATGACCCCACTCGTTGAGTGATCGTGTGAATCACATGTGACTCCGTACGTAAGACCTGATTGGCCGATTGACTTGAGTTTCTTCAGCTGATCAATTGTTGCGACAGAGAGCAGCAACTTCGTCCGTAGGAGTATCCAGAAAGGGATCCGGATGAGGAAATCGCAGCGTCTACCGGCGACAACAAATCCAAATCCAAAGGAAGCTGCCAAAAGTGATCCATCTCTTGCATCATTGGGAAATGAGTAAGATAAGCACTTGACCGGTTGTTGACACGCGTTCCTGTTGACTGACAAACTCGTCTTCGTCCAAAGTACCTTCTATGTGTCCAGCTGTAAAAGTGGTCGTTTTGGGAAAAAGAACAGTACTCTCATCGAAGTATATTGAACTTGTTTCAGTAGGTTATAATCGAGCTATACACAGAACACTTTCGTAACTCAACTTACTACTGTTCTTTACTAAAAATCTCCGTATACAGTTATCAGAAATCATTCCTTCAGAGATATCCACGGTCAGTCAAGTCATCGTTGATAGTTACTGATGACGATCTCCCGAATAACAAACACTCGTCATACATGACGAATCACTGGGAGTGGATATCATACATGTCCCGAAGCAATAATGATCTGATTTCCGTGCTTACTTTACACTCGCTGACCAACTGAACGGCCATTCAGCTTGCTCACTGTAGTTCTGAAGATAGGGCCACGGAGAACCTTCATCTAGAACCCGGCGGAGCAAGTAAAGTACAAGCGGCACGACACCAGAATCAATTCGTGCATTGTGCATTGCAAAGTGTAGGGGGGGGGGGGGGGGGGGGGGGGGGGGTGAACTCATTGCAAAGTGTACTGTGATCGGTGGAAATTGATGTTTACTGTCGATGTACGCATCCTGGAGTGGGCCATTTTATGAACTCGGCCTAACAACTACTATGATTCTAATGCAACAGTAGTACCTGATAGCATCACAAGTCTGACTGATCCTAGCCAAAGCCAACTGACTACCGGTGCAATGCAACTGCGATGATTATTGTGTTATGTTGGTACTCACATTTGTACATGCATTGATAAGGCCAGCTGCAGATCTCTGCGGTTAGCAGAGTATGTTATTTTTGGTGAAGAAAAGATTAGCGGACCTGACACATTTCGCCCAAATCAGTATTCGGGCCGAAAACCTGAAGATGGACTTGGGCTCCAACCAACAATCGAGGCCTCCTTTGGGTGGGCCTCTGCACCCAACGTTGCTCCAGCCGCAGCCGCCGCTCGGAGGCCCCGCCGGACCCACTATACAGCCTCACCGCTTCGAGACGTACGATAATACAGCTCTAGAACTGGTCGCCGAGCCCACTCGCTCCCACTGCAAGCGGGCCCGGTCGGTAACGTAACCGAGGTCCATACAAGGCCCCACACCGCGGCGATCTTTATCAGCCACGCAGCTTCTCTCTCCGTATCAGCCGACAACCGAATACGCGAGGGTTCTCCACCAATCCCCCGCACTCGGCCGCCCCCGCGTGAAGTCGGCGCTCCCTCCTCCTCCCCCCCTGCGCCGCCCTCGCCTCAAGGTATGGAACCCTAGCCCCGATCCGCGCGTCCTCCGTTTGTTCATGCGTGTGCTTCTCGGATTCGACGAAGTTTAGATGTTTGATCCTGCGGTGCGCATAGGAGGGTGCGGTTTAGTCCGATCGCGTCTAGTTCTGAGTCGATCTATCGTCTTTTCGGGTGGATTTGGATCATGCGTCGACGGTTTGGCCGCCGCAATTCTGGGATCTGATTGGGTACATCATTAACTCACTGGTTTACGGTGGATTGGTTGATCCGTGCTGTATTTGTGTTGCTAGTGAATCGATTTGCCCTGTTGGTTGTTTTCTATATTTGCTATAGATCCCTAGGTATTTGGAAATTCAGGTAGTAGATGTTTTTCCTCCTTGATTACGTGAGTTAGTTTTCCTTTTGGTTACTGTATTTGGTCGGTGCGTCTCTATTATATTGCCATATATTTGCATAAGCAAGAATTGAGTAAGAGCACTTTGATTTGTTTACAAGCACTTTAAAATTATACGCACTGTCGTGGTCCGTCTTCCATGCATTATCCTTAGTGTTTCATTATATTGCATAGATTTACATAAGCAAGAATTGAGTAAGAGCGCTTTGATTTGCTGACAAGCACTTCAAAATTGTTCGCGCTGTCATCGTCTGTCTTGCTTGCATTATCCTTGGTGTTTCACAGCCTGATGATTTGTTTTGCGGTGGCTGGTCATAATATGCTTAGCCGGGAACACGAGTAGTTGTTCCTTATTTGTTTCTAAACTTTTATCCTACGCCAACTTGCTTCCTTTCGTACTGAAAGGCTTTGTTGTTGTTATTGTTTCTAAACTTTCTGATCCTTTAACCTTTAGCAAGAAGTTATGCATAGAGTGTAATTGTGGAATGACGTTACAATCCATGGGCCTTAATACATGGGTTAGAAGGGAGTGTAGTTATATAATCCATGAATGATTAGTATAATGAACCATCAACAACATTAAATGGAGGCTTGAAGTCGCAAATAAAACATGTCGAGCTGGCTATTTCCGTTAACAATATTTGTACGCATTAAATCCATGGATAGATGCATGTTTGGTGTTTTGAACTCTGTTAGTTGTTTTATTTGTGGAGCCTCATTTGCCAGCCTCTACCTTTCCTTTTTCCCTGGATGCATATCTACTTTGGTCATATACATTTATTACTGAGGAGTGGGGTCATATGTTACGGTTAAGGTACCTGCTGCACCATCTACAGGGTCATTTGGTTGCTCTGCTTTGTGTTTCCAAAAGGAAAAATAACTTCATATGTGATGCTTCACTGTGCTCTATTCTTTGTATCAATCTCGTTTTTTCGCTTCTCAAGTCATTGAGATAGATGCGTACTTATTGTAAGTGTCGTATATCCTGCAATAGTTAACTAATGCCATTTCACAAGAAGAATTGTAGAAACATTGTTGGTCAGGTATTTGATTACTGGGAACAAAAGTTGCAAGGAGTAGGGTACTTTGTACATTTTTTCACCTAATGGACTTTGAATTTGAATTTAGGTGGGAGGGTATTCGGAATTGTCATTTAGTGGAATATGAATTCTGTTTGCATGCGGTATAATTGCTCTGCAATATTTATAACGTTCCTATTTAGGTGGGAGGGTTTTCGGAATTGTCGTTTAGTGGAATATTCATACATCTCAAACTGCTATTTCGTTTTATATTGTTTCCTTGCCAGGTTCGCATCTTTCTTGCCAAACTATTGATTGGACTTTTTTTTTCTCGAATACAATTGATTGGGACTAAAAGATAACTTTGTGATCGATTCCACCACAAATGTTCTTTTCTGAACTTTCATCGTTCTTCTAAATCCATTGATACTGTCCACTTTCTTATTTAGCTATGTAGGTTAGAGTAGACCTTGCTCTGCAATGTTCATGCCTTTTTTGGTTCATTATGTTTCCATTTTATTTATAACGTTTCTATTAGGAAACTGGGCACCTGTTCGCCTATCTCATTTTCTGCTTGTATTCTTGGCAGGTCAGCCAATCATCCAGGCTTCATCAAGATGTCTGACAGCCAGGAGACTGATAGGAACATTGAGATCTGGAAGATTAAGAAGTTGATCAAGGCACTGGAGTCAGCTAGAGGCAATGGCACGAGCATGATCTCTCTCATTATGCCTCCACGTGACCAGATTGCTCGAGTGGCCAAGATGTTAGGTGATGAATATGGTACTGCTTCAAACATCAAGAGTAGAGTTAATCGCCAATCTGTGTTGGGTGCCATCACCTCAGCTCAGCAGAGGCTCAAGCTCTATAACAAAGTCCCTCCAAATGGGTTGGTTCTCTACACTGGAACCATTGTCACTGAAGATGGAAAGGAAAAGAAAGTTACCATTGATTTTGAGCCCTTCAAGCCTATAAATGTGTCTCTGTACCTTTGTGACAATAAGTTTCACACTGAGGCTTTAAATGAGCTTTTGGAATCTGATGACAAGTTTGGGTTCATTGTCATGGATGGTAATGGTACTCTTTTTGGCACACTAAGTGGCAATACCCGTGAAGTGCTTCACAAATTCACTGTTGATCTCCCAAAGAAGCATGGTAGAGGAGGACAGTCTGCTCTGCGTTTTGCTCGTCTTCGGATGGAGAAGCGCCATAACTATGTCCGCAAAACAGCGGAGCTTGCTACTCAGTTCTTCATTAATCCAGCTACAAGTCAGCCAAATGTTGCAGGGTTGATTCTTGCTGGTTCTGCTGATTTTAAGACTGAACTGAGCCAATCTGACATGTTTGATCAGCGTCTTCAAGCCAAGATTCTTAATGTGGTTGATGTTTCGTATGGTGGTGAGAATGGTTTCAACCAAGCTATCGAGTTGTCAGCTGAGATCCTAGCAAATGTGAAGTTCATACAGGAGAAGAAGTTGATAGGCAAGTATTTCGAAGAGATCAGTCAAGATACTGGGAAATATGTGTTTGGTGTTGATGACACCCTGAAGGCTCTTGAAATGGGCGCTGTGGAGACCTTGATAGTGTGGGAGAATCTGGATATCAACAGATATGTGCTCAAGAACAGTGCTACCCAGGAAATTGTCATAAAACATCTAAACAAAGAGCAGGAAGCTAACCAGAGCAATTTCCGTGATGTATCTACTAATGCTGAGCTGGAGGTTCAAGAAAAAATGTCTCTCTTGGAATGGTTTGCCAATGAATACAAGAAGTTTGGTTGCTCGCTAGAGTTTGTCACTAACAAGTCTCAAGAGGGATCACAGTTCTGTAGGGGCTTTGGTGGCATTGGTGGCATGTTGCGCTACCAGCTGGATATCCGGTCGTTTGATGAGCTTTCTGATGACGAGGGTTTGTACGAAGACTCTGACTAGCAATCAGCCAACCTCATGCTTGGGCTGGCCCATGGAAGGACGCCACAGCCACAACAGCTCGGTTTCACTACACCTACGCAAGAACACCTGAAAAGCAGCTGTAAGTATATTATCTTGTTAATTGTGTCACAGCATGCTACTATACTGTGTTGTTTGATTGTTCATACCCCCTTTTGTTCATCAGATCCAGATATTGATGGGCGTGGGCCAGCATCATCCTCTGCTGGAGGAGCTTAAGACCAAATGATTATGCATGACAGTGAAGTGTCAAGAAGTTACCATACTTAAATGGCTATTTAATTTCAAGTAAACCATCATGGTAGTAATGTGTCAAGAAGCAAGCAGTTAAAAGGCTAACGCTCGTTATACCCGGATGTTGCCTTGTGCTTCTAAACTATGTTATCATTGTCGTTTGTGTACTGGGTCTAAGATGTTAAAGTCGAGTGTTTGCTTGAATTGAATGCTCTGAGTCAGACTCTGCGTGGATACTGCTACTCATGCAGTTTTGCAATGAAGATATTTTCTAGTACTAATTTTTTTTTTGTCATCCTGCGTGCCTTTCTTTGCATTGGGATATTTTCTTTCCTTGTCATTATTTTCCTTGTGTCCTTTTTCACTTTTACTTAACGGGATTTGTTTGTTCTAGTGTCTGGCTGTGGAGAATAAACCAGAAAATCCCATTGTGATGATTGTACAACAGTGATTGCATATAATTGGTGGATTTGCAAATAATCGATGTTAAGAATATTATTTTCGATTGGGATGCTTGTACAAGGAAGCTTGGAAGAAATATTGCTCGTTGTTGGGAAGAAAATTTGATCGGTTTAAAACATGCTGGTTCTGACATTCTGTTGAAGTTTTTGCGTTGCGTGGTCGGACCGGACTGCCTGCAGAATTGACCAGCAGAGAAAGAAATGAACCCCCAGACCTGATATCTGAGGCGCGTTAAGCATGCTGATAATGGCGGCGGCGGAGAGCTTCAGTCTTTAACGATAAAAATGATAAGCATGCTGATAATAGCGGCGGCAGAGAGCTTCTTGATTATTGCTACAACTATGGTCCCAAACACTACAATGGGACACGTGTGGGAATGGCAAAGCATATCCGTGCACGTGATTAACATTTTCATATTGCAAATCATGTTCAGTAAAACTTTCTTGGAAAGCATTTAGAAAGTCGATCATTTTGAAAAAAATAAAAGAAACAATAGAATCGAATTTATCTGGGGCAATCTGAAGGATTTGTCGGGCCAGTCTTCAAAAATGCTCATAAGGGTAAGGTTTACGTATGTGCGTTCATAAGGTAAGTGTGAGTGTCTAGGTTGTACTGTGTAATCTCAAAAAGAATTTATCTGGAACAAAATAATTGACCAAAGAAGCCGCAAGATATTTTACAGAACGACGATGGTACCTAGGTATTTCCGCTCACATTGCAGCGCGGGATAAACAGAGCTCTTTGAATCTGATCAGCTGAGCATCTCCATCAACTTTATTGCGTTGCATATAACGTACAGTGGTATTAACGAAAAAGTTTCAAATCATCGGTCCCCCGATACAAGCAAACTACTACCTCTACCGAAGTGGTTATGCCTTTCCAGGAGAAATGCACGGTCAAAACAATGGTGCTTCGGTTGCGTGTGTATGCAGGTCCTGGGAACAAGATGCTAGATGCCCCTCTTTTCAAACGTTTACTGTTCCACACGGACAACATCGCCGTCATGCCAATCCGGGGGGCTTATCCGAGACCGGGGTACCAGGTTGCTCGCGGTGTCTCTGACCATGTGACGAAATGGATTCCAGCACGCAGGAGGCTGACTGGCTGACACGGCGACGCGACGAAGCTTCCACGCCCCCAAACCAAACCGGTCACGCCCGCCCGCCGCCGGAAACGTGCATCATGCAGAGCGGCACCAGAAACGACCGCGCCAGGCCAGGCCACGCCGCCGCCACAGAGCCCGGGTACCTGTATAAATTCGCACGGACGCCCTCGTTGCCACGGCACCAACCAACCAAGTCGAGCGATCGATCACAGAAGCAAACGCTCACGCGAGAAGAACAGGACCCAGTCACTTCGCTCGAGCAGAGGAAGCTAGCTAGGGAAAGCTGCACAAGCGATGGAAGGACTGATCCCGTTCGTGATCGAGGCCTTCAGGAAGAGCCACGAGCGGAGCACCTACCGCAGCGTCTCGTCGGACGGCAGCTCCCGCGGCGGCGGCAGCAGGCGGCACCTCATCGACTACTACGAGCTGCCCGAGGCAGCAGCGGACGACGGAGCGTCGTACCGCCGCGCGCTGCCCGACCTCGTGCAGGCGACGGGGGCCCGTTGCGCCGAGGAGTACGGCCGGCCGGCGGCCGTGGCCGCCGGGTCGGCTTACCGCCGGAAATGACGGGCGGCATGGCCGTCCGCCTGCCTCTGCTCTGCTTCATCTGAACATTGGAGGAGCGCGGCTGTTGCACTGCTCTGCTCTGCTTCGTTAACTACTCCTGTGATTAGTATTGGATTGGTTCTGTTTTGTTCGTTCTTATTAGTCCTGTAATTAAACAAAGTCTTGAGATTGTGAGCGCAAAGAGGCGCTCATGGCTCGCAATCGCATCCTTGTAAGGGGAAAGTGAAATCCATCAATATATTTATCGTTCAAAGAACTATCAGTTCTTCACCAAGAGAAAAAAAAGCGAGAAAATTATCAACACATCCATTCCAATATTCCTTTCATATTTTGTCCACCTTTTTGACTTGTGTTTCGATATTCGAATGTGACTCGCAAGAAAAACTCCGGTTGTCAAATGCGCAAACTTGTTACGTGTGTATATCAACCAGCGTATGATTAGCTGACGTTAACCACCCAGGAAACGGTCGTGCCCATGCACGGTCATAGCGGCCTTATCCTGCTGCTTGTGCTAGGCGTCAGCTTCAACGTAAAGCAGCAGCAGACAAGTCGCCTCCAATCCAGAACGTGTCGACTTGCTCTCTGCTGCCCTGCAACTTGTGTTCCGTCGCAATGCGTTCAAACTCAGATCTCAAATTAACCAGCCGCTGTGAAAAATTCAAAAAAGTTTATCTGAAACCCCTTCAACCTACTGAGAACATGTAGTCCACGCTGTTCCTGCGTCACGCTGTGGCTTCTTTATGCCCCGGTTATTTACTGCTCTGCGTTTCCTCGCATCGTTTACAGGCAGCAGCTACAGATATTATCGGTTTCATTGCTTCGAAGGATGTGGTACATGTTTCTTTGCGTCAGAGATATACTAGTACTAGGGCAGCAGCATAACAAATTCGTTAAATGGAAGACTACACAACAGTGTAATGTTCTTTACAGACTGACAAGGCCGCAAGCCCTCTGTAAAACGAAGTTCTCTTCTTTTTGACTTTTCTCTGCTCCTCTAGAGCCTCTGATATCCCTGAAAGCCGTGGTGTTCGTCAGAAAAAAGCTGCGAGAAGGAAACCACCAGAGTTTCTGCCGACGGGTTTTCGGAGTTCCAGAAGAGACGATACAGCATCAGTGACCAAGTTAGGAATACTGAAACGATGTCAAACTAATCACAAAATTATACTCCATCCGTTTCAAAATATAGGTAGTTCTAGCATTCAAAAAATATAGGTAGTTCTAGCATTCAAAATTTTTGTCAAAATATAAGTAGTTCTTGATTTTCAAGACAACTTTCTCACTTCTCGGTGTATCGTTTTCTGTGTCTATCTCTCTCTTTCTCCTCCTTCACTGCTCATTGTTTTCTGTGCCCATTATTTTTTTCATCTCTTCTTAGTTACCGTGTTTAAACCCAAAACTGCTTATAATATAAAACGGAGGGAGTATCATTTACGTTCAGCCTCTGCTGTGATCAGAATTCTGAACCGCCGATTTGTGTGACCAACGGCTGCAGTACACACGTACACGGACAAGTACGAGTACAAACACGCGGAAACAGTGAGAGGTCAATACACACCTACACGGCCATCGCTGGACGAACAGCAGGGAGAGCCCCGCACGAACACGCAAGATCTCAGCATGCACGCCGCCCGCACGAACGGAATTCGTCAAGCACGCGTTGACCTCGCGCGTCGCTACGTACCGCCGTTTCGTCGCGTGAGCACGTACACCGCGACAAAACAATAACCGTATGGGCGTAAACGCTGCGGACACGAATCTCGACGCGCACTCCAGCTTTGCTTGCTACGCACCCAAGCCGTACGTAGGTTTACGGCAACCGTTTCGGCTTGGTCTCGCGTTGATTTCTTCCGGGCGATGATGACCGGAGCATGTGGTCGCTGCTTCTTCATGTGCTGTAAACGTAGGCCATGAAGACAAATCAAGTCCCAAAACGGGCAGCGATTTTATTACCCACATGTAGCTTTCTCAACAATCTGGTACTAGTATGGTCTAAAAAAAAACAATCTGGTACTAGTAGAAACTTTCTTTTTGACATGAGAAGCACATTCGGAAATAACAGGATCCACGCAAGATATCTATTACTCTATCGTACAAAATCCCCAAGAGTTTCCTCATTTATTTCAGGCAAGGAATTTCCACAGATACAATAGTTTTTTTTAAAGAAAAAAAAACAGCGTTTCCACATTTGAAACGGGTTATGAATCTGAGCCATCCGTTGCGCATCCGACGGCCCAACGTATGCAACACCTTACGTGCACCTTCGACGGCAGACGATCGATCCGCTGTCGCATCAGAGTCACACAGGTTCAAAACATGCGAGCAAGCAGCACAGGCAGCGCCGCAGGGGGCTGCAGGAGGAGACGGGGCCGCCACCGCATTTACCCTCCACATGCGCGCATTCAATGCCGCCACGATTTTTAACACCCCCCGACCCCTCCTAATGGCGTCGCCGGGGTACCGCACTGCCCTACCGCAACTCCGCAACGCAACGCGAGCGCAGCGCCATCACCAATTCACCATCCGCTCCGGTTCAGACTCCAGAGAGGGAGAGAGCGGCATGGAGATGGGAAGAGGGTGGCAGGAGCTCGGCGTCGTCGACACCATCTACGAGGACGACCACGAGGAGGAGGACGACGAGGAAGGCTTCGACTCGCCCACCGTTTCGTCCTCGGCGGCCACGTCGCTCTCGTGCTCTCCGTCGGCTCCGGCGGCGGCGCATGCTTCCCTGCCGCCGGCGCTCAGGCGCGCCGTCCAAGCATGGTAAGTTACTTTACTTTGGCTCGTGTGATCGGTGTGCGGCGGTGCAATTGGAGTTGGGGAGGCGTGGAATTCGACATCGATTTGGTAGGCATCACTGACTGATCGTTTCTCGTCTCGACGGATGGGTTCACGCAGGTCGCGGGCCAACGGATCGCGCAAGCCCGACGTGATCGTTCGTGTTCAGGAGCATTGCCTCCCCCTGCACAGGGTATGATCGATTCTCCTCCCTCCCTATAATCCCGTCTTTTCTTAACATCAGTGGTGATAATTTGGTTCAAATTCGTGTCTGCTGGGTTCTCCAAAATGGAAATTACTTCAGTTTTTTCTGGGTTACATAGTTCTACTGCTATCTCGATCGAAGTTGAGCACATTCTACTGCTATCTCGATCGAAATTGAGCACCATGGCAACTGAATTGAGTTTTGACTTGCACCATTACTTCGTGTCAGTTTTGACTTGCATCAGCACCATGGGGGCTCTATGGCTTCCGTTAGAAACAGAACTTATTGTTCGTGGCGAATTAAACTCTTGCCCAGCTAGTTGGACCTTTAAGCACACAAACGGCAACGCATGAAAATTCACCCTTCTCAGCACACGTTTCCTGTGATGGCGAGAAACGAGTAGTAACTCATACTGGTTACTGTGCGTCTTCCTCTGCACCAAGAGACACTTGCCATTGGCCATTGAGATTCACCATGGCCATTGCCTCTGTTGCCACAGCATCACGAGCTTCTCCCGCGCACGAACTCGTCGCTTTCGGCGTCCCTGTACTGTACTCCCTGCTAAACAAAGTAACTTCTCTTGCCGATTCCATCGAATTTTGAATGTTGCAACTAGTAGTTGAGGAGTTTGGTTGGGCTTGATTGGAGGCCATTTTTGGCAAGGGCTTCTCCTTTGTGTGCTCTGCCCAACCAGGAACAGCTCCCAACAATGGCCACTGAAGAGGCAATAATTGTTGACGTATCTGTTCAAAATTTAGTACTCCGTCCTCGCCTTGGTTCGAGCATTGGCACGGAGGAGTCGTAACTTTCAGTTAACTGTCACCAGATTTACTGCATTTGTACATGCACTGATGCGTACTGCTGTATTGAGTGTTGTAGTTGTGCTGCTCCTACATTATGCAGAGTTTTTGAATGTGTGTTGTGTGTAGGTAAATTCGAACTGAAATTTAAGATGGGAGTGGAGTAGATGGAGATCCAGCGATTTAGATTTAGTTCCTACTGTACGTGACATGTGCTGGTCAGTTTGGCTCTTAAATTCTAGGAAGATGTACAGGTGATCATGCCGGGATTCGATGTGTGTCGACGTACTCGCACAGTAGCATTGTCATGCCCATGGGCCACTGTGTTCATGCCTGCCAGCGTAACGTCGTTGATAATTGGTGTAGTAGTAGGAGCTGAGTTTCGAAACTCTGAACATAGTGGCTCATGCAGCAGGATTGACACTGGCTTCTCTGAACATATCAGAAAATGCTGCATGTTAGGAGTACTTGTAGATTTGTAGCCTGATAAAAGCACTCTTTCAGCAGAGTGCGATTATGCTATTCAGTTTAGTAAACGTTGAGTACAACTTTCCTCGCCAAAAAAAAAAAACGTTGAGTACAACTAGTTCGTACATCAACATCAACATAATGTAACATCTGGTCCATGGGGAAATTTCTGCCCCAGTGAGACAAAACAAACACAGCAGGCTTTGATTCATTGTTCAGTTCTTCAACCATTTGCAGAGTACTAGTGTCTTTCTGCCAGTTTGTAAGTCCACCTTGCCCCTTACTGATACTGTTTTGTCATGTGGAGAGCCAAATAATCAATCTTTGGCCTTACTACCTTGTGGGCTCGGTTAATCATTTGCCAGATCGAATGGCCTAATAGCTCCATGCTGATTGCAATGATTTTCACTCACACAAAGTTAAAATCTGGCTGTACCAGACGAACAATCATACACTGATTAGCTCTGTCTTTTGCTGTTGGTTGCAAAAGATTGACGTGACAAGAGCATGTTTGCAACCCAGATTTTGTTTTCTTCTTGCGGGGGATAAAACTCAATTCATGCATGAGTCTAGATTTCGTGGTTACGTTGCAGACCGGGCATAAGAAATTGTTACTAAGAACGAATTAGTAACATGTTTCTGGGCCTGTAAACTGATTGTTTCACCGTCGTCTTGCGAGACTCTAACTTGGCTCTGTGTTTCGCAGGACGTGATCACATCGCAGAGCAGCTACCTGAGGCGGCGGCTGCTGGACTCCAACGACGTCGCCGTCACCCTGCCGTCAGGCCTCATGCTCGACGCGTTCGCCCACGCCGTCGCGTCCTGCTACGGCGGCGCCGACGCGGCGCTGCTGTCGTCGCCGGCGACGCTGGCCTCGGCGTGGGCGGCGGCGGGGTGGCTGGAGATGAGCGCGGAGGACTACGACGGCCTGGCGCGCGCCGCGAGGACTGCTTCTTCCAGGAGGTGGCCACGGACCACGCCCGCGCCGCGGAGACGCTGCGGTCGTGCGCGGCGTTCCTCGGCGGCGAGGCAGCCGCGCCCGCCGCGCGCTGCTCGTCCGGTGCCTGGAGGCGCTAGCGGCGTCCGGGCTCGGCGCCGGCGGCAAGTGGCTCGACGACGTGGCCGCGCTGCCCGTGGCAGAGTTCATGGTGGTCGTGGAGGCCATGCGCGCGCGGTTCGTGCACGACCACGACCTCCTCTACACCGTCGTCGACCGGTACCTCGAGGTATGTGATGTTCTTGCTTTCTCCCCGCTTGCCTTTACCGAAATTTTGCAAAATTTGGTCACTGTTTGTTCCTAATGCCGTTGTTTTAGTTGGGCTCGGATCTGCTGCTGTTCCCAGTTACATTATCCGATCGCATGATCCGACGAGATAGAGTAGTATACTAGTATTGTGAACAATCGTTGATGGCTGCACACCACACACATCATATTTTACGAACCTTTGTAGCAGTAGAGTTCAATATAGAATTCCAGGTGCTGCCTTGCTTACATACGAGGTGAAATCACAACTAATAACCATAGAAGTAGCACAACTTAACATCAGAACAACCGCACCACACACATCATTTGCAAGTACGTAGTTAGGTAACCACCACACATACAAACACACACTTGCCTTCAGTCCCTCACGGCACGGCCGAGCTCTCTACACCTGGTCCTCCTTGCCGCCGCCGCCGCGGGCCTCGATCTCGTCGACGAGGACGTAGCCGGCCTTCTTCCTGCACCTCTGTGCACGGCACGTCCCGACGACGTACCGGTGGGTGACGAACGCGCCGCAGAAGAAGCTGAGGGGGTAGAGGAAGGCGAACACGATGCGCACGATGGTAACGTCGCAGTCCAGGTCGCGAGGGAAGATGGCTCTGTCGATGAGGAACGACGCCGCCGGCCGCGAAGGCGACGAGGATCAGCAGCCGGAGGGCGGTGACGCGCTGGGCCATGGCGGCGGCGGCTGATGGCGGTGGATGATCGAGCTGCAACTGCGAACGGTGGGCTGTGTGTGTGTGCGAGCGAGCGAGCGAGCGAGGGAGAGGGTGAGTGTTTCGAGCTGCTGCCGGCGTGCTCTAGATATACCCGCACGGCGAGAGCGCGCGCGTGAAGCAAGCCTCGGCGCGAAGTAACCGCGTTCGGTGCCTTCGACCTCTGCATTTGCTTCGCCATGTGTTGTGTCCTCAGAAGAGAGGACGGCTTTGATGCTGCTGAACGATCCGAGGAGGTAGCACCTAGCTAGAACGGTCGTGCTACTTACTGGTCCGGTGCGGTGAGGGCAATTAGTGCACTTTGGTGTGAGGCGATCGATTAGGCTTACGATGCAGAGAGGGGAAACCGCGTGCCGCGTTGGATTACATTGCCTTTTACATTTCGCTTTCAGTAGGATTATACTTGCCTTTTGCTTTCATTCAGTTGAGATGAGAATCTGTTTCGGAAAAAAGGTCATGGGAACTCTGATCTGGTTTTAGGAAATGTGCTTGTACTACATTGTACTCTGCAGTTTACACACAGCAGCAGAGCGGAGTTTGGTTGCTGAACTTTGCAGTTAGAACCGCGGTCCTGACTCCCATTGCACGAGGTAACTCAGAAACGCAACGAACTGCTCCAGTTTTAAACTGCGGACGTTGCTTTATTCGCTCAAAATTTGAGCTGCGATGCGACCGATGTATTAAGAACGGAGTATGTGTGGATCGATCCTGGTGTCTTTGACTACTTGCACTCCTCACATAGCGAACCAGTTGATGCCATACAATTTGAGGGATCGGATTATACACACTGACATACTAAACTCTCTACGTCTATGTGTTTGTGCAGAACCACAAGGGGAAGCTGACGGATGAGGAGAAGAGCCGGGTGTGCTACGCCGTGAACTGCACCAAGCTGTCGCAGCACCTCTTCATGCACCTGGTCCAGAACCCGCGCCTCCCGCTCCGCTTCGTCGTGCAGGCCATGCTCGTGGAGCAGCTCCACTCCCACCACTCCATGCTCCTCAGTACCCACCACCACCACCACCACGCCTCCGCCGCGTCGCAGCCGGCGCCGCCGCTCCTCAACCTCAAGGGCTCCTCCCTCTCCGGCGCCGCGGACGCCGCCAGCATGACGCTCGGCGACATCCTCCAGCGCGACAACGCGCTGCGCCAGTCCGCGCACATCCGCGCGTCCATGCGCGCCACCAGCGCCCGCATCGAGTCCCTCGAGCGCGAGCTCGCCGGCCTCCGCACCCGCCTGCGCCACTCCGAGCAGCAGCAGCAGCAACAGCAGAATGCCGCGGCCACGGCCGGCGCCGCGATCGACCGCGCGCCCGGCAAGTCCGCCAGCTTCCGCATCCCGCGCAGCCGGCTCTGGGACGGCGAGGACCTCACCGCCGCCGCCGCGCGCAACAACGTCAGCAGCAAGGACACCAACAACGCCAGCAGGGGGCTCAAGTCGCGGCTGGTGCACGGGTTCAAGAACCTGTTCGGCCGGCGGCCAGCTGCTGGGACCGACGCGCCGTCCGCGTGCCGAGACGAGGCCGTCAGTAGCCGCAGCGTGCGGGAGAAAGGCGCTGCTGCTGCTGATGCTGCTGACGCGCTTGAGCGGGAGATCGACGCCGACGAGGTGCTCTGCATGGAGGAGAGGTGGCGGCCGCACCGGAGAAACCACTCCATCGTGTGACCGCTCCGTCCGGTACAGGGAGATAGATCGGCGCCAATGTGCGGCGCGGCGTGGCAACAACGGTGCAGGCAAGGCAAGGGTGTGGTGTTGCAGAGAGCAGGGGCAGTAGTATATTTCATACGGGCAATTTGACATCGTACATGATGATTTGTTAGCTTGTCTGTGTTGACGGAAAATGTGCATTGTCCTCCGCGGTGTGCGTGAGCACAGCCAGCCGTTCTGATCGGTGCACGCGCGAGACATTACTCCACAAGAAGAATCCATGGTGTGCAGCTTGCTGGATGCTCAAAGGGGCACCGGTCCGCGATCACCCAGTTATGGGGGTGTTAGTTTCCTCGCTCTAAATTTTAGACATCTAAAATCAAAAAGAATCTTGTCATTTAGAAACATTAAATAAAATTTAATGACAAAACCTTTTTGACAGATGAATCCTCATTTCGAGACGAATCTAATAAGCCTAATTAATCTATGTTTTGCTATAGTGATACTACAGTAACCAACATTTAATCATAGCATAATTACTCTTATTAGATTCGTCTCGTGAATTAAACCCGGAGTTCTGCAGTTAGTTTTGTAATTAAATTTTATTTAATACTTCTAAATAACAAAATTCTTTTTAATGTGACCCTTCTAAAATTTAGATCCTGAAAACGAACAGCCGCTATATATCCGATGAGCGAGAATTGCAGACGTTTCACCCCAGTTATCTCCAATCCGCGATCGGTCCATACGAACCAGAGGCGCTATCTGCAACCATCCGAGGGACTTGCAGAGGGTGAGCACGGACCAACACCAATCTGTGGTGGTGCTTGGTTTGCGCTTGCAGGTCAAAAGTTGATACGCTTACCAAATCTTGTGGAAAGTCAATCGATTCGTTTAGGCCAGTTTTAATGAGGCTTTTTATTGTACTTTTTGCAAGATTAATTTTAGAAAAGAGAGCCAGCTTTTTTTCATTTGGATGAAAGACCTCGTACAAAATATGAAAGTTTCTCATCTCTCTCATCATAATTAACTTGCCAAATCAACAAAAGTTAAATACATGATATAAAATTTAATGTAAATGAAAGGCCCCATTGAGAATGAACTTATCATCTGACATAATACTAGCATCTTACCAAATTTGACAGCAGATAAAGTACACGCATATCAAAGTCAACCATGAAAACAATGGGATTGGAAACCATGACCGAACGCCGGGATTGGAAAACAATAACTAATCTCCACGCTCCATCATCCTCGATTCACTGCCCGAATGATGGCCAAACTGTGATAATCACGCCATCTTGCCACCCAAAACGCTCGCATTGACCCCGCAAATCAGCTGCAGTCCTCACCGGGGCGGCAGCGGGCCCCACCGCCGCCTCCGTCAACGAATCCCACCACCACCCCGCACAAGTTCGTCCTCGAGCACGACGACCGCCTTAACGACAAAACCCAGCGTGACGCTCACGCCTCGCCCCCAAAGAAACTGCTCCGGAAGGAAGGCAGGAATCCACGACGCGCCCCGCCCTCTGCCCCTCCCATTCCCCCACCCGGCCCGATCCCGCGTCCCGGCGGCGCTGCTGCGGGTAGATGGCCGGCCGGCGAGAGGCTCCCCTGATGCGCGGCGGCGGGGGCGGGCCGCCGCTGTCGCGCGGGGCCCGCATCGCGGCGGCGGTCGCCGTGGGCGTCACGCTCGGGTGCGTGTGCGCGTTCCTCTACCCCGACGGCCTCATCTCCCGCTCCGCCGACTCCGCGCTCCATTGGGCTAGCCGGGTACTTACGCCTCCTATCCTTTTGTCGTTTGTTCAGTTTGAGTTCATGAGATCTCAAGGATGAGCTGGGTTTAGCAATTTATCTTGTGTTGATTGGCGTACCTGATGCCTGTTTCTATCCGTACGTGATTCCATTTGGACGAACGCGACTGTAAAAATGATGAAATCGTTTATAAATCTTAGCAAGCCAACTTTGTTGAGTTCTGAATGCCATGTATTTTCCTTATTTGGATCAGTTGTTACCAAATCTTAGTAAGTCAGCGTGTTGATAACATTGTGCGTTTGTTCTGGTATTTCTGACTGCTGCTAACCTGCTATGCTCTGCGATTGCACAGAAATGTTGGTCTAGTCGGTTACTAAATAGAGTAAAATCTTTGTTTGCTGCTCATATTGCTGCATTGTGTTGCAAGAAATAAGTAATTTGATTCCTGTGGAAACACTGCCAGATTGCTACTATGTTTGGCTATGCCTGTATCCCATTTGTGAACAAACAGTATTTCAAGCATCTTGTTTTCCTTTTTAGGTACCTATAGATATGAAATGAAATCAGGCTGCTGACGTTGTGCTTTGTCAAGGTGTAGCTATATTCAGAAACGATCCCATAAAAGATATTAAAAAGAGATTCTGCTTGAAGTAGAAAATGCACATAACCGGTTGGCAGTATGAATTTTCAGATTGCGATTGACCTGGAGGATAGAGATAAAAAGCGGTAGCTTCGAGCCTTCGATCTCTATGTGTTCTTAAGGTTTTGAATCATTTTCGTAGCTTAAATGAGATGCCTATGCAGTTGTAATTTGTAAAACAGGGTACAGCGTTTAAGAGTATTTGTCTTGTGCTTTCTCGTTAAAATTATATTCAAAGGTTATTTGGATCAAGGAATCTTAATAGAGATATTTGACAGTCTCCTAACTTCATTAAGATATTTGACATTACCCCTCTACGCTTTCGTTGCTCTCATGTGTTTTGATTGTACTCTTCTTTTTAGGCTGATTCAGTTGCTTGTGATACATCTGGGGAAGTTGGGGACCTAAAGTCACAGCTTAAATCACTGGAAAGAAAAAATGCTGAATTTAGGAAGCAGATCAATGAGCTATCAATGAAGCTTCAATTGGCTGGACAAGGGAAAAAAGAGGTTCCGTATAAGGCTGGTCCATTTGGTACTGTGAAGGCTCTGAGAACAAATCCAACAGTTACTCCTGATGAGTCCATCCATCCCAGGCTGGCCAAGATATTGGAACAGGTTGCTGTAAAGAAGGAGCTAATAGTTGCATTGGCAAACTCTAATGTGAGAGAGAACCTTGAGATGTGGTTTACTAACATCAAAAGAGTTGGGATTCCAAATTATTTAGTTGTTGCGTTGGACGAGAGCATAGAGAGCTTCTGCAAGTCCAAAGATGTCCCGGTTTACCGTCCAGATCCTGATGACAGCATTGATAGTATTGGGAAGACTGGTGGAAACCATGCTGTTTCTGGACTGAAGTTTCACATATTGAGGCAATTCTTGCAGCTTGGATACAGTGTTCTGCTATCTGACATTGATATTATTTTCTTCCAAAATCCCTTTGACCATCTTTATAGGGATTCTGACGTAGAGTCCATGAGTGATGGCCACAACAATATGACAGCTTATGGATTCAATGATGTTTTTGATGAGCCCTCAATGGGCTGGGCAAGATATGCACACACAATGCGCATATGGGTTTATAACTCTGGGTTCTTTTTTATAAGACCAACAATTCCTTCAATTGAGCTTCTTGATAGGGTAGCTGGGCGCCTTTCTAGTGAGCCCAAATCATGGGACCAAGCTGTTTTCAATGAGGAACTGTTTTTCCCCTCACATCCTGGCTATGAAGGCCTTCATGCTTCAAAAAGAACCATGGATATATACCTCTTCATGAACAGCAAAGTTCTCTTCAAGACTGTGAGGAAAGATGCTCAGCTGCGGAAGTTGAAGCCAGTGATCGTGCATTTGAATTACCATCCTGACAAGTCGGATCGCATGAGGGCAGTGATCGAATATTATGTCAATGGGAAACAAGATGCCCTTGATCGTTTCCCTGATGGATCAGAATGATAAACGGCTGCCTATGTAGAACAGGGGAAAAAAAAAGAAAGAGAATATGTAGTATCTAATTGTCTTGAAACTCTTCAGTAGAAACTCATGTTTTCTTATACAGAATTAAATGCCATTTTAAATCCACTGTGCTTCATATGTGGAGTTTCACTGAGCTTCTATAACTCGATTCCTTCAATACCTATTACAATGCATTATTCTATTACTCAAATGCATATCTTCTTAGATAAACAAAGTTTTTATTTTGAGGTGAAATAATGTTTCGGCCTCTACCGAACAAGATATGTCTTGCCTTTACGTATCAAACACCAAGGTGAGCTGCTACGAAACAGCTTGAAAACACCTAAAATAAAGAAAACTCTAACATCAAGCTCCACCCCTCTAACATTTTATGGCGTCAATCAGCAGGATCAAGTGAATGAAACCAGTTGTGCCACTTGATCCTTGTTCCCATCAGACTGATTTGATCTGGAGGGTGGAAGACATGGCTGCGTTCCAAGATTGAGGTCTGAAATGGCCATTGTGTTTCATTCCGTCCCAAGCAAAACCGAACAGACTTTCCTGGTCCGACCCGGACTCAAAATGGCCATCCCGATCCATATAGAACAGACCTCAATTACCGAACAAGGCTCAGAAAGACTTGAATCTTCTGTGCAAGAAAATACTTACCTGCTTAAACAATGCTTGAGCATACCTCCGAACTCCATCAGGCAAGATCGCGCGTAGTAGCATGCTCTTCTCCATGCACAACGCGACACTTCCGTTACACAATTTATTATCATGCGCAAGGATGTTTGTTGGATCATGCGCTGCACAATGCAGCATTGAGTGACTTCCTTATGATGAACTGAAGCATTGTCTGAAATCTTCTGCATAGCGGAGTGGGCCATTTTGACATAACAATGATAACGGGTTAGCCAAACCAGCACCCACCATGACCAAAGCACATAGGAAGCTCCAAGCCCTTCCATATTACTGATGGTCCAGTGGCCGAGCTCCATGTTAGAGCAATTCAAAGAGTTTAGGTAAAATATTTTTAAAATTATTTGATTTTTGTTAGTATCTAAAATAAAACACACTCAAAAAGTTAGACGAAACTAACAAACTCTCTAAACCACCAAAGGCTCGCTAGAAGAAGTAATAGAGAGTGAAGGTTCCTAGCTAAATATAGCTAGCTTGAAAACTGGAATGAAAAGTTAGCTATTTTAATTCGAAGAGGGTTTTGAGAAGACTGTTGAAGAGCCATTTTAAATAGTACTAGCCATTTTTAGAGAAAATATATATATATATTTTACCTAGCCTCTTGAAGTTTCTTTTAAGGAGCTCAGGCAATAAGTACATTTTAGAGCTTTGTTAGTGTACATGTAACTGATTTTTTAGTGTTTTATTACCATCAATAGCCAATTTATGAGTGTGCATCAAATTGTTTTTCATGATGGGGGTGGGGTGGGATGGGGTGGGGGGGGGGGGGGGGGCATGACCCCCTTTAGTATTGAAGAAGCTCCGTCGTTGGGTATAGCTAGATCGTGTTGTTTCGATCATTTAAGCTTCAGTGCGATTGGAAGTATGTAGGTATTTTTTTTTTTGCAAAGATTCATAAATGCTTCAACAGGTTTGAAAAAAAAAACTCTTTCTCTATTCCCGAAAAGTTATATCCAAAACATTTAAGCTTTCAGGTGGATATTAGCCGTTTTAAAGATTTTCTTTTTTTTGCCAAAAAAAATTGTTTCAAGATTCTGAAGAAATGTCACCGCATTTTCTGCAGAAAAGATGAAACAATAACGACGATTGATGATCAGTTTCATCAAAAAAAGGGGAAAAATCAATGTTCAAACAATGTCTAAGAGATTTTTGTTTTTTTATTTTTCGGATTTTGTTTCGCTTTTTCGAGAGGCTTCAGCCCATGCCCACAGCAGTTTTGGGCCTGGCCCCACACAGCCGTGGTTTCTCAGCCTAATAGCCACCCGGGCATGAGTGTAGTGGGCTACTTGGGGCATGAGCATAGTGGGCTACTCGGGACAATTGGCCGCGGGCGGTAGCCCAGCGGAGGCGGGGCAACCTCGTCTCGAACGGCACGGCAGGGCGGGCATGCACGGCGCAACACGACACGATGTTTGCCAACATTCCCGGTTCATCTTTGTGACCATCCATGCATCAGATACCTTGTTGGGACTTGGGAGCAAACGCCGAAGGTCGCGTGGCCTGGTGTCCGTAACGCGTGCGTACGTCTGGTACGTACGGCCCTCGATCAATGCTTCACCACGCACGTCTCTGGGCCTCTAGTAGCTGTGTCATGTAGCGACGCTCTCGTTTGCGCCGTAGCCCGATGATGGCGACGGGGCAGACCGCCCCGATTTTTGCCAGGATCGGCGGGTCGATCGATTGCCGAGAGAGACGCCAGCGACGGAGCCGAAGCTTTGCTCTCCCTGTTCCCGCTTCCGGCTTCCTCGTTGCCGGCCGGCGCTAAGTCGGTCTCTCGCGAGGGCATCACTGTCGCAGCTACATGCACATGCGCCTGGGGGACCTTTAGAACGTGGAGATACCCCACGTACCTTCCTACGCCGGTACGCGCATCACATCTTGTCAGCGGATGTTTGGCAACGAGAACCTCTCTGCCTCCGCCGATTCTGCGCCATATAAAACGGCATGCATGGAGGCATATCACTGGTATGCCACGTAGAACGGTCGGCACTGGACTCACCGCGGCGTCACAAGTCATCATCTGTGATTTTGAGTTTGGTTGATCTGCTCTGCCCTCAGAAGTCTTCGTCATGGCGAAATACTTCCAAAGTTCAAACAACGCATCATGCATGTCAATTGTCAACCGGTTGGTTGCGGACGCATGTGAGAGTTGACTTGCAATCCATGCCAAGGACCAGTAAGATTTGCTCGTCTGGTGACTGGTGTAGTTAGTACTATCAGCATGGAAGTCGCAATAACTTCAGTGGTGGAAAGGCCTGTCTGGCGGCCGGGAGTGTCCGGAATCAAGAATGCCCCAAAAGAATTGATGCAGGGCTTGTTTGGTTCTCTTTATATGCCAGCCCCAGACAAATCTAGGGCGAGCCAATTTTTTGGTGATGGAATTTGGAAGTTGGAACGAGTTGTTATTGATTTCTCCCTGCCAAGGCAGTACGCCGCCTCACTAGCGTCCGTGTCACCTACCTATATGCTTGCCATATGCAACTAGAGCCTTTTATCATCTTTGGAGTGGTAAAAATGCTCATGTACGATCCAATCGCTGCCTCTTAATGCCATGCCCTCAAGTTGTTCCTGCCACCGCACCCACCACCCCTTTTTGACATATGGTCACATTGTATCAAGACAGAGCGGTTACCTCGGCCACATGACCACCAGTTTGGGGTCGAACATGGTAGTTTAAACATGAAAGCTATTGATAGCGGTACTGGTTGATTCACAAAATATAAGGCACGTATGTATTTCACAATTCAAACCTCAAACTTTTGACTAACAATTCATCTAATGACATGTGAGTTTATTTTGATACAAAAATGGTATCGTGATATATATTTGTAATATATATGATTGTGATTTTGTATACGGTGACAATATACTAAACGAGAAATTTACGTTCAAAGTGCAACTTATAAAACCGTGTGAAGTTAGACCATGCCTTTTAAAATGAGATGGAGGGTGTACTTTCTTTTCCATTTGGCCAGAGAATCCTCAAAATTATTAGCTCCAAATTTGAAGTCACTATGATTCATAATTTGTAATTGTTGATAGGAGAATTCTCAAAAGTTTGCCCCACGTACGGGGGGGGGGGGGGGGGGGGGGGGGGGGGGGGGATCTACGTACAGCAATTACTCTCCCTTGTCCAAACCCCACTTCATCTAAAGTAGATCCAAAATTGGCGTGGCATAATGAATCAATCATCAAGTGCTGAATAGGAACTGGGGTACGCTAAAACCCCTGGGCTGTCGACTTCAGACGTGACGGTGTCCTTTGCGTACTTAACAGTCGGAATTCTCAATTGGAATTTGAAAGGGAAATGTCAGGGACATTTCAATGCATGGCGCAAGTAGCTCCTTTCTCATGGAATCATTCTGCAGCCCAGGGTCCCGCGTGTGGCAATGTGCGCGCTCCACTTTTGCACAGCCGCACCCCTCTCCTCATGCTTGCCCGCTCAGCACGGTTCGACCACAGGTACTGTTCTTCCTCCTCCTATAGGTACGTGGATGTGATATCCTTCCCTTTTTTCCCCATTCCAACTGGATCCAACAGAGATGGTAATTGACGAATGGGCCATCGGCAACCTTCGTGTTTCCATGGACAGCCCTAAGCCAGGGTTAGTACTGGTACTTGAAAGATGATGGAAGGATAGGAAGGTAGGAGTGTCGATGCTAGTACACACAACCATGGCCATGGCGATGCGTTATGGGCAGCAGCAGTGCTGGGGACACGCTGCCATGGTCGTGCCATCGCATGTGTTTTCGTGCCTGCATGGATGTCGGTCTTTCTGAGGTCAGTGCGCTGACAAAAAGGCCTCGCATCGCATGCATGCATGCAGGCAGCACCATACGCAGCTTTTGAAGGTGATCACTTCCTGGGTGCCTGGGCCATGCCATGATGCACCTAAACTGCTAAACAAGTGTTTCTTCGCATTGCTAATGATTCATGGGCGCAATTATATCACTTGGAAAGAGACACTATAATATTTGGATCCATGTGACATTTGCTGAGTGGTACTACTATACATTTGCCCACTGTGACCACCATGGTCATAGGAGATCGCAGACGATGGCATGCGCTGCTCAACGTGGAAGAACTATAATGTACGTGCCCGAACCATATAGCTAGAGAACGTTACTCCCAAAGAGTGCAGCATGCATGATGCATCACACATCTATATACGCTCCATGGAGGACGCACTACTTTCAATGCCTGAGCACATGATCAGAAACGGCGGGACAAAACAACCTTATCTCCCTAAATATAGGATCAGCCTACTTGTCAAACTAACAAAAACTATACTGGTTCTTTAAAATGAGCACATGTCCTGCACGCCAGGCAGCGGTGGACTCAAGAGAGTAGTTAGTTCTGCATGCAGACTGCATCAATCACACATGACATAGTACACGCAAGGAAGTTCAGAGAAAACTAGTAATAAGCCCATGCCCTAAAAGAAGGCCTGTGCAAAGGGCCTGTTGGAGCAGAGATAGCGGTGTGGTTGTGTTGTGTCTCTCTCCATGCACCCACACCACAGCTTCCCCACCACCCCTCATAAAAAGGAGCTCCCACTATTTGTTACTCTCTCCCCTTTTGGTCCTAGACTGCATGCCTGCCTCCGTGCGGCAGTCCACCTCGACGCAACACCAAGAACTCTCGTAGTGGGGATGTATATATACGAAGCTCACTCTGTCAAGATATAGCTTAGTGGGGATGTATGTGAACCTTATTCTGTCAAGCTATAGCTTTTCGATCTACCCCTCTGTGAACCTTTCTATGCAAATGAACATTATCAGCGTTAAAAATCATGCCTATCTATGCTAATTTCTGTTGAAGTTTGATTCGTGGAGTGGAGCAAGCCATCTGTATTTGTGTGTGCTTGCTGAAAAGAGTAGCCATCTGCAGCAACGCATGCCATCCTAAAGCAGAAATGTTCAGATAAAAGTTCTCTATGTACAGGAGGAGTTCTATTTGTGTGTTTGCGGAGAACTCTTCCGAATAAAGCGCTGACACCTGCCAGCACAAGCATGCCATGCAGAGCAGAGATGTTTGTATCAAAGCCCCATCAGTGTATCAATCCATCAGTGTACTGTAAACAGACAAATATGCGTCCATGATTGGACTTACAAGTATCTCATCTGGACTGATCGATGTGAAGAGCATACAGTATATAAGTAGGACTGATCGATGTGAAGAGCATATATAAGTATCCTGAATCTCTCTCATTTGCGATCCTCCGGTTGGTTCATGACCTTCGATCTCTCTCTCTCTCTCTCTTGTTTTTCTTTGTTGTCATCTGCATTCTGAGGTTTCATCTCAGACATTTAAATTAGCGCAACAAACTGTTATATAAAACAGTAGTAATGTTGACAGGTATTTTCATCAGCAATACGTACGTACTGAGTATGAGGCAAATTAAAATACGAGAGGTCTAGCTCATGCACTGGACGTCCGCAAAGGCAAAGCCCTAGGTAGGAGTAGCATTTTCGTTCTCGGATAAAACCAAAGGCATGCACGCCCAGCTATTCCAATTGACAAAGGCTGCCACGGGACCCCCGTTATCATGATTTGCGCAGAATTGGATTGAAAGTTCGCGCAGCTGATGGCCCAGTTTGACCCACTCCCAGGGAAAGCAGAAGCTTTCTGATGCGTCAAGTTGACAGTAATCTGTGCATATCTATCAGGGTCCCCATCACATTCCCAGTCAGCTAAGCTAAACAAAGCTGGGAATAAAATTAGCAAAGACCTCGGACGGTTGATTAAATTCGAACGGACAAGCGGCAACTACCGGTGCTGTGTGTAAGTGTATACGTATACCTTCAACCATACTAGTACTAGTACGTACGAGTGCGTGATCTCCGATCGACAGGAGGCCGTAGTATCGGCGATATAATTGACGGCGGCAATCATCAGCAAGAGGAACAGCCATGGATCCTAGCAATAGTCACCATCACAAATCCACACGTAAAGATCGCAGATAACATCTGGCCAAACCTGGAGACACGCGTGCGGATGCGGGACGCACGTGCTTCCAACGGAGGCTGGCCGTGATCAGCTCGCGAGGCGGATTGAGGTGCCATGGATCATCGAGCGGTGTAGCGACAGCGACGGCGCGGCGCGAGCGCGACGGGGAGGGGCGCGCGGATCGGGTCGGCCGGCCGGCCGGGGCGGGCGTGGGCGTAATGATTTCGCGGGCGAAAAGGGCGCGTCGTCGTAGATCGTGGGGGGCCCGTACTTGCGTAGTAGGCGCGCAGGAGCAGCGCAGCGCAGCGCAGGCCAGTCCACTAGCCGCCCGTCCGGCCGGCCGATCGATCGGGTCCAAGCCCAGTTTAGATTCCGCCACGCCCCGTCGCCAGATTCGCTACCCCTCTCCGCGCGTCCGCTCCTCCCCGGCCAGCATACGTACGTAGTACGCGCGCGTGCGAGGCGGCGCCCCCAGCGCTGCAGGAAACAGGCCGGATGGCCACTTCGGCGATCGAGGAGTGTAGTGTTCGCTCGATCGCGCGCCCACGGGATAACGACCTGGCCGCGCGCGCTGCCGTTTCTCCGTGCCGCCACAGGCCGTTCTCTAGCCGACCTGCGATAGCATACTGCCCATGCCCTGACGGCCGGCGTCGGGCGTCGTCTACCCGGGACCGATCGATCGGGCGGGCGGCAGTCGTCTAGCTAGTTCCATATGCCACTGGCGGCTTTGTCACGTTCGCCGCCGCACATGAAATCTCGCCGAGGATTCCGAATCGCTGGCGCCCAGGCGTACGGCGCGCACCGCCGATTGGTGGGTAACGTCGTCGTCCATCGAGTTTGGCGGACGTCGTTGGAGCGTTGCCGGGATATTGTGAGACGACACGGCCCAGCCGCATGTACAGTCCGTGCATGGTTAATGATCATGTGTTGTGCTTTGCATGCGCATGTGTTCGTTCTGTGAGATTTTCTTTCTACGTTTTCATTATGCGTGCGGATGCGGTACGGTGCATATGACCTCCCGTACGTTTTGTGAGATTTTCTTTCTACGTTTTCATTCTGTAATCAATCAATGCAACCAGCAGGCCATAAACGTTAATTTTTGCACTAATCAATGTTCAAGCTGCGTTGCTCGATCTACCAGCTAGTAGCTTAACAAGTAACTCGATCGCTGATCGATCGATTGAGAACCAGACAGCAGGCCACGACAGAAAACCAGTGCAAACGTGAACGGCAAGGCGATGTGCGCGTCAAGATTATTGAAACTCGGTGGTAATGGGACAGTTGCTTCCTCGTGAAAACGACAGGGCAGAGGGTACAAACAATGATTTTTCTAGAAATGCCTATGACCTCATGATATCACCCCACCACCTAATCCGCTAATGCTAGACACAGAAACGCTCCACGCATCCCCTTTTATCCGACTCAGCAGCCGCTTATGTTTGGGTAATATAATGCCGGTTGATTGTTGTCAGTTGTCACTCACCACTACGCTGCAAAAATTCCTTAACTACTCCAGATCTTTGTCTTATACAGAACATCAAAGTTAAGCTAAATAAATCACTAAGAAAATGGGTAAGGTAATAGTATAATGCCACTGATTGTACGTAGTAACCAGTCAACGACAGGCCGGTCGTCAATTTCCAAAAGGTCTCAAAAGGTCCTACCTTGCAGTAGACACCAACGAATTTTGGTCCGGCTTCTTGGAATACTTAACGGCGCAGGCACCAAATTATTAGCTGCTCCATTGTGTTAGATAGATATTCTAAAAAAGCATGTTCTCCTAGGTCATCAAATGAAGCAACGTAAGGCCATTTGTCGCACTAACTTAGAAAAATATCCTGGTATATTTCCTCTCAGGACTGAAGTTTGGACTATTTGCGGATGAGAGGTCATTGCCTAGAATTTTACATGATCTCGTGCAGATCCTGTGAATGTCGACCTAATCATACTCTGGTGGGTCAGGTAAAATGTATAACATAAACTTGTTTGACCAGACTGAAACTGTCCTAATTGACATCTGATCAAGTCAAGGGGGGAACGAAAAAAGCATTGCTGTAGCAATGTGGTGAAAATAAGGTGGACAGTAGACCACCATTGTGCACAGGAAATTAAAGAATGATCTAGTTGCTAGCTCAAGGAATAGCTTTATTAGTGCTTTCTTGATTGATGGTAGTACTGGTAACCAAAAGTAGTAGGCCGTGCAAGTGTCTGTCCTAACATCCTCCGATCCCATCAAGGAAGACAAGAAGCAACATCTCAACAACCATGCAAGCATCAGTCTTTGCAAGCACCTACTAGCTACCTATAGAGACGAGACGTACGCCGTATGACAAAACCATGCACGTAAATCCCTCCAAAAGGACGAAAAGTTGTTAATAACCTTACAAGAAGAAACACAGAGGAATCATGAAAAAATTAAGAAGAAGCAACCGAATCAAAATCATCACGCCAAGAACTTGTGACGATTGATGATTGAACCCATGAAAGTCTAATAAAACCTAAAAAAAACTATCACACCTCCTCCGATCCATCCTCGACCACCTCGCTAGCTGCCTGCAACCAATGTGTACACGTACGTACGTGAGCAATTCCCTTAGCTCCCTACGCTTACGCTGCTTCAAAACCCTACATTCGTGATGAGCCATCGATCGATTTTCAGATGATCAGCAAGAATGAGAGGGAGGTAGCTAGCTAGCCATACTCATGCACGTGCGTGCGATCGATCCAATGCATGGATGGATGGATGCATCAAACGTGGACGGGCATGGCGCCATTTCTTCTCCCCTTGGCTCCTGCCGATCCACGTACGTACTCACCGATGATCG
The DNA here is from genome assembly GCA_007726485.1 of Eragrostis curvula. Taxonomy (NCBI): domain Eukaryota; kingdom Viridiplantae; phylum Streptophyta; class Magnoliopsida; order Poales; family Poaceae; genus Eragrostis; species Eragrostis curvula. The sequence goes on from CM017442.1 coordinate 8,644,317, forward strand.
ATCTTTTTTGCATTTGCGTCGATGATGAGCTTGAATGTGTCATGGCCTCCACGCGCTTGCCCACACGAGCGGCTGCTCCTTCCAGGCGAGGAACACGCCTGACCCTGCCGCCGAGTCGTCCGTGCTGGCCTCGCGCATCGACCAGCCCTCCCGGTACCGTCGCAGCAGCGAGCGCACGTCGTCGGCGACGTCCTCGCTGAACGCCACGGGGGAGAACCCGGCCGACCGCATGCGGCGCGCCCACGACGCCGCCGTCTCCCGCCGCTCCATGGACTCGGACGCCGGGCACGAGACCAGGTCAACGATGGCGCGCCCCGCTCCCCGCTCCAACGCCAGCCTCTCGTTGCTCGTCTTGGGAAAGCTCTCCTCGAGCGAGTCCATGTACGCCGAGAAGAACCGCAAGCCCTCGCCGAACACCTTGAGGAACGCCGCCTCCGAGTCGCCGCCGTCTTCCTCGGACGCCGCGACGAGGTCGGCCTCCTCCTCGACGACGGTGACGACGCGCGGGTCGAGGCGGCGGAGCGCCGTGGCGAACGCGTCCCTCCGTCTCGCGCCGGGGCCGGCCGGCGCGACGCCGCGCAGGGAGTTGACGCAGTTGACGGCTAGCGCGGTGGTGGCGCCGTCGCCGCGGAGGCCGAGCGCGTCGAGGTCGAGCTCCGCGAGGTCCCCCGCGTGGTGCACGGCGCGGAAGGCGAAGGGCACGCCCATGAGCCGCGCGAACTTCTCCATCCGCTGCCCGATCTCCCGCATCACGCGCTGCGACGCCGGCGCGGCGGACGACACCACGGTGGTGATGGACAGGTGCGGCGTGTCGTCGGCGGAGCGCGTGGCCAGCGCCTCCAGCAGCGTGGGCCACTGCGTGCAGAACGTGTTGCTCAGGTCGAGGATGTGGAAGCGCTGCGGCTCAGAGGAAGACGACGACGCCGCGGCGGCCGCGGCGGCCTCCAGGAAGGACTCCAGGATGGCGCCGTTGGCCGCCACGTGCCCGAAAGACGACCACGGGCTCAGCTCCTGGAACCGCAGCGCCGTGCGCCGGGTGGAGTCGAACGACGTGTTCCGGTCGGACGCCGCGGCGAGCGTGCGCAGCGTCCGGGGACCCGACGCCGTGAGCCGCGCGAACAGGCCCTGCAGGAAGTAGGACGCCAGCTTCTGCTCCAGGTCGCCGTACGGCGACGCCAGCTCGTTGAGCATCCACATCAGCTGCTGCACGCGCTGGCTGTCGCGCGCGGCCACGGCGCGGGCGCACTCCAGCAGCAGCTGGCTGCCCCACCGCCCGCCGCCGCCGCCTCCGACGGCCGCAGCCGCCGACGACGCCCCGCCGCCGGACGACGACGCCGGGGACGAGAAGTCGAGGTTGAGGTCCGGCGGGTACGAGAGGTCGGCCGCCTCGAACAGCGCGTGCGCCGCCGCCCCCGCGGCCGTGGACGACGTGGTCGACAGCGGCGGCGTCGGCGCCGTGGGGGGCGTGGCCGTGGACGACGTCGGCGGCTGCACCGTCGTGCCGCCGCCGCCGTGGGAGTGGTGGAAGTGCGGCTGCCTGGACGAAGACGACGAGGAAAAGTCTTCATCCATGTAAAGGTGATGGGTGTTGCCGCATTCTTCTTGGTACGGCTCCAGGTAGTACGGCTGCTGCTGCTGGCCGTAGTAGGAGTACTGCCCGCCGCCGCCGCCGCTGCTGCTGCTGTTGCTGTGGTAGTAGTAGTTGTAGGAGGCGTTGGTCTGGTGCGACGACGACCTGGAGCCGCTCGACGTCGTGCTCCTCGAGTTGTAGGACGGCGACTGCTGCTGCTGGGGCTGTTGCTGCTGCTCGGAGGCTTGGAGGCTAACCAACCTAAACAAAGTATCCATGTAAGCTACAGCAGCTACGGCGAGGAGGCAACATAAGGTGTGTGCGTGCTCAAGCTCGCCGTGGTAGCAAGCATGGGGGTTTTAATGGCAGGGTGTAGTAGTAGTAGGAGGAGCCGAGGAGGAGGAGAAGCCTAGCTAGCTAGCTATAGCTGGGAGACTAGCTGCTAGGATATGTGAATTTGTGAGGAGGAGCAGTGATCCAATTCCAAGTGTGGCTGCGAGAGGGGTGGGTGATGTATTCTTTTGAGCGAGAAAAAGGGGAGCCCCCTGCGTGATGCGCTTTCTTCGTGCCCCCTTGATCCCCAGTTCCACTGCTCTTTTGGCGAGACCGATGGAGCAATATGCTCTGCCTTGCTTCGCTTTTGGCCGGATCGATGAGGAAGGAATGGTTCGGATTGGAGTGGACGGGCTCTTTTTACTGGGTGGTGCCGCAGTGGGTGTGGGCGCCTTTTGCCTTTGCTTTCTTTCTCCATCTCGATCTTATTACTGCCCCGCTTGCTTTTACGTTTTTTTTTTTTTTGATTGGCTTGGCTAACGAACTGAAGGCCGCTTGCGTTTGTCATAGTGCACCCTGTGGATATGCAGGACGGACCAACTGTGACTCTGCAACGATTGGTCAATTTCTACCACTTTGTTGGTTAGTCTTACTGTACGTCACAACAATATTTGAATATCATGTTTTTTTTCCATAATTCAATTTCTACGCGATCATGATGGTTTAAAATAACTCAAAAAAATCCATAGAAAGGAAATCAGGAAAAACTTCCTTGCTCTATCCCCTCACACTAGGGAATTTTTTTTTTAAAAAAAATATCTCTCTAGTGTGAGGTGATCAATAACTCGCACCGGATAGATTCAAACATGTTGGTAATCAGTTACTCAGACTAACTGTTGATCCCGATGTGCAAACCATCTTCACCGATTCATTTTGCCACACCTAGTCTCCGTCACCCTATGAATAATGTGCAGGATAGGATGCATGCATGAAAATAGTAATAAAGGCTTCTTTAAAGCCATTTTGATTTATTCCTAATAAGTCATTATAATAAGAGATTTGCTAGTTCTCGGTCACTTGAGAATTTGTAAATCTTTCAGTCACATTTTTGGAAGGACACAAACAAAATATACGTGTGGAACATTTCTTTCATGAAACAAGAACATTTTCTTATTAAAGCATTTTTTTTTTATCATATCCTATGGAACAAATCAAATGCTTGTATGGAAATTATTTTGTTGAAGGTGGAACAAGTTTCTATTGAATCTAGAACATTCATGTTATTTCTATGAAGAGGAAAAAGTTAAAAGAGAACAAGAGATATAGGCGGTTGGATCTACATCCAATTGTTGAATAAGTGACTGAAACATTAACAAAATCTCAATCACCTAACAAGGAGACAACTCCTTATAGTAAGGTTGAGGCGGCTGGGTTGTGGGGATTTTAGGATTATTGCCCAATTTCCCTGTGCATGGCGCTGAGGCCCCTTAGGGTTCCTATTCAAGTTTCTGGCAGTGTTATCAATTCTTACATTAATTGAGGAAAGAAAAAAATATAAGTTTGTATTATTGCTAGCATAGTTTTATCAAATCAGGGCTTCAAAGAAACATTTTGAAGCAAAACCACAACGAGGAAATTAAGATATGAATTGGAGGGGAAAGAGCAATACATGATTGTTAGCCTAAATAGGAGATGTATGTCATAGATGAGTGTAGAACTGTAGACTACATATAACTTGCATTGTTCATACGTTGAAAGATTAAAAGAGAGATGTGATGTCTCCAACAAAAGGTAACAGAGACGTGCGAAGGTTTCCTCAGGCCAGAGAATGTATGAGTAGGATAATGACAGGGGTCAGATGACAATTTTCCTATTTAGTTGTAGTATTAAGAATTAAGATCATGGCAAGCATTGTTTGTAGAATCTTGGACATATTGAATTATGCAGTTACCGACTCTCGAATTGACACCCACAGAGAAGGAGTGTGCTTTTAGCATAGTGTAACCAAGCTAGGGTCTCAAATAAATACACACTATCAAAATCCAAAGGGGAAAAGACTATGAATTACATGGAAGAGCATAGAGCAAGAGAAGCAGTATTTCTTATAGCCAAATGTAGAAACATTTTATCTATAATGTATCAAAGAAGAGGAATGAACCATATCGGGCACTGAAAACCTAAATTGCAATTCTAAAAACGTTATCTACTTTACTACATCCTAAACCTTGATATATAACATAATGTTTTTATAATATTTAATACTCGGATGTTAAATGAAGTTACTAGCCTATGCAAGCGCATGGGTTGATGACTAGAGTAGTATGTATAATTGACATGTTTCTTATGAAATCGTGTATCAAACATGCATGCATCACCATTTTACGATGTCATTGGATTAGTTTGCATATTTAGCGGACGAGCCGTTGGCTCAGTGGTAAAGCTGGCTGTTGCCAGCCCGCCCGCCCGGGTTCGATCCCTGGGATCGACGGGTGCCGCACCGGCGCTTTTCGCCCAAAAAAATTCCCTCGCTCCTCCGCACTCAAAGCACAGGCATAAGAAGGCTGAACCGATCTCACACGGTTAAAGGCCGCTGTGTAAGGGTGGGGAGGGGGGTTCGGGAATTTTCTCGATCTGCGTGAGAAGATCTTCTTCTATCAAACAATGCCCGGAGGGTGGCTTACCCTCCGCAGGTCGAGTTTTTTTTAGTTTGCATATTTACAACTCCCCTGAAATTGGAACGCCTTATTAATTTGCGTGGTTGTAGTAGAGCTGTTTGCGGATAATTGCACCACGATGACCACCATCTCATCCCAGCAATGGTGGAATGCAACATGGCTGCCAACCAGCGCTCGCCGGAAATGACCGTTCGAGAAGGACACCAACCTTGGAGGTTGTGGCAGGCCGCTTCCAGCGTTGGCGCCAGCAAAAAAATATTCCGTTCCCTCGCGTGCGCACGTCGCCTTCAGTACGCGAAGGCAGGTAAATTATACCATCTGATCTCCTGTACGCTCATCCTCAGTGCAGCTCTGATCCACGATCGATGAGCTGCTAGTGCGCACACTACAACACAAGCACAGAGGAGGAGGCACCAGCCGCGACCGGCCGGCCGAAGAAAGACGCGGCAAAAGCTGGACGGCCTGGAGCACAGGCGGGCATGCGGTGGCGGCCACCATCATCACCGAGAAAGGGGGCCGTATGCACGCGTATTTCACGTACTCTTCTTTTGAGATTCCGGGGGAGAAAGTTCGTAGATTCGTGTAGTATAGAATTGTAAAAGAAACTAGCGTCGCGTTCGGCGTTCTTTTGAGATCGCCGGCACGGCACGGATTGATCGCCCGTTTCGCTCCTTTTGGAAGGCCGGAAAGACGCGCTTGTCTGCATCGTGGAGCACGCACGTACGTAGTGCGCTCCCGGCCGGCGCTCGGCGCTCGCTGGCTAGCTAGCTAGCTGCACCTTTGCTTTTGCTCGCTTATGGCTGCTCGCGCAGCCAGCCGTTCGATTCGGCTCGGCTCCTAAAAGATATGCGTTGCTGTCTCCTTCGCCGGGGTGCCGCGGCAGCATGCAGCTGTTGCCGCGCTGCTAGCTGCTGCTACGAGACGACTGCTCCCCTATCACTACCTCCCATCTCTTTACCTAATTTTCATCAGCTCGTGCAGTGGGCGATGGGGCCGTCACATGCCACCATGGAGGCGCAGGGGCCGGCCGGTTAGGTAGGTCACGGCTTTGAGGACGGCATGCACTGACTGGGATGTTGTGTTCTTCGCTGTCGACTGTGACTCAGGCTCTCCGCACTCACCTTCCTCTATATGTTTTCTTTAAAAGGAATATTTTGTCATAGTCATCAAAATTCTTTCCTCTATACCAATTTCCTCTGCACCCATGATTTCTCTATACTCTTCCTCTATCCCAACTACCACATATTTTATTCAACCATCTCCAACTACCATATCATTTTAACAAACATATTTCTTCATAACACAATCATTTATAATTAGTTATTCTACATAAAATAACTGTAGGGGTTTTTTTTTATAAATATCCATGATACAGAAATATAGTAACAAGTGAAAGGGGTCTTGGCCTAGTGGTTAAGGCAACCGAGTAGCACCTTTGAGGTCCTGGGTTCGACTCCCGGTGGGAGCGAATTTTCTAGGATTTAACGGCATTTGTGCTTTCAGCGGTATTCGACGAGGCCGTCGACAACGAGGCGCCAGTGGTGACTTCGGGAATCTGGAGAATTTGCCGGCTCAGTCTTCGAAGATGCTCATAGGGGTAGGGTTTGCGTATGTACGTTCATAGGGGTGAGTGTGCGTGCGTTGTAAGTGTCTGAGTTGTACTGTGTAATATCTCAAAAAAAAAAATAAAAAAATATAGTAACAAATTATAAAATAAATACAAGGGTCAATTTGTAAAAATAACACAAATATCTCCATCGCCGCCTTCTACACTCTTCCTCCCAATCCTCCGTCCGTCCGCTCCGAGGACGGCATCGCTGGGGAAGCCGGCGAGGAGCGCGCGGTGGTTGGCAAGGAAGGACGCGACGCCGCCGCTCGCCGAGGCGGCGGTGTCGTCGACGAGGAGGGCGGAGAGGTCGGAGAGCGCCTTGCGCGCGCGTCTCAGCTGGCCCTCGTGGATCTCCCCCGGCGCGAGCAGCACGGAGACCATGGCGGCGGCGCCGCACCCGACCGCCGCCGCCGCCACCACCCACAACCGCCTCCCCCTCTAATCCCCGGCCCCAACCAGCCACCGCGCCCTCGCGCCGGCGGTCCTCCGCCTCCCGCTCCGGGCGCAGGCCCCCCACCACGCGCAGCGCGCGCGCATCTCAGCGCCCCTGGTCGCGGCCGCCGCCGCGCCCGCGGCGTCCACCGCCTCCGCGGACGGGCCCGCCACCGGCGCCGTCACGGGGAAGCCCACCGTCCTCGTCGCCGAGAAGCTCGGCGCCGCGGCTCGCGCTGCTGCGTGAGTTCGCCAACGTCTTCGAGGCCTTCCTCATCGTGCGCTCGGGCACCAAGGTCAGCCGCGACGTCTTCGAGGCCTCCGGCGGGCGGCTCCGCGTGGTGGGCCGCGCGGGCGTGGGGATCGACAACGTCAACCTCGCCGCCGCCGCCGAGCACGGATGCCTCGTCGTCAATGCGCCCACGGCCAACACCGTCGCGCTCTAGCTCCCTCGACGAGCTCACGCAGAACCGGCGCGCCTCCGCCGTCGCCGTCGCATCCTCTGCTCCGTCCCCTTTCCCTCCCCAAGCGCGCAGGCGATGCAGTTGGACGGCCGCGGGCCCCATGCCCGATAGCGGACCTCCGTGGAGACCGCGAGGAGTAGCGGAACCGGGGACTTCCGCTTCCGTAGCGGAAGCTTTACAGTGTCCCGGTGCAGCGTTTTTTCACTCTAAAGCTTACTGAAGGAAGCGGTACCGGGTACCGGTGCGGGCAGCCTCAGCTCAGAGTTTGGAGTGGTTGACTGTGGTGTGGCCGGGCACTGTTTGTGCATGCGGTGCACGCAGCAGCACGCCATGATGGCTTCGGCTTCGCTCGATGAGGGTTTTGAACGGGAGGTGCCTGGCCCCGGATTGATTGATCGCGGCCGTGATTTTCCCTGAAAAGATGACTCTGATGGCATAACTTCGTTGCAGAGAAAGCGAGAGTGATCATCAGGCTCCCGGTTTTGGCACGTTGTTGCAGGAAATAATTACGACTCTCTCTCTCTCTCTCTCTCTCTCTCTCTCTCTCTCTGATCCAAATTCAATCAAAGATTTGGCAGATTTTGCATTTATATTCTAGAATTTTGACTGCATCATAGGCTTAACCGTTCATGTCAGTCAGTGGATCCGCATGCAGTCTGTGTCTGCCTGTCGGGCCTAGCAAGTACATACAGAGGTCGTATCAAACTACAACGATGATAGCCCCTGTCTTCTTTTCCTTTTTGGGATGAATGAACAAGGATCTGATCGCAAGAAGTTGCGTAGCAATAGTAAACTGTATTCATACCGCAAATGTATATGTGCCCCCGCCCGGCCGTATTCAGCTCGTGCATGATTATGGAGTCGACATGGGCCAGTATAGTGTCGTGTAGATGAATGGAGCTGCATGCGACAAAATCCTCATGCTCTGCACGCTTCTGTAGCATGCTTACCCATATCATGGATTTAGCTAGCCTGATTTTATATAGTTTTGCACCCTGTATGGCATGACGATCTTCCTACAGATGCATGTACAGAAATATCGGCACATTCCTTTCAAAAAAAAAAAAAAGAAATATCGGCACACCATGCATGCACGCCCAACAAACAGAATTTTCAGCGTCTAATGATCAGCAGTGTGCTAGCTAGCTAGTTCCATGCTTGGCCAGTTTCGATTTGCCACAGGGGGGCAAAAAAATCTCCAATTCGACAAACATGATTGAGAAAAGACAGGAAAAGCTTGCAATTATTCAAGCTCTGCAACTGTCCAGCAACAGTTCTCTTATCTAATCCATCGATGATCGATCTGTTCTCTTCCGCTGAGTGCGGCTGGTTTCGCCTTTCACACAAACAAACACAGCCCCCGCTCAACGGCTACAATGCCAGTCGTCAATCAAATAAAGTTCAGGCTGCACCAGCGTATCAACGTTTTTGGAATCAAATGCATGCAAATTAATGCATCGATCTTTAAACCAGCTTTGCGACCCAATCATGGCGAGAATCTCACAAGTGGATTCATCCATCCGGCCGGCATCCGGAAGCTTTTTCCGCCCACGCCACGCATCGACGCAGTGCGCGCGCGGGGCTCGCTTTGGCTGCCTGCCACGCCCATGCACGCGCCGGGGAGGAGCCTTTTGTTTTTCGAATCCTTCTAAGGTGGAGGAGGAGAAAGGCCGGCCAAAGTACGGCGACACCATCATCGCCGCGCGTTTTTGTCACGGCACCCAACGCAATCACACGCCTGCCCCGTATAATAACGCTGCAGCGCGGGGCCCTGTCCCTCCTGCATGCTGTCCGCTCCGATCCCTCGCGCGCGCGGCCGCTTCTCCGGCGTTCAACGACACCATCCTTCCGCCGGCCGGAGACCCGCGGCCGTGCGGGCAAAAGAGCCGCACGGTTTCACTAAAGCTCCAGCGCATGCACGACTTTGCATTTGGTGTCTCTTTCTCCGTTTTTGTGAACAGGTTTGCCGTGTCTAATCCACAGCTTAGATTGACTGGAGAAAGGGTGATCAAAGTGACGTGTTGTCCATGCGAAATGGGACAGTATTATGTAGTACCCGGCCCATTTTCTGCTCCCCGTCTTCTCCTGTGTAATTTTTACAAAATGGACCTTTTAGTTAAAGTTTTTCATATCTGAACTCTTTGGAAAAACTTGTTCAGAAATGGACCCTTCTTCTGGGCGCCACATGGTTTGGCGACCAGGTCAGATAGGTGGGCGCCAAATCACGCGGCGCTCACCCCTGAAAATTACACGAGGAAGGATGATGAACTGACATGGTGAGCGCCAGAATAATTGGCGATCAGGTCCCATAGGTGGGCGCCAAATGATGCGGCGCTCAGCTGTGGAACCTAGTCGCCAAATAACGTGGCGCCCAGAAAAGGGTCCATTTCTGAACATATTTTCTTTAAAGGTCCAAATATGATAAACTTTAACCAAAAGGGCCATTTTGTAAAAATTACACTCTTCTCCTCCAGTGCGTGCCATGGTCCAAGATCTAGGAGATGGGCCATCCATCCATCCATCCATCAGCCATGTCAAGCAAGCAAGCCAAACCACGCACGCACGTTCGTTGCGAGTGAGATCCAGCTCAAAGCTGCGCGTCCCTACAACACCCTGATGGCCTCAGCTCAGCCTCACCGCGCCCTGCCGCCCATAATGCGATCGATCCATGGGAGAGCGGCAATTGGTCGCTTTGCGGAGTTTCTCTCGGCGGATCGATCGATCGATCATTGGCCACGCCCTGCTCTGCCCCTATTATTCTGCGAAATGACACTGTTGCAAAGCACATTGGCCATTTTCCTTGTCAGAACTCAGAACCGATTTGCTGGGGAATGCGACAGTGCTAGATGGAGTGTTGGACCGATCTATATGCACTACTGTTCCGTTTAAAACAACTGAATGCATGGAAGCATCGCTTTGGAATGCAAATTATTCAGATTGCGCACAGTGGAAATTGTAGCGAGGCGTTAATATTAGTTCACGTAAACTTCTCATGTGTTCAGACGCTTAGGTAGCATTGGGCCAGTGATATATGTTCCCGGTAAGAACAATCACGATTTTTTTGGATGTCAAGAAATAATTCTTTCTGTCAAACGATCTAAAATCGATGCGCTAAGCAACTCGTAGTTGAAATTTCGTTTCCACTGGATGCCACATGCATGAAGACCCACCCATCACCAACCTAAAGCAACAATTATGAAATATCGGAGTGGAAAGTATTTGACTCAGTTGCTTTCACTATATATATTCATTGGCATCCAACCTGCAGGACGAGTTTTATATGCATTGCCATTGTAGGCGCAGACAAGATCCAGGAACAGTGAATTAGAAAAAGAAAGAAGAGAGAAGCAAACCGATCAGAACGTGTCATTCCATTCGCTGCAGTATATGCCCCGTTTTGTCTACAGATAACAAAACAAAATACAGGTCCTGACGTTATGGGAATGCTTTCACATACCACCATTGACATGTGCAAATGAAAAAAAAAAAGTTGAATTAATCTTGCAATGGGCGCCAGTGTACTAACACGCGCTGAAGTTTCTGCAGCAAGGCATTCGTCCATCCGACAAAAGGGTTCAGTTTGTGAGGAAGGTCTGCTTCACTTTCAGTATACTGTCTGTAGGTTGGCACTATTGAAGTGTACTCTACAGCGAACGTATTACCTGGAAAAGCAAGACAGTTTTGTAATCTTACAGCGGCAACAGTTGTATGGAAAAAGAGCTGAATACTCCAGTTTGCCACGACATATGGAGGCATAGAAGCTGTTTGCAGATCTTCCGTCAGTGGTCGCTTTAATAACTTCGCCGCAGATTTTTGTCCACTCCTGCGTCCTAACATCCGTAAACAACTTTGCCGCACAAGACCTTTTCTTTTTCAGATATGTCTAACATAGCGTCTGCTGCAAACATCAGAAGAACTCCTTAAGCCGACTGGGAATCTTGGAACTGGCTCTGATAGTTGAAGCTGAGAATTCTGGTAGCCAGGTTGAGACGTTTGTCGTGTAAAGTAACGTTGTATAATTTCAGTTCAGAGGCTGAACTCCGGCCGGTAGCTTTGAAATAGGCATAACCGGGTTTGTGCTTGGCTCTGAACTGTGAACAGTGAACTGTCCAGATTGATGAAATTGGCCTATTTCCAGCCTAACTGAATGTGGGCCTGAAATAGGCCGATTTCATCAATCTGGCCCGTGGAGCGTTTGGGCTTGGCGGCTCGGCCCTCATCCGGTTTCGTGTCCATCTCCGGGCGCGTCGTCTCTCTCTCTCGTCGCCGCCCGGACTGCTAGGGGAGCTCGCCGCCGCTGCCGCTGCCGCTGCCGCCTTGATCAGGAGGAGGACTATCAGCTCCTTCTCCTCTTCGTCCTCCGGCCCTCGTCGTCACTTCCGCGACGCCGCTGGTGAGACACTCAACGCTCCCTCTCCTCTCGCCTGATCTGCAGGATCCCACCGCGATCGTTGCTCGTGCGCACGTGTAGGTGTGTCCGTAGGCGCATCATCGTGGGTATTGATTCGTAATCCTCGCTCCGTTCACTCTGGGATCGGTCCGCAGGCACTTGGTCGTGGTATCGATCCCTGAATCGTTGGTAACGGAGATGGGTCTTTTGGGAAATGCTGAGTGGGTTACGATACTTATGCTGCAGTGGTAGAAGGAACGTGTGGAACAGTTGCTTTTGCTTGTCATACCAAATCCTGTTGCTTGGTTTCTGTTCATTTGATTTGCGTGCTTTCTGTTCATTTGCTAGGAACATGAGTTTTTGAGTGTTTGTTGAATTATGCTTCTCTGCTTTGTCTAAGGGCAAGCTAGTAATTCCTTAAGTATTGGTGGTCACATGGATGCAGTATTACTAGGTTGCTACACGACATCCGAAATTCCGAATTTTTTATGCTTGAATAAATGTGACTGTTGGAGTCATCGATGCAGGAGTTCTCAGAGCTCAGAAGATTCATCAGTAGTTGGTAGATCATGTTCCGTGTGGGGCTACCAGTTTTATTCTTAAATTAGAACATGATTTTTTGAGTGTTGTTGAATTATGCTTCTCAGCTTTGTCTAAGGGAAATATAGTGTTCCATAAGTATTGGTGATCACATGGATGCACTATCACTGGGTTGCTATAAGACATCCGATTTTTTTTAATGCTTGAATAAATGAAACAGTTGGAGTCATCGATGCAGGAGTTATCAGGACTCGGAAGATCCATCTTAGTGCATCTTTCCATGTGGGGCTACCAGTTTTCTTCTAAAACTAGAATTGAGTGAAGCACTGGCCTAAACTTGTAAATCTTAGTGCTACATGTAGATTGTAGATCCCATCTTGCTGTCATTCTTTTGCTGATATTTGTCTATAAACAGGCGTGCTACCAGACAATCTATAAGCAGGCGTGCTAAGCTGAGCTCACCAGACAATCAAGCTGAAGAGAATACCGTAGCGTGGAATGAAGCGTTTTGTCTACATAAATGACAAGTCGTACCAGAATGACTACTGTAATAACCAGATTTCTAATACGAAGTACACCGTATTGAACTTGCCAAAAAATCTATGGGAGCAATTCAGGTATGTTAATAATCACATTAATACTACTTTTTAAGTTAAAGTATTCTTCCACATATAAATGCAGAAGCTCTATTGGCATGAAATGTGATACTGAGTAATCTGCATGTCTTAGTTGCAGTTCAGAAGATAATATTCAGTTGATAAAACTCAGTTGCTCAGGTGGTTTTTTTTTTTGGCTGAAGTCGTTACATTCATCTGAAATTCATAGTTGTCCTTGTATTGGATGTGTCTGCTTTGCTTGTTGGTGTGTGATCTTGAAATTTTCTTTGGTTTACCAATATTCAAGCTGGAGTATTCGGTAAAAAATCGAGCAGATGAGGCAATTCTTCCTTGTGCTTATCCTGGTAAATGTCATAATTATTGAGCATAGCCATTTCTCGCAATGTTTTAAACACCTTTAATTTTTTACCATTTATGTTGCACCTATTCTTAATATTTGACATAAATTTAGTTGTGCAACTGTACATTATAGTTTAAATATTTATAACTATTCTTAATATTCTTAATATTTTTTACCATTTATGTTGTAAACTAAGAAATGGAAGCCAGGCATAGAAACTAGTCCTTTCTTGGAAAAGAAACTTCATTCAACTGTACATTATAGTTTAGTTTGCTTCCCTTAAGCTCAACATAGTTCAGCTCAACACAGCTCTAGTTTCCTTTTACGGTTTCACCAGGTTTTCTGGTCTATACTTACACCTTTGTAACTTTGTTTACTTTTGTACTTTAATAATATATTTAGCACAATAGGGACTCCCCCTACGGTATACCCCCCCCCAAACCAAACCCAAAAAAAGAAGGAAAAAACACACAAATGGAAGCTCAGATTCTACCTATACCGTCTTTAATTGTGGGTCGTTAACTCATCACAGAGCAGTACATTTGTGCAACCCAACCGATGACTTTTTACCTGAGGATCTCATGATATTTTCAGGACAGCAGACAAAAGCATTTGTTGATGCAGTTGACAAATATGCTCAACTGGGTTTGCGCACACTCTGCTTGGGATTGCGTGAGCTGGAACCAGAGGAGTACACTGCATGGTCTCGATTATTTAAGGAGGCCAATAGTGCATTGATTGACAGAGAGGCAATACCATATTTCTTTATCCAATCAATCCAAAACAAATTTAGCTTCTTTTTTTTTTTTGTTCAGTGGAAAGTTGCTGAGGTTTGCCAAAAAAGTAGTACATAGCCTGGAGATTCTCGTTGTCAGCGCGAGAGAAGACCACCTTCAGGTTCTTCTATTTCATCTCATAACAATGCAGCACTTTTTGCTGTTCTCCATTCTTGTCTTACATTTGGATATGTCCACAGGGCGGGGTACCTGAAACTATTGAAATACTGAGGCAATCAGGAATTAACTTCTGGATATTAACATGGTGACAAACAAAGCACTGCCATTCAAATTGCTCTTCTATGCAACTTGATTTCTTCAGGTACCTGTGTTTGTTTGAAACAGTTTTAATACTTAATATTAGTTTCATGAAATCCTTTAATTCAGGTGCCTATCCACTTGTGGGGGTATTCATGTACACAAAATGAGTTATGGGGTAAAGTGAAAAGGGGAATAACATAGGGAGGTTTTGCGGGGTTCTCCGCTCTCATTATTATTTTGGGACTCCTGATTCTAAACAAGTGAACTGTGTTGATCTTTTCCAAATGTTACCGAACTTTTGCCAAGAAAAGAAGTAAACTATTATCATGCATAAGCTAGAAGGCATATTAAACAGGGTGTTCTTTTATTGCACTAATTTAGGTATGTGGACTTAGTTGCTCTAAAGTACATTTATAGAGGGACTTAACTGAATTGTTGTCAGTAGAGTAACTCATCAAAAGTGCATACTAGCCTAGTGCAATTTTGCTTGAATAATGGAAATGAATGAAGACCAATTTTTACTTTTGTTCCTTTTCGGTAGAACCCAAAAGGCAGCTCTTGTATATCAATGGAAGAACGGAAGATGAAGTTGCTAGAAGCTTGTAAAGAGTTGTACTTACCATGCGTATAACATCATGGGAGCCTAAGGTTAGTTAAATGTTAAATGTGGTTTCTGAAGAGGGATTATTATGGCCTGTTTTGGTCACTTAGTATGTGAAATGCCAAGCGGATAGTTCTTAAGTTACTGGTCATGCTTTTTTAAAAATCACAATCAAAATAGCCATTTATGATAGTTCTGCGCCGGTTAGTCCATTGGCCCCATTTAAAATATGTGATATTATGATGAATGTGCGATTACCATTTATTCCTTTATGCTGATAATCATTACCCGCAAGAAGGTTTGTATCTTTGCTTGCGTGATGATACAGTATTAGCTTGGAACAGGACTTGGCTTTTGTTGTGGATGGTTGGGCGCTAGAGATTATTCTAACACGCTATAGTGAAGCTTTTACCTGATCTAGCAGTTCTCTCGAAAACTGCATTATGCTGCCGTGTTACTCCTTCACAGAAGGCGCAGGTAAATTTGCTGCTTTATTTGTTTGAGCCAAATGTCATTACGACTAATTTAAGCTTATAGTACAATAATATGTGTGATATCTATTTAACTTTGATATTAAAAGAGCAACATAGCAAAGTGTGTTTCAGTAAAACACCTACACGTGGCTTACTACATAAGCAGCTAGCAAATAATAGAACAAACACTAATATTCCTTCTAATTAAACTCATATATCCACATCAGAATCTGCCAAGGAAGACATGATATCCAGTAGAGGTCTGTTCCTCTTGTTGGTACCCACCCTAATTGAACTCGTATATTTTAAGATTGAT
Source organism: Eragrostis curvula (assembly GCA_007726485.1). Taxonomy (NCBI): domain Eukaryota; kingdom Viridiplantae; phylum Streptophyta; class Magnoliopsida; order Poales; family Poaceae; genus Eragrostis; species Eragrostis curvula. The sequence continues at coordinate 8,659,654 of CM017442.1, forward strand.
GTTCAAATGGTGGTGATATGATATGCATTTTCAATTTTTATAAGGCATGTGAGTTAAACTTTTCTCTGGAGATATGTCATTTTACACTATTTGTTCGTTATGTTTGTTATTGAGAATATTAACATTGTTCCATATGCTATCTTCTTTGTCTAGATTCTACAATAGTTTGATTGTTGTACTCTGAACTAGCTAACACTGTAAGTTCACAACCTTTTTTACAGCTCTTTTTTTTTCCTTGCCAGAATTCAGGTTCCTGAAAGGGCTGATTCTTATCCATGGGCGGTACTCGTATAACCGTACTGCCTTTCTTTCGCAGTATTCTTTCTCCAAGTCTTTGTTAATATGCTTTATTCAGATACTGCAAGTCATAAAATCTCAATATTGTTGCCTCACTATTTTAGTTTTTGGTTGAGCTATTACAAAAGTGTCGTAATTGGAAACTGTATAGTGTGTGCTGTTCTTTTTAACGTTCTTAAATTCTTGTGTGCAGATTTTCTTTTCTTTCAGGCATTGCTGGAACAAGTTTATTCAACTCAGTTAATTTGGTGGCTTATAATGTTTTCCACACAAGCTTTCCTGTTTTAACTACTGTCTTGGACAAGGATTTTTCTGAAAAGACAGTGATGCAAAACCCAGAAATATTACTTTATTGTCAGGCCGGAGGTAAATTTGTACCGCTTTGATGAAAGTTAAAGGCCAGGCATGTTTTGTCTGATTTATAATTACGTGTCAGTAAACTATAATACATTTCGAATTTCATTCAGTAACTTGGATTGTTTTGCAGGCTTCTAAATCCAAGTACCTTTGCTGGGTGGTTTGGTCGATCATTATATCATGTAAGTTTTTATATCTATATTACGCTATCTGTGCTCCTGATGTGCAAGTGGGTAGTCTGCACATTTTCATTAGAAGTTCTGTACTCTTGTTCTCTCAACTTGCTCTATTCAATTTTAAGAAGTCTACCTTGTTATTTACTGAGTTTCTGCTTTTCCATTTCATTAAATATCTCCACTAAGCCGATTTGGCCTATACTACAGCAGATTACTTGTAACATCCCCACCCTAACCATAATCCTAATTGATCTGTTAGTGCAAAATGATCGCAAGCTAAATTGATCAAGTCATGTAGTCATCCAAAAACGTATCAATTTGGATATGGAAAAAAAATAATAAATAAATAAATAATAATATGAGCTTGAACTAAAGTTTCCAACTTTGCACAACTGTGAGCTCGTTTGAAATTTTCCTTGGGCTACATGCTCCAAGATATAATTCTAAAGAATTTTCCAGAATTTTATAAATAAGGGAAACAGTTCGAATAATTCATGGAGCATTCAAACGATTTTTGTCATAACAGAAATTTCATTTAAATTCTGTTACGAAATTTGAAAACTTCCGGTAAGGAAATTTGTTCCTGTAGATTTGACCTCCAAGTTGGCAAATTCTCAGATTTTTCTCAGGTTTGGAGGGTAGTGTTTGGGAGATTTCCAAGTCATCCGTTTGAAAGTCATTTGAAAAATTCAAAAAGTACTGTGGGACCCAGTCGTCACTCTCTCATCTCTGTCTCTCTCGCTTCCACTCTGCCGCGCGCCGCCTGCCGCAGACGAGCGCTGCCGCGCCAGCGCGAGCGTGCACACTCGAGTGCGATGAAGCTCGCACGCCATCGCGCAAGTGCACCCCCCCAAGCCGGCTCCTTCCTTCTTCCCTCTCTCTATGTGTTCTTCTCTCCATTCGGTCAGGAACCGAGCCGCCATTGTCACCGAGCTCTGAGCTCACGCCGCGCTGCACTCTGTTACTCCCCGAGCTAGCCCCCAAAAGCAAAAAACGGCACAAGGAGGCACTCCACCCCATCCCCAGTACCCTGCTCGAGTTCCCACTCCTCATCGCGAGATCGACGCCGTTTCCTCGCCATGGCCGTCGGGTGAGCAGCTTGGACGTCATTGTCAATTTCTTCTTCCTCGGTGAGTGGCTATGCAATTCCTTGCTCACGGTGGTGCTCACCTCTCTTGCGCACCATCCAGTGCTGACCTTGTTGTCTTTTGAGCAGTAGGCTCGCCGGAATCCTCTTCTTCCTCGCCGCCGTTCACCGGACCCGCCACCTCAACAGCGAAGTCGTCTTTCCGCTGCTCGTCTTCGTCAACGCGCAACCTCGGCAGCTTCCCATACCCGTGGTGATGCTCGTGCTCCCGTTATCTCTCTCCCTCGCCCTTTATTTTTGCCGTAACGGCACTTCGCCGTGGCCGCCGCGCCGCCGCTCGTCGCCGGCGTGCTCCGACCACCGCGCGTGTGACCATGCTAGTGCTCAGCACTCGCCGTCGCGTTCCCATCACGGTGCCCCTCACCATTTACGTTGAATCGTCGCCGTTTCGCCGGGAACACGGCCGCGCCGCCGCTACCACGGCGCGCGCGCCATGCGCGCTGGCACTGCTACAGTGCCGCGTTGTCTTTTTCTTTTCTTTTCTCAGAAATTTGACTGATTTGGTAAAATCGATAGAAAATAAAATAAAACTCGGAGAAATGTGAAACAAATTTTGTTGGCTTCCCTGTGACTAGATCTACCCAGCGGTACAACATAAACATCTGAATGCGTCTTAGTTAAGTCTCTAAAATTCAGAGAAGAGAAACCGTAAGTCATTTTTTTTTTATAAAAAGATATATACATGCAAAAATTCTGTTTTTTTGTGTGAATACATTTCATGGCATTATAGAACTATGCACCAAATGACATAATTAATTGTTGCATATTTTAACAGTAACTGCTCTTTCATGCTTTTCACTGTTTCTTTTATATAAAATCAATCTAGCATGATTTTGATCCAATTTTTGGGTATGTTACTGGACTTAAGACTTTTATTCTCCGAAAAGTGTAAAGTAAAATTTATGCCTTCCAGAACCCTGTTAACAAAATTTCGAAATAAAATCTTTAATTCGACCTTCGAAACTCTAAAGTCTTATAGTTCATTTGTAGAAATATTTCAAATGCAAGTAACTTAATGATTTTTGTGTTACTTCTGAACATCACTTTAGCACCATCATCAGGGCATTGCATTCATCCATTTTAGCAAAATTCATGTATGCATTGCATTTAATTTTTTATTGTGCATTGCATCATTTAGGAACCGACGCCGGGAACGTGGACGTGGAGATCGAGGCCGAGGAGACCGGCGCTGACTTGAACCAGCTTGAGTGTGCTGACCACCAGACCCAAGGCAAGCCCCGGTGCACACCTATGTTTTCAATGTTTTACATTTTCTCACATGTACTTCGAATCATGAATTGTGCATTTAAGTGCTAGGAGTTGCATGAAACCATAGATGCATTTGCCTTATATGTTCCTATGGGTGGGTTCAGTTTTGTACAGCAGCTCTGCTCGGTAGATTTTGCTAAGCTTAAGTTTGTGTCATCGATAGATAATCGAGTGGTATGGAGACCGCTCGGTGTAAGTGGGGTCGTATTTACTTTATGCTCTCACATGATGATGATAATGAATTTGAGACCGAACGGGGAAGTTTCATGTGTAGGTTGGGGTGACAAGGCTCGCCTTGTTCGCCATAGCCCCGTTTGTGTCGATTGAGGACCGTTCGTTGTGGCCCCGCTGAGCAAGTTTGAACAGTACCGGACGCATGCTAGTCGAATGGGAACTAGTAAACTGATGTAGCTCGAGGTTGTATGTGTTGGACGGTGCTCTCCCTCTCTTTTGGTGATGAAGATGGAATGGTGGTTGCGGGTTTGTGTAGGAAGGGAGGGCATACGGGCTAACCACGGATTGCCTGGCGCGGGTATCGCGTGGAGGACGTGTGCTCGGGAAAGGGGAAATCGGCTCGACCTTACGATGTCTTGTGAAAAGTTGTCGTGCGTGACTCCTTTGAGTGTGCGTACGTCGTGTATTCCGGGTTTCGCCTGCAGGTGTAAATCGATTCGAATCGCCGTCTCTCGCGGTTATTGAGTACCACTTGTTCACTGAGTCACATCGTAGTAAGAAAGTGCACATGATGGATCTACTTGCTGTTGTTACTTCAAATAATTGTATTGCAACATTGTATGGATTAGCATAGGTGCTAACCTTTATGTTATGCTAACACCTTTTTAATTTGGCTAAAATTTGAAAGCAAGGACTAACTTCTAGCGTCTCTTTTATGCAATTATTTTCTTTACCTTGGTCAGTCCCTTCATACTAGAAGTCGGTCTTAGAAGACCAATTTGACGGGTAAGACTTGCTGAGTATTAGTTGCTCAGGGTTTGTTGTTTAAATTTTTGTTGCAGGTATTTCGAATTGCAGTTTTTGTGATTGTTGTGGCAAGGTGGTGTGGGAGGGTGAGCCACCCAAGGACTGGTCCATTGAGTGGATTTCTTCCTCTCCCACCCAGGAGCAAGGTGACTGAGATCATGTCTATGGGTCGGACATGATTTTCTCTGTAGATATGCATCGTCGAGTTTATCGCTTCCGCTAGTTGTTATGTAATCGAATTTCGAACCCTTTAATGTATTGTAAAACTTCACCTAAGAACTTGCACTCTTTTATGTAATCAAATGTGCAAACTAAGTTGTAAGACTAAATAACTTCCACTCTATTTTATCTATGCTCATATGAGTGGACATTTGAATACTTGCTTCGCCAAGTGTCACCCGATATCGATCCTGTTAAAGCTAACCCCTCATTATTGAGGCGGTATGCTACATTACTAATTTACACAGTAGCTGCATGTGCTCTTGAAATAAATAGAAATATATACTTGTTTCACGCGGCTGATGTGAATGTATTCGCTCTGTTGGGTAGGCTGAATCGCAGTTGTTATACTGTAGCGGTTGCTGAAGAAATAACTGCCAACACTATAGCCGAACAGGTTGATTATCTTTTCCATGGTTGATTGCAGGCAATTGTTGTTTTCTTGATAACCATTCATGCATACGCTAACGAGAAAAGTGAGATGGAGGAGCTGTCAATGGTTGCCCTCTCAGGAAGCATTTGGCTGCAGGCATTTGTTGTGGCATTAGAGACGAAATATGAATTAGCAAAATTTCTATTATCCCCTTAGCACCTGATAGAATTTGTATTAGGGCCCTTACCTGTCTTTCACTTGCAAAGAAGGAAAAACGGCAATCAGTTTACCTCGTTTGCTTTTCTACATTTTCTTCATTGTCTTCTATCATGTGATTGCAATGCAAGATAGAATGGTTATAATAAATTTGTGATATATTAATTAGATATGAAGTATGCTTTCTGGTAGTGATGCTTATACGGAACTAAATGTGGATCTCTTTTTTTATTGATATCAACTTTTTCTTATCTTAACGACAACAAAATAAAAACAGAGCGAGTGCAAATCAATTCCTGCCAGCATTGAGAATCCAACTTTTGGATGGTACTCAAATCCTGAGGGGTATTTCCTTTTATGATATCCAGTTGCTTTCCACATTGGAAAATATGAAATTCAGCATCCTTCCACATGCAAAAGTATCTAGGATTAGGATTTTCCTTAACAATCTCGAGTTGATTTTCACTCATTAAGTTATGATTACATGCGGATTGTCTCAATCCACCGAAGGCCACACATTTAATTTCACAGTTTCTGTAGATGCTAGCAAGGGTGGAACATGCATATTGATAAATGAGGCTCTATGCATCCACTTAATTTCGATTTTGCATAATTGATATTTTTATTTTGTACTTAAATATTCTAGAGTTTTTATACAGTCTCTAATACAGAGGCAGCCTCACTCAATTATCTAGGCCAGCTCTTGGCTGTTAACTTGCTCAAGGAGTTTGGGAGTCTGTTTAAGTGACGCTTAAGGCTACACTGAGGCACTTGATATGCCTTACGTGACTACAAAAATGACTACATGATTGTGTCAAAGTTAAGCATAGCAAGGCGGCAATGGGAATGGGCGGTGGGGAAGACGGAGGGGTGCGGGTACTGGTGCTAGCGGTGAGAAAGGAGCCGAGCTGCCGAGGAACACGTTAAGCTAGGGATAGCGGGCGACTCTGGGGAGGAGCGTGAGGCACCAAGGTAGAAGAAGGTGAGGCTTTTGGGTAGCTACCACGAGATAGGATGGTGACGATCAAATGGAGCATCAAATTACAAATATATGAAAATATCAAGATAATCGCCACACAAGTAATTCATTGAAACACAGATGGATGACTCATTGATCGAATCAGGTCACTTTTGTTTCAAAAAAAAAGAATCAGGTCACTTTTACTGAATTGAAGCCATGTCATCCTAAAGCACCGTCAATATTCTCCTTTACATATTCCTCACAAAGAAACATTATCATTACATACTTGAGGATAAACAAGAACAACTATTAGAGCTCGATATATTGATGTCACTTTTGTACGCTCAAGTCTTTCCAAGTGCTTCATAGCTGCCTGCTACTCCTAGCTAGATGAATCTGTTCCTTCTTTGTCCTAGCTTTGCACACCTACCGGATCCTTCCTACCAGCTTCTAGCTAGTTAGCTAGGTAGTTTCTGCTTTCTATCATTCTTGCCTGCTATTCATCTCTGTTGATTTTCTTCAGTCATACTACCTCCGTCCCAAAATATAAGCACTTGTTGACTTCTGTAGATCACGTTTGACCATTCGTCTTATTCAAAAAAATTATAAAAATATTATTTATTTTGTTACAATTTGTTTTATTATTAGATATACTTTAATTATGAATTATTTATTTTATATTTTTTAAAAAAATTTGAATAAGACGAACGGTCGAATGTGAGGTTCAAAAGTCAACAAATGCTTACATTTTGGGACGGAGGGAGTAGATAGGATAGAATAAGACAAGCAGCATTCCACGGACTACCTTGACTCCCATGTCACAAATATCACATCGAACCGTGTCAGACGTTCATACCGATTCTTCTTACCACTTGAACACAAAAGCGCCAAATGGTAGAAGTGTAGAACGATTCATAAGTTATCACGTCAGAAAGTTGACGTCAGAGAGCACTCTTTCACTAGCCTAACAGTGAAATAGAGTCCACTAAAAATAAACAAGTTTATCTTAGGTTCAAATCACAAATTACCAAATTTATGATCATGTTATTATTCAAATGTGCTAGCCAGCTAGTGATGTTTACAATCACGAGTTGACCATACAAGCAAGGCAACCTTATCCGGGCCAAAACCGTTCACCAGTACTTTGATTTTCCTTTTCGGGCTAACCTCGGGCAGCCGAGTAACTAAAAGAAAAAAAAATATGTTTAAGGATGGGTTCCGTCCATTTCAAACTTGTGATGCTAAACAAATCTTGCCTGAAATAAATGAAGCTTTGATCAATATTCGGTGAACCCTTTTGTACTCTAACTATCAATATTTTAAAAAATATTGAGCTCACAAAAATCACAAAAAAATCAAATCGATCATATAAGTAGATTCGTTTGGAAAGTTACATTCATAATATCGTATTTTTGATATTATAACTATTTTGTAGGGGAAAAAGCAGTCAAAATTACACATCGAAGACAAGCAACACAAACGGTATATATTCCAATACAGAAGAGTGGCAACAAAAGCCTTTGCGATTGGATGTAAATTGGGTCGAGCTCGGGCTGGGTTGAGCATTTTATGGCAGGCCCAATATTCAAGATTGAGGGCTCGTAGTACTCACACCCGTATTCGTGTGCCTGCAATCATGTCTTATCTTTGCTACATAAGCTTGGAGTTGTGCCTAATCACAAAAAAAAAAAAAAAAAAAAAAAAAAAAAAAAAAAAAAAGCTTGGAGTTGTGCCCAAAGTTGGATCATGCATTTCAAAATATGGATACATGTTTATATTTTGTCCTGATATGTCAATTGAACCCTTTATTAGCGTTTGTGGAAGTGTGGTCCTTGAACCATTTGCAAATGAACTCCTAAACTAATTTCAGAACAACCGGGCTGAGCCGGGCCTTGGTCCCCAGCCAACCATCCCAACCCAACCCAACCCAACCCAAACAGTCCCACCGGGCCCCACTCAAGCAGTTTGGCCGGCTACAAAAGGGGGGATCTCGCGGGGTCTCCGTGACTCCGTCCACTGTGAACAAAGCGAAGAAAAGCGCGGCATCCGTGTGTGAACGCATCCGCTCACGAAACCAAACGACCGCATTAGCAAGACCGGTAGCGCACAAATTCCCCTGATCAAGTGTAAAACGTGGATTAACGTGACGTACGTTTTCCTTCACAAAAGTAACGGATTAACGCGACCACGCATTTTTATCTCGAAAGAAAGAAGGGGATTACCGTGTTCTCTTAACAAAAAAAAAAAAAGAGAGAAGTGGATTAACGTGACTCACCCCGCGCGCGCTCAGAGATTCCCCGCACCCCATCACCTAAAACGTGCCCAAATCACCCGCTAACCCATGTCCAAATACAGCTGCTAAATCCGCCACGTAACCCCCTCCCTGCGCCGCGCGCGTCGCGTTGCGTGACAGAACCGGCCAGCCTCGCGTGCGATCACCAATCACGGTCACGCCGCCGCCGCCGGCAGACAGACAGATATTTATGTATGGCTCGCGGCTAGCTACTACAAACTGCCGTCAAGCTGTTCCCGCACCGAATAGTCGGGCTGGACAAGACCGCCTAACCCCTGCCAACCTGTCATACGCTCGCGACCACAGGAAACGCAGGCACGAAAGATTCGTTCCTTAGTCCCGTCGCCATCTATCGTCCGAGGACGGGCTGGGGATCGGAGGGCATGGTAATGTCTCACAGCTGGAACAGTTCTGCTGCGTGCATCGGTGCATGCATGGTCCAGAGCCTGATCTCCTCTCTAGCTAGGTCGTACTCGTGGTCGAACGAATATATGCTCCCCGGAAAAAAGCGCACCACGGCTGCGCTCGACGGGGTCCGTCCGTCCGTGCTTGCTGCCAGCCTCCCCCGCTTTGCAGGCTGGCACGCATGCAACTAACTATTCACCCACAAGCAACCGCAGCTCGCACGCACGTTGGCGTCCACCCGCGCCCTCCCGATCTGGAGCCCGATCGATCGAGATCTCCCGGGCCGATTCAGTCTAAGTCCTCGAACGGGAAAGCAGGGGCCGGGACGCCTCTCTCTTCTCTCTGATCAGCGATCGTCCATCCAGCTTTGTTCCGACGCGTACGTCGCCTTTATTCGGGGTCGGGCGGGGGTTGTATAATAAAAAACAAAAGCGTAAAGGCTTTGCTCCACTAGCTAAGCAAATTCGGAGTGATCCTGCGTGTGCCACCCGCTCGCTTGCTCGGGAGTATATATTTGGCGCCTCCCCTGCCGAGCCTTCCCTACGACACCGACCGCAGTTGCAAGACGCAGTGTGTTAAGCAAAGTCATACGGGGAGAAGTTAGTGGGTGTTATCAGTGAGCTCCATTCGCTGGCCATGGCAATGGCGGGCAGCTTGTCCTGCTCTGCTACCTCTACATGGAGAGAGCTCACCAACACGAGCTGGTGAGTTGATTTGATCCATGGCTATATATGAGGATTGTTTCTTGTGTTCTAGCTTGTGTTCCGAGAAATGCTTGTGCTGACCCGAGCATTGGTTGGATTCCAGGAGGGACGACGACTACAGGCGCATGGTGATGGCGTGCCTGATCGAGGCGGTGTACCTTCTGGAGCTTGAGCGGCAGGAGCGCCGCGACGCGGCGGCGGTGGCGCAGCAGTGGTGGAAGCCGTTCCACTACCGCCTCGCGCACGAGCTCGTCGACGACCGCGACGGCTCCGTCTTCGGCGCCGTCTTCGAGCGCGACCACCTCCACCCCAACCCCAACCCGCTCGCCGGCGCCGGCGTTCCAGCGAGCCCGAGCGGCGCGCCGAGCGCGGTGATCGCGTTCCGAGGCACGCTGCTCCGCGCGCCCACCATCCGGCGCGACGTGGAGGACGAGCTCCGCCTGCTCGCCTGGAACAGCCTCCGCGGCTCGGCGCGGCTGCACCGCGCCGTGCAGGCGCTGCGCGCCACCGTCGACCGCTTCGGCTCCGAGAACGTCTGCATCTGCGGCCACTCCCTCGGCGCCGGCTTCGCGCGCCAGGTCGTCCGCGCCCTCGCCGCCTCGTCGTCGACGACGTCGTCGCCGCGCCACCAGCACCAACACCAGCAGACGCAGCAGCAGGCGGCGCTCGAGTTCCACCTCTTCAACGCGCCGTACCTGTCGCTGCCCAAGGGCGTGCGGTGCGTGGTCAAGACGGCGGACTGCCTGCTCAAGGCCGTCCGCTCCGGCGTCGCCACCGTCGGGAGGTGGCACGGGAAGGCGCTCAGGCACGTGGCGTACGCCAACTGCATACTCGGGTACACCAGGCTCGAGAGCAGCAGGAGGTTCGTGTGACCGGTGACCAGAGTCCCCCGTTGCTAGCTGCTGACTTCCAACCGTCGAGAACGAAACTGTACCTATGCGAGTCGCGTGTGCATGATCGATCGTCAGTCACCTTGTAGAATTCAATTCAGTTCAGTCAGTCCTAGGAACCAAATAAGCATCTGGCCGTAGAGAGACAGAGAAAGATATAGAGGGTGCTGCACGGTTCTTTGCCTGCATGCTTGCTTGCGTTGTACTACGTACCAACAAATTTGACACTCTCAACTGTGAATTATACTAGCAGATAATATATATCGTTCTTCATTCATGTAACCTCTTCCCGATTGTCCTGTCTAAATTCCTTTGCGAAAACGTGCTTGTTTTGATCGCGCTATTCCATTTCCATCGAGAGATGCTCCGCCTGGATAAGAAATTATCGTGGATCCATTCATGGAAAACTGGAACAAATTCTGGGAACCCAACCCAACCCGTCGCGAGAAACAGGTAGGGACGGGCGAACAAGATCCGTTTACCGGCAATTATACAAGCCATTGGTTTATTTGTAGCATTTGGACCCAGCAACTTTACGGAACAAATCTAAAAGCTGCTGTCCACGCTGCGTCCCCAATCCCCATCACCCACTTTCCTCAGTTGCTCTCCACCTGATCGGCGCGCTTTGCATCCGATCTGCGGGCACGGCAAATGTGCGGCGCGTGCGGGCTCCGCGACGACGACGTACGGTTGGATGAGGTGACCGGACCGGAGCCCGGGAGCACGAGGGGCCGGGTGCGGGGCAGTGTCTGGTTGTCGCCATGTTTGTGATCACCATCCTTTCTTCCTCCTCCTGACAAACTCGTTCTGAAGCATACCGTGTTATGTTCATATTTGAATTCAAACTTATTCGATCGACAAAAACACCACGAGTTTGTAACGAAACTCTGGCGCATGTTCGGCCTGCTGGATTCTGGAAAGTTCTTGAAACTGCCCGTAACTCATGTTCCATTTGTCCGTAACGCGTCCGTGGAAGCTTCGGACGGAACGGAACGGAACGGAACGCGGCAATACCGTTGGAACAGGTAGTCCATGCTTGTCCTTATCCCTGTAACATAACGCGATCAGTATTATTCAACACATCTTGGACCTACTTCCGTCGGTGAGGACTATCTATCTATCCATCCACACTGGCTACGCGAAGTTGTTGAAAAGAAATTAAGAAAACACCAAAGAAGGAATGCCTTTCCGGCCAGCCACCGAGTTCGGCTGGTCTGGGTGCTGATCATGCGCTCACACAGAGGCGGACCCACCAATATGGCGAGGTATGGCGGCCGCCATACCTAACTCCGGCGCCAAATCCCTCCTACCCCTCCTCAAATCTGTGCCCCAATCAGTCCCAGGTCGAATTTTCGCCATGGATGGGAGCTCTCTGTTCTGTTCGTTGCTCTCCAGAGGGAGAAGACCAGCTGAAGGGTTATGGGCCTTGTAGGCCAGTGAATGGGCTTTTAGTTCATTGCTTGGAGCAGGGTAGGAAGAAAGGCCCAGATGAGGAACGGCAGCCCAGAAAAATCCTCCATCGACGCCACCATCCTTGCCCTGTCGTGCGCACTCTCCTTCCGGTCGTCGGGCGCCGGCTGCTCCGTTTCAAAATCGCCATTCCCCAATCCCCAGCAGTGCCGCACGGCAGGCTCCCCAGCTGCTCACCAATGCTTTAACTCCAGGGAAGAAGCGATTCAAAAGCTTGGGTAAATACAACTGCATGGTTGTTTGGTCATTCGTTTAGCAAATTGAGCCGACAAAAGTTTTCTGATTAGTTAAATTAATTGATTTTGTTGATTTGAAGAGTTTCTTTACTAGCAGCTTGTCAAGTGAGAGCGGCTCGGGTCCAAGCACCCATGAAAGTGTGACCGGTGTAGAAAGTGAAGTGCAAGTGCAAAGGGGACCAGCCCAATCCGAAAATGCAACAGAAACACAAGGTGTTGTCTCATTTATATACTGGATTGGCAAGTTCTTCATCTCACTTTGATGTATGTTCAAATATTATACTATTTAATTCGTGAAAGGTATATCTTGCTTCATCTTCCTATTTTTAATTGATCGGCATGGTTCATATTTTCCGTTCCACAAATTTTATGTGGCGGCTTCGCCATACCTAAAATTTTTCGCTGGGTCCGCCACTGCGCTCACATGCAGCGCGCACACACGGAGCCAGGAGAAAACGGGCGGCGCAAAAGCGAGCGGGGCTTCCCGCACAAGCAGACATCGGAGGAACGAGCCGCGAAGCCAAACGCGACGAAGCAACCCGCAACCGGGCGGGCCGCTTCCGCGTGGCGTGGCGTCCTCCGCGGCCGCGTACATGCCCTCAGATCGGGATCACCAAATCTCCCGGTCGCGCGCGGTGACCATGGCCAGCGCAAGGCGTGAAGTGCCCGCTGTGCACCGTCTATTTTTAGGTAATAACCTCGAGTATAAATCAGTCCATGTTCAGAAAACTTTAAGCACATCTACAGACAGCAGAGTATACATTGCATTGTAAGAGACGCAAATCAGGACCTGCAACGGCCTCCGTCGATTCGATCTCTTCTGCCGAGTTCTTGTTGTTGGCGGTGAGCTTAGTGATTAATATGATTCTGAAGAGGAAGAAGAAGAAGAAACTATAACTTCCTTTTTCCTCCTCGGAATCAGATTCAATCACTACAACTTCTTCTTCCTTCTTAGAATCATCTTCAATTACTATAATGTCTTTCTTATCCATTGAATTTTCTTAGTGTATCCACTAGCAAATAAAAAAAAAATCAAATTAAAATGAAGGATTGCTGCATGCCGAGCCACATTCAGACATTGGATTTTCAGCTTTTATTTTCATTTCCACTGTTGTCTTACAGATACTCAGAATGTATAATTTTGATTTCATTGCCAAATCTATAATTGATAAATAAGATGGCAGCATCAGCATGTGACTTCTAATTGTTTTAGAATGGCAACGCAGCAGACTTGCAGGGAATTGAACTCAATTCACAATAACACGGCAGAACAGGTCGAGGCGACGGAGATGTGGCAGTTGCAGGTGCTGATTTGCGTCTCCTACGATGCAGTGTATACTCTGCTGCTTGTAGATGTGCTTAAAGTTTTCTGAGTACTGATACTGGTGGGATCTTTTTCTATTTATACTGAAAGGTATTGCCTGAAAATAGGATGGTGCAAAGCGCGCACTCCATGCCTTGCGCACTCCATGTCTTGGTGATCCGGATCTGAGCGCATGTAGTGCGGGGGTAAGGCGCCCCATGTTTGTTCTTTTCTTTTCTTATTCTTTTTTTAGACCAAGAGCACTCCTTTTTATTAACCATCACGAGGGATTGCCTATATGTTGGGTGGGAGCGTGCCGTACCGCTCCTCAATAGTCAATCTTTACCCGGAATAGATTGCAACAGTGAAGGAAAAAACGAAAAAGGTCATGTTACAGGGGTGAGATATGGAGTAGCGGCCAACAGCTAATTGACAGTCTGAAATTGCAGGTAACAGCCTGCTGAAAATCTAACAGCTGCGCCTTCTGGCTCGTTGGAAAGCCATCGCCCTTTTTTGGGTTCAATGCATCGGACAGATAGGGAAGTTGCAGGGAGGAGATGTTTCCGTCTGGAAGACGCATTTCCGGCTCTGTAATTCTCTCCGGCTCCGTTTCCTGATACCGCTCTGGTTTCTGGCCGATCCTTAGCGAACCGAAGGCGCGGGCAAAGAAAATGCAGCATCGGAATGGCTCTCAACATGGCAGCGCACATGGTAAGCGTTCGTTTCACCATCTTTTTCCCCCATTTTTATGGGAAAAAATTAAGCATCTATTGATCGAGTTTCGTGGCGAACTTGGACGGATTTTTTGGTAGAAAAGGAATGCATTGATTCCCAAAGACATTCTTCTTGTGTGTTCGCTATTAAGATCTCTGCAGAATTTCGGTGTTTTTTTTTAATATGACTAACTGATCATGGTGAATTTGCACATGAAGGGTCATCGGAACCGATGACGCCTCCATCGGCGCCGCCGCAAGGGGACCCGGATCCTCCACAGCCCAGATGCGGCTTCGTTGTAGGATTGTAAGAGACACCATTGCTGCTACGACAAAATCCATTATTTACCGTACCGTTGCAAAGAAATACTCCGGGCTGCATTCTCATGACAATTTCTCATGCAGTTTCATGGCGCTATGTTGTTGCTGCTTAGTCGACGAAACACTGATGTGACAAGGGTGTCTTACATGAACATATTATCAGACATTGTACAGTATCAGATAGATGATCTATTTGTTTGGAAATTAGGGTCCGTCTCAGCTTTAATAACCTTTTTTTTTGCGACGAAGCTTCAATAATATTTTTGTATGCGAAAGGACGCAAAATGGTTTCCTGCACCGTACAGTACGAGAAGGAATAGCAGCAGCATGATACAAATAAAGTTCGTGTTCCATTTCCCAAGAAAATAAAGAATAATGTTAGCCCGAGAATAGGCGGCTCAGTAGAAACTGCCGGATACTTGAGATTGCAATGATTGGAAAACTATACTGAAAAAAAAATGAATGGACGGCCACGAAACAAGTAGCATGAAATTCATGTGTAACCCGATATGGATTTTGGTGTCCTATATATGGCAACTATCAAACTCATGTTGGCGCAAAAATAGCATGCAGAAAAACGAATATAGACAACAAAATATAAATATAGATGAATGGACAAGAAAGGCACATGAATGTGAAATTGTATCCCTCGCAAAAAAAAAAAAAAAGAATGTGAAATTGTATCCACCATATTCATATAAGTGACTGCATATTGCAATTGTGGCTAGCTTAGCTTCTGACCATGTCAAAACCAGAGGACCATCGAAACCTTCTTCTGGAATCAGAATCATGGATGGTGAAACGTTAGGGCTCGTTTGGCATAGAGGATTTTCAAAAGAATTTCAAAGGAATGAGTTTCCTATGGATTGCTGACGTCAGGTGGTGTTTGGATTGAAGGAATTGTCTCTTCCATTCCTCTGGAAAGGAACGCTTTCCTCCACGAAACACAGGAATCAAAAAATGAGGTCTGAGCTCAGGGAAAGACAACGCTCGCGATGAGCCAATAAGACCCGTGTGCTAATCAAGCTTCGCTTACATTGCTTATTAGTTTTATTTTTTTCGTTCTGCTGAAACCAACGCATAAGAACACAAACGTGCAGGAGGTTTTAGCATCTACTATTAGCAGTGGGCCCGTATCCCTTTTTGCTCATGCGACACTTTTGATTGATTCTTACTTGGTGCTACTAATATTGTGTAAACATCTATAATTGCTTATTGAAAAAAAAAACTCCTATAATTGCTCATAAAACTTTTATTTAGTTGCACTAATACTTTTGTTCCTGTGTTTCTATTCCTGCATTCCAAACATATGAAGTTCCCCGTTCCTCTGTTTTGGATTCCTGCGGTTTTCTAACTTTCTCAATTCCTGTGTTTTCTCCATTCCTACGTTTTTTCCTATTCCTGTGTTTTTCATTCCTTCGTTCCAAACAACCCCTAACTTTTTCCGCTTAATCATTTTCAGGATTATCAGCTATCTTAGATGCTTGTGCAACCCACATGCATCTTATTCCATCCAATTGTGATACGTTGATTCAAATTTAATGGCTAGGGTTAAACAAAACATTCATGCCACATACGGAATTAGGTAGCATCTATTAACTGACCCCTCCAACATCATACATGTCTCACTAACACATCATTGTTACCGCTCACACACATCAATACACAATCCAAAGAGTGTTGATCACATTCTCCATCTTTTTTTTGCTTTTAATATATTATAATCAGTAGAGGTGCGAGCCTCTCCTGTTCTCTCAAAAAAAGAGTGTTGATCACATTCTCTGTCTTCGTCACCACGCATCTCGTCTCAATACACAACCCACACTATAGTGCATTGTTGTCAAACCACCATATTGACATCTGGCACCGTTTTAGGTATCCAAGCTTTCACCCACACCTATCACTACCACAACAAATCCCTATTTGTCAAAACAAATGTATAGTGATCGCAACAATGATTGTGTTTCTTCATTAAGTAAGATGATAGCAACCTCATCCTCAAGCATGATATTGACCGCAGAGTATTGAAACACTCAAAATTACAATGTCGGTGTGAGTATACAATTCTCGACAAAAAGTTCTTTAACATGTTTGAATGTATGATACTCCTCCATGTCAAAATAGATGACGTTTTTGACTTTTGGAATTCACGTTTGACCGCTTTTATTATTCAAAAAAATTGTGTAAATATTATTTATATTGTTATGGTTTATTTTATCATTAGAAATACTTTAAGAATGTTTCGTTTGTTTTATATTTGTATAAGTTTTTTTGAATAAGACGAACGGTCAAACGTGATATTTAAAAGTCAAAAACGTCATCTATAGTAGTATGCATGCAAGTGTTCTAGTGTGTGCGCGTGCGCATTTAAGTGTGTGTATGTGCATAAATTTGGTTTAAGAAAAAAATAAATTTCAAAGGAAGATGGAAATGCCCCCTCCCCCCCCCCCCCCCCCCACGCTCAATCCGCGCGGCCGAACCGTTCGCCAAAGTCCGAAACCACGAACGCGCCTGGACTAGGGGCCTAGGGCCGAGGACCCGGAAAAGCCCCTGGGTCCGGTTCAACCCAGGCCAACCAGATTTCAAAAGAGAAAAGTCCTTTTTGCCTCCCTCAACTATAGGGGGTAGCGCAATCTACACCCTCATTTACAAAACCGGGTAACCGCAGTCCTCCAACTATATGGGTAGGTGCAATTCGACTCCCTGGGCGGTTTTGAGGGTGGTTTTGTCCGACGTGGCATTGTGGGTCCCACATGTCAGTTGCCACGTCACCTTTTTCTTTTCTTTTTCTTTTTTTCTCTGTTCTTCTCTTTCTTCCCCTCTCAGTGCAGCTCCAAGAATGGCAGCGCCGCCGCTCCCGCGTTTGCCTCCCCGCCGCTCCCGCATTCGCCTCCCCGCCGCCACAACCACAGATGTCACCGAAGAAGGAGAAGGGGGAGGAGCCGCGTGCCGGTCCTCCACCGCTCAAGGACGGTGGCGCCTCCGCACCAGCGTACGAGCAGGGAAGAAGAGCCCATCGCGCACACATGCGGCGGCATCGGTGAGGTCAGCGCATGGCAGGTCCGGCCCCGCCGTCTCCCTCTCCATGCGCCTCCCCTCCCCATCTTTCCCTCTCCCCGCGCCGCCCCACCCAGCCCCTCTCTCCCCGCATCGCCCCGCCGATTTTACCGTCTGGTTTGCGCCGCCGCTCATCCTCGCGCCGCACCAATCCTCTCCTGCCCCGCCGTCTCCCTCTCCATGCGCCTCCCCTCCCCATCTTTCCCTCTCCCCGCGCCGCCCCACCCAGCCCCTCTCTCCCCGCACCGCCCCGCCGATTTTACCGTCTGGTTTGCGCCGCCGCTCATCCTCGCGCCGCACCAATCCTCTCCTGCCCCGCCGTCTCCCTCTCCATGCGCCTCCCCTCCCCATCTTTCCCTCTCCCCGCGCCGCCCCACCCAGCCCCTCTCTCCCCGCACCGCCCCGCTGATTTTACCGTCTGGTTTGCACCGCCGCTCATCCTCGCGCCGCACCAATCCTCTCCTGCCCCGCCGTCTCCCTCTCCCTGCGGCGCCCTACCGTCTCCCGCTCCCGCGTCGCCCCTCTCCCTACACCGCCCCTCCCCACGTTGCGCTGCCCCACCGCCTCCCTCTCCTGGCGCTGCGTTAAATGGGGAGAGGGAGAGGGCTGGTCGGGGCCGGGTGGCACATGGAGGGAGAGAGAGACGGCGGGCGGCGCAAGGAGGAGCGGTGGAGGCGGCACAAGGAGGGCGGTGACGCGTACCGAGCAATGGAGGCGGCGGCGCGCAAGGAAGAAGGCGCAATGCCTTTGGGGAGAAAGAGAAGAAGAGAGAAAAAAAAGAAAAAGAAAAAAAAATGACGTGTCACATGACAAGTGGGACCCACTGTGCCATGTCCGACAAAACCGCTTTGAAAACCGCCCAACGAGGTAAATTGCGGGAGGCAAAAAAGTACTTTTCTCGTTTCAAAACACAACACGAGCCCGCTCGCGGTGGCGATGCTGCCGGTGATGCGTCGGCGGCGGCGCTGAGCCCACCCGTCAGCCAGCTAGCCGGCCACCGCGGGAGTAAGGGCAGAGGCTGGCCTAGCCATGCCCGCGGCCACCGCCGCCGTCAGGCTGAAGCGGGAGGACTGCCCCCGCACAAAGCACGACTCCCTCTTCTCCCCATGGAAGGTGCGTGCTCCACTTCTCTTCGTTCCCCTTCTCCTCCTCGCCATCTGCTCCTGTCGCCACCACGAGCCGGCTCAGCGCACAACGCGGTTCACGGGATCTTGCACGCGGCGTCCGGTTGCACCGTCAATTCGACATCTCCCCTCGAATTCCGTGGTCCAACCGTGAAATCTTGGGTTCTTGATTCGAGCCCGATCTGCGCCTGATGCTCTTAACTCCGCCATTTCCAGGTTCTTGTCGGGCCTTCGGACTGGGAGGACCACGCCGCCGGCAAGGAGGGAGTCCAGCGATACCGTACCCGCAACCTCCCCGACAATTTCCCCGGCCTCTACGAGCTGGGCGTTGCCGGCGCGTCCGACGAGGGACTCAGGACCCGGGGGCGTGACTCGCGAAGCGTCGTGGTGGTGTACCTGGGCCAGGCCGATAGTGTCAGGGCAAGGCTCCAGCAGTATGGCCGCTCGGGGTCGCACCTGGACACTGGGAATTCTGCTGGAAAAGACGAGGTGAGTGCGCTCGCCACGGGGACTGGATTGTTCAGAGAAGTGTTCGCCAGAGGCTATTCCGTGGTGTTCCGATGTGCGCTGGTACGTGTTGTTTTTTATTCTTGTTACGTATCTATTTTCTTCGATTTGGGGTGGTTGAAGTGTGGACTCTAGTACTGTGCAAGTGCAGATTAACATGCAAGTGGTGTCTCACATCTGAATGATTCAGTCAGGACTGAAGGTTACTGAACTGCATGTATGCCTATGATTTTTATGTCTGCAACAATTTAGTATTCAAAAAATTTGCAGGAAATGTATTTCATAATTCGTCAAAGTTCTGCAACTGCTTTGCAGCATTCACATGGTCATAGCAAAAAAGGTTATTGGTTAGTGTTCCTCTTAGAATGTTTGTTCTGAATGTACACTTTGATTGAGCTTTTACAAATCACTTTACTTCTTGAATAGAAGTATTGGATGGTTCTGGCCTTATCTTCGCTGTTTCCTGCAGTATTACCTTGAGGGTGGCCTAGAACTACAGTTAACACTAGAATTACTTTGCAGACAGTTATTCTATTGAATATATTTGTCATTTTCTTATGGAACCTTTCTACTATTGTAAACAAACAGATGGATAATAAACAAGAAGCGGAGAAGACGGAGGCTCAGCTGCTGAGAGTATTTGATTATGCTTGGAACAAGCTTCAAAATGGTGCTTGTCGCCGTGAAGAAGTACTGCTCAAGTTAGAACGAATCAGCTACAGATCATCTCTACTTAGTAGAGTACGCCACATGAAACAAACAATATTTGGAGAGAAAGCAGGTATAAAGATAAAGGGAAGTGGCTCCGTTGACACCCCGTCTGGTATTATGAGAAGTATGCTCCCAAGGGTTCATACATTTGTTCGCTTCAGACCTCATTTAGTTAACTCTGATGATGGTGAAGGCGAGACAATTGATATTCCCTGGAACAGAACATATCAGGGTAATACCTTTGGTAATAGACAAGCACATGGAAGGAGGTCTGAAGGATACAAAGTGAAAAGAATTGATGTAGCAAAACGGAGAACTGTGCCCATACAATATTTTAACTCTGTTTGTGGAGTGGTGCTGGAAGATGGTTCTTCTTGTCTGGAAGAACCAGTTCAAGGAAGGAAGAGATGCAACTTACACAAAGGTAGAAGAATCAAAGGCAGCCTTAACTGCTCCTCTTCTAGCCCTCCTTGCCAAGTTGAGGTTTCAAATGCTAAATCGGTACCTCGACAAACTGAAAACTTAAACAACTCAGATCATGCACAAGAGAGTGAACTCATGTCCAAAAATTTGGCTACAGCTTTGAAGGAACAATCAAGGCAAAGCAGTTGCTTTGAAGCAAAGGAGGTGAAAACTGGAGAAGCTCCAACTGAAGACGGTACACATGAAACTGCTGGGGAGTCTGGTATCTATGGGCAGAAGTCATTTCATGCTGAATCTCAGTCCCAGGTGGAGCAGGCTTCTGGAAGAATGTGGTTTCAGCTGCTCAAAGCACAGACGAAATCGGTCAGCACGCACCCAGCAAGAGGCCCAGGATGTCAGACAAGAATAGCAGATGACATAACGGCTATCAGTGGAGCAACCAAAACTAATGGGACCTTCGAAACGGTGCCAAATGCAGGCAAAACAAGATGCGAGAAGCTCAGTGAGGTGAAGGGCACTTCGTTTTCCAGAAGCTCAGGGTGGCCATGTACCTGTGGCGCCCGTACATCTGATGGTTCACCTTGTATGAATCAGCCAGTTGAAGGGAGGAAGAGATGCGCGTTGCACAAAGGGCAACGAGCACCATATCCCCCTATTCCATTGATTGAATAGACAGGACAGTTTCTTTCATTCTACTGTTGTTGTTTTCGCTCTTTAGCTAAAATATTGAAACAAAGGAAAGGAAGTTCCCCTATGTTAAGCTGTTTTTTCTCCCAATGTGGATTTATCATTCATTCATATTTGTTGTGAGTTGTGACAGAAACATTACATATTTTATAATTGTATTTGATGGATTTATAGAGAACTGAAGAATGAATCTCATACCCTGAATGTTTTTTCATCTGATGGGTTTTCAAAATGCTTGTTAAGCATCACAGTAATGAATCTCATACCCTGAATGTTTTTTCATCTAATGTGTTTTCAAAATGCTTGTTAAGCATCAGTGCCAACGTTCCCTGTTTGCGCTTCAATCAATGCTGCTGTCACTGTTCCTACAATTCTTTGTAATGCTTTCTGTTTCGTTTTGAGAGTTCACCATTCTATCCTGGTCGCCTGGAGAATGGACGAGCATGGCCACGCTGCCATGGACCAGTGTCACCACTCCGCAGCGGGTACTTACTGAATGTTGAACTCCTCATTTTTGGTGCGCTGGATGGACTAGGTCAGTGCCATACGCAGTCGTCCAGTTCTTAACCACATTTCGAAGTAAGAAATGTTCTCAAATTTTGCATAAATTGAAGGGGGCCTTTGAAACGCGGGATTTTTTTCCGTTTCTGCGTTTTTCCTGTGAACAGTCAACTGATTCCTGTGAAATTCCTGTACAATTCCTGTGAAAATACTGCGTTCCAAAGGGGGCCGAATTGTTCTCAATAAAACTCTCTTGCCCCAGCCCCATGGACGCAAATCTAGGTGTCCTCTCTTGATTTACATACGAAAACACGAGACGGTTTACGGCGTCCTCCACTCCGCCGGCCTTGCGGCGGCCACCTATCCATCGCTCCGCGCTCGCATGATGCTCCAACAGCAACTCGTCGCGCCCGCGCGCCCCTCCCTCCTCCACCCTGTCACCGCCGTCATCAGCTGCAGCCGCAGCCGCCGCCGCCGTCGCCCGAGGCCCAAGCCCATCGCATTCCCACCGCCGCAAGTCCGCCGCCTAGTCTCCTCACTCCGCCGCCTCCTGCCTCGCCCGCGCCCCCTCACCGTCCTCCCCGGTGTCGGCGGCGGCGGATGGTTCAGGCGGCGACGGAGGAAGATAGCATCCGAGGAGGCATTGACGCTCGTGCTCTCCCTGGCGCTCGGAGGTGACCGGCTCGCGGGGCTCGCGGAGGCCTGGAACGCGTCCCGCCTCGGCCAGGTGCTCGGCATCTGGGCGGCTTTGTGCAGAGGGCGCGGAAGGCGAGGCGGCGGGCTCCGGAGGCTCGCGGCATTCCTGCTCGGCGTCGCGTTCTGCGCGTTCGTCTGCCACTTCAGAGGCACAGCGTTCTTGGAAGATCTCCGGAAGACCGGCGGCGGCCGGAAACTAGTCCGGATTCTGCTGCGTTGATTGATTTCTCGTTCGTCGTCTTGAGATGCATTTCCACAAATTGGAATTGGGCATCAGTGTAGACTGTAGTAGGTTACTTCGGATGGATTGGGGTGCCAATTTTGAGATAGTTGATTGATTTGTTGACAATTTGATATTGGTCAGATCGTTCCTAATTGTTCTTGGTTAGTGGAGTTTTTGTACAGATTTTACACAGAAGTTACAATGAAAATTGTTGTTGGTATGATAACTATGATCTATCATCTGTGAAGATGGTGCACACATCTGACGCATGGCTTTCACGATTTGGTGATATGATTTGCTTGCTGCAATGGTGGTTTGGTTGGTGCTTAGAAACTGATCCAGGACCAGGCACGACCTCGACTACATCTTGCTCTTCCTGTGATTCTGTCATCTACTTTGGGCTTGTTTGTTTGGGTTGAAGTTTTTCAAAATGATGCTTGCTATATCGAATATGAGAATGGCAACATCCTAGAAAATCCAAAGATCCTAGATTTTGGTCTGTCCTTTTTAAAACTAGGAATTCATTGTCCTCAAGGGCACTGGCGCGATATCACCACTTCTGAATCCTTATCCTCTGCAAGCACCGGCAGTAACACATTTTCATGTCCTGAAAAAGGTTCTTGCAAGGCAAAATCATACCCCTTTTGGCTTCTTTAAGATTCAGATTCTCAAATTAACTTGTAGTTTGTGATTTAAAAAGCTGGATTGTGAAAAAGTGTACTACCTCCGATTTTGTTTTGATGCCATTAGGACTCAAAAGTCAGGGTAAATTTGTACTAACCATGATGTCCTAACGACATCAAAATAAAACTAGAGTAACCATTACCAGACTTGCTCTTCCAAACACACAGCACAACCTTGCGCTAGAATGTCAGCAGGGCATTAGTTGATCTTGTGCCTAAACACTACAAAATACAATTCTAAGGCCAAAAATGTCCCAACTACAGCTACCAATAGCTCCACATCATCGTCCTAGCACATCACCAAACAGATAAGTTACAAAAGTTGTTAAGTTGGAACAATGTGTTAGCCATGACAGCGGGTGTCAACAAGAGCTGTTATCTCTGGAACAAGTTGCTATTGCAATCTCTTTCTCTTGCCAAGCTTCGGATCCTCATCAAGCATAACAAGATCATCATCGTCATCTTCAACAACTTGAGCACTACTGGAACCAACCTCCGTAGGATTCTGGGCAGCATCAAAATTTTCATTTGACTCTAATATTTCATTCAGCTTGCGCTTCGTTCCAGGTTTCACAGATATATCCTCGGCAGTACCATCAACATCATCCACACTGGATGAAGATGGAATTGATCTTTTCTCACCATTGCTGGTTATTTGCTTATCCGCTGGCCCAGACCAGCCAGCCAGAACCATTCCGTCAGGCTCCTTCTCCTCATCAAACTCATCCCTACAATGATAACTGAATATATCAATGTCTGCCTTGAATAGATGCAGGATGGAGGATATGCAGTTCTCAACTACAGCACTGGTACAGACTATAATTGCATACAGATCCTATTTCTAGAATGCAAAGCTTTGACATCCACCAATTTTAACTCGAAACGGGTATTATGTAATGAATGAAACCATTTTTAAAAAAAAACGATAAACTAAGTGACCAACAAGTTCATAGTATACAGATACCGCTAAAGTTTCTTAAGAGATTAACAAACAAGGTTACCAAAAATTGTAAACATGAAAAGCATAGGTATAGCACAAAATGGGAAATGACATAAACCTGTGTTTGACGTTGATGCTGCATTTTAATTCCTGAAGGAAATCATCAACAGTAAGCTTTGTATCATTAACAATTGGAGCTGGCAGTTCAGCCAAGACCTGCAACAGTGGATCATTAGTAAGCTGGTCCTACATACTGAGCATAGCAGCTACATAACAGAAAACCAAACTAGGGAGCATCAGAGCTACAGGAAGAAGCACCTTGTCAAGGTTTAAAGCATAATTTGCCGCCTCGTCCTCCTCTAAATCATCGCCATCTTCAAAAATAAGTGTTGAGCCAATCATCACAGAAGGGAGGTTCATTCCAAGTTTGCTTTTTATGACCTTGTCAATGACCTCCCTTAGTTTTGTTTTCTTAGTGTTAACCTCCAGAACAAGAGGAGTCTGTGAAATTGAGTTTTGGTTCACATCAGCACCAAGGAACTGATAAAATACAATAATAGCAGACCTAGACAGGTGCAAGATACCTCAGAGCAAACATAGCATGATTTATTAGGTTCAAATGGCTCTACAGGCATTAAGAGCATCTTCCTTGTCGGATGTTCAAGACAATATGTCATTCTGAAAAATGTGAAACACTGAAGTTACAATAATTTCTCTAACCCATAGGGACAAAATAGGGTAAAGCAACTAAACAAAACACAAGTACATGACCCAGAAACATATCAAGAAAAAGGAAACAAGTTCAATTAGAGTGTACAAATTTCACACCATAAGACCCTTTGGAAAATAATATATCCAGAAACCAGGCGCTTGGAAAGAACTGCAATATTTCAATACTTGCCCAAATAATGCAATGTACAGAATAATAAATTATGAATGTAGTTACCGATAATTCTGATAATCGTCCTTGAGCACTTTGATTGCTTCAATAACAATCAAACCGGCTATTATAGCATTGGTTGTTGCCACAGCATGGACAATGTTCCCAGCAACACCTTTAGCTTCAAAAAGGCTATGCAGTGGTATTCCAAAAGAGGAAGCTCTGATATTAGCCGCAGCAGTAACAAACTCGACAGCCAACTGGTCATCCTTGTCAAAAATAAGGTTCCCTACATCCTGAGAAACAGAAAACCTGGATCAATATAAAGACATAACTTCTTTAGGGTGCATAATCAGAATATAATATATATGCGAACCTTCGGTCTTTTCTCGAAAAATAATTTAAGAGCCTCCAAGAACACTTTGGAATTGTCCGCAAGACTCCATATCTCTTGTGGGTTTCTAAGGCCAAGAGATGCCATAGCAGACGGTTCCTGTTCCTCGTTCTTGCTGCCCCGAGAGCAACCATTAAGTTCAACAGCATCTTCAGGCAATGCATCTCTGACGTATATCGGGTGTGGCCTTCTCCTATTTTTCCAGGTTTCCTCATTAGCTAAGGCAGCTTCAATATTGTAGCCGAAGACATGATCATATATTCTCTGGGCATACTGATCAAGACCTTCTTCTAAATTCCTTTCAAATACATCAGCTTTTGAACTGCTATCATCATCTTTTGAACGCACATTAAGATCATTATCCTGGTTTTTATCACCAAACAGCTTCGCAAAAAGCAGGTCCTTTGCCCAAACAATGCAGTGAACAAACTGCAAAGAGATAATATAAGTCATGTATACTAGAATCAGAAACTGATCAGTCAATATAATATTTTGGCAACACGCTGACATTTAAATTTTAATTCCACTGCAAATGTCAAAACAAGAAGTGGATTTTTTGAGAAGAATTCACAGCATGCATACAGGTTGCATGTTTTGGATTCCAAGATATCCAGCATGCACAAATGATACCATAACAGGCATGCCCAATAAAGTTTCAATAGCATCACTGAATCAAATTTTCTTGCTAGATTCTAGGAAGGTAACTAAAATAGTTAAATGATACCAAAATAAATTAGAACTCTTCCACCATGGGATGCCGACAAAAACTATAGGGCTAGAAACTTAGTACTGCAATATTGCAAGAACAAATCCCTCCAAAAATGACAGGATATGCAACATTGTAAACAGTCAAACAAAAGAAAGCAAAAAAAGTACAGAAAAGCAGAACAAACCTTCGACGGCGTGCTCGTAATTGTGCACACGGGGTATGATTTAGGGACAGGCTTTGGTTGACATTCATAGCACTCTGTTTTACCCTTGACATGAACAGTAACCTGCAAGATAAAGAATAATAACAATTTTGAGCTGAGCATCAACTTCTTAGTTTGGGTTAGCAGAATTAACTAGTCAGCATTCATAACTTATGTTTATTCTTTAGCACAGTTATGTTAATAACATCGAATGTTGTTAAATCCACTGACAAAGCGGGGCAAAACAGATGTATGTGTAGGACAGAAACACATTAGAAAATAAATACACATTTGTATATCTTTCATACTTTTTGCATAATTCTGCATCTTCTCCCAGTTTCTACTGAACATTTTCTATTTATAAAGCTCTATTTACAAAGCATGAAATTGGAATAAAAGCAGCAAAGAGCACACGTAAGATGAACAAGTAAAACTGTGCATCAATCAGCAGAATTTCCATGTATTGAGAACCATTGCAATGATACTCTTTGCGATTTCTAAATAATAAATAGATATTTTATTTAAGGAAGCACTGCAAGCTAATCCTTAGTCTTTGTCAACGGAATGGTGCATCTAATCTTACAAAGCAAGTATAAACAGATACATACTTATAGGGGAATATTAATTCTAGCTCGGTGTCTGCAGCGTCTTTAAAACAACTAAATTTAATCCCCAGACATCTCATTGCAAAAAGAAATAGCCGCCCATACTACTCTGGGGGCACAAACAAACTATCCAAAGGCCCAGACCAAACATTTTATCCTGAAATCAGTTTGTATTTATGGCCAATAAATAACAGATACTAAACCAGAAAGTTGCAACCATAGAGTAACATTATTGCGCAGTTGCTGACCCCTCAAAAAAAGATGTCACTCACAGCTCTGTTCAGCTGGTTGAGTAAGCTGGCAATTATAAATAGCTCGTTCATTGGTAATGCTAGGAAATAGGTCACATCTCAGTATAGCTCAAAACATATTAGCACAGGAATTACCAAGACTAAAACTATCGTATTTAGTCATCTCACCTGCCCTAAGAAGCCAGTTGTACCACTTTCTACCAAAGGAACCTCAGCAGCAAGGCAGAGTCGATTAACATGCCGTCTAGCATCCAAGTTATCAAGACCATTCAGAACAACATTAAACTGCTTGAAGAATTCAACATTGAATTGAGCATCCTTAACATTTGCATGATACGGTGTTATACTGATATTTGGCCTAAATTTCAAAACAGCATCCCGAGCAACCTGGCAATACCAATGAAATAGCATAAGAGAATATCAGGTTACATTACAAAAAGACATGAATAGTTATGCAAATATACACATCAAGATTTATGCTTACTTTAGCTTTTGACTGCCCAACATGACTCTGCCGAAATAAAAACTGTCTATTCAGATTGCTAACTTCAATTGTGTCCAAGTCAATCTGCAGGGAAAAAGATCAAATTCCTTGGGTGCACCATTTGAGAGGAATCAACAGAATTCTGTTAGTTCCTGCCCTGGCAAAGGCATATCTAACAAACGTCAGATGTCACAAGGAGACACTCTATGACATGAGCCAAGTGAGAAATGCAGAGATATGTGAGAGATAACAGAAGCATAAAAATGGATGAATAATAATTTTATCTCCCTACGCTGTCACAAAAAAGGCAATCTAACATCTGATTCCAATAGTAAACATCTTATCACCCTGAGTTATGGCAAAGTGCAGTAAAACAAAATTATGTTGCCTGTCAATAGTAAAATAGTTCGTTCTTATTCATGAAATCACAAATTTAGTCCGGTGAAGAAAAACATAATAAAGATCGGCAATTACCGCACATGAATAAACCAATCGCAGTAAATCATCAAAGATATCTCAATCTCATTGGTTTATGTGGTTTCGTTTAGAACGTGCCCATTTACAAAGCAGTTACAAAATACATCAAGATTAAGGAATTAAGGTAAATTTGAACACTTTCATACCAATGTGAAATAAACATGAGATCCCCAGGATAAGGGCAAGACCTTAAGCAACCTTCTAGCTCAGGAAAACTAAAAGCAATATATTATTACATTCCATCCAAAGCAGAGCTGCTAGCAGGGGTATACCTAAGCCCCTATCCCAACACTACAGCAACTGCCAACTGAGTATCGACAGCCTGTTCACAGGTCAAGCGGTACTCATCGACTAATCATCTGTGGGTCAACGCTATCACTATCACAGATCCCACTGCCAGCTTGCACAGCACCAGCCATCTACTGCGCCGCCATCTACCGAGACAACGCCACAGCTAGATTCGAGCAGCGAGGATGTAACCCTAGGAACAGCGCCGAGTAGCAACAGCTGGGTAACGAGCCAGGTATGGAAGCAAAACAGCATGGGGACTAACGATGTGTATGTCGCAGAACCCGGAGAGCGCGAGCGTCTTGAGCAGCTCGCAGCCGATGCCTCCGGCTCCGACCATCAGCACCTTCGCCGCCTGCCGCGCCGCCGCACGAGGGACCACCCGACGCACGCACATGCCACAAAAACCAACACCTAATCAGTTTCCCCACAAGGAGGCGCAACGGAAATTCGACAGGTACCACGGGGCCCCCACTCACCTTGACGGCATCTTCCGATGAGGCGGCGGCGGCCATGGGGGGCGGAGCCGGCGAGGGTTTTGAGCGAGGTGGGGTTTGGGAGGAGATGCGATGCGAATTTGGGGAGGGAAATTTTGGGGGAAGGGAGGGAAGGAGGGAGATGGGGAAGAGAGGGGCGGCGGGCTCCAGGAAAGGAGCCGAAGCGTCGTGGAAATTGACGGGCGCAGCCGGGTGGCCTGCCCTTGGTCAGTTAGACTATCTCCAAGGGATACTCTATATGGTACATAACACACAAAATGGGTCTTAAAAGAGCAAAAAACAATCTCCAACGGAGGAGCCAAACATCATATCCATTTTGTTCACCGCTCCCCCCACCCCGCAGAAGTGCGTCACCGAGCGCTCCTGACTCAATGCTCGATGGATTCGAACCGTTATCTTCCTCCTCCCTCGACGAACAGAAGCTGCTCTCCCCCGGGACCTCCGCCGCTCGCCATGGCGTGCCTGCTCGAGCACGCCGCGACTCCTCCGACGGCTTCAGCTCCGATGGTTCACCCCCGCGGCTTCTCTCTTCCTCAGCCCGAGTTCGACTCGCAGGCAGGCGGTGGCGGCTCGATTGAGGTGGAGCAGAGGCGGCATGGCCTCTCTTCCCCGAGCTCGATTCGCAGGCGGAGGGAGGCGCAGCCGTGGCGCACGACGGAGGGAGGCGCTCCGCCGCAGAGGGAGGCGCACGAGCCCAGGAACCCCTCGAGCGCCGCCGCCGCGTCCGCCCATGCCGCCGCCGCATCGCAGGTGCAAGGAGGAGGAGGAGATGGAGGCGGCGGCAGCGAGGCGCAAGTCCGGCCGCGGCGTGTCGATCCGAAGCAGGCAGCGGCGCTCCCCAGCCCGAGCTCCTTCCCCTGCTTCGATTCGGCAGACGCGACGGCGCGGCGCTTCGATTCGGCGTTGCAGGGGCTCGGCGCGAGGCGGACGCGCGGCAGCGCGAGGCGGAGGCGAAGGCGCGTCTGCGCTGCTCCGTGGGCGGGGGCTGCTGCGGCGTGCTGCGTGTCGCGGCCGTGCGAGCGGGAGGAGGAAGAAGGCTGCGTCGCTGCTGCTGCGTCTTCCCGTTGGAGATTGAACTTTTTGGCTGTTGTATTTTCAACACTGTTCACACGCATTCAGCTGTTTCGGCCTCCCATTTTGCTCCTCCTCGTTGGAGATAGCCTTACAGTTGGAAGTTCATGGTTTCACACGAGCTGGTGGGTGAGTGAGGCTGTTTGACCTCCTCACTAGACTTCTCGACTTGGCCCAGACAAGTTGACCGGTTGGTTCCTATGAGCTGCGTCTACTCAAAACGGATGAGGGTCTTTAAAAAAAAAACTCAAAACGGACAAGGGAAGCGTAGAAGAACCGCAGACTCCAACTATCGTCTATGTATGATGAATATCAACTACTCATCCTACTTCCTCTATCTTTTTAACGATAAGTCTATTGAGCGAATGGGCGGCGGCCGCGAACCCACGAGGGCCGGAGGTGGTGGTGGGGTGAGGAAGGTGTCTCGACGAAGGCTGCTGGAGGAATGGCGTCGGAGGCTACGGGAGAGACAAGGCAGGGGTGGCAGTTGGCGACGAAGAAGACGACCACCTATCGGATGCAGGGACGCATGGCAGACCAGTGAAGGAGTCACATGCTCTGCTTCGGCGCAACAGGTCGCACAATAACCTTCCTTACTCAAAACCTCGCAAGTGTTCTCGCAAGTTTTTTAACTCAGTTTTTAAAAAAAACACACAATACACAGCCACATACAGGTATTTAATGTTCTTTTCATTTTGAACTGAAAGTTTCTTGATTCATTATTAAATCCAAACATTAGATTTGTATTGATTTATAAAAAAACAACGAGTTATTTAATTATATGTTAATTAAAAGGTAAAATAAGGACAAATGTTCATCTTGTCGTCTATCTGGCACAATGTAACATGTTCATTAGCTTGTTTTGTCTTTCTGTTATTTTACAATTTTTTAAGTGTTTGCCAACTTACTTTCCACCACCCGTCCAATAAAAACCTATTTAACATGACTTATGCTTATACAAAACATAGATTTTTCTCTGACTTATATTGACAAAACAGTTTATCAGCTTATTCTGGTTTATTTGGTTTATCCCAATCAAAACCTTTGGCAACAGCTTATAAAACGGAGTGCAAAAAGGTACCTTTTTTTACTTATGCAAGATAACTTATCCTGGAAAAATATTCAGTGCAAACCACCTATTCGGTGGAATCGTGAAAACCCTCTTGAAAAACCTATTTAGAAGTTTTGAAACATTATGAAACTTGACATACATGTAGAGGACATGGTGAGAAACATACACAAAAAATTGAGATCCAAACTTATTTTCTATTAAAAGATACAAAAATAACAAAATATGGTGGATGAGGACAAAAATACTTCACAACTATAGTTTTGTCTTTTTCCTCTCTTTTTTATGGTTTGTTATTTTTGTATCTTTTAGTCGAAGTTGAATTTGGATCTCAATTTTTGTGTGCATGTTTCTCACCATGTCCTCTACATGTATGCCAAGTTTCATAATGTTTTAAAACTTCTAAATAGGTTTTTCAAGAGGGTTTTCACGATTCCATCGAATAGGTGGTTTGCACTGAATATTTCCCCGGTTATCCTAGTACAAATTCACAAACAGCTTATTGCAGCCTATAGCATAAGTTGTTTTTTTTTTCTGTTATTTGGCACTGCTTATGACTTATGAGGCTAAACAAAAATCTCTTCGTAAGCCATGTCAAATGGGGCCTAAGTCTTCGATCAACATTCAATTGCTCAAAAACAAAAACTTTGCAGATGGTGAATAAGCTCCATCATGCAAGATTTACAATTACATATAGTCTCATGGCCGCGTGGCGCACACAACAGCAAGCTCCAATCACGCGGTGGAAGATGGATGCTCGATTTCAAGCAGTATCCAGCAAAACGTCTTATGCTTAGCTAGTTCACCCGCCGGCAGTTGCGCCGGACCTGCCCGCTGCTACCCGTCAAGACACCAATGCCGCCCATCTTCACCATGGCCGCCGCGAAGTCGCTCTGGAACTGCGCCGGGCTGGCCGCGTAGCTCCTGACCTGGGCGTCCGTCGAGCCGCCGCCGCCGAACAGCTGCTGGTCGGAGTGCAGCAGCCCGCGCTGCGCGACCAGGTCGCTGTAGTACCCGTTGTCGAACGCGTTCGGCGTGGACGCGTCCAGCGGCGCGAGCGCGCCGCCGCCGCCGCCGGTCGCCGGGCAGCCGGCCCTCCGCGTCGCCGCGAAGGACGCGTCGATGTTGGTCTCGTTGTAGATCCTGGCCCGGAAGTTCTGGCACTGCGCCTGCCCGACCGTGTGGGCTCCTGCAGAGCATGCAACGCAACGTTTAAGGTCAGAGACCGATCGATCGATCTGTCCATGCATGGGGCGCGCCCGCGTGGCGTGTCGGACAGTACATCGTACTGGTGCCGGCCGTCGCTTTTTGGATGCACAGGGAAATGTTAGTTGGATGGTCATGTCGGTGACGGTGGTGACCATGCCATGCTTACGTGCTGTGGATTGCCTGACGAACTGGTGATGCGTTGATCGGGGCTGGAAAGTGACGCACCTGACAGAGCGACCATGTCGGTGCTGCTGAGGCCTTTCTTGGCGAATACAGCGAGCAGGGTGCTCAAACTGGATGCCGGCGACGGGAGGTCGGTGTTCACCGTGGAAAGGCTCGCCGTCGTGGAGTCCCTCCTGCCGAGCTGCACCGTCCACGATGGCCCTCCGAGCTGCGCGCGAAGACACACAGTTAAGTGAACGTTCACGGTTTCACGGACCGGAGTCCGCGGTGAATAGGATCGAGATGCATCATTGGATGGTCCACTCGTACCGCGACGACAGAGTCACGGGCGGCGACGGCGAGGATGTCGGCGCACGACACGGTCCGCGGGCACAGCGCCTCGAGCAGAAGCTTGATGGCGTCGATCACGCCGAACCCCCGCAGAGACCCCGCGTTCGGGCCCGCGCCCTTCTCCCCGGTGAAGTTGGCCGTGTCGTCCAGCAGAACGGACGCGTCGCAACCCTGACGTGCACAGACACAACACAAGTCGTCACACAACTTGACTACTCCACAAGATTAGTACACCGATCGACACGTTACATGCCGAGCATTGAACCGAACGGTGCATCAGCGGGATGGAGGTGAAGCAAAGATATGGGAAGTGGACTTGCTTGCACGAAGCAGTCGTGGAAGTGGAGCCGGAGCAAGGAGGCGCCAGTGCGCTTGTCCAGCGCCACGGCCGCCCTCACGGCGGTCCTGATGGTGAGCAGCGCGGCCGGGCACGACGAGGCGTAGAACGTGGGCGACAGCTGAGCTCGAGACGCAGGCACCAGCGCCAGGAACAGTGAGAGCGCGGAGAGAACGACAGAGCGATGGCTGCTGTACGCAGCAGCCATGAATGAACGAGCTAATTAATCCCTGCTAGATTTGTTGTGCTCTGCACTTCTTGTGCTGGAAGCGTATTTATGGGCAAAAAGATCCGGCCGGAGGCCGAGAGCAGCATTGCCTTTAATAATAGCTGGCCTTGGTTGGACCTGTCCATGCTTTTGATTCAAAATCAGGCAAACAGAAGATCCTATCAGCTTAATTATTCGATGTCGAGTTCTTTTGGGTAATCATCGCACTCACGTCGGTACAGAAGAATCGCTACCCCGCGTGCCCCACCGCCACACACTGCCGAGTGCCGGATGCCTCTCGTAGCATTGCTTGATGCACATGCATGAACAATGCGTTTACGAGCTCTGAACAGTTCCCTTTAATTCTGGACCTGTGAATAATGTGAGAAAAGAATATGCATGCCATGCAAACAATTGACTATTATTGTTGTTGGCCTGAAGAATCATATTCCTCCTCACTGAAAGATCGGCGAGCTTGATTAGGGACCCATAAGAATACCAACATCATGTTGCTTCAGCTACAAGATATGCCCTGTTGGTGACTTGGATTTATGTTTTTTAACACTATCTGAACACAAACTTTTCGAGGTTCTCTTTGCTTTTATGCTGTAAATGGACCCACTTATCCCCCTAGTTGCACCTAGGGCTCAAAGCGGTACGGGAAAATCCCGTACCGTCCCGGTGCCGTTTTCGTATTATTCCGACCGTTTCCGTATCAACGGGACAAAAGCAAGAGCGGGACGGGACACGGGATGACTCTCGCAGGAGCAGGAGCGAAATCGGTGGAGCTTCTATCCCGTCCGTTTCCGTTTTTCACGGGATTAGGCGGGATAATCCCGTACAGCATCCCCGTATTCATTCCGTCTGCCGTTCAGTACGTGATTTTGACCACAGCCTAATACGCCAACATGGCCCAAAGGCACATCCTTTGCGCAATAATGGCCCAAACGCCAGGCCCAAGCTTCTGGTTTTCCAGCGCCGCTCGTTGGCCAATCATCAGAGCAGCATGCCGGGCAGTTGTATTTTTCTTTCCCCCCTTGTTACTTTTATTACTCATAGCAGTTCTTTATTTATCTTTTGCCTGATCATATTGACAAAAAAACAGGTCACATATGAAGAAATTATGTCATTTTATACAAATCTTGTTCAAATAATTATACTAAGTGAAATGTTTTGTAGGCTTATTGTATCAATCAATGTTTGTGCCAAGTTAGATGTATGATGCCTTGGTCCGTTTTGCATTACCGGTTACCGGACCGTTACCGCTATTTCCCGTTCGGATTTGTTCGTTTTCGACTAACCGATTATGACCCGTCCGTTTTCGTTCCCGCCTTTCCCGTTTTCGTTTCCGTTCGACTAAGAAAATGTGAAAGTGAAAACGGTTGAGATATTTTCCCGACCGTTCCCGTCCGTTTTCACCCCTAGTTGCACCCACAAAGATTGATCGGTCCGAGCATCGATCTCACAAGTCACAATGGCCATATCATCTTTTTTTTTTTTTTTTTTTTTGAGGTGCTGTGGCCATATCATCTTCTTTTTTTTTTTAGGAACTGTGGCCATATCATCTGGGATATCCCGTGACATATATGGCCGAAAGAGGAACAGCAATATTCCACGGGCCGAATGCACTTTTTTTTTGTGAGGAAAACAGGCCGAATGCACTTAAACAAGGTCCACATGTGCTGGATTGAATGGGCCCTTGATGTCCAGCCCACAGCCCAGGTCCAGAGATTTATGGAATCATAGATGGTGCCCAATTTCCCTTAAAAAAAAGAAAAGGTGGTGCCCAATTTTGGTCCTTTTCATTTTTTAAAACTTTTGAAAGACTAGGGCAAGCATATCTCAAAATTGACAAATTATCACAAACACCTCTTTCTTCACTGACATAAGAACACTTACTTGTGAATGCTGACAGGTATTGCGACCTCTTTGCACCGTATGAAAATGAGCACCGGTCCTGACCAAGGTTTGCGAAACCGGTGCAAACCGGACCGGTAACCGGAAAACCGGTCCGGTCCGGTTAGTAAAACCGTCCAGTTTTTTGATAAAACAGACATAGTGTTTTGAAGAAAAACGGTAAACCGTCTGGTTTTCCTGGTTTACCGGATCGGTTTTTTTTTGTAGCGGTTTTTCTGGTTTTTTTTGAAATTGCAAACCTTGGTCCTGACTGCCGATAAGGACGGGCATCAGGGTCGTATCCTAGATTTTGAAGCCCCTGTGCGAAATACATAATGAGGCCCCTTTTTTTAGTCCAGACGAGCACTTCAAGCCCTTTTGTTTTCTTAATATGCGCTTTACACAACTATAATGATATTTTCTAACACTAGAAGATATAAGAAATTAAACATATCCCTGGTTTGCAAACATAAAAAGAATAGCATTAGTTAAAAATTCTGTATATGAATGGATGCGTCTGTACACAAAGTAGTTTCGAATTCAGAAGAATTGGTTGGGAAAAGAAAAGCGTAAAATTCAGGGTTATTATAAAATCGTGATTCAATACTAGTTTATTCTACTACTAGAGCTACCGAGACATAGTCAAAAGCAGCAATCCACGATGAAACTAAGCAATTGTGCCAGAAAGGATAAAAAAATTTGTTTCAAATTATGTGATGTTGTGGCAAGCCAAATCCAGATAGAGTACATTTATGATTAGACCGCAACTGAAATGCGGGAGGAAGAAAAATCGAGTTTAGGGCTCATCATGATTGAAGCCTGAGGACATGAGACGGTTGTTTAGCACGCAGAGCACCATAGCTGCCAAGAGATGAAATGCCCACATCAATAGGCAAGATTGATTTGTTTGTTGGGAGCCCGGGATTTGATCTGATCGAATGGTTCCAGACTGATCAGTCTTTGGTATGGAAGCAAAAGTCTTATCACG
Source organism: Eragrostis curvula (assembly GCA_007726485.1). Taxonomy (NCBI): domain Eukaryota; kingdom Viridiplantae; phylum Streptophyta; class Magnoliopsida; order Poales; family Poaceae; genus Eragrostis; species Eragrostis curvula. The sequence goes on from CM017442.1 coordinate 8,695,615, forward strand.
AGAACAGAAACTCCTAGAGGATCGATAACAAACAGGCCATATATTGGTTGGTTCTTAGTTTTTTCTTAATGGTTTAGTACACAAAGTAATCAATTTTGGGCCTTGCTCCATCGCTCACATTGCACACCCTGATACACGGCAGTGACCGACACGATCAAGGCATCAAATAGGGTGAAGAGGCCAAGCCCAACCCAACAACACATACGGCATACACGGTGACGATAGCAATACTGATTTTATGCGCGCGCGGGCAATGGGGAGGGTGCCACACTGCCACCCACCCACCACCAATTGATCCTTCATCCTTCTCGGTCGACCTGTTGTAGACTCTGCGCCTCATCGATATGTCGCCGTTTCCAGCTAGTGCTGCATGCATGAATCATACTAGCTAGTTGCGTCAGATCCAAGCCTCCCGCGGCAGCATTCAGCATTTCAGTTTCCCTTTCCCATCTCTTAGGAGCGCACGGTTCCATGATACCGTGACGCGAGGTGGCCGCTCCGCTCCAGCGCCCAACCGCTCCGAGCATGAGCATCGATCTCGGCGTGTACGTGCTGAAGAAACAGCTGACACCGCCCTAGTAACGGGAGCACGACAAAACTGACGTTACGCCTCGGCCCGGTCATCACGGCCAACGAATGACGCGCCCGCCGGGGACGCAAGACACCACTAGTCGTCACCGCGTGCTGTGTTCCACCGCCACCAGCACGGCGCGCGACCTGCACCGCACGCCACGCGAGACCGCGAGTCTCCAGCCCCGGAGCAGGAGCGTGCGCCGCGCCGCGCCGCGCTGTCACGTCACGCTCGGCTCGTCCCGTCGCGCGCGCGCGCGCCCAGTCCCCTATCGCTATCGACCACGGCACCGCGTGCCGGCCCTATCTCTATCCAGTATCGCATCGCGGGTACCCATCCATTCATTCGTCCGCCCCCACAAGGCCAGGCCACCACCGCTGCAGCAACACACCCGCGCGCGCGCGCTTGCTTCCCCGCCTCGCTCCTCTCCCGCTCTCGACGCACCAGTTCCCGCCACGCCCGCGAGTCCGCGACACCACTCCCACCGGGGAAATGGCGACGGCCACCCGTGCCGCGGCGGCTAGAGCCGCGCTGCTGCTGTCGCTCGTGCTGGCGCTGGCGCTGCGGGCCTCCGGCGCGGGCGCGGACTGCCACTTCCCGGCCATCTTCAACTTCGGCGACTCCAACTCCGACACGGGCGGGCTGTCCGCGGCCTTCGGCGCCGCGCCACCGCCCAACGGCAGGACCTTCTTCGGCGTGCCTTCCGGCCGCTACTGCGACGGCCGCCTCGTCATCGACTTCATCGGTACGTACATGTTCGCCAGCCCCCCGCGCCACTCGACTCATCCAGGATTTATGCCACTCGACCAGTGTAGCGACTGAAAGCCAATCTTCAGCGTAGCTCTACCGATTATTACCGTGTACGCGTGAAGTTTACGGTCTCTGTTTTTTCTCTGCTCCCACTTTGCACCGATTTGCTTCTTCGTCATCACTGCACTGGCCGTCATGCCCATGTGGTTTGACAGAGCCGAGACCTACTACCGCTCTCACTTGCCGGAGCCAATAAATGTTGGCCTTAATTCGTCGTGCTATCTAGTTCAGTCATGAAAAAAATAAGTTAGGAAACGAATCCTAGGAGATGCAAGTCTTCAGTGGTAGTATAGGAGGGCTAACTCTATCACAATGGAGTGCTTCCTTATCCTCACTGGTGGTGGTGGAACACAACTAGAGCATGAGCAGAGCTGAGAAACGAAGCAAACAGATCAGACACTATTGCGTCAGGATCCCTGAAATGCCAACCCAAGCTGCTCTGGTCTCCAGATAGAACCAGACAAGGGTCAAGGCGTCAAGCCAATCCTGGCATGTTGGTCCTCGGACCATGCATGTGCCGGAAAAGCATGGCCTTGCCTCATTGCCTGTGCGGCACTGCGGGCGGTGCTGGCTTGGCTCCGTTCGAGCGGCCAGGCCATGCTTTCGGGCAGGGCAACCAGCCAACCACGCCCGTCGCCAAATCCATCCATCACGTGAACACGCGACTGGTTATTTTTTTGGCTGCGTGCCGACACAATCCTTGTTTATTCCGCGCAATCTGACAAAAAGTTCAGAGACTTGCGCAAAGCATCTGTGCTTACTGGAAATGTCGATCACTTGATTGTCACCGGGAGATATCTCGTGTCGGGCAGCACTGCACCATGAAAATGTCGATATTCTTTTAGCCTTTTGAGGATTCTGCTTTGGGGATGTTAGACGTAAAGAAATGGAGTACTAGCTTATCAGCTTATACCTTTTGCTGGTAGGTACGTGAAAATATAGTGGGGGCAAACAGGCATGAACAAGGAGTTAGGCTGATGATAGCCTCAAAAGGACCGATCAGGGATAGAATTCGGATTGAAGTGGAGGATCGTCAAATATGGATGCTTAACTTTAAAGATTCTGATCGAAAAGTTGAAGGATAAAGGGTGACATTAGCTTAAAGTAGTCCATGGGTTGGCGAAAACAAGTACTGAAATATGAGCACATGGTAGTCCATTAAGCAGTACATACACGCGGGTCCGGTTTGCAATGCATGTATTCAGGAAGAAACTGCAAAAGAATTTTGGGCTTAAGGTTGTGTAGTATGAAACTGTCTTGCATGTTATCATGTTTTCGCTCAACCTTAGTGACCTGTTCACTGATACCAAAGTAACGCACATGCACACCACAAACTGAAATGAATGGCATTATGGCAATATTATCATGTCTTCTTTGGTACATGAGGACGTGGTTACCAAAATGCTTCAGACATTTTGCCATCTTTTCAAGTGCCGACATAATCACTCTTTCAGTAATCAGTATGCAAAATAAAATTGCTTAACACATTACTCTTCAATCTTTTTTCTGCTACAGCTGAAAGCCTGGGAATACCTTATCTCAGTGCGTACCTCAACTCGATAGGAACGAACTTCTCGCAAGGAGCCAATTTTGCAACAGCCGGATCATCGATCAGACGGCAGAACACATCTCTGTTCCTTTCTGGTTTCAGTCCCATTTCCTTGGACGTGCAGTCCTGGGAATTTGAACAGTTCATCAACAGAAGCCAATACGTTTACAACAACAAAGGTGACAAAACCCAAACCTCTGAGAGATTTGTTTCGTTTATAACATGCCTGTTCTGTTCGTTGAGTTTGTATTGTTTTACGTGTAGGCGGTGTCTACAGGCTGCTCCTACCAAAGGCAGAGTACTTCTCCCAGGCGCTTTACACCTTCGACATCGGCCAAAACGACATCACCTCAAGCTACTTCGCCAACAAGACCACTGAAGAAACCGAAGGCATCATCGCTGATCTGATGGAGAGATTAACCTCTGTGATCCAGGTACAGTGAAGCTCGTAGAACTCAAACCACAGAAAAAAAAAAGAGCATTAAGTCATTCGGTAGCATTGGCTGGCGTCACACAATGCTTGCTGCATCCTTGGTGCTTGCATTGCATCGATACTCTGCTCATTAGCTGATTACAAACCTGCAGAGTGTGATCTCGCGTGGAGGAAGGTACTTCTGGATCCACAACACGGGGCCGCTCGGCTGCCTGCCGTACGCGCTGGTGCACCGCCCTGATCTCGACGCTCCCATGGATGCTGCAGGCTGCTCCATCGCCTACAACAAGGTGGCGCAGCTCTTCAACCTCAGGCTGAAGGAGACCGTGGCGAGTCTCCGGAAGATGCACCCGGACGCCGCGTTCACCTACGTCGACGTCTACACCGCCAAGTACAGGCTGATCAGCCAGGCCAAGAAGCTCGGTAAACTGCCACGCCATGCCATTGATCCGGCCGATGAACAGAACGAGTTCATGGCCTCTGAAAATTGGTTAGTGCGGAGCTCATGTTGATGTTCTTTGCAATGTAGGCTTCGACGACCCCCTGCTGACCTGCTGCGGGCACGGCGGCCGGTACAACTTCGACGTGAACATCGGCTGCGGCGGGAAGGCGCAGGTGAACGGGACGTGGGTGGTGGTGGGCAACTCGTGCAACGACCCGTCCAAGAGGGTGAGCTGGGACGGCGTGCATTTCACCGAGGCCGCGAACAAGTTCGTGTTCGACCAGATCGTCGCCGGCGCGCTATCTGACCCGCCTGTGGCGCTGAGGCAGGCATGCCATAGCAGAGGGCACTGAACTTGTAGCGTGTCACTCGTGGGGTTGGCTGTGCTGTTGGTGTGTAATGTAAGTGTACATTGGAGGTGAAAGCTGAGGTATACTGCTTCATCTTGAATAAGGGAACTGGAAATCAATCGAAGACCAATCCTGCATCTCATTCGAGGATGATCATCGGGAAACATTAGGATCCGTTCTCCGTTGTGTATTAGTGAATGATTTTGTTCAGAAATACCGATCACAGGAGTCATCTCGCCATAACGAGACAATCGATGTGAAAGTGTGAAACTGACCTAAGTACCGATCACAGAAGAAACCAGTAGCAGCTATGGGGGCAATGCGTAGTTAACAGGGAGGGAAACAATGCGGCGCGTACAGGGTCGATGTGTGTCTGTAGAGACACACTCTTGCTGAAGTTCTGATGATCAGCCTCGGGGCTTTGCAGCAAGCTGGAGTATACAGCTGGAGCACCGGTTCTACTTCACGGGATGGTTAGACAAGGTACACAGGTGACAGCTGCGGAGATGAACTAGTAGTATATTCTGCGCTGAGTCCAGATAGCGGCCTGTGCTTTCTCGGACCCAGCCGTGGCGTTGAGGCAGGCGTGACATAGCAGTGAGCAATGAACGCAGTGTATAACTAGTCCTGATCGCCCTGATGCCATTGCTACTTCCTCCTCCTTGATGTTCAAGTCATCGAGTGTTTCATGCTTTCAGTTCCCACCAACATCTTGCTCTGCATTATGTTTAATTAAGCGTTAGGCTTGGAGAATTTTTAAATGTAATGGACAGTTACATCTTGTATAGAGAAATTGATCAACTGCTTACTGACTAGTTCCCGTCGGGTGCGGACGAAGGCCAATCAATCGATTGATGCAGTGAATGAGTGGCTGTATCACAATTAAATTGGGTCATTTTGGTGGTATACTTCGGTTTGTGATGGAGGTATCTATCTATAACTTGTTCGGCAAGCCTATTGCGAATCAACCGCTACAGTGTTCGTAGTTATTTCTTTAACATTCGCTACAGTGTTCGTATTTATTTTTCAAGCCTGGTTATTTTTTCAAGCCTACTGCCGAACAAGCCTGGTTATTTTTCAAACATCCGCTACAGTAAAGCAGTGGCTACAGAGTTCCTTGTATCTCTATTTGCAGAGCAGAACAATGTGATGAACCTACCAACAGTACACAAAACTTTTGGTTGCTTCAAGGCTGGAAGTATGAAGGGACTAAAATGTGTAATACCAACAGTACACACAACATTTGCGCAGTTGGATACTTGGATTCAGTTAAGACCGTTTTCATCTCGGCTCATTTTAGATTTGTCATGGACTTCCTGCAAATTGTCTGCTTCGCAATTGTGTGTTACTAATCTAGGTAGCTAGAACATGCTTGATGTGATGTGCCAGGCATGGGTCTCATTCATGCTTGATGTGCACAGCTCTGTACAAATCGCGTGCCTCATTCATGCTCGGAGAGTGAAGTAGAGGCGGTAGTTCGTTCATGCAGTGAGACTTGAGAGTGGAACAGTGCTAGTACGTTGTACAGAGCTGTGCATAATTTTCACCTGATACTTATAAGTTAACACTAGTGCAAAATCAGACAAGCGGTGCTAAACAGTTGCAGCCTCCTTGTGTTCATCTTCTCCATGATTATATGTTTGCGCTGCCTCAATGAGCGAGTTCTCCCCTGGGCTGGTTATTTTGGCCCCCTTGGATATTGGAGCTAGACAAAACCCTTTAGTCTGGATGTGTGTGACATCAATCGGCGCATGGAATCAACGGTCGTTTCTGACCCTGATTTTTTTCTGACTGAAACAATGCCAGCAGTTTTTAAGAGGGTCCTCAAGAGCAGAGCTAGCTAACAGTCAGTTGTAAGGCTTTTACGTGAAATCTGAGAAATAGTGAGGTTACAATTTTGCTGCCCATATTGCTTATCAGAGATATAATCAGAAGAACTGGCATTTTGTTGATAGTAGCTGGTAATACATGTACTGATTGCATTTTGTTTGTCTGATTTTACAGACCGTGGTTGGACTAGTACAGAGAAAACAACTCTGTTTCTAATTCCTACTGCATCCGCCGATGACCCTACGGAGCTGGAAGATGCGCCGGCGGCGGCGCTGGCGAGTCCTGATGCGCGTTTATCGGCGGCACGGGTCCAACTGAAATAAACAGGTCAGCACACAGCTTCATAGTATCACATATTTACATACGAATTGAAATCTGAACTTACCAATACACTGCATCGGCAGCAATGGAGGTACAAAGGTGATGCAGAGGAATGGCAGCAGGGAGATTCGAAATGGGTTGAAAGTTGTTCCAAACATTTCGCCCAGTTCGGTTCCGATGATGTGGCACAGGCAAATGTCCGCCGGTGTCCCCAGTATCGCTCGCAGATGGTCGCAGCACTCCGCGGGGGGCGCCGCGACTCTGCCGGAGATGAAGGAGACGCACCTGACACCTGTACACCTGCGACAGAGTGTCGAAGCATTCGTCTGGGACCTTCGGGTCTGGCGGCGGCGGCGGAGGGACCACCGGCGCGGCTGCTGCTACGCTTGGCAGGAGGAGGAAGAGGATAAGTAATTCCATCGCTGTGCCTTGGCTTTTTGGAGTGCTGAATCGGTTTCTTGTTACTCCGGGTATAAATGCTGGCTTGATCGGATTCCGCGCCGCCGGTCACCACCTTTGGCCCTGTCCTTCTTTCTCGAACGAGCTCTTTGCATGTCTGTTCTTCATCAAGAAGAAAGGGACGGCCCGCTTCTTCGTCGAGAAGAAATGAGAGCAATTTTTTTTTTTGATAGGAATGAGAGCAAAGTTCAGTCGTGCAGGAAGCCCAACCCACTAAAGAACCTCTCTCTAGCCCAGCGAACTCGCACCTGCGGGCCGGGTTGAAAAAACGGGCCTAAGAGCATCTCGGATCTCAAAATAAAACCTCTATTTTTGTTTTCTAAACCAGCATATAAAAATGAGGGTTCAAAATTTGGTTTCAACAGCAACAAAGTAACACAAGACCTTATTTTATAAAAAAAGTGGTGAGATCCACAGATGAGAGGAGGATTAGAGGACTCTAAAAATGAGGGTTTGGAGGTGGAATTTAAAAGGGCATGTAAAATAAGGGTCCAAATAAAATTTATGCTGAAATTTATTTTTTAATTTAAGAATTAAAAAATAGAGTAGGGTTCTAAGTAAACGGCGTGCTGGAGTTGCTGTAAGGCCGCTCAGATTGGATGAGACTTGCATTCAATTTAGCGCAAGGCAGATCACGAGCGTCAATTTTAGATCTGGCGGCCCCCTCCAACTTTCCTGATCAAGGCCGTCGTCCCCGTCTAACCGTCCGCCGCACCCAAAACCTCCACCCCGACCCACCGCCACCGCGCCGCCATGTCCTCCGCCGCTGCCGCCGCGGGGCTCCGGCCAACCGAGCCGTCCCCCCTTCCGAGCGGGCTCTCCCTCGCGCCGCGCCTCAAGCTTCTCCTCACCTTCTTCCGCGCCGACCTCACCGTCCGCCCCCTCGACGAGTGGCAGCTCAAGTCCGCGCTCCTCGCCTTCCTCCGCGACCCGCCCCTCTCCCTCCCCGTCGTCCCCGACTCCGACCTCTCCGTGCGCCGCCTCCCCGACCTCCAGAAGCGGCGCCGCGAGGAGCCCGTCGCCACAGGCGTCCTCCACGTCCGCGACCTAGCCTTCCTCCGCCCCCGCAAGGGTGACGGCGAGGCCGAGGAGATGACCCCGGAACAGGAGGAGAAGAAGTACTTCGAGTGGCGGAGATCCCTGGTCGAGAAGCTCGCAGACATCGAGCTCAACCTCGAGGGGGTCAAGTTCCGGATGACCGTCGAGATCCCGCCGTCTGACGACTTCAGGGCGATGAAGAAGTCATGGGAGGATTTCTACTCCGCTGAGCTCCTGAATAGCAGTACGAACTGGTCCTTGTGCTTATATTCTCGATCGCAATGCCTGCTAGGTGGAGTTGATTTATGGTTGTTGGTTTCAGGGAATCCGGTGAGGAAGATAGTCAAAAGGCCGGATACAATTATTGTCCGAGGCGTGCCGTCCAGGTGGTTTGCAGAGACAAGGATATCATCCAAGCCATCAACGCTGGTCACGCACACTATCTTCTCGGCACTTGGTAAAATAAGGTGCGCTTTGGTGTTCTAGGAGTTTCTTTGACTGAATATCCAATACATGTTTGACCCTGATTATCTGCGACACGCTTTTACGCCTATGGGCTGCAGCCCAAATAAATCAGTGATACAATGTAAGCTGCTAAATATCATCAACATGATGTTTGACCTTTATTAGAATTGTGGATGTCACTGTTTCGTTCAGCTTGATTTATCTGAGGGTTAGAGTAATATCTGTTCATTCGCAAAAAAGAGAGTAATATCTGTTCTGATGTGCCATTACCTATTCCTAAAGTGTGCATGCTGTTATTGCAATGATTATGCAGTGACATAAACCAATATCACACGTCACTGGAAGCTTCTTCAGTATGTGTTAGTTTTTTTAGCTCATTGATCTCATCTTGTTTTTTGTTTGATTATAGTATTGTGTTACGATGAATCTAATGCTCCAAGATAGTATCAATTAACATAAAGGCAGAAACCGGATTTTCTGGTATCTTATGTTAGTCAATATCTTTGTAATGTTTAGAACTCATAAAAAAAACTCGACCTGCGGGGGGTATGACGGCCCCCGGGCTTTTTTTTACGAGAGAAGACCTTCTCACGCAGGTTGAGAAAACCCCCGAACCCCTGCCCCACCCTTACACAGCGGCACCGTAGCCCGTGTGAGAACGACCAACGACCTGGCCGGGCCTTAGTCCTGTGCTTTGGCCATGGGACAGACGAGGGGATTTTTTTAACCACAGCCCGAAATTCGCTCCCACCGGGAATCGAACTCGAGACCTAAGGAGGTGCCGCTGGAGCTCCTAACCACTTGGCCAGAAGTCCTTTGGCAATGTTTAGAACTCATAATCAAGCATACCCCAAAGTTAAATAGAAAGTTTTTGAAGTAACCATATTCATAGCTTGCCTTATCTCCAATAGACGCGCTATGAATTGACTTCATGAAAGCTGTGATCTGCGTATGGTTGGTTTCGTTGTTTAGTTGCTATCCGCATTGAACTAATTTTCATCTACTAGCCTTTGAATCAGTATTAAGACTTGTGCTCTGTTGAGACTAGGTTCTGCATTACGTTTGTAGGAACTTATTTTACTTTATATTATCATTTGACATTCTCCCATCAAAATGACAGGAATCTGAATATTTCTGATGATGATGGCTTAGAATCAAAAGAAGATGGAACCAATAAGGAGCTCATTTCTGGACTCAATTGCAAAGTCTTGGTGCAGTTTGAGAACTATGATGACTTCTACAACGCTATGAAGGCGTTATGTGGACGTTCATTAGAGAAGGTAAGCTTTTCTTCAGTATCTATTGTGTCTCAGTTTGTCATTCTTTTTAAAACATATAATGCTGCAATGCTTCTCCATTATATCTATCGTACCAAAATCTTTTCTTTCCATAACGATTGAACTATGCACATTACATTTTAGTATTGTCTGTCGACAGTGATTCATGTGGATGTTGCATAACATGTATCTTTCATGTGCCCTTATCACCTGTGGCATAAACACATAAGCAACCCTACCCTAAGAGGTAGACGTTATCTATACGAATGTTTGTGGCTACCTTGTCTGATCAATCCTATGTAGAAACATTTCATGGTCTTGAGAATGGTAAGTATGTAGTGCAAAAGCTGGGAACCTTGTGAGCAAAAGTAGCATGTACTGAGTACAGGTATCATAAACTAGCTAAGGACAACAATCGCAAGATGTATATGATGATAAAGGGCCACAACTGTTATAAGGACATGCTCTTTCCTTGCACATGGAGCTTCAGTAAGTGGTAATTTAGAATTTAGACAGCTTCCTCAAGAACCACCTTTGTATCTTGGACGACAAACATGTTCGCAACACGTTTCGTTTTAGAATTGGTTCATTTGAGCTTTGATTGTTTTATACTGTTTTTTTTTTTAAGTAAGGAAATCTGACTTTAATTTGTTTGTGAACTCTGAAGGAAGGATCAAGGTTGAAAGTAGACTATGAAGTGACTTGGGACCGGGAAGGTTTCTTTCGTAATGCTCAGCATGAGCCTGCTCGGAGCAATTTAGAAGAGAGGGATGCATCAGCATCAGTTCATGGCAGGAAGAAACATTACAGTTCACGAATTGAATCAGATCATAGGAAGAGATTTAGGGTAAGTTAACAGATCAATACTGAGCCAACAGTAAGCAATTCTTATATGTTGTGAGAGTAAGCTCTCATGGTTATAGTAAAACCACTACCCCTGCTAATTAACTTTTCAGGATAATGGGATATTCGAAGCTTTGTTTTTCAATCTTGTTATTTTCCGCCAATATTTTCCCTTTCTGAGTTAATGGTCCTAATATCCAGATACTAGAACATCATGGAGTTTATGTTCCCAGTTTCGTTAAATTCCATTTTCGAGTATTATGTACTGTGCCCTTGTCAAAATTTCTAACACATGGTATGCCTTCGTTATGATTCAGGATTGAATGATTGATCAAGGTTGCTATATGTGAGGAGAGGGGGAACGGCGGCATTCAACAATTGATGTGTATTGTTTCACTCTCACATTTCGTGTTGTATTTCTAGTTTCAGTTCTTGATTAACGTAACATAAAAATCATTACTTACTGATGCGTAGCTATCAATATTTACTGTTTCCTGGTGCATTCCCTGAGCATGACAAAACAAAACAGGTTTTCTTTATCAGAGAATCGTTACCACTGGTAATTGGCACACACCTCAATCTGTGCTCATTAATCAATCACAATTGCATCTGAGTTTGATCAGAATGGAAATAGGGATGATTATGTGCCAAGCTTGACGGCAAACATGTACAGCCGTGCAGGTGGAGGTTTCTGGAGGTCCTGCAATTTGGTTTCTGTAGCGTATGAGATGTCCTGACCCGAAAGCTAAGATCGAGATGGCAGTTTAAGGGTGGCGTACAAGAATACCTGCTGTATGTTTTGACTGTAATTGTAATCCCAACCTGTTATTTGTGTTAAAATCGCTTGTTGTGAGATTACGGTGTCGATGTGGCAGGTGCATATCCTCGATGTGGCAGGTGCATATCCATATGCATCGGTCTTATATTGAATGTTCGCATCTAGAATGTCAACCGGTGCATATTCAAGCATCTAGAAGGACACGCGCCTTGACTTATGTTTAATGTGCCATTTCTGACACTTACGCTGATGCACATGCCTGAATCTAGAAGATTGTTTTCTGGATCGGTTATGCATAAAATCGCAGTTGAATGGGTTGGACATACATCTTAAACACAAAATCAAATTGTCATTATCTGAATCAAACAGAACTCGGACTAAGCTGACTCATGATAAAAGCAAACCAGGAACTTTGAGCACAGTTCAGGAGTTCTTGGATAATTTTTCCGAATATAATCCAGCCTGTTCGTCTCGCTGCAGCTGCAGAAAAATAACTGCGAACACTGTAGCTGTTGCAGAAAACACTGTAGTTGCTGCTGAAGAAATAACTGCGAACACTGTAGCTGCTGCAAAGCAGCGAGACGAACACGATCAATGCTTTATAGACACTTTTTCTGAAGACTACTGTATAAACACTTTTGGGGCAGCCACACATGAAAGGGCTGATGTACATTTACATGGACGAAAAAAAAAATTCTACGAACTCTAAAAAAGGGAGGATAACCTGGAAAATCTGATGTTTCTGGCCGCCCAACTAAACAAAAATTTACAAACTGCAACACATCCTGCGAGCGCGAGGTGTGGTGATTCCTTGTGATTCAACCCTTCTTCGCATGGCTTCGCGGCGAAATTACCTCGGGAGAAGCACCGGAGCTGCGTTTCTTGCCATGGGACGGAGGCGGCGCCACGGCAGCAACCTTGTCGCTCATGCGGGTCTTCGTCGCAGGCAGCCTTGACGCTCCCACCAGCACTTCGTCGCCGCTCAAGATCGGCAAGAGGTACCACCAGATGGAGGTGCAGCAGATGGCGAACACCCTCCCGAACACCACCAGGCTCAGCAGCAGCAGCACCAGGGCCAACGGCCAGTAATGGCACGGCCGCACCATCCTCCCCCATGACCACGACCACCGCTCGCCGCCGGCGGCCTTCTTCTTCTTGGCTGGCAACGCCGCTGCCTTCGTCGCCGGAGCCGCCACATTCTTAGCAGCAGCTTCTTCCTTGGGGCTTGCAGGTGCCGTGGGCGGTGGTGTATTCGACCGCGAAGTCCCCGTCGACTTGGCCGGCTTGCTCTGCTTCTTCTTGGCGTCCGCAGCAGCCTGCTGCTGCTCCTCTTCCGACGGGAGCTTGACGACGATGGGCACCCATCCTTTGGCCTCGGACTGCACGAACCGGACCATGAGGTGGTCGGCATCGACGTCCGGGCCGACGCGGCGCAGGATCTTCTCCCGCCGGGACTCGAGCTCCGACAGCACGGTGGAGAACTTGTCCAGCCCCCGCGACGCGTACGGGTTGTCCTTCCCCTTGCTCTTCTTCGGCTTCGCCTTCTCCTTGGCCACCGCCGCCGCGGCCGCCGGCTTCCCGCCCGCGCCGGCGTCCTTCTCCTCCTTGTCAACGTCCTTGAAGCTGCCCGTGCCGCAGAACATCTTTTCTGGCATACTGGTCATGATTTCCGTTAGGACAAGAGACTTTTATAGAGGCCGTTCGCCCGTTGCGCTGCAACTCTGCAACCCAATCGGCTTGTGGCTTTCGCCCTGCCCTGCTATTTGTTGAGCGAGTCGTTCTTATGAGTACCGTGTCCCTGTGACGACCCGGCAATAAGGTGACGGCCGCAGAGCAGCTTGTGCTGGGTCCGGTCAAGTATGGAGGTGCAACACAACTATTCAATTGCAACAATCTCATGCCTTGTTCGCCACGTTTGACTTGGTTTGTTTTCTCTTGACGAAGTTCATATGAACTTCTTACGATTCTGCATCGAGTCGAGTTACGGAGTTAGCGATGACGCGCGCGTTTGGGTCCGGGCTCTTGTGCCATTAATCTTGTCGGTTACCTGTCGATCTCGTTGGCCGGACGGCTCTTGTTGACGCGATATGCCCAGCAGTTTCGATTAAATTCGACGCTGTGGTAGCAATTGAAGGGAAGTATGCTTTGCATTCAGACCCGAGAGGTCATGCACGGACGCATCAGCTTGATCGTCCTGGCCGAACTGGAGTGGCCACCGATTGGCTGCAGCTGGTTCGATTCGCGAGCAGCGCCACGAGATCTCTCTCAGCGTCACTTTCATGGTCTCGGTGCTCATTAGTGAGTGGGTACCTAATTTTCCGTTTAGGATTATGACGTCGCCTCTGTACTTACGATACTCGTGATCGAGCTGTGTTGACCTGCAGCTAGCCAGGTTTGATTGCTGGGCAAGGCGTGGACGTGGACAGGGTTTCTAGAGCCGCTAGATATAACACAGTTGTCAATAGAATACATTTGTACTTGAATGAATCAAATGTTGTGATCCTTCTATGCAGTATTTTATTCAGCAGCAAGCCAAATGTCAAAATTAAAATAAGATGAAATGTGAATAGGTAACTTTGCCATCCATACTATCATAGGCTACCCAGCCAACTCGAATGAAATCCTGAGCTGAAATCAGAGATGTAGATTTTTCCATGCGGTTAGGTCAACGAATTCTGTCATTTTGTGCGGTGATCCATTCTACTGGAATTATCTATGATGAACAATATCGGAAGTCTCGCACGAAAGCGCTGGCAGTTACTGAACAATGATGGCGGCTAGAGAATGTGTGTAAGAGAGATAGATTGTTATATAATCCGTGGATTGTATTGCATTGAACCTTTCAGCCGGTATATATGAGAGTGTAAGATTTGAAGGACAAAGCACCTCTCCGGATACAAATTGGAGTCCTAGATACATAATATCTAAACTACCAAATATACTCTAACAGCGTGCAGCAAGTATGCAACTCTGAAAGAAAATTCACCGGGCGATAGATAACGAGGTGGTCACATCAGCTTACGCCTGCTACTCGTTAGGTTCACGATTAACATGAGGATATGACGGATTTGATCATTGTTGGAATTCTGTTTGCCGATATTGCTGCGAGTTGATTAGTACGAGGCTCCTCTGGTTATTCAGCTCTGGGCTTGGCTTTCAAACCTTCTGGATGACTGGATGGGTGCAGAGTTAGTGCAGACAAGATTGCTGTCGTCTGTTCACCCATACCATCATTATCTGAATGGAGCGTCCACGAATGACGTTTCTCAATTTAGTTTCCTGATGAGGGACCCCGAAGGACTCCCAATCTCCGCAAAGCCCGACGACGGCGCCGGAGAGCACGAAACGCCGCCGACATGGAGGAGGCTCGGGAGAAATTATTCCAAAGACGCGCCAGCGCCTCCGCATCACCGGCACCTCCGGACACACCGCCGGCCACGCTGCCGTTGGACACACCACCGCGTCGTTGGACGCGCCATCGCACAGTCTCCGGACGCACAGTCTGCCGCCAACAACATTGCCGGCACAAAAAGTCCCACCGCCGTCGCATCTCACCCGGACCTGCACACCACAAAGGCCAGGAGGAGATGCCCGGAACAGGGAAAGACAGCACGACCGCCTAAGTCCTCAAGCCGCCGCCTCCGGCGTGAGCAGGGAAGCCGCCGGAGATGAAAAGGAAGGATGACGTCCTCCCCTCACCCCGTCGTCGCTCTCGCAGGAGACGAAACCGCCAAGGAAACAACTCCGAGGTCACCAATTAGATCAGCAACCCGGAACACGAACCTTCATCCGCCGCCGTCGTCGCCGACAGAGAAGAGGATGAAGGACAAAAACTTCACCCGCCATCTATACAGCTGCCGACGGGGAAGACAAAAGCTTCTCGTGACCATCGGCCGCGTCACGCCTGGCAGTGCCATCTGGGCTAAGCAACGACGTCCGACCCTTTGCTAGGCCGCTCAAGAGCGCCGCCGCGGGGCCGCACTGGAGTGACGCCGCCGAGCCGCCCCTGCCTCGAACTGGAACGTCGAGGACCAGAGCAGGCAAAAGCGCGAACGCGACACCTGAGCCCCACGGCCCCCGTCGCGCCGTCCCCCGACGACCCAAACACAGGCAAGAAGATGAGAAGCAAAAGGATTCGTCGCAGTCTTAACCCACGAATACGGCGAAAAAACTACAAGCTAGTAGCTACTCCCTCTGTCCCTGAATAATTGTCATTCTGCCTTTCTATCAGATTCATTGAACATTCTCTGAACCTGGACAATCTGTCCGTGCAGGTTCACTAAACATTCTATGAATCTGGACACTCCAAAATACTCCCAGAATAACAATTAAACTGGGACGGAGGGAGTATTATACAGCTATAACACAGAGGCCGGACGTCGATCTGCCGAATCCCACCCACACCGCTGCCGGAGCGGCAGTCGGAGGGCAAGATCCGGCGAGATCGACGCCGGAAATGAGGTTCGCCCACGCGCTTTACTGTAGCAGGGTGGGGAAAGAGGGAAGAGTCGAGAAGCGCGATAACCAAAGTATAGCTTTTTGACTGTAAAATGACATCCATTGCCCATCTGGCCCAAATATGGACTGGACTGAAGAAGCCTCGTCTAGCTCAGCCCACTCTAGGTCCAAATGTGCAAGGGCCATAAGGCCCAAGACGAAGCCAAGCTCCTTCATTTTTTTTCTCGATCCATCCAGATCGCCCAGTCGTAGAATCGCAGGCCGCCTGCTCACAAGCTCCCTCTCCTCCGTTCCCCTCCGCCTCCGGTGTACGGCTCCAACGACATGGCGGCCCCGCTCCGGCGGTGCCTCCCCTCCATCGGCCGCGCGCTCCTCACGCCGGCTCCGGCCCGGATGCTCTCCTCGGGAGCCTCCGATGCCCTCGTCGAGATCAAGCCCGGGGAGATCGGGATGGTCTCCGGCATCCCTGAGGAGCACCTCCGCCGCAGGGTAATATTTCCCAGCACTTAGCAGCTCTCTTTTTATCAGCACTCTGCTTAGTTCTCGTGGATCCATGTGGTCATCCTGCTAGATGCTTTGGATTTAAGCTTTTGGTGGCTGGGAGGGGTCGATTCGTTAGTTGTGGTTGGAATCGGTTGGGTAGAAATGCAAAACTTAAGATTGGTCTGAACGGTTACAAAGAGTAAGATGTAGAAGATTGGGTGTCCCTGCATACCAAATGTCAACCAAATGCTCGAAATATATTACCAAGTGTCTCTAAACTAATCTTTTAGTTCGAATCCTTTAGCAAATGTACTAGTCATTGTTAGCTCCCTTGTATTTAATATCGCCTGTAAATGAATTCTGATTGCGATCAGTAATACTTGCAAGACCTTGCTTGATTCATGAAACATTGTCTCATCTTTATAATTGTTGGCACTTGGCAACTAGAGCCCTGTTTAGCATAGCTCCAGCTCCGAGACCCATGCTGCATTTTGAGTTTGTAAGATAACAAAAAAGTTGTTTACTTTTAGTCTAAAATATGAAAAAAATTGGCTCAACTAAAGACCGTTAACCCATCCACAGCCCCAGATCCATGGTATGAGAAGCTCCAGCTGGAACCGTAGTATAGGACTGATGATTCTTTTTTTCAATGAAACTACGGGGGGCAAGGAGCCCACCTGAATTTTATTAATAGTCGAAGGAGTCCGGAGACTCGGTACATCACGTCGGCCATTGGCCAAGGGCAGCATTTGGGGGGGGGGGGGGGGGGGGGGGTTGAGTTACAAGATGGTCATGTTACATCAAGAAGGTAGTTGCACCAGTAGGGATTAGGACTGATGATTGAAGTGGTGAAGTTCTCGATTCACTTCAAATTGATGTTCATATATGTCTGCGTGCTCTTAGGTCACACTAGTATGCTCGACCTTTCAGTTCGCAGCTTGTTCTCATGTCAGGTTTGAAGTCAGCATGACAGCAGTTGATGCCAGACCTCTACATCATTAAATTGAAATTTGCCTCAGCTGAGTTGTGCCAGTCTAGATTTCCCTTTTTTCTCTTTAGGTTAATTGCGAATCTGGTTCCATTCCAGTAACTTAGCATGGTTAGAAACTAGAAAGAGAAGGGTCATTGTAGGGAGCTTTCATTTGTTCACCTAATTTATGCAGTTTAGCTAGCTAATTGGAAGCCGTTCTTTTTATTTCCATATGATTTACTTATTTTTGTGAAATGGCAGGTTGTAATTTATTCACCAGCTAGGACTGCATCCCAGCAAGGTTCAGGCAAAGTCGGGAGGTGGAAAATCAACTTTGTGTCAACCCAAAAGTATGTTCTCTTTGGTCTTTTGTTGGTTCTTATGTGTAGCAAAGATTAAGAATCATGCATGATGCCATCTGTACTCGTTCTAGATGTTTGGAGTTTGGACTGATTGTTGTATCATAATATTGTATTAGCAACCATTACACAATCAGAAAGAAGTACATCCTGCTGCTTATTCAGTTTTATCACTCTTGGTTTGAGAAATTGTTGCCTTTTGGATGTATTGTAGATGGGAGAACCCACTAATGGGATGGACATCTACTGGGGATCCCTACGCTAATGTTGGTGAAGCTGGACTTACATTTGATAGTGCGGAGTCCGCGAAGGCATTTGCTGAAAAACATGGATGGAACTATGTGGTGAGTCGTTTCTCTCTTTCCTGTAGTAGACATTGAGCTGGGGAAGTTAGATACTCTGTTTTTTATTTAATGCTTCATGATTATTTTAGTAGTATGAAAGGAGGGCGTCAATTGTCTGATTTTCCGAACATGTACGATGTTTCTGCAGCTTTTTCTATTATTATTATTTTTTATTTCGAGGGTTAAATAGGCACGTGCTTGTAGTGTTCTGCTATGTAAGTGTGTATGTGTAGTACTATGTTGTAGACACACTAGATTTGTTCGTCTATTAAAGTACAAAGTGAGTTGGACTTCAAGGCGATCCTTGCCTTTACTCCACGTTTTTCAGTTGGTGATAGTTTCCAAATATTATTTGCTCTGCTATTATATACTATTTCTGTATTTCCTCAATAGCATCTCCACAGTTAGATTATATCTACCTAGGTCACGTTTTATCGAACATTACCGCTCAGTTTGGCCTAGATTCTGTTTGTTTTTGCCCTTTTGTGCTGTTTTGCATCCATTTGCCCTTGAAGTTATATCTTTTTAAAGTTATCACAAACATTATGCTCACCTTGAAGTTATATCTTTTCAAAGTTGTCAACGTTAGAATGTCTTTGAGGTGTTACTGTCACAAAAACTCATGTGCTAGTGTACTGTTTGCAATATGTGCGACACTTGTCATCAGGTTTAATTTTATTTCCGATCTGAACTGAAATCCTTTAAGACAGCTGCAATCCACATTTCTAGAGTAAAACTTACTGATGTGTATGATCTTTTTTACGTACTGTTGGCATATTCAATAACTCACTGTACAATCATTCTGGTCTGTTGGAATGCCTATTCTCAAGTTTCTTACAAATAGAACTCAATACTTTTATTTACTTTTCTGCAGGTTCGTAAGCGCCATACACCTCTTTTGAAGGTCCGTTTTTCTCCCTTCATAACCATTTCACTGCAGTAACACATTTGTATAATTTTCCAAGTTTGACTTTGCATTCCTCTTGCAATGCTTGTCTTGCAGCTCTATGATATTGTTAACAGTTCACACATAGTTGTATATTTTATGAAGTGCATTTCAAAAGTTTGCATGATGTAATATCTCCCAGTTCAATACTAATCCTTACAACTATGCTTTCTGATTTCTGAAACATTTCATATTCTGAATGTAATGGATCGTAGGAGTAGCTGATAGCTTGATATTAAAAATACTGGTAAGAGTAGACTTTGCAATAAAAGAGCACAATCTATAAAATAGTAATACTACTTCCAGTGGCGGAGCTAGAATTTTCATTATGGGTGTTCAAAATTTTTAATATGACACCAAAGATTGTTAAAAGAGTGAGCAATCCTGTCCAAGTTGCACCGAACCAAAGCAAAAGTATCAAAGAACCTTATCTGAATATCTAAACTGAAACATTTGTGACCTAGCAAATGATATTTACACCAAATTTCTCTCAGTTCTCTTCACTACTAATGTTTATATGTATTGCACCTTAAGAAACATTGATTATGTGCCCAAATCCATGGGTGTTCAACTGAACACCCATGAATAATGCTGGCTCCGCCCCTACTTCGAAGAAAATGTGATGCCCTGTTTGATCCTGCTATCTTGTCAGAAAACAGTTATCTATTCTGCAAATCCTGACCGGTTCAAATGTGTGTCCGGCTTCAGTAACTATGCTCAGCGTTAGCAAGTAGAAATAACTGAATTTCAAAGCTCAGCCGATTAGATGGGTTAAACATGCATTGGTTGGACTGTGTGAGCAGTCAATTGATGAGAATTTAGTTACTTTTGTTCATTGGTGTTTTGATTACAACTACCTTGTGCGGCCCCTTCTAGAAAGACACATGAACCTAGTAAGGAGTTGGTGGTGTGGCCTGGTAGTGGAGCATAGTGATGCCGGTTAAACTGGAGATGATTGGAATTTGGGACTAAATAGGGGCTGCATTGGCTTGGGAGAGAGGGACTGACTATCCCGAAGAACGGTGAGCATTGGCATGTAGAAGGGAGGAAAGAAGCTAAATGATCGACTGGAAGGTGATGGGGGCGCCCACTTGGAATGGGTAGAGCATGATGGTAGCACTTGACTTGTTTCTTCTCGTTCACATTTTGCATGCTGGCTGCGTATGAACCCTTTTAAGAGTAGTTCGAGGCCTTCAAAGTTTGTTAGAATTAGGAAGTCAGAGGTCATAGAAAAGCCAAATTTCGCATCAGCGTTGGAGGTACATTGAACGTTTGTGAATACTGAATAATTGGCAGAGCTCTACCATCCTCATGGACCCTTTTAAGCCCTATCTTTTGTTAGCAGGATATGGATAAGGATAAGCTTGTGACTGCTAGCTGCCATACAGAGTTGAATTTATGCGTCTGTTGATGCAATGTGACCTCTGTTTTGGCAGTTTTTCACGGTGCATGCATTATTTAAATATATCACGCTAAGTATTAGCCTTGTAGCTTGTTATTATACCTTACCGGCTATGTTGCTTAAGTACAGGTATTAAAATGGTCGTTCTATTATGAATGGCTTCAATTGACATGCAGTGAATGAATTTTTCACTACAACACAAATTTGACTGATACTCTACAACGTGGTTTGCATCTGTGGATATGCATCGATAACAGTACATGTTTAAAGTAACCGTAATGCTGTACATTAGGATCTAATAATTCTTCAACCTAGGCTGGTTTTCTCTTTCACTTTGTGGATAGAAAAAACTAGAAGATTCTGCCTTTTGAGTCCTCCTCGTAGATGCTTTCCGTTTTGTTATTTCTGTCCTGCTCTGGTGCCGCTCGTCTAATCCAATAATTTGATGGAACGTGCATGGCATTTGTTCGTAGTGACCGTACTTGTACAGGTCCAATCAGGTGATGGAACTGGCTAATTACCAGTAGTCTTTACATGACTGGACTTTCGGTACGGCTGCGAAGAGCCGGACTTATCGCAGTCCTGGAAACTGCTGCTAGTTTAAGTTACTCGTACCTGGGACAATTTCAAAGCAGTCAGTCTGAAATCTGATAACTTGAATCAAAGTAGGAGTAGATTGGTATTGCGATCTGCTTCGTTTTCTTTAAAAAAAACTATGGCATTGATTTCTCAGGTGATATTTTGCATTACTACTTGTTTTTTGTTCTGTCTATGTTTTCACACATGCAATTTTGTGGTAACGTATTGGCTTGTTTGTGATTTAACCGGATTTTGTTTCGACCATGCAGCCTAAGGCTTACGCCGAAAATTTCAAGTGGAGAGGTCCCCCGAAGACGGAGAAGACGGAGAAAGCATGAGCTCTTGCCTGAGGCGACGCTCAGAATATGTTGTTTTCCTCTGCTGCTTTTGCTTCCATTGGTGTCCCTTGTGAAAGCATGATCTAGAAGCATGTCTCCGTGAAACTTTTAATAAGCATGAGCTGCAATCAAACAAAATCCATGTACTCCAAAACTGTTTGTTGTATTTCTATCCTGTGTCGTTGGTACTTGAAAGAAGATATATAATATCATTTCTCTGTTAAATGATTTTCAATCGAACCAGTTTACAAGCATGTCATGCTGATGTCTACATGCTTCCGCACGGTTATACGTAAGCACCGACACACAGAACTAATCGTTGCATGCTCGTGCAACTGTCGTTATCAAATTAAGAACAGTTTAAAAAAAGAAATCAAATACCGTACTTCAGATTAACGCGGGCAGTTCCACAAAAGTACAGATTATATTACCCCTTGCATTTCTCCAGTCAACATAATATGTACTTGAGATTTTCAGAGCTCGGTCTACATTTTATGGACCTTCGCAAAAGACGAAGCTGATCTAGTTTTACATGCAGCTTAGACTAGACTATGCACTTGCTTACGCACGCCGCGGTCTGTGGCCTGCACAGGATGGAGGAAGGATACGGCGCAAACTTTCTACTAGCTCTCGGCGCTCGTCTCGCGGGAGCGGCTGCTGACGGACGCGTCCGCGTCGGACGTGCGAAACCTCCAGGTGTAGAGGTAGTCCCTGGACTCGCACTGCAGCCGGCTGACGTCGCACGGCGCGGAGACGGATGTGCACTTGCCGCCGCGCTCCCACTCGATCCTCGCGGTGCATGCGAAGAATCCGTGCGAGTCCGGGAGGGACGACGCCTGGTCGGGGTCGACGGCCACGGCCAGCACCACCTCGCCGCTGATCCGCCTCGACGCCGCGGCCACGGCGCGGAGCCACGGACACTCCGGCTGCCCCACCATCTCCTTGTACGCGTCGTTCACGAGTCGCACGCGGTTGCTCGAGTCCGACACCACCGCGGGCAGCGCGTCGGCCTCCAGCTCCGCCTCCACCTCGGCCGCCGTCTTCGAGACCACGGCGGCGGCGGCGTCGGCGTCGGTGGCGCGGAGGTGGATGGACTCGACGCGTATGGTCGAGCCCACGGGCCGCACCGCCCGTGGCGAGATGACCTTGGGCTCCAGCAGCTTCCGCAGCAGGTCGCGCTCCACGGGCACGTCCCTCACCTCCTCCTCCTCCGCCACGTCGTCGGAAATCGCGGCCGCCGGCGGGCGCGGCGCGATGGGGACGCATGCACCACCGCCTGCCGGGACGGCCACGGACACGTGCGCCCTCGTCGGCGCCGTGGCCACAGCTTCCGTGGTCGCGGCGCACGGGAGAGGCGGGTATGGCGCCGCCGCCCTCTTCCGCTTGGCCGCCGGCGACGTCGTCGGGGACGCCGCCGGCGCGGCGAGGCCCTGGCGGCCGCGCTTCCGGGCCCGGCACGGCCGGCTCTGCAGCTGGCACAGCACGCGGTTGGTGGCCGCCACGCCCTCGGCCACCGCCTGCGCCGGGGACACCGCCATCGCCGGCTTGGGCGCGATGGGCCGGAACCGCGCCAGGATCTCGTTGGCCTTGACGGCCATGTCCGCCGGCTGCACCATGGCCATATTGGCGAAGCTGCTGGCTGCTGGGGGACAGTGGACTCGCTCGATCGATGGATCACACTCGAGTGCGACGCACCGGAAGCCAGGCACGGCGTTGGGGAGGGCCTACCCGGGGGCCGTGCGGCTTAAGAAGGCGGGGACGGCCAATCGGACGCGCGCAGAGGGAGGGGGCACGTGGGAGCGCGGGGCGGGGTACGTGGGCGACGCGCGGGGACGCGGCCGACACGTAGGCGGAGCCGAGTCGCGGCGCGCGCTTTGGAGGAGAGCCAGCGCCTTTGGGTTGGGTGGGTTGGGTTCCAGTGGGAGAGCAGAGGCGTCTGTGACGGGGTGAGTGAGGCCTTGCATGCGAGTCGCTTGGCCGCTTCGGCTCCCCTCCTCCTCCCCTCGCGTTGGCCATGCCGCGCTGCCTCGGGCGCCTCGTCCCCCGTGGCGCTTTCCGCCGGTTGGGCCGCGGTCACTCGATCACTCTGGCTGCAGCGCCATTGATGGGGCGCGTGGCCGCGTCGGCGTTGCGACGTCTCATTGGCACACACTGCGGCGTCGCCCGCCCACCAACCAGCAACGTATGCACTGCTACCACTCCAGTCCAGTAATAAGCGCTTTATCCTTGGAAGAACCTCCTTTTCGGTGTGCAGATATCTGCATGCTTGAACCTGATCAAGATCTAGCTGAGTTTTTTTTTAGAATCTAGTTGATATCTGAATCAAAACAGGTTTTGAACTTCATTGTATGCAATCATCCATTTGTTAGCTAGAGATGCAATCCATCCATCTGTTAATTAGCAGGAGTATGCAATCCTTGCCTACCAGAACCAAACCAACGCAGACCGCTTAACATTGCGCACATGCTCATACACCTAAAAATCGAAGAAATACATGCATGACGAGTGACGACCATCTAGCTACAACGACGACAAATGCTTAGCTCGACGAATTTGAAAGTTTGTGACACGCAGGCTTGAGCACGTACGTGGCGCGCAGGAAGGCGAGGTCGGGACACGCTTTGCATACGTCGCCGGATGCATGCATCTTCCGCGCCCGGCCTCTAGCCACCCATTGCTCAAGTTTACCGTTTCCTCGGGAGGTGCGAGAACGAAGCTATCCAGATTAAGCTCAAGTTCAAATCTACACAAGCCAATACCGAGATGGCGCAGTATAACTACGTCTACAGTGCTTTCATGCTTTGTCGTTCATTCAAGATGAGCTGGTTTCACGTTCGCGCGCGGACACGTAAGGCCGGTGCGTCCACGTACACGACACGGCACACGTGGAACATGCATGCGGCATGTCCTACTGGAACCCAACCCAACCACGGGCGCCCAAGCTTGGCAGCCAGCCAGCCGGAGCCGGCCGGGGCGCGTCCTCGCCTCTCTCTCTCCTGTTCCCACACGAGAACCGAGCGCTTTTGGATGCTACCGGCGCGCGGGGGACTGACTGATTGTTTAATCGTTTTGTGCTGCATGCGCGGCATGTGCTGTGCGCCGTGGCGGCAGCGCAGGGAGGCGGCACGACGAGTGGCGGCGCCGGGATTGGCCGGTCGCGGGCTCGGGCGCGCGTGGTCGACGCATGCATGGCGCGCGCGGGGGCTCCCCCACGCCCGGCGAGTGGCGGGTCAGGTAGGGCGCGGGGCGCGCGTCGCGAGGCAGCGTCCGATGCGACGACGTCGCAGCGCAGGCGGCCGGGGAGGGAGGATGCAATGCATGCGTATAGCTAGGGAGCGTGATCCGGGCGCTGCTGCTGTGGCCTGTGAGCTGCCTGCGCGCGCTGCGCTACAGCTGTTGGCGAGTAGGCGAACTGCTACAGTTAATGCGGACCTTGCCGCTGCAGTTCTTCATATTCACAAGCACTGGTGACCGACGCAGTTGATAACGTTGTTTTCCTTTCGGAACGACGTGCATGCTTTGTGTAGTAGTAAATGTGGGCATGGGTCTTTTTCAGTTGCAAAGTGAAAGGAGATTTTTCTAGTTGTGACCAACGTTTGCAAAACCGGAATCCGCAAATCGGACCGATAAACCGGTTTTTCTAGTTTTCGGTCCAGTTTGCACCGGTTTTGCAAACCTTGGTTGTGACTTGCGTGAACTGTCTGCTTAATTGCTGCGCCACCGTTCGACGGTGAATACATTCTGCTTTGCTTCGATCAATTTGAATTCTCTTTTTCAAAAATTTAGGCAAATTTTGCGTTACTTATTTTACAAAATCGATTTGCGTTACAAAGGTCAGTGGTTTGGGGGCCCTAAAAGAACAAGGAAAAAGTCCATTTGACCCCCCTGAACTCTTGTCGGAGTTCGAATTTCCCCCCTGAACTCGTAAACCGGACATATTACCTCCCTCAACTATCCATACCAGATACTTTTGCCCCTCCGCTGGTTTGGACCCTGGTTTTGGCCGAGCTGGGCCCACCCGCACTGAGTCGGCGCTGGAATAAAAAGAAGCAGTTCATCCCGAGCTACCCATGGTTCTTCAACATTTTTCCCCCAACTGAAAACCATAGCTCCCGTTTTTTTTTTTAAAAAAAAATAACAGAACAAGTAA
The DNA here is from genome assembly GCA_007726485.1 of Eragrostis curvula. Lineage (NCBI taxonomy): Eukaryota > Viridiplantae > Streptophyta > Magnoliopsida > Poales > Poaceae > Eragrostis > Eragrostis curvula. The sequence goes on from CM017442.1 coordinate 8,720,810, forward strand.
TATGCAGGAGACCAACTGAAGATAAATACCCAAAGCCTGATTGGCTCAACCGTGAATCCAAAGTCTCGCATTGCATGACTGTTAACAAACTGCATAAATAGGCCACACGTTTGGCTCTAAATTACAGTAGACAAAACACAGACAAGGGGCCACAAGTTTGGCATGACACGACAGTACATCATTGACAAATATTAGCGAGACATCACAGTTTTGCAGACTGAAGAAAAAGAACTGGAGCAGGCACTGTTTTCTTATTTTCTCTGCCCTTCCTAGCTGGTTCATGTGCCGACCCAATAGCTCCAGTTGCCACCTTTGTTGTGCCACTTGTTTTTAAAAGCTTGTTAGACTTTTTAGTGCCCTATAAGCAGAGAGTTCGTTTAGCATAGCACCCATTAAGTAATATAACAAAAAAGAAAGTCAAGTTAATTGGAAATACTTGACTTGTATGATCTGAAATCTGTAGAGAATGTTGGTTTGCAGATGTAGATGTGCAGCTCTGTTGTGAGTTTGCCACCATTACCATTGCATTTGGAGCATCAGCATTGGAAGAAGTTGGACCCCCATTTCTCTTCTCACAAGTTGATTTGTTGTGACCAATACAGTTGCATCTCTTGCACCTGATTATTGTTCCCACCCTAGACATTTTTGTGGCTTTTGGTGGTTCATTTGGCTCCCTTTTCCGCTCTTTCCTTGGCCTTCCTGGCATCCTAACATACCCCGGAGCTTTTAGTGGTTCTTTATCATATACAGGCTAGCCATTCATGCCCTCCACCGGTTGTAGGCAGTGTGCATAAGTGTTTCTGAAATCTTGTACAGAGTAACAGTTTGCAATGTAGTCTTCTAGAGTATTGGTCTTGAAATAAATGCATGATATTGCATGGGGGCATGGCAATCCGGAGAGTTGCCAATATCTGCAAGAACACTCCCTTTTATCCAAGTTCACAGTGAACCTGTTATCATGGTGCTTTACTTCAAACTGAGCCGACCCATTAGAAATTGCATGACAATATCTAGATTCCGTGATGTATACATTCAACTTTTTTAATATATTGGGGCAGATCCTTGTTATCCATCTAGCAGTCTTACTTCTATTTTCTTGTATCCTTACCGTTACTTTCCTTCTAATGGTCTCAAGCATAGTAATGATTGGGAAAAACCTAGCTTCAATTATCCACTTGTTGAATGACTCACACATGTTGTTGTCCACCGAGTCACAATTAGAGCCTAACCTGAACCAAGCTCGGCTCCAATGTTGAGGATGAGTGTTCAGTATAGCTTGTGCTACATCATGAGTTTCTCAAGCCAATTTTGCTCTAGCCAAGTTAAACAACATTAGGTTAGGTGCCTTTGCACACTTCCAGAATTTTTTCTGCCACTCCTTGTTTCTAAAGTGCTTTTTCCAATTTGCATATATGTGCCTAGCACAGTTTCTATGTTCTGCTTGAGGAGCCAATTTCTCTACAGCAGCTAGAAGGCCCTTTTGCTGGTCTGATATAAAGACCATCCTCTCCCATCACCCACACCAAGATCCTTAAAAAGCATGTCACAGAACCAATCCCATGAGTCATTTGTCTCCATATCCACCACTGCCCATGCAATTGGGTACATTTGGTTGTTGGCATCCCTTCCTATTGCACATAACAGCTCACCATTAGTCGCTCCTTTGAAGAAACATCCATCAAGACCTACTACTCTCCTACAACCAGCAAGGACTTTGCCCTTATCCTATCTGGATCATCCTTGACAAATACAATAACCCTCCTCTATGCCAGTGCATACTTGATAATAGCCTTCTTGAATTGACGCTTGCCATTAAACCTCATTCCCAAAGAAAATTTAGGAACTGCATTCTTTTTGGATTTGAACCTGGGGTACTTGCTGTCCCTTTTGGTCACATGACCATCATATTCAGGCTCTTCTAATGACTCTTCATCATCACTAGTGCCGTCATATGGTGTTTCATTACCATCATCTTCAACATCGACTTGCCGCGAACCAACCTGTGACCCTACGAGAAACACATCATCTAAATTAGCAGCTTCACCATTTCTCAACTTCTTCTTAAATTCTTTGAATTTTTTATGTATTTATGTTGCCTCCTCATCGTTCTCTGAAGAGTAGGAATCACCAGGCAAGTAATCACTGTGTTTCCTTCTCTGTCTGTTCTGATTCTTCTCGTGTAGCATGGACTGTTCCTCTCTCTGTCCTTTTCTCAGTATCTGATAGCATAACAACTGGTTCCTCAACATATATGTCAGCAAACCCCCCTTCAACAATGCAATCCGACATGCGGAGACACACATTGTCATCCACTAATGTGCCCAGTCCAATTGAGAGTTCTTTCCCTGGGAACAACCAATGCAACAAGGTACCATCCGGAACTTTGCAATGGTCACGCAAATGTCGAAGGTAATGAAACCTTATCTCGCTCAATATATGATAGTGCTTCCCTTCCTCCACAGTACTGCATTTGCTTCCCACCATTCTGGAACTTCCCGTCGTAGTGAAATCTCACCACTAGCATGCCCAGAACATCCATATTACTGCTCGTCAATCCTACATGCAAATCGAAACAACCAATCACTTTCAGGCTCAATAAACAATTGCACTACCACATCCCAATCCTAAGAAGCCTAGATCTGTGTACTCAGATGCCTCCATTAAAAAATTGCGGCCACTAGGAATAAACAATGCGCAAATTAAGATGATGTATACATACCGTATCCTAATCTTGGTCAGATCCGTCCCGCCAGGATCACCTCACCGAGCCAACCATGGTGCCGCTGATGAGCTAGGTTTCAAGCTGGGAAAGAAATGGGGAACGGGGAGAGGGAGCACGAGCACGGGAGGAACCGCGTCTAGTTGACTCAGCGTGGGTGGGCCCAGCTAGGCCAAAACCAGGCTCCAAACTAGCGGGAGGGGCAAAAGTATCTGGTATGGATAGATGAGGGAGAAAATGTATCCGGTTTACGAGTTCAGGGGGGAAACTCGTACTCCGACAAGAGATCAGGGGGTCAAATAGACTTTTTCCAAAGAACAATGAGAATTGGGTCCAACAGAGTAAAGGCCCAATTTTACTTCGGCCACTTAAACTGGGCCTAATATGGCTCGGTCAAAAGGCCCAAACTGAGAGTCAGCGACTACGCGCCATTCCGTGCTTCCCAAAACAACGGCCTAGTCGCCGCTCCAGACCACACCCCACCTACACCCGCCCTGGTCCAAACCGATCCTTAGGTCGAAGCTTCCACAATCGACATGTCCACGTCGGCCGCCGCCGCGCGCCTCGCCGGCGAGGTCTCACGGCCCACGACACTTGCGGCCGCGTCTAGTCGGTTCCCCTCCGGGAGCCTGCTGCGGCTAACACCAACACGCCGCCGGCGGGGGCTTGGCATCCGGTGCTGCGCGGCTAAGAATCCCGGTGGCGGCGGCGGATTGGCCGCAGGGGAGGAGTTCGTCGGGTTCTTCCGTGAAGCCTGGCCGTATATCCGGGGCCACCAAGGGAGCACCTTCGTAGTCGTCATCTCCAGCGAGGTCGTGTCCGGGCCACACTTGGACGGCATTCTGCAGGTATTGGAATTTGGAACGACTGCTTGTGCTGTTGGGTTTTGCGTATTTTGCGTTCACTTGATGACTTGTTCATAGGAAGCTGCATTTGACCTCTTGCTGGCTCCTCGGATGGAACCGCTATAACTTTTAGCATATGCCCATTTTAGTTTATATTTTTCTGAACAAGCACCATTGTCAACAAGCACCATGGTCCATCTTACTTGAAACAAGGTCAATAGCTTTTGAATCTAAGAGAAGTTATCTATTCAGTGCCATATTTTGTTGAATGGATTAGGCCATTTGGTGTTTAGACCTTGAAATTGGGATGACAATCGAGAAACATAATGAAGTTGAACAGTAACTATGTGTCAATGTTTGCTTCGTAGGTAGATAAATCAAAAGTCTCCAGGACTCGTGAATATTTGTTAACATCTATTTTCATTTTATTAAAATGCATACTAGTGGTTTTCTTACTCTGATGCTTAAGTTGTTAGGGTTTCTCCATGGATATTTAGATTCTTATCATCGAAATTCATTGTTAATATGGATCCCTAATTACATTTTATTTTCCTTGATATGCAGGATATATCACTTCTGCATGGTCTGGGAATAAAATTCGTTCTTGTTCCAGGAACACATGTTCAAATTGACAAGCTATTGTCTGAAAGAGGTCAGTTCTATGTAAAAATCATGTTGGGCATCTTCACAATTCATTCGTAGGCCAGCATACTTATTTGCACATGCCCATGCTGGTAAAAGTGGCTATGCCAGTGAGAAGTTCGGATTTTGAGTCTTAACCCTTATGTTAAAAAAAAACTCGACCTGGTCTTAACACTTATATCAACTAGACTTTACAGGAGGGCTATTCAGCATACACTCTAAAACTGTTATAAGAAATCATAACCATCACTTCAAATCATATGGCTTTACTGCTATAACTCAGCATCAGCACTATGAATTCTTGTTACTACCTCCGTATTTTTATTGATATAGCTGATTAGTACAACTTTGCTCTAGCCAGCGACATCAATAATATGGAGATAGTAGGGATTTGGTTCTATTTAGGAAGTACGCCTCTGAGCTCACCATTGACTTCTCCACTTCACCAATAAAGCTCCCAGGAAACTATCCTTTATGATTTTGTGGACTATCTTGGCCATAATAGTGAGCTCTGTGACTAGAATTTGGTGAACAGTCAGTCGTTTCTGGTGATATCCAGACTGATTCGTTTTTGTATTCTTTCGCTGTTTGTATCTTTTGCTAACCATGGTTGTTGTTGTTTTACTGGAACCATGTTTTTAGTATTTTTCTCGTGATTTTGCATCTACTCAGTTTATGATGTTTCCTGTAGGAAGGAAGGCCAAATATGTTGGCCAGTACCGAGTTACTGACTCTGATTCATTAGAGGCTGCGATGGAGGCAGCTGGTAGAATACGGTTGACAATAGAGGCAAAGCTTTCTCCTGGCCCTCCAATGTTGAATCTCCGTAGACATGGTGTTATTGGGCGTTGGCATGGTCTTGTGGATAATGTTGCAAGTGGCAACTTCCTTGGTGCTAAGGTGAGTAAGTATAATTATCTGAGCTTTCCCATATCTAGTTTTCATTTGTTTATTGTAGAAATTTGGTACAGTATATCCTTTGTGCAACTTTATGCCTGTAAATAGCTGTTCACATGAAAAAAATCAGTATAAAGATATATGCTGGTCTGCTGGAAATATTTAGTTAAAATTGGTTATACGTTTGATCTTATATAATGATAGACTTTTCATTGATAATTACTCTGGAGCACTTCAAGTGGTAGAATTATAAAAGGGAAAAAGGAACCTTGCAAAAGGAGATGTCAAGTTCCTTGTGTTATGTTTAACTAGCATATTCACTTAACCAGTCACTTATTTACTGAGCTTTTCTGTTAAAGTTTGCAAATTAAGAAAAGCACCTGGTTGAAAGTGAAAATCAAGAATGAACAGTATTACAATACTCTTCTTTTATCTAACTCATTTTTGTCCCCACGGAACAAAGGTTATCAATATTTGTCCCCACGAAGTCAAGGTGGGTTACTAGGATTACATTTGAAATTATACATCTGACCGTTATCTGATTATTTGCACTGTTTTGCTTCATTGTATGCTTTATTAAGTTATGGATGCATTCAGACAGATATTTTAGCGCTGGTGAGTTTTGGATGGAATACAATGTTTACATGATCATGCACTATTAGCCATTGCCTGCTAACAGTAATACCATGTTTGAGACACTCTAAACTTTAAGCATAGCCCTTCTAGATTGTATAAATTTTATGCTACCGAAGTCACGCTGTTCTAACTTCCTAGTGGAGACTTAACTTTCGCTATTACAGGAATACACTTACTAGCATTTGGAAGTTCTATTACTGGTGGGCATTTTATAGCATTTAGGTGAACTGGAACTACTTGCTCCATTACACAAAAGTCCTAGAACATAGAGAGCTCTAGGATTGACAGTAATAGCCATGACTGGGAGCAAATGGTCCACAATTTCTTTAGAGTAAAATACTAAAAATATAAGAATGGGAACACAGTAATAGCTTGGAACTGGAACACCTCGTTCTCATTTTTGTACCTTTTCTGTCCATCATAAGTTTGGTGTACATTAGTTGGCTCAGGGTCCGGCAGCAATGAATTTATGTGGCATTGACATTCGGTAGAGAAATAAAATGAGTGGTTTATGGCATTGACCTTTGGCACAAACTTTAGTTTTGTTCATTTCCTCGCTTTGTTTTGTTGTTTCTTAATTCGGCTAACCATTATTTGCTTGCAGGGCCTTTGTGTATCTTCCTGTAATACTGACTTTGTGTAACAATCTTACTTTTGCAGAGAAGAGGAGTAGTTACTGGTATTGATTACGGATTCACGGGTGAAGTAAAAAAAATAGATGTTTCACGGATAAGAGAAAGGCTTGATAGTGATAGCATTGTTGTGGTGAGCAATATGGGATACTCGAGCTCAGGGGAAGTGTTAAATTGCAAGTATGTTATTTTATTCATCCTTGCTTATTTCCATGTTTACCACCATATGTGCACATTATTATTATGTTATTCTTCTAAATTGTGCATGAACATGATACAAATAATCTGTGGAAATGTCCTACCTTAGCTAGTCCCGATGGGTTGTTTCATTTTATTGTTTCCAAGGATGCCACATAAGGAAAATAATTATTTGATGGTTGAAATAGCACATACAAGGCATTGCTTCATTTTTGTTGTTTCCAATGAGTACATGCAAAAGACAAGCTATATTGGAAATGGTGTACACATGGTTTCATCTAGATGAGAAATCCTTCGTCTCTCTCATTAATTCCTTGCCACATCATAGAAAATGTTGACATGGCGCGCTATTTAATGGAAATGAAAATCTGATTGGGATTAGCATAAGGTTACTCCCAATGGGAGTTTCATTTTCAATAAACGAGGTGCCACATAGACATTTTCTATGACATGTCAATAGAGTTATGAAGAGAGAGGCAATGGGTTTCATACTTTCATCTAGATGAAACCATGTCTACACTGTTTTCAACACAGTTTGCCTCTTGCATGTACTTCTTGGAAACAGTGAAAATGAAACAATGCCATATCTACACTGTTTTCAACATAGTTTGTCTCTTGCATGCACTTCTTGAAAAAAAAAATGCATTGTATAAGCTATTTCAAATGCATTGTATAAGGTATTTCAGTCATCAAAATAAATTCCTTCTTGCTTACGTGGCACTCTTGGAAACAACAAAACGAAATCTTCCATTTGGAGTGGCCTTGGTACTCCTGGCAGTTACAGCAGTACATACTTATTTTTATATTAAGCAATTAGCATGCTAAACAAGTTTATTTTGCCTTGTCTGGAAACATTCAGCACTTACGAGGTAGCTACCGCATGTGCTTTAGCCATTGAGGCGGATAAACTTATCTGCATCGTAGATGGTCAGATATTCGATGAGCATGGACGAGTCATTCATTTCATGTCTATTGGGGAAGCTGACACGCTGATCAGAAAGCGTGCTGCCCAAAGTGATATTGCTGCAAATTATGTCAAGGTTGTGGATGAGGAGGGTATTAATCCTTTGCACAAGGAGGTTCATGAACCATCGTTGAGAGACAGATCTCATGTCAACGGATATGCTGCTTCTTTTCAAAATGGTTTGGGTTTTAACAATGGAAATGGTATTTATTCTGCTGAGCAAGGGTTTGCTATTGGTGGTGAAGAGCGGTTAAGCAGATCAAATGGCTATCTTTCTGAGTTGGCTGCAGCAGCGTATGTATGCCATGTAAGTGTTTCACCTTTCACATTACATTTTTTATTCAAGACTTCTTTATATTGGCTATATGAAAAGAGAAAAAAAAATACACAGTTGCATTGTCCCATCTGGCATGGAGTGCTTTCAGGTCCTTTGCTTTTACCACAAAAGCAAACTACAATCCTTCAATGAGCAATCACTCTGTATTATTTGTGCCTGTCTAATTGGAAACTTACATGACAAACTATATATTTCTTAGGCTTGACTATCCTTTTGTTTCTACTAAATGCCAGGGTGGTGTTCAAAGAGTTCATATCATAGATGGGACTGTTGATGGATCGCTGCTTTTAGAATTGTTTACAAGGGATGGTGCAGGAACTATGATAGCTAGGTTGCCACTCTTATTTACTAATATTTGCTCAAAATTATTGCTTTAATGCCCATGCCAATACTTCTATGCTTGCTTTACCTGTTCATCAACCTAGCTGCACCACTAGGCATATAGATTGTGCTTTTAGTTATCCTCGCATATAAGAAATGATTTGTCTTCAGTAACTGCTCAAAATGACCTTTTTTGGCTACCATATGGTTTCAGGGATGTTTATGAAGGAACAAGGATGGCTACAGAAGAAGATCTTCCTGGCATAAGAAAAATTATTAAGCCACTAGAAGATTCTGGTGTTTTGGTTCGGAGAACAGATAAAGAGGTGTGCTACTTGCTAAAATATTTTTTCATTATTATATTCTTCTATATCGAGCCCTTGAGCTATGCTTTAGTTTCTCATCATGCCTACTGCTACTTAAATGGATCTTTCATTCTGTTCTCTTCAGCTTCTTGAAGCGTTGCAGTCATTCTACGTTGTTGAAAGAGATGGTTCAATCATCGCATGTGCTGCTTTGTTTCCATTTCACGAGGAAAAATCTGGAGAAGTTGCTGCAATTGCTGTATCTGAAGAATGCCGAGGCAGAGGTCAAGGGGACAAGTTGCTTGGTATGTTCACTGCTCAGGGGATAAACAAAATCCGTTCTCTCTTGATTGGTCATGGTAACCCCGTCCAAAGTCACCACAACCATTCCATTAAAACACACACATAAATGTTCCTGTGCCCACTTTCTCACATACATACACAATCCATGGGAAAGGAAGAGAGAACAATCCACCTACCAAGAAAGTGGATCAAGAGGGACTTTCTGCTCTATTCTTCATTACTTCTTTTTCTATTTCTCTGCTTTGTGGTCAGCATGCCCTCTTTTTCATGCTATTTAAGGTTTTGTTGTGGCATTTATACTCGAATAGGCTACACTCGCTACCTACTATTTACTCATGGTTCTGGTTATACTTCAGATTACGTTGAGAAGATGGCCTTATCCCTTGGACTTGAAAAGTTATTCTTGCTTACTACACGGACAGCGGACTGGTATTTACCTTATTCTTCTTTTAGCTCAGTGTACTGGTTATTGATGACTAAACTATAGTTCTGTTCTCTGCTTCCCTATTTTGTTTTGAATTACCATGCGTTCTGTTCGTATATGGGCATTGATTTCTAACTTTAGCAGAGCATGATGAGTTTATCAATGTAGCATGGACTGAGTGTAATCTCTAGTTTGGTCCGCTGTGTACCTATTCTTTAATCCACTTGAAATATCCTTTTTACGTTATTTTAGAAATTCTACTTGAGCATCTGGAATGCTGCTTTCGCATGGCTTTTTTAGGACCTGTTGAAATTACTGATTATTGAAGTACAACCATCACATGGGAATACAGTACTCTTCTCCTAACATGTTATTGGAGCTTTGATATAGTAGCAGTGCTTTGATTTTCGGCATCTGTGTGCTGCCAAATTGTGCTTATTTTTGAAATGTCGCAGGTTTGTTCGGCGGGGCTTTTCAGAATGCTCAATTGAATCTATTCCCGAGGAGAGGAGAAAACGTATCAATTTGTCACGTGGATCGAAGTATTATTTAAAGCAGCTCCAGCCAAAGCATGCTGGTGTCACCGCCAACAATTTTGTCGTCAGATGACACAACATCAGCTTCGGTTACATCAATTTTGATCCTTGCCTGAAGATAACAGCTTTTACTAACAGCCTCCATGAGTGACAATTGTGTTGATTCATGAGGCTGTACGAAAAATCATTTCATAACAGAGTTGCAACAGAAAACAAATAGCTGACTGAATTCTATATAAACCTTAGTAACAACCACTGTAACAATATCAAAAAGAGGTAAGCTCTCAGAAGCGGCTAAGTTTGTGGCTTTTCCTCAAAAAAACACATGAAACATCGAATCGATGACAGATCACTCTTCAAAAGAAAGCAATGGGAAATGTGATCTCTTAGCTGGTCACTCATTATGCTTCAAGAATGTTTGTTTCCTTTTTTCCTTGATAGAGGCTGCAGATTTGTTATCTGCCAGCTAGATTGGCATTTGTATTGATTCCAACCTCCTCTTTAAGCCCAAAGGTTTCCGATAATGATCTTTCTTCTGCTAAGCTCAGAGTCCAGACATTTCAACCTTTCCTGGTACAGGGAGAGGGAGGAAATCTATTCCTGGTGCCGCGTATGAAATGCTGAGGTCAGAGGCAAAGTTTTTCTTTTGGTGAATTCGGGCCCTTTTTTATTTCTTGGATGCCGATAATCACATGGAATGATGGAATGAACATGCTTGGCGAAGTTAGTGCGTTTTGCGTCAGGTTTTGTACTTACGAAATTCCGACGCACATGGACGGAGAAGTACGCAGTTGAAGGCACGGGACGTTTCCGAGCCGGCAAGAAGTTAGACCCGTGGGTGGATTGCCAGACTGCCATGGGTGACGGAAACTATAATTAGGATATTTTGTGGTATGGGAAAATAAATTTGGATTACACCTCACAGTAGAGTTCAAAGCTTAGGTCAGGTGCTAAACTAGCTCAGCCACAACACTAGTTGAAAGTACATTACGTTGGTGAAAGGCAGACATGGGCTGGCTGCTGGTGCCAAACAATCTGAATCCTTGCATGTTTTAGCTTTGTAGGCATTATTCGTGTAGGATTTTGCATCTAAATGTTGAGAGAGGGGCTCACAAGAAACATACCGATCTGGGTTCACAGTATCTTGCACCATTATAGCATTCTGGTAAGAAGTTGCCAGCTAACGCGCGATGAATGCTTGCCTGAGATACACTCCATCGTTCAAAGAAACGTTTTCGAATTGTTGGCTTCGTGCCAAGGTCTTGTCTGAAAAGAAAACGTGCTTTGCTAATGTAAGAAATGCGTGGTCTCCGAGCCTTACATCTGCGATCTGAGTACTTGAGCCTGACAGGATGAGGCCGTGATCGTGACTCTCAACTTCTCAAGTCCAGTCTTTGCCTCGAGATATTTCCCTCTATCATTCAATTCCTTATATTTCCGCTCGTTCAGCGTGGAGGCGCTGGCATGTGCCGCACTGTGGATAGGTCGGATACGGGTGTGACTGTGCATAGCATCCGTTGTGAAGAAATATTCACCCCGAACATCGCAAAGCTTAAAGCGCAGGCTCCGTTCACAGCCATGCTTGGATTCGGAACAACGCAGTTTGAACAACGCGACTACATGTGTTGCGCATCTTCCGCGTCAACGAACAAGATCAGCATACACAACTGTACCTATAATCTATCAGGAGGTCAAATAAGAAGGTTCGAAATGTGCCGCCCGTTACGGAGAAGCGAGAGACCCGGCGGCTAACGCGCACCAGATATTTCAAAAGCGCACAAACGTGATGCCATGCCACCAACGTTGAGTAAATGCGAAGAAACCACCGGAAACAGAGACAGAAAAACACCAATTTGCACTCCATAGTCTCGGGTTGAATTCCACCAGAAAGCATATAGATACACATACTACCAAGTCTCCTCATCCAATCAACACCGACCAACAGAGTTCACAACCAAAGAGGAAAATAGGTGATAACGCAGGACAATAAATTCAAGCTAATTAAGTTGCAGTTCTTGTTCCATCAAGTAGTTTCCCTTGCTTGTCTTGCAAACGCCATCGTCCCTCTCAGAAGCAGGCGTCCAAGAGGCAGCAGCAGCAGAGGGCAGCCAGACTGTTCCACCACAAAAATGAACGATCAGGTAAAGAACCAAAAGAAATCATTTATGCCCATTCCAGAATATGCTTTACAAAAAACTTTAACAATCACTTTCATGCGTAGCTTTAACATGCTGCAATATGCTTCTTCAAAATGCCCAGCCATCCAAAGATAGACATATTCAGGGACATATTCAGATTTCCATTTGTCAAAAATAATGTAAGTAAACCCTGGTGCTAGAGCATCTAGTAGCAAGTACCACCTACACTTATCTCTTTGGTATGAGCGCGTCAACGGAAATATACTATGTATCCTTCGAATGAAAACTACAATTATCATGGGTGACCTCGCCTGGAAGGTATCTGAAAATACCAGGCTTTCACACCGACAGCTACACCTTGGGATATTTTTCTCCAGCACAACGAAGACCAAAACGCATGTGAGAAGTCCGCAAACAGAATGTGACTGCTAGCTAGTAACATAATTGAATTTCCCAACCGCACGTCTCAGATCGGACGGCCACCGCGAAGGGGAGGCATACGTGTTGACGTTTGCGTGCTGCGACCGACACGTCGCCAGGGGCACGAGGCTGGCGGCTCCCTTTTCCGAGGGCAGCTCACGGGTCGAAGTCACGGCCCCACCGCGGCGGCCAACGTGACCACGAGCGCGACGGCCGGAAAAGCTCGCCGGCGGGCGGATCTGGTCGATGATCCTAACGGAGCTGCTAACTAAACCTCCAATTAAGCCCTAAACATTCGATCTAATCTGGGAAATATCACGCAAACATCCAATCTAGTAGTAGGAAAGTATCAGGAGGCGGCGCTGCACAAATAAGAGCAGAGGAAGATGAGGAGGAACGTACCATCCCTCCATGAAGGAAGGGCCGCTGCTCTGGTGCTGCTGGGGCGGCGGCTGCGCGTACGGCGGCGGGTAGCCCTGCTGTGGGTAGCCCTGAGGCGGGTAGCCCTGCGCCGGCGGTGGGTAGCCGGCCGGCGGGTACCCCTGCGGCGGGTAGCCGTCCTTCCCCGGGTAGCCTGAAAGAAACCAAGATCCAAAGATTCCAGTTCAGCCTCACCAAATCTTCACAAAAAAGGAAACGAACAAACAGAAACAGAAAAGGAAAGGCGAGAGAAGCCGGAGAGACGGAGGAAGAAAGGAAGGAAAGGAGAGATGGGGAGAAGGAGAAGCCACCGCACCTTGCTGCGGCGGGACGCCGACCGGAGGCTGCTGGTTGTAGTAGCTCATCTTCTTCTTCTCCTTCCTTGCGATCGGAGGCGGAGGAGCAGGGAGGAGGAGGCAACAAAGGCAATCGCTGTGCCGGGTTGGGTCGGTCGTGTGGGGTTTGTGCGGGCTGAGAACGGCCGCGGGTCGGTCAGGCAATTTTATAGGAGTGAAGTAGTACTCGGTAGGATAGGAAGGATGAAGGAAAAATGCGCGTGGAGCTGCCTTTTCCTGTTGCTTTCCTTCGTTCGCAACCGCGTCGCGAGCGTCGTGGCCGTGGGGTTGGGTCACTGGTGGTGGGCCGTTTGGGAATTCGCCTCGGGCGCTGCTGACCCGGACCCCACCGGAGTTTCCGTTCGGCTGCGCGGCGTTGCCGTTGCGTGCCGGGCGCGGCCACCGGGGTTCGGCATGGCAGAGCAGAAAGCAAACGTGTTTCCTGGGGTGGTGGACTGGTGGTCACCGGATTTTTGCTTTGTTTCTGTTGGTGATGGTGTTTTGCAAAGCCTGCACCAAAACTTTGGCGAGTAACGAAATCAACCGAGGGACGGAGGGAAACTGCTGAACTGAAAGTTGCATTGACTCGTGGTCATGTGTCTTGTGCGGGTTTTGCGATCGGCCAGAGCTGACTCGATCGTCTTCTGGTGGCTTGATTGTGACCGTTACTCCTAGAGGATCACGCGGTACTGTTAGTTGGACTTTAAAGAAATCCAGGTGATTGATTATTCACGTGGACGTGGACCATATCTCGATGCGAGCACAACTGACGACCAGAGGTTTCGAGTCATCCAAACTCCGAGCACAACTGAGGCAGCTTGTCATGGGGAATATCAAACTTTGGCGCTAAGAAAGAGAGAGAGAGAGAGACAAAAATAAACCTTTGCCGTTTGGCGAGAACATGTATGTATCTTATTTTGGTTATGCACTTCGCATTTTCTTTTTCTAGAACTGGGAATTTCGCCTCGCCTCCCACTTCGTTATCAAGCTGTTAAACATGGTGTGAACAAGTGAAGTAGATTGTTGTTACTTAGAGTAGTATTATAATACTCTGGTATGTCCTTTTTCAGTTGTGAAAATACACTACCTGCACCATGACCAGAAGTCGAACAGATTCGACGTGCACTCCCAGTCGAGCTGCACGGAGCAGTGGAAGTGGCTTGGTGAAACAAAGCGGACGACCAGAAATTCGAGTCACATCCACACATCAGACACAATAAAGATAATTTCTCAACTAGGGCAGCTTGACGTGGGGCATATCAAAACTTTGGCACTAGGGATACAAAAATTATATGAAAAATCATGGGGACGTCGGACCCTGGATCCAATTTTTTTTTTTTGGGACACAAAAATTATCCTTGGCCGAACATGCCGCATATTATAGTTCTACACTTCGCATACACAAAAGTTAAACAAGGTGTGAATGAAGAAGAAGTGAAGGAGATTGTTGTTAGTTGGAGTAGTGTTGTATTTTTCCATTTTCAGTTGTGAAAACACCCTAGCTACACCATGACCAGAAGTCGTCCGGAGTTGACGTGCATTTCCCAGTCGAGCTGCCAGAGCTGAGCGGTAGAAGTGGCGTGATCGAACAAGCTGTCTCGGGCTTTTGTTTGGTTCGTCCCGCTTGCCTGCTGGGGTCACAAGAGGCAAACGGTCCTTCTGCGTCTGGTTTGTTTATTCAGTAGGAGTAACATCACACCAAATTTGACGTGACCATGCTGGTGATTTTGGTAATAGATCAGGTCGGGCAGCTTCGTTTTCTTACACCGCCTCAAGCTTGCAAACAATAATCAGGCCGGATGATTGATTAGTCTCGTCACGTGGACCAAATCGACGCGAACACATCTGACGACCAGAGGTTAAGTCATCAAAACTCCGAAGACGATAGAGTTTGTTAAATTCTCAACTGGGGCAGCTTCACATGGGGAATATCAAACTTTGGCGCTAAGAAAGGGAGATGAAAAATCAACCTTTGCCGTTTGGCGAGAACATGCCTCTTATTTTGGTTCTACACTTCGCATTTTTCTTTCTCTAGAACTGGGGAGGCTTTTTTTTTTTTTTGAAAGACCGAACTGGGGAGGCTTTCGACTCCCACTTCGTTATGAGTTAAACAAGGTGTGAACAAGTGAAGGAGGGTGTTGTTAGTTGGAGTAGTATTTCCTTTTTCAGCTGTGAAAATATACACTACCTACACCATGACCAGAAGTCGAACAGATTCGACGGGCACTCCCAGTCGAAGTGCACAGGACTGAGCAGTGGAAGTGGCGTGCTGGAACAAGCTGACTCGCGCTTTTGTTTGGCCCGCAAGGATTCAGCAGAAGCGACGGGGCCTTCTGCCTTTGGTTTGTTTATGCAGTAACATCACACCAAACTTGACGTGACCATGCTGCTGTTGTTTTTTAGGAAAAAAACATTTTGAGCCAATAGAGGTCGTGCAACACTTGGGTTTGGCGAGGATTTGCTAAAAATTAACACGGCGAAATGGCGAGAAGCTTTGTTCTTACACCGCCTCAAGCTTGCAAACAACAATCAGAGCCCGAGCACCTCAAAATGGACTTGCCGGCTCGATTGTGTGGTGTATGACACAGAATTCAGTTTGCGAAAGTGTATCTCCGGCCATGCCATGTGGTCGTTGCGAGGGGAGCTGTACTAGCTCGGTGGCTTGATTCTGGCCGTTAGGCACAGAAAATTAGAAAATCAGCCTGTACTGTTCGAACTTCTTCTGCCCGCCTGAAGAAATCGTGGTTAGTTAATTATTCCTAAGCAAGGACCAGTTCATCAAAGACGCGCGCGTCTGACCAGAAGGTTTAGTCTCCTAAAAATTATGATCTGGGGCAGCTCAACCTGGGCCCGGTGGACCCGAAGCTGGTAGGCGCCTGTCTGGTGAAGTGGTGATTCAATCAGAACCCATCAGCTGGCCATGTTGCCGGTTCTCCGTTCCTTCGCCGCGTCGATCTTCTGCGGACTGCGGTGAACGATTAACACCCCAACCGCCATCAGCCAGCCGCTAGCCGCCGCAGTGACGACACGAGTCACGACCAACGTTCGCAATCAATTGATCTTCTTGCCGGCTTCAGTTTGCTTCTCTACGAAAATATTCGGACGCGGAGCCTGCTATCGAAGTTGCCTGAGTACTTATTATACACGATCATTAGCAATAACTTGGCACGGTAACCATCAGCCTGTTCGGTTGGAGGTTTTGCAGCAGCTACAGTGTTCGCAGTTATTTCTTCCGCAACACTTACAGTGTTCGCAGTTATTTTTCTGCAGCCGCAGCTGCAGCCTGCCGAACAGGTTGCATGTCCAGGGCGCCTACAAATCTGAGTTCAAATCGCCACATTGAGCTGACACCTGCGCAGCGCATCAGGTTAACCAGGCGTGACGCCTTGCACGGTGTCAAATTCCTAGGTCAGATTCCAATACATAATACTTAAATTTTACTTTGATATACAGAATACAGGTTGCGAGCATTTTAAAATGCCATATATTGTCTCTTCATCTTGGATATAATTACCAGTAAAATAAAAATTTGATGTGCCTCTAGGCTAACTGGGCGAGCGAGCGAGCAAGTTCGGGCGTGATTCTTTCTACTCCCTCATCTCCACACCAGCAAAAGAGTGAAGCATATTCAATTATATTTAGTTTAACATCTCTACACCTTCAGTAGCAATGCGCGGCTAAAGATTTGCACTCCTGTCACTCATAAATAGGTCTTTAATTTTTTCAAAAGTACCCGTCTCCATGTCACACATATCCGGTCGTCCGGTCACACACAATGGCTTTGAATGGAACGGTGGGCACATTATTCATGGGCCACAATAGTGCCAGGGTTGATATGCGTGTAACATGCCAATTCAAATTGCATGTGATTGAGCATAATCATGCTTAATAAGCATCATATAAAAATTAGCATGTGCTTTTATTCCTTGCATTGGATTTCACAATTATAAATTAAATTGGAAAACACACACTCAAAAAATTCGAATAGAACATTTGGTATAAAAACATTCTATAGATAACTAGAGTGTAAACCTTGTTTGTTAATGAATTTCTACGGGATATTAGGAGTAAACTTGGTGCTTCCAAAATTGGAACCAAGTTAACCACATAGGTAACTTTGAATAATTTTAGTTAAATCCTTCATCTTTCCGAGTGGTTCTTATTCAAATTAAATCACCGTGATCTCTTTTAGAACTCTCCAAACTTTCATTTTTTTTTTGGAATTTCATAAGTCCACCTTTCGAATTTTCAGAAGATAGAAGAAGATAAGGCTTTTGAAGCGGATTTCCTGAAGTCTCGGCCCACGCCAAGCAGATTTCCTTGCTTTTGGATCTTTGCGCCCATCACAACGCTTTTGTACCATAAAAAGCCAACCCTTCTCGACCGAAAGCCCATCAGCCCATCATGGCAGCATCAATTTTTATCAGCATTCTCGCGCTCTCCGCCACAGCTCCGCCGCGCAGCTCGCCGCCAACGGCACCACCCGCGCCCACCCCTCCCAGTCCCGCCACCACCCACAGCCCTCAGCCGATTGCTTCACGGCGGTGACGAGCTTATCCCCCTGCATCTCTTATTTGAACGTCCGGAATGCTCTGCAGCCACTTCAGGAATGCTGTGGCGCAACTGCGCAAGATCTCATTTGCTTGTGCCACGCACCGAACGGCGACATCGGTAGGATCACACAAACGGATATCATACGAGGATGCATCGAGCTGCCCTGTTTTTGTTCCACCTCGGCTCACAATAATTTGCTTCTGCAGGTAGCATAGGCTGCAAGGCTAGTAGTAAGGCTCTTTTGTTCTGCTCCAATATCCTAGTAAATTGCTAACCAATGGGTAGTGAGGGAAAGGAAACAGAAAAGAGAATTATACATTTGGGAACAAGCCTAAGGGGAGAAATCGATCATGGAATCACACAATTTAACGTTAGGAAAAATGAACACTAGAGGAAGGCGAAGGACTATACCGATGCTTTAATAGGTTACCTCACTTCCCTTCTTTGTCTCGGCTTAACTCAAAAGCATTGCAACTATCTAACTAGCTAGCTAACCGAAAGTCATGCACATAGTATACACAAACTACCGGAGCATGCAGTCCTGCTGATTCCCGAAGAGTGCATATCTGTGAACATATGCATGAGTTTAGTCAAGTGCATGCATGCAGTAGATGATTTTCTGAATCAATAGTAATAAGCTAAGCAGGCACGTTAAGGAAGTTAGGGAGAGGAGTGATATAACGAGCAAAAAAGTGGCCGATGGCCTGTACGATTCTAGTCACGGAACGCATCAGGCTCACGCGGATGTGAAGCTCCAAGCCCACCAGCGGCCAGGCTGACTGCCCTTAGCATACCCGCCCCACCGAGACGAGCATGCGTCGGCAACCAGCTTCGGCGCCATCTAATGTAAGCACAACCGCAGCAGGTACAATTGGGTTGTCTCCAGGCTCGCCAGTGGGCGGAGGACATTGATTTCGACATAGCCGAGCTCAATTTGGAATGGCGCTCAATAGCGGGCATGCCAGATTGTTTGATCATTCCGATAAGTTACTTTTACCAGTGTACGCATTTATGGATTTTTTTTAAGAAGTCTTTAGGAATTACTCACGTCAGCCTACATGTCTTCGTAGCACCATCAAACAAGTGAAACACATCCCGGAGAAAAGAACCACCACCATATCTATACACTAAGTCATGGCAGCATCCAAATTCAGAGTCAATTCTTCCCCCCAGATCCAACAGAGTAATACAAAGGTGTGTTTATTATTATACCCATGCACTTCCTTTCCAAACGAAAAAATCACAATGGCTAAGTACATGTACATCCTCAGAGATATTCAGAGTCCAGATATTTCTTTTATCACTTGCTCCTTGTCCGCCTCAAACTGCTCATCCTCTGATAAAGCATAATAACAGTGTTAGTTAACGCCAAACTGTTACAGTGGAAACATAAATCCAAAGAGTAAATGAGAGTGACAAAATACGATCAACACTGAGAACAGCTAGCGTAAACGATGGACAGAGAGTGCAAGCATGGTACCTTTGTCAATTTTGAATCCGGCGAAAAACCGAAGAAGCTTGCTTCTATTTGTAACTAGTATGTTTACAACCTCAGGCGGTTTGTTTTTATTCGCAGCAAACAACTGCAATATATAGCGATATAATACTCAAATGAGTATAAGCAAACTTTTGTATGGAAAACTATTATTACAACTGCTGCACATACCTTGAATACGTGAAACGCTTCGATTTGAATATTTTTACTTGAATCCTGAAAGAAATAAGAATAATGAAAAAATGGTTGGATGGGAGAAGACAATAGCATTAACAACATTACTTCAAAAGGCAGGTGAAGGGCAGGATGCTTCAACTATGATATAAAAGTGTATGCAATGTTGATGGGGCAGAGTAGATTCGTTCCTACTAGTAATATAAGTCAGAACTGGCAGCACTTTAATACTAGTAGACTTTTGTACAGTGTTTATCATTTTAATCTTTTTATGGATGCATTTGTGGTTGTGGGCCTCCATTATTAGCGGATGTGGGCCTGTGGCATAAGGTTAAATATGTATTGAAGTTGTTAGATTGCTTGCTGTTTGCTTGAGAGATTTGCAGTGTTAGTTGGGTGAGAGGGAGTTAGCTTCAGAGCTTGGTTTGTTGGCTTTGTTCAGAGTTGGTTCATGTCGAGTTGTAAGTGCTGGCTATATAATGCCGGCTACATCAAATGAATGAAGGCAAGCAAGAATTAGACCTAAACACTAGTCAGAGCCTCCATTGTAAAGCGAGTTAGTCATCTCGTTCTAACTAATTCGATAGATTACCCCGCCATACCAAATCTGGGGTCATTCAGGTTTCGCAACTAGAATGGGACACTTAGGCCCCAATCCCACTACAGACCTCAGTTTCAAAACATAGAAATAAAATAAAAGCAAAGAATGGGTACGGTTTTCAGCTACATATGGAATGATATATTCGATTAACCTAGGAGGAACAAGGTGTCTTTTAATTAAGAAGAAAGAACCCAAATTCACGTAAAAGAGGACTCGAACTTGGGTGGTCAGGGTGTACATCCACACCGTCAACTAACTGACCTAGGTTTGATTTTCAGCTCTATATAGCCTTTCTAACCTCCTGTTGCAAAGCTAGAGAAATCATCACCAAAAGAAAAGCGTGTAAACTGAAATGAAAAGTACTCACCCTTAAGAGATTCATCAGAATCATTAGATTGTCTTTTGAACTAACATAGCGCATCATAACTGCAGAATTTGATCTATCCAGTAGCATGTCTCCCAACAGCTGAAAGGAAAACATTTTAACATGAGAGTCTTGATCCATAAAATTTGTATTTAGGGCCTTGAAAAGATTCATATCAATATAAATCATAAAAAAGTAACACTGACGCAGCAAATTGTCCATGGATACATAGGTGGTCTCTTCAACTACCTTTTGCTTAGCTTTTCCTCAGATTTTCCTTGTACACTACAAGCTTTCTCTTTAACTCTATATATATTAATAAAATACCACAGCAGGGCTGTATTGCCTAAAAGGAATTAATAACAGCTGAAAAGCCTCAGAAAAAATCCGAAGCAAGCTACTTGGTCATTCAAGCTTCACATTACACATGTTACGAGTACGAAGAGTTGGTTGATTAAAAGTTTTACTGACACATAATAAGGAACTCCGAGGCGGATGAAATATAAGGCTAATTTTCATATTACAGAAGTGTAACATTAAATCTACTGAAATTCACACTCCATAGACACTACAAAGCAAACACAAATACAAACAATGATAACAGAACTTTTGTACCTTGATAGCTTGTCTTTTCGTTATGTAATTGGTTGACGATAACAACCTAGTGTTGAATTCTGTGAAGAACTAAGAGGAAGCAAGGAAGCAAAAGGATTAAGAGTAGAAAGTAACAATAGCATGCAGAAAACATGGTGCTAATCAAGCCATCATAATGGATGAACATACATAATGGAAGGATGATACTGCATCTTTGTAAATGATACTATTTAGCAGTAATTATCCAGAGTTAAAAATACTGACCCAATCATAATTGTTGGAGAGAAATTCAGCCACGGTTGCTTTATGCCTTGTCAATAGTTCCTGTTTACAGCAGAGTTATATACATCAAATATTCAAAGCATGTACATTCTTAAATTTCAAGACTCTATTGTCACTACATCAATTAATTCGTTTCAGCTACACCATGTACTTACAGAAGTCTGAAACAAATTTCAGTAGCAAAACCAGGTCCGATTGTTCATTGTTAACAATGTCACTTTTGTCCTATCGGGTTTAAACAAAATTGGAGAGTACAAACTACAAAGCAAGAAAGTCCAATGATTCTCAAAGAGAAGCAGCTATAAGTCATGGCACACAAAGAAAGTGATGGTTTACTTAATTTGCCTTTCGCATTCTTGTCAATGTTATGGTGATAAATAATTGGTTCAGTAAAAAAGATCTCAATTACTAACAGTAGCAAAACAAACTAACAATGTCGGTTAGAATAATGGTGATATATAATTTAGCATTTGAGCAGAAAGTAGACATTGCTTGACTCAGTTTTTTGAAGATAAAAGAGTGAAGCAACTCACTTTAAAGGTAGCAGAAGCATCGGAAGCTATGTCAAAGTTCGGAAGCTGTATGTAGTCGAAGAACTTCTTCATGTGTTCAGATTCTAAAACATACCTGTCAATGAATTAATACTATAAAAACAGAACTGGTACTTCTGATATGGCTAATGAGGAAAGTATAATTGCCTTGGAGGACTTCCTTCCTACACTGATTCTTGAATGAACATTTCACGGATATGAAAGTTTCTTATAATATGACTGATCTAATGTTTGATTCATCAACAAAGCGTGATAGAAGAATTTTTGTCTACTAAATTATGCATCAGCATTTCAATCCAGTAGTTGTCACCTTGCAATGCTTTGGTGCCGAATACATTCCCTCAACATAGCACCATAATGTAAAGCAATGTCCATATTTTCATACCTGCAAGGTGAAGAAATATATTGCGATCAAGCAAATAGTTAGTATAATAAATAAATGGGGCATTTGCATGGTTACCCCTGTTTTGAGTGTTAACTGCAAGTTTGCCCTCATTTTTTCAACTTTGCACCATTGCCCTTGTTTTCATCCAAGTTGTTGCATGGTTGCCCCTATTTTGATTAAAAAAATTACGATTTTGCCATCAAAATAGGGGCAATGGTGCAACAAACTTGGTCAAAACAGGGGCAATGGTGCAAAGTTGAAAAAACGAGGGTAAATTCATAATTGAGGTACAAAGTAAGGGCACTCATGCAATTATCTCTAAATAAATTTAATCAATGTCCATATAAGCAAATGGAAGTTTATAACACTAATTACAGTGACCCCACCCCCCTCCACCGGTGGACACGTGTATTGTAGATTTAAACGAATAAACCAGGTGATTTGATCCCTCCAACAATGGGAACCAGATAGAGTTGAGTAAGGGTAGGGGCCCCTTTGGAACGCTGGAATTTCACAGGAATGAGTTCAATTCCCGCGGGAGTCAGGAAGAAAATCCCACATTCCAAAGGAGGCCTAAAAGGCTAAAACATCACCCGGGTGTAGTTAAAGGACACACATGACGAGTGGCCAAAATATGAAAGTAGAGCTTATATCCATTAATTGTGGATTCATTGATAACAAGAAATTTTTCTCAGGCATACTTTATAATGATCATAGTATTGTAGCTGGAAATGGACATGACTATCAGGTGCTGAGACAAATTTGTGCAGTAGGTGTAGGTGTACTATGAAGACTACAGAAGAACTAAAAACGAATGGTTTTTCAACAAAACTGATAAATATTAGATTACACAGGAAAAAGAAAAACAGACATAGAAAATGAAGAACTACAGTTCAGTGACCTTATTTCGACACCAAGATTAATTTTAACATTAAATAGGTACCATAATCAAGAGCCAAGTGGAGAAATACTGAAACATGGAACACGTGGTCAATTGGTCACATAGGTGGCATTAACAAGCGTAAGGATCAAACAGAGTTAAACAAACAAGATACGAACTTACAATGATTTACTAAAATAACGACAAGTCTAGAACAAGACATCATCAGCGATTTTCAATTGGACATTAATCTTACCCAGAAATTAAGATGTCCAAGAGATCTTTATTTGACTCCAGGTACTCAGATGCAATTATTTTGGAGGATACTTGCTGTCTTTGCAAGTTTGCTACAACTTGAGTAGCATCTTTCCTAGTCTGCAACAATCCACAGTAGAAGTACATTCATTAAATAATTCGATGTGTGTTTCCAGTGGTACTGTCAGTCTTCAAATATCACCAAAATTCAAGTTGCATACCTCCAAATTTAGTTTTGGAAGACAAATAATTAATAGTCGTAAAGTATTCTCTCTGAAGAATTCTTGGGTCAACTGTACGCAAGCTTCAGTTACAGGCTCTGATTCACCGTTGCCATAAAGAATAGACTTCAGCTCCCTGATATTTTTGCTTAGCTCAGCCATCTGCAAAAAAAAAAAGTTTCAATAAGTACTCGCTTTGATGCATATACGACAGTGAGTGTAAACTATTTCGGATACTGTTTTAGGTTGATAGGCCTCAACAAGTATCTAAGGGCTTCTATAGCATTATAATGCCTACATTTATGGTTAGTGAACTGTTGTTGACTGGTGGCAACTTCGGCATCACTTTCTTATTTTGTGTAACAAAGTTCATAGCGAGTATCTCTGCTGCAATGAGCTATGATGACAGGCTAGACACTTTAGCATTACTTTCTTACTTTTGCATAACGAACTAACAAAATCCATACTTAATACTAGGATCTCTGCTGAAATGAGCTATGATGACAAGCTGGCAACTTCAGAACTACTTCTCAGTTGTGTAACAACGGTCACAGAAACTAGCATTTCTGCTGCAATGAGGCATGATGACAAGCTGGCAACTTCAGCATTACTTTCAAATTTTTGCGTAACAACATTCACAGAAGCTAGTATCTCTACTGCAATGAGGTATGAGGAAAATCTGCCAGCTTAATAACCTACCAAATGTTCATCTCTGCGCAAACTTATTAGCATAATTAGGTACCTTAGTTATGCTGATACACCAAAAACTTATCTCCCCCGTTTCATGAACTGTCCATTTCAATTTGCTACAATGCAATCTTGAATCACAGCCGAGTAAAGTGTAAACTAGTGAAGTAGTACTATGTACTGAGGAATTGCAAAGCAAAAAGTAAGAATAGCCTTGAATCATTTCACTGCTCTAGCTACCAGCATCATTTCCATCAGTGACACTTGACAGTATTAACTGAATTCAAGGGTATGGATCATAAATCAAGCTAACAGCTCCCTCACTCGAGCGTGATCAGGACAGAACTCGCAGTCAGGGATGGGGAATCGAAGCCACGGAAACAGAGAGGCCAGATTCCGATCTCACCTTCTCCTCCCGCTTGGCGTCGCCGCTCCGGGGGCCGGAGTTGAGGTCGAGGTAGACGAGGAGCTCGCGCGTCTGCCGCACCACGTCGGCGGGCGTCCGCGGCTTCGACTTGAAGAGGCCCTTCATCTTGACCTCGTCGGCTGCAGCCGCAGCCGCAGCAGCTGCCGAGGTGGAGGGCAGGCGCGGCGGGGAAGGCAGGGGCGAGGCCTTGGGCTGCCTCCGCCCCGCCGACCCGAACGAGAAGCAGCCTCGCAGGAACGCCACGCTGGGCCCCCTCCTCCTCCTCCTCCTCCCTTTCCTCCTCCCCGCGAGGGGCGGGGCGCGATCGGATTCAGCGAGCGAGGACTCGCCACTCGAGCTCGCGATGCGCGCGCGCGGCGGTCGGGGTGGTGGACTGGGCGGTGCTGGGCACGGGCGACCACGAGGCCGAGATCTCTATCCACCGGTGAGGACTGGCCTGGCCGGCTGCGTTTCGCGACGCTTCCTGTGCCTGCCTGCCTGTGCTGTGTGCCGCTCCCCCACCTCGCTGTCTCGTTCTCGCCTGCTCCGCCTTTGCTTTTTCTCTGTTTCTCCTGCTGCCTTTTCTGCGCGCACAAACTCTGTGATCCGCCTTGGATTCAGCGCCAAACGGTGATCGATCCTTCCTGGGACGAATCTGCGGAGATCCACGGCTCCGCTCCTTCCCACGTGAACCCGAACGTGATTTACCTGTTTGGAAGTTGATTTTGTTCGTCTCTTGTAAGTTTGTAACTTGTGGTGATTTGTCCGTTTGATTGAAACTCATGGAAATGGGATTAACTTTCACTGTTTTTGATTCTTAGGATGCCTTTTCGGCACTTTTTCGTGTTGCACGGGTAATCCGAGCATGACCTCCTATGGAATTTTGAAGGAGCCCTGCTGCCGTGCTTCTCCTAGGAGCAAATACGAGATGCAAGAGTATATTCACGGAGTGAAAGGGGTAATGAGCTAGTGGTTAAGGCATCCGAGTAGTAGTTTTGAGGTTCTGAGTTCGACTCTCGGTGGAAGCGAATTTTTTAAGATTTAACGGTATTTGTGCTTTCAGCGGTAGGCGACGTGGCCGTCGACAGCGAGGCGTCAGTGGTGACTTTGTCAATCTGAAGAATTTATCGGCTCAGTCTTCGAAGATGCTCATAGAGGTAAGGTTT
Source organism: Eragrostis curvula (assembly GCA_007726485.1). Lineage (NCBI taxonomy): Eukaryota > Viridiplantae > Streptophyta > Magnoliopsida > Poales > Poaceae > Eragrostis > Eragrostis curvula. Next base: position 8,746,497 of record CM017442.1, read on the forward strand.
ACGTATGTGCGTTCATAGAGATAAGTGTGCGTGCGTTTTGAGTGTCTGAGTTGTACTGTGTAATAAAAAAAAAGAGTATATCCAGGAGGATATTCTGTAGAGTACCTCCCAGTGGTGGACACGTTCATGTTTCAAGTAATTGGCAAAGTGGATGAACTAGTCAATTACTTGTACCGTGTATGTTACATTTTCAAGCTCAATTTCTTTCTGATTCTGAATTCGATGATGACTTTGGGGAGGACAGCTCTCCGTAAATGGTTAGTGACTAGATCGAACAGCCAACCTCCTCCTGTCCTTCAACACGAAAGTTCAGTTCGACTGCATACATCATTTGTTGTAGACTCGAGTCTGTTGATTTGTCATGCAAAAGGACATGAACGCAATCTTCAAACGATGACCATTCAGCCCTCACTGATAAGGTGTCGCTTAATCCATGTCATTTTGTTAGTCCTGATCAACAGATAGATAATGACGAGGCAGTTGGGCCGGAAAGGCACGTTCATGCGGCGTCCGTCGCTGCCGCCTACGGCAAAACTAAATCACCTTCCGCCCACCCCTCCTCCCCCAGCTTCTCGTGCCCAGGCGCGCGCTCACGAGCCGCGCTGGAGCTCCTCCGCTCGACGGGCCTCCGTGGATGGGGACTGCGGCCGCGAGCACGCCCTGGAGAGCTCGCACTCGCAGGCATCGACGCGGACCCGGCGTCAGCACCGTTTTTCTTTATCTCCAGGAACAATCGTATCAATTCCATGGAGCATCTGATCTCTTATGGTGGAACATTCAATTTGTTTCAGTGGAACATTCGATCTCTTGTAGTAGAACATTCTGTTTCTTTTAGTAGAACATTCGATTCTTATTGGTGGAACTTTGTTTCTGTTAATGGATTTGAGCTCCCGTGTGCCTTCCATGGTGGGGATGAACAATTGTCCATGGAACATCTGATCTCCTATGGCTGAACATTCAATTTGTTGCAGTGGAACATTCGATTTGTTGTAGTGGAACATTCGATTCTTATTGGTGAAACTTTGTTTCTGTTAATGGATTTGAGCTCCCGTGTGCCTTTCATGGCGAGGCTGGTCGAAGGAAAGAGGAAGGTAGGGGAAGAAGACGATGTATTCTGGACTGGGCTGGGCCTTTTAATTTTTTCCTTGGCGCGCCTCGCTCGTGGTGAAGCCCGTAGGGTGGGCTACGTTCGGCTTCTGTCCGCCCAGGGCGGAAGCGACGGGCGCCCTTCGTTCATGTCCTGCAGGAATGGTGGTCCAGCCGGGGGCAGGGCGCGGGCTACAGCACGCGTTGATTTCGGATCAGCGAGCGTGGACCATGGAGAATCGAGTGAGCTCAAGTCCTACTACTCCGTAAGAGTGTGGCTAAGAAACGGAACAAGAAATAAGAATGGGAACCGTACAATGATTATCGCATTCATATTATTCAACATTTATCCGCTTCTACTTTCGAGTTTATCGTTAGTTGGGGTTTGGTGAAAAGAATGCATCATAGTGTTCAAGGACTGCTAATAAACTAACCTTTGCAGGTATTAGTAAATCTTAGTGGAGCTATCATGCTACGACATATATACATTATCCAACCTTATGGTGTTTTTGGAAAGGAAGAATTTTCCATGAGTTTTGCAGTGCAAAGATCAATTATGCATTCAAAAGAAAGTCTCAAAAGACACACTATGACAAAGGCCCATTTGGACTACATGATTCTCACAAGATATTGATAACAAAGTTCACAAATACAGTATTCTGTTGGTTTCGATAGAATCATCTTCTAAGGCTGCTAATCAGAAGTTATGAAATCATAAAGAAACTCATGAGCATAGCTACAAAAAAGTGAAGAGATGGCACGTGTGAGTTCCTAGCGTGCTTCTACTTTCCACGTTTCATCCACAACAAGCACCTATACCCTGGATGTCCCTCTGAGAAAAAAAGGATGCATGTGTGACAGCATTAGCAGATTTGCTAAAGCAAACGTCTGCCATCCTCCTAAGAATATTTGGCAAAATTTAGGGACGATGAGAAGCGTCGGCCAAGGGAAGGAGACTAGTATCTCTGAACCTTCGCCAAGTCATAAATCTGACAAGTGACAATTCCTCAAGAAAGTCGTGAATCTGGCGGCCTTGTGGCTCTGTTGTACCAATCAGATTCAGAAGTCCACTGATCTACTTGTCGGGACGTACAGCGTGGTAGGCAAGTGAGTGATGAACACTAATAGAACTCCTTACTGAAACAAGGAAAACATAACCATTTTTTATCAAGTACCGATACATTACGAGAGCAACTAATTTCAGATCTGACAAACCTAGAACGAGATAGTGAGAAGGTGTTATTCCTCTGCGCTACTGATAGCTTCAGCTGCGACGACTGCAAATGCCATCTCTGAGCTTCATTTTCGATGATTTGTGCTTCTGGTGATCCATCCGGTCCAGATCAAAAGAACGCCCGGCTGCCGTAGAACACCTTGGGCGACGGCTTCTCCTGCTGCCCTGCCGCCGGCTTCTTCACCGCACTAGAGTCGGCACCACTGGAGTCTGCGTCGGAGGAGGCTGGGCCGGCGGTGGCGGCCGAGGCGCTCTTCTCGCTGCCGCCGTTGTCCACGTCCAGGGGAAGCTTCATCTTGGCCAGCGAATCCGTGAACTGCTGCATGCTCTTCATGTACATGTCCATGATCTGGTTCTGGTCCACCGTCACCTCCTGCTCGATGTTCACGCTGATCATCGGCTTGTCCACCGCGTTCTCCGACACGGTTCCCGGCGAGTTCACCGCCGGGCTCTCCTCCTGAACGGTGCGGGACGAATCGACCTCCGCGTCCGCGGCCTCCGACGCCGCCGCCTTCTCCTTGTGCCCGGCCACCGACGAGTGGGCGTTCCCGGACGGCTCGGAGTTGGACTGAGGCGTGGCCGGGACGGCGGCGACGGCGGGGGACTCCGTGGTCGACACGCTGCTGACCGGCGTGTCGCTGCGGAAGACGGCGCCCGCGGAGTCGGCGGTGCTGTTCTCCGCCGAGAAGCTCTCCACGAGGCGCACGCCGGCGTCGTGGTTCACGGTGCTGGCGCCGTCGCCGTCCTCCGAGGTCAGCAGGCTCTCGGAGGTCTGCGGCTCCACGGGCAGCCCGGTGTACTCCGACACCATGATCTGGTTCTCCTCCACGAGATTCAGATCGGGGAACACGATCTTCTCGTACTCCTTCCCGTTCCCGGCGGCGCCGGCTCCGGCGCCGCCGCCGGCGGCGTTCTCCGGCTCCTCCGGGTCGGCCAGCGCCGGCTTGGGCGTCGGCGAGATGGGCACGACCTCGGGGACGACCCCGATGTAGGAGAGCTCGAGCTGCAGGAAGCCCGAGGGGGTCTGGAAGAGGTCGCTGGTGGTGAGCTGGAACTCGCGGGCGAGCGTGCCGCCGTCGGCGGCGACGACCTCGGCGAGCGGCACGAGCGCGAACCCGAGCAGCTGGTCCTGCAGGTAGTTCTTGACGCGGCTGAGCATCCAGACCTCGCAGCGCAGCGCGGCGTCCACGTCCCCGGCCCGCACGCCGAGGCGCAGCGACTGGTCGAACACCGGGTTGCGGCCGCCGCCGTTGACGACCTGCGTGGACGCCACCGGCGCGCCCTCGCCCGGGAGCGAGACCCGCGCGTACACGTCCTGCTTGTGGTAGATGCAGATGTTCTGGATGTCCCGCGCGCTCTGCACGTGCACGTCGACGTACCCGATCAGCTCCCCGCCGCCGCTCCCGTTCGCCGCCGCCGCCCCCGTCTGCTGCTGCTGCTGCTGCTGCTGCTGCGGCTCCATGGCGAAAAGGAACACGCCTCTACCAAATCAACTCCGCAACTGCAACCAAAGAGGAGGACGGCAACTAGTCAGACGAAATCCATATAATAAGAACACGTAATTCTCTCGCAAGAAGAATTCAGTCAGAAACCGGTGGGAGGATGGGCAGCTGCATAGTCGAAATCCGGGAGTAGGTGGGGAGAAACTGTCGGCAGATGCTTACTACTACAGTGCGCCGGGCCAAACCGGAAGTCCTCCTCCACAGAGAGTTCTTCAACAGCCGAGTGACGGATCGACCAATCCTACCGCAACTCGATTCAACCACGCAACCAACCACTCATTCAACACAACAGCAACTAAAAATAACCCAGCCAGCGAACGAAGAAGCTCCGACCAGAGCCTGCTGCTGCTAGCACTGAAGAAGAAAGGCGACCGGACCAGTGATGCACGCACAGGTTTCCATCCCAAGAAAGGGAAAGAAAGCGCAGAGGCTCAAATCCCAGCAAAGCAGAACAAGAAAAGGCGAGCAGAGGGAGATCTCATCTCAGAATCAGACACACGGGAGGGAATTGAAGGAAGGGTTCGAGATGCCGCGCGCTCACCTTGTCCGTGCTGCTGCTGGAGAGGGACGACGATGATGAGCGAAGCAGAGCCACTGGAATCAAGCGGGGGAGAGCGGGCGGGGCCGCGCCCGGCTGGGGGCTCGAGGATATAACACACACGAAAGCAGATTAGGGGTAGATTTTTTCTTTTCCACATCTTTACCTAACTGAGCTTGCTTTTATTGCCTTGTTTGGCCTGACCGTAGTGTTTAGCGTAGGACTGCTGCTGCCTCCTCCATGCTCAGTAGACTAAAGATAGACTACTGCAGTATTCAAAGGCGCCAAAAACCATCTCTCCCCGGCCGTAATCGTATGGCGACCGCATACTTAGCAATCAGGGCTACTAAGTATTATGCACGTAGAAAAGAAATGGTTAAAAAACGGGGTTAACGGGCCAGGAGGCGCACATACAGAGGAACTAGGAGGAGGAAAGGCCGCGAAAGGAGTCGCAGAAAGTCCGCGGCCGTGAGCTCAGGCCCGGGGGGCAGGCACTTTGCGCGGTTTTCCGTCGTGACAGGCAGGCCCGAAAAGTCAAGGGCGTCCGTCTCGCGCCGGGGTCGGCGGCGGCTTGGCGCCTTGTGGCGGCAGCGCGTGACGGGTCCGGCCAATGGCGCGCCGCCACCTACGCGCCGCCGTGTGGCCCACAGCGCGTCCTTTTTTTGATGGGCAGGCCGCATTTTTTTTTAAAATCGAAGGGAACCGTCTCGTCGTCAGGGCTGGGGTGCCCTGGCTGCTGCTACGGCCGAGAACGAGCGAAGCTGGTGGGGGTGGGTGGTGCGGGCGGCGTCGCTGTCCGTCCCGTCCTGCCCGGCCGCGCCGCGGTGTTTGGGTTGCGGGCCCCGCGCGCGCTCGCACGCTCGCGCAGAGAGAGGAGGCTTTCAAAAGCGGGGCATCATCTCGATGCTTTTCCGCTCCCGCCATCATCGCGGACCCGCGAGCGAGTTCGCGATCTCATCGCGCCGCGCGTGGCCGCGCACGGTGCATGCCGGCCGCGCCGGCGACGCGGACGTGAGGTCTTGGGACAGGAACGGGAGTGCGCGGCGCGCGGCCGGTGGCTTGGCCTTTGGCACGGACGGTTCTACGTGCGCGTGCGCCGGATTAGCTACAAAGCTCGAGGAAAGTTTGGTCGTCGAGTAAACATTATGCCCGGCTGCTAAAACAGAATCTGAGTCCTCTGACCCATGTGCCGGTTGACGCCTCCACGAGATAGACGGCATCCGCGCCGCTGGGTCAGGTGGGGTGGGGGCGGACGGGGGAGACGAACCCATGAGCCGACGAGCCTTTTTTAGACCGTTTCAAACTTTGGTGGAAACGGTTAGTAATTTCCGCAACGGTCATCATGTGCCGCGGTCGCAAAGAATGTTGGCGGCTGGGCTGATGAAAGGAGTCTTCATTCAACCCGGCGTCGACGTCGATTGGGAAGACTCGCTGAGCGCAGGTTACGCGCCCGTGTTAATCTTTGTTTAACCCACGGTCGAGTAACTCTGAGTTAGAAATTCCGCAGGTGACGCTCTGACTGATGCAGCTGTGTTCATCGAAATTTAAGCTCTAAACCTCTCTTTCTCTGAGGACGGGACTCTGAATCTCCTCAAGGCTCACAAACGGAGCAAAACTGGCTTTTCAAGTAGATCATGTAACTTCATTCATCATGATGTTGAAGTCGCACATGCATGGATGTAATCGATTGACCAATAGAAAGTGAGCGAGGGCATCAACGCGTACTTGATTGCAGCTTGAGTGTGAGTAGGAGTATCTTGCTCTCCTAGATCCAGTGGATGTTGCAGATGCGGCAAAAGCGCGCCAAAGGTGCCACTAGAATCCAGTTAGCCCGTGGGAGTTCCTTTTTGTTTGAGCGTGCAGTCGTAACAGACAGACTGGTCCTCCGGCTAAGCTAGCGGCGAAATCCCACTCAAGGCTTGCATAACATTTTTCTTTTTCGGAATCCAAATGCAGTATGAGCTATTTCTGAATGTTTCAGATGTCGCATAAGTAGTTATCACTTACCATAACAGTACTACTCTCTCCGAACTTCGATTGTTGACGTCCATGCTTTTCAAGCTCAAATTAAGTCCGGAGGTAGCAAGCCAACAAAGAAGTTAACATCAAGGGCCATGGACGTCAAATATATCGGGGCCCTGCGTTAGCTCCTAGTACGATATGGCGTGTCAATGGTCTATTCGGCATTCGGCAATCGGCAGCGTCAAAGCGTGAACAATGGAACAAATGTGTTCAAAGACAACGATGCAGAAAAAAAAAGAAAGAAGAAGACAACGATGCAGAAGCAAATGCGAAATCCCAACGGCCTGAAGAAAATGAGCAACGTCAGAGTCCGGAAGGCGTGGCAGCAAGCATTGGGCCCGGCCCGTTAAAGAGTCCTTGTTAATCACCCAATTACCATTATGAAATTCAAAACAAAATACGGCCCTCAAATTTTCTGCTCAGCGAAGGAATACACTGCTGAGGTGACTGGCTGCTAATAAGGCGAAGGCAAAGGCGATGTAGCATATATCTCTTATCCTTTTTTTTTTACTGTCTATACCTCTTATCCTGTTGCAGGACATGCAGAAAAACGGTGTGCATCCGTCTTACTGCATAACTGTACGATGCGAGGTCGACGATGGTAAAGAACAAGGTGCTGTTGTGCTATTTGGATTATCTGAAATCATGTTATGTACGCCAGTACTGGCCTCCATATGAGTGTACGCCAGTACTGGCCTCCATATGAGCAACCATTATTTGAGCCGTCGTGGTCTACGATAACGATTGGACGCAGCGTGTTCGTCTCGCTGGCTGCTTTGCAGCAGGTACAGTGTTCGCAATTATTTCTTCAGCAGCAGCTACAGTGTTTTCAGCAGTAGCTACAGTGTTCGCATCTATTTTTCTGCAGCTGCAGGCTGAGCAAGATGCAGTGCTCGCTTGGCCTCTAGTACATCTCTCTCTGACTGGATTGGAGTACGGCTTTAAGCGCCCTGATTCTACTTCAGAATGAAAGGCAAGTCCATACGTTTATGTCACACTGATTACGTATCAAGCAAAACAATTGCTTGGAACCAAGTAAACCTTCAAAGATGAGAAGGACAAGCCCGCGAGCGATGATGAAGCAGGGAAGAAAGGTTGATGCGTGCGTGCCCTCTGCCCATTCCTTGGTTGCACGACACGAGCATGGTCCCTCACTCTAGTACTCCAAGTAGCAGGTCGCCCCAAAGATGATGGTACATCGCGGCCACATCGCTCGTCGCACATGGCCGTGCCGTTACGATCCAGCAGCATGGGCGTCCACATCGCCGGGATACCGGCCGTTTTCGGCATTCACCGGCCGCAACGCACGGAACAGAAAAGGCCGGCACGTTCCCATTGATTCAGTCGACGGCGATGGCTGCCGAGACTTCTTGTTCAGAAAACGGAGGCGTTTCTTAAGTGCAGGATATTGTTTCCAGGAGAACATTTTTGGGGGATTCTCGTACGGTACCCAGTCGTTGCCGCGTCGTACGTACGAGTGCTGCACAGTCTGTAACGAGATGAGGACACGAGCTAGCAAAGGAACGAAGGGCGCGCGTGGATTCATCAGCGAGGAAAAGAACAGTGCACGCCGTCGATTTACAGATCATGTGCCAATAGTTTACAGGTCGCCAGGCAACATCAGCTGTTTAGTTTATATCAGGCGGTCTCCGGTGCGGAGTACTTATGTGTGGCCTTTGATGGCCGTCGGCGGCAGGATAAAGGTCTCCAACTTGGAGTCAGAAGGGTTCCGTTTAGCGAATTTTGTACGTGGGACATTCCAAAAATATGGTTTTGTTTGTGGGATATCGTTGCCTTCCTATTTGCCTCCCGGACACTAAGAAATTGTGGTTTTTGTCTACAGGACACTATAGAAGGAGAAGTGACAATTTTCAATTTTTTTATCTCCATGCACAAAATATATTATAATTTGAAATTTAGCACAAACATACGTTACTATATTTCCTATACATGTTGTTTTTTTCATACTTATCGTTGATTGTTTGCATAAATTTTTAGCTAAGAAAATATTTATTTTCAAAATCAAACCATGCAAATAATCGGTGAAAAATCTCTACTACTTAAAAAGTCTCAAAGAGGTCGTCAGCCACAATTTTCAGACCTCTGCCATTTGAATTCGTATCGAATTTGAATTTAATTCGATTTAAATTCAAATGTTCGAAGTAGTCTTTATATAAACCAACGGGATATGCTCACAAACGTTTACGCGATGTAGTGGTTAGTGTAACATCCCCACCCTAATCACACTTCTAATTGCGCTGTCAGTACAAAACTAACAAAAGTTCAGGTGATCATGTTTAAAGAATTCAAACGAATCCTTTATTTCAAAAGTGATCGAATGTGGCTTGAACTAAATCGACCAAATTTTGCACAAAAGGGGTCCCAAATAAAAATGTTACTGGGTTCCCTGTCTCCAAGTATAATTTTATAGAAATTTCCAGATTTTTACGAAAAGGGGAAGCAGTTCAAATAATTCGAGGAACATTCAAACAAGTTCTGTCTTCACAGAATTTTAGTTCAAATTCTGTGCCGAAATTTGAAAAGTTCCAATAATGAGAAATGGTCCTGGATACCTTTCCTTCTAACTCTGAATTTTTCAGATTTTTCTGAACTGTGTAAGGTTAGGTTTTGAGCACTTAAAATTTGCACATTTTGGAAAATCGTTTGGAAAAAGAAAAATGGCCGCGTGTCATCTTCTTCTTCCTCTTCTCTCACTGTGCTGCCAACTCCACTGTGGTCGACGCCATGACTTCGTCCTTGCCCGAGCAATGGCGCCCAAATTGCGGCCAAGTCTCGTCCTCATCCGCGTTCATCTCCCCTGGCTAGCTCCCTCTCCCTCATTCGCCTCGTTCTCGCGCAAGAACACAAAACCGAGCTGCCATGGCCGCCTCCACTTGAGCTCGAGCTCGCCGCCACCCCAGTCGCTCCCCAAGCTCGGCCCCAACAGAGAGAAGGTGCGCCAGGAGTCCCTCTATCCTACCCACAACACAAACTTCGAGCTCCCCCACCCTGTAGAGAGATTGGCGCGGGATTTCAATCATGGCCGCCGGGTGACCACCGCCGACATCGACGTCAAATTCTCCGCCCACGGTGAGCCTGGGTTCAATTCCTTTTCCGAGTACCTGCACAACCCGTCAACGCAGGTCCTGAACAACTTTTTCCCTCTCTCCACAGCCTAGCTCGCCGGATTTTCGTCTTCTTCCTCGCCGCCGTCCGCCGGTCCGACCCACCCCTACGACGAACTCCACGTTCAGGCCATCTTCCACGTCTACACGTACAACGGTGAGCTTAGCCTTGGTCCGTAGGAGTTCGTGCTCGCTCAAGAACACGTCTCCGGCGAACCTAGTCGCCGGAACACCGCCGCGCCATTGCCGCCGCCACCAACCTCGCTGCCGGCCTAGTTTCGGTGACCGCGCAAGTGCACACGTAGTTGCCGTAGAGTCGCCTCGCAACCCTCGTCTCTATGCTAGTCACGGTTTTCGTTAGATCCTCTCCGTTCGTCGGGAACGCGGCCGTGCCACTGAGCCGCAGTGCGCGCGCATGCCCTGCACTCTGGCACTGCTACAGTGCCAGGCCTTTCTTCTTTTTTCGTTTTCCTAAAAAATCGACCGGTTTTGTAAACTCGATAGAAAATAAAGTATAACTCAGAAAAATGCAAAATAATTTTTTTGGATTCCCTGTAGTTAGCTCTCTCCAGTGGTACTACATAAACACTTGCAAACGCAATAAAATTGTGTACAAAATTCAGAGAACGGGAAGAAAAACAAATTCATATATCCATTTCTGCTCATCCAAAAATTATGATTTTTGGTATTCTTGTACCCCATGGCATCCCTGAACTGTTCACCAAGTGGCATGGTTAATTTTGGCATAGTTTAGCAGTAATTTCATTTCCAAGCTTTTCGTTGTTGCATCTTTAGTATTTTATTCTTGCATGTTCTCAACTCAAGTTTTGGATATATTATTGTCCAGAGTACTAGAGTTCTAATGAAAATTCTAAATAAAGTTTTTTTGCCTTCCAGAACCTTGTTAGAGAAATTTTGAAAGTAAATCCTAGTCTCGATCTTTGAAAACTATCGGATTCTTTAGTTCCTTAGTGAAAATACTGCAAACAAAAGTGTCATAAAAATCTTCTGGGTTGTCCTGAACCTCACATCAGCACCACTACCATGCCACTGCACTCTTTCATTTAACCAAGTTTAATATGTTCATTGCACTTAATTGTGAACTTGTATTGCATTCATTTAGGGAACAACACCGGAACCGAGGACGTGGAGATCGAGGCCGAGGAGACCGGCGCTGACTTGAACGTGCTTGAGTGTGCTAACCACCAGACCCAAGGCAAGCCCCGGTGCACCCCTATGTTTTCTAAGTTTTTCGTTTTCACACATGTATTTCGAGTAATGAAATGTGCATTATGTTTAGGAGTTGTATGAAACCATAGATGCACTAGAAATCCTCATTCCTATGGGTTGGTTCAGTTATATACAGCCGCTGGGTAGTGTTTGCTATGCTTAATATCGTGTCATCGGTAGGAAAAATCGGGTGGTATGGAGACCGCTCGATATAAGTGGAATCGGGTTTACTTTATGCTCTCACATGATGATGATATTGAATTGAGACCGAACGGGGAAGTTCATGTGTAGGTTGAGGTGGCAAGGTTGGCCCTTGTTCGCCATAGCCCCGTTTGTGTCGGTTGAGGACCGTTCGTTGTGGCCCTACTCAAACAAGTTTGAACAGTACCGGATGCATGCTAGTAAAAATGGAAGCTAGTAAACTGATGTAACTCGATTACTGTAGTGGTTGGACGACAACCCACCTCTCTTTCTAGGGTGATATTTGGGAAAGTTCATGGGCTAACCACGGATTGCCCCGATGTGTGGTATCGCGTGGAGGACATTGTACTTGGGAGAGGTGAGAACCGGCCCGGCCCTCTGGTGTCGTTGTGAAAGGTTGCCGTGCGTGACTCTTTTGAGTGTGCGTATGTCGTGTATCTCGGGTTTCGCCTGCAGGTGTAAATCGATTCGAATCGCCGTCCCTCGCGGTTATTGAGTACCACTTGTTCACTGCGTCACATCGTAGTAAGAAGTGCAGAGGATGATGTATACTTGCTGATTTGATACTTCAATAATTGTATTGCAACCTTGTATGAATTAGCATAGGTGCTAACATTTATATTTATGCAAGAACCCTGTTAACTTAGCTAAAATATGAAAGTAAGGACTAACTTCTAGTGCTGTTTTATTGCAATATTACCTTTACCATGGTCAGCCCCCTGCATGTTAGGAATCGGTCTTAGAAGACCATTTTAACGGGTAAGACTTGCTGAGTATTAGTTGCTCAGGGTTTGTTGTTTAAATTTTTGTTGCAGGTATTCCTAATTGTAGCTTCTGTGGTTGTTGTGGCAAAGTAGTGTGGGAGGGTGAGCCGCCCAAGGACTGGTCGATTGAGTGGGTTCCCTCCTCTCCCAACCAGGAGCAAGGTGAATGAGATCGTGTTTACGGGCCGGACTTGATTTTCTTGTAGATATGTATCGTCGTGTGTTTCGCTTCCGCTAGTGCTTATGTAATCGAATTTCGAACTCTTTTATGTATTGTAAAACCTTTACCTCAGAACATGCACTCTTTTATGTAATCAAGTACAAACCTAAGTTGTAATAACTAAATCACTTGCACTCTATTTTATTTATGCTTATGTGTGTGGTCATTTGGATGCTTGCTTCGCCAAGTGTCACCCGATATCGATTCTGTTAATGCTAACCCCTCATTTTTGAGGCGGTATGCTACAGCTGGTATCAGAGCCGACCTTCGCTGTGTCGCGGGCGCAGTCACGGTATGCATGACGCGTGGGCGTGGGTCCGCTAGGCGGGGCACGGCATGACACGGCATGACACGTGCTGGACGTGGCCAGGAGGGGCGATCCTGTGTCTACTGCAAGGTTTACATTACCGTTTCAACCGGAAAAACCGGCCCGGACCGGTATGTCCGGTTACCGGAAAAACCGGTCAGAAACTGGACCGAAATTCAAATGACAAATTTTGAATAAAAAAATGTCAAAATTTCCGGTAAACCGGTCCGGTTTACCGGTAAATCGGACAATAATCCCGAAAAACCGGAGACAAAGTTGGAAAAATCGATGAAGGTTGCTGGTTCGAAAAAAGGTTTAAAAAAAAGGGTTTTTCCTTTTTTCCTTCCCTTTTCAACACATAAAGCTTGCTCGATTTTTTTGACAGATCAAACGATCGAATCTACGTGTTTCGTTTCCACCATTGGGCTGCAAATTCGATCTAGTTTTTTTACATATTTTTTGTTTTGAACTTTTTCAAATTTTCAATTTTTTTTGAAATTTAAATTCGAAAACCGGGCTACCGGGTAAACCGGACCGGACCGGTGTTTCCGGTTTTCGCGAAAACTGGTCCGGTTTACCGCGGTTTTGTCAACCCTGGTTTACTGTCCCCTGGATGATTCGAGGAGTCAGGGGGTAAGCTGGTCGCTCGACGGGACATCGAGTTCTAAAGGGGGGAGAATGTAACATCCAGGATGTTAATTCAAGACCCAAAAAAATAGAATCGGCCAGTTGTTCGGCCCATGGGCCGGGTCCATTGGGCCGCGGTACTGTAGCATTGGGGCACTGTAGCGCCGAGTACTGTAGACGCGGAACACTGTAGCTGTGAGGTACTGTAGCACTGCGAGTTTAGTCCCATACCGGATATTCATCGGGAGCTGGACCAGCTTAAATACTCAGTCCTGGGTGGAGTAGTAACCGGGTTAACCCTTTTACGCAAAGCGAGGACGAAAGCGTAAGAGTTGTTACTGTTAGGTGGGGCCCGCACTGCAGGCGTACGGGTCTGGAGTCGTACTCTGGGCTGGGGTGTTACAGAATGGTATCGGAGCCGACCTTCACTGTGTCGCGGGCGCAGTCACGGTGTGCATGGCGCGTGGGTCCGCTAGGCGGGGCACGGCATGACACGGCATGACACGTGGCCAAGAAGGGGCGATCCTGTGTCTACTGTCCCCTGGATGACTCGATGAGTCAGGGAGTAAGCTGGTCGCTCGACGGGACGTCGAGTTCTAAAGGGGGAAGAATGTAACATCCAGGATGTTAATTCAAGCCTCAAAACAATAGAATCAACCAGTTGTTCGGCCCGTGGGCCGGGCCTATTGGGCCGCGGTACTGTAGCATTGGGGTACTGTAGCGCCCGAGTACTGTAGCCGCGGAACACTGTAGCTGTGCGGTACTGTAGCACTGCGAGTTTAGTCCCATACCGGATATTCACCGGAGCTGGACCAGTTTAAATACTCAGTCCTGGGTGCAGTAGTAACCGGGTTAACCCTTTTACGCAAAGCGAGGACGAAAGCGTAAGAGTTGCTGCTGTTAGGTGGAGCCCGCACTGCAGGCGTACGGGTCTGGAGCCGTACTCTGGGCTGGGGTGTTGTTACAGTTAGCCCTTTCGCTTCCTTCTCTGCGACCCTTGTTCGATTCTTGTTCTCAGCAGCGCGTACTTTTTTTTTTTTTTTTTTTTTTGGCCGGGGCGCCGGCGACCGACCTCACCAGGGCCCAGGCCATGTAGGAGAGCGACGGGCCGAGACCAGAGTACCTCGCCGGCACGTTCGGCGACGCGGACACGCGGAGGTGGCGCGGGAGATCTCCGAGCACCTGGAGGTACACAACCATCGTCAAGTGCGAGCGCCGCTCGCTCCACGTGGGTTCGACCTTTCAGCGTTCTGCCAGCCGACTCCGACTCCTAATCCTTTTTCAGTAAAGCACAAGTCAAACTGAAAACTCAAATTGAAAAAAAAAATCGAATCAGGCTTGGAGATGCCTAATGGTCGTTGGTCTGATTAGCCATCACCGGCAGCCAATTTCTTGGATGGGGGGGGGGGGGGAGAGAGAGAGAGAGACGGGGAAAAAGGAAAGCTACAAGATAATGAAATTAGAAATCGCGTAGCCCCGCCTGCAAACGTCCGCGAGGTGGTCCGCCGCCAATCGCCGGGAGTACCTCCATCCGCCACCATCGCATCGTGAGTTTGATTTTCATGCAGGAGCCAGACAGGCCGGGGTCGTATTTCATTTTCAAGCGAGGCTGATCTGAGGAGTTGAGGAAATTGTTAATTGGGCTGCTCAGTTATTTTAGCCTAATTTTATGTTAGATGAATCACCTTTGTCTTTATTTGTTACATATATTTTTTTAATAAAATGGCTATGCCTACGACTCCGATGGTATACCCGAGTACGACTACACATTGCGGCTGTGAATGTCATCTCTTGTCTCTGATTTGTTAGACGCCATGGTTTGGAATTAGGTACGTGAGTCGGACTACTGGCGTCAAAGAACATGTTAAGTAACTACAAAACGAATCACCTATACTCAAAATTGGGTATGATTTTTTTTTTCATATTCACGCACAGTAAATAAATAAATTTAGAAAACGATGAAGAGAGACATGGAGTCACACTCAGTTACTTTATTTTCATAAGAACTACGATTTTTTTTTTGTGAAAAAGAACTACAATTTATAAAGTATAAGATGGTCGTAACTAATTTTTGACTGCATACTTATCATGTGTATTGTGTTGTCATGATGATATTTAGCCCGTAGCAACGCACGAGCAAATTGCTAGTCAAGAAAAAATCACATGGGCCGAAAATGCGACAATATATCTATGTGCCAAATTTCAAGTTAAAATCTATTTTGTGCATTAAGATAAAAGTTTTTAAAATAGTCACTTCACTTGCTATAGTGTCCTACAAACAAAAGCCACAATTTCGCAGTGTCCGAAAGACAAATTATAAAAGAACGATGTCCTACAGACGAAACTATATTTTTTAAGTGTCCTACAGACAAAAATCCCTTGAGTTTATCTATGCGCTGACCATCTTGATAGACCGATAGTGTGGAGACTGCGCGGCGAGTTTGATCTTTGAGGTAGTTGCTGGTTTCTGACAGGCAGAGCTTCTTATTCTTGGTACTTGCACGAGTGGCAGTATTATACTGCTCGAGATATTGCTGAATATTTGAAGACTTGCTGTTGCAAGCTGTTCATACTCTAGGATACGGAGATAAGGCCAAATTTGGCTTCTTGATTGAGCTAATGGACTGGCTTCTCAAATCTGGCTTCTTGCGTGGAGTACGAGTGTGTGACCTTTGTTTGTCGCTCTCCAACTTGGAACCAGTTGAAGTTTTTATATAGGCTGACTAGCCATTTCGTTTTCTATAAATTAGTATGTTCGCATTGCTACTTTGCAGCAGCTGTTTTGCAGCAGCTACAGTGTTCTAGTTATTTTTTCAGCAGCCGCTACAGTGTTCACAGTTATTTCTTCAACAGCCGCTACAATAAAACGGCTGCATCGCAGCGAGGCGAACAGGCTGAATAACAGAGATCCAGATTGCGTGTTGTGCAGCAAGCATAAAGTAGAAGCAGTTGCTTGGTTCTGACGGAGCCTGTTCGTGCCTCTTGTTTCATTGTAGGCTTCTATCACGAATGGCACGCGGTACTTCTCCACATATTGCTGAATATTTGAAACCCAGTCATTGCAAGCTGCTCAAAGTTCAGGTTACCGGAAGAAACATGGCCAAATCAGATGCAACCTTCAGTTTAGTTAAGAGTAAACGCCACGGTCTCTCTCGTTCCATTGGGTCAAATCCATGCACATTGGTATCGAAAATGAACGCTGAAACAGACCGAATCAACGTCATCGCCACATTCCTGGCATGCATTAGCTCCAGGACCAAGCAACAGAAACATCTCGGTCAGCCGTAGAGACTTGGGGAAGCAGCACGGCAGAGCCCAACACGGGTTGCGTCCACGGACCAGCCTCGAATTAATTTGTTCTCCTGTTTCGTCAGACAAGTCATATTCTGCTGCTACAATAATAAGATGATGGAGCAAATTTCTCTCCTAAAACAGTAGGACTACCAATCATCCACCAAAGAGCAGGGCACCGGGACATGGGTCCTTGTTCCTGCTAATCTCAGCCAGCTAGCGAAGACAGCGACTTCAGATTATCCGAACTGTGCAACGCAATGGAGGTGATGCCCGTCTTGTCGCGCGGAGTTTGATCCCATCTATCTCCAGCAGAAGGTCCCGCGTTGTCCTTGAGATTCAACCAGGATTTACAGATTTTTTATTCATACTATCATCTCTGATAGCGACAATAATCAATTATATAGACAGCAAATCGTGTGCGAGTCTCGTGACAGCTAGCAGATCCAAATGGTCGGCGGAAAACTTCAAAATCTTCCATGGGTGATAATCATCTCCCATCAATATATACTTGTGTAACCTAGCATGTTTAGAAGTTCTGGTTCAATCTGATACATTATAGTTATTGCAGTAATACTACCACGCTAACCCACCATCTGCTCCAGCATCCATGACAGCAGTGTACACTGTTCCTAGCTTGATGACACTAAAAAATCCTTCAAAAATGTGCAGAAGACATATTAATATGGTTCATATGTCTGAGTTGCACCAATGGCAGACTACTTATGTCTGCCATAAAGTATGTAACTTTGTTAACCTTGCAGACACACCACGGATTTAGAACAAAAATGCAACACGGAATGTTTGCAAAATAGTCACACTAGATATAGGAGGAACAGGTGAATTTGGACTCCAAACCTCAAGTAAAAACAGACATGGTCGGTGATCCAACATTCTCCTATAACCTGACCAAAGCCAAGCAAGGGTACCACCAATTACTACCCTAACATCCTATACACAGTTACAGTTCAACATCACTGATTTGAATTACCACCATCTCTCTGCTAGCATCTCTTCTGAAATCCTGGTTCCTCCTCAACTGATGTCAGTAGCAAACTTACCAGCCAACCCAACCATCCATCAGCCACGAACGCATTCATATTCACATCATCAAACCAAAACCAGCTGTTATTTACAGACCGTCTCCTCACAGAGCTACTCCATTCTCACGACTCCAATCCGAGAATGGTGAAGATGAGATCAAAGACAAGCGAAACATTCTTCAACCACATAATTCCTGCTTCACCTAGCCAAGCTAGTAGCTGCCACTGGTCCAGCTCCGCAACCGCCCCCTTGCCGCTGCTCGCGCAGTTGACCGAGTAAAGTCTCAGCCTGCAAGTCATACAGAAAAGATTAGACTTCACAATTTGGGAACACTTTCGAGAGTCAACAACATTGAGTAAGACATTCATGGTAAGCTGCTACAAGCTAGGGCTTCCACAAGCTATTTGGAGCCTTCTCATTTTAATCAGCACCAATAAGTTTAGAGAGTTTTCTTAATTTACAGACTCCAAGGTTGGTTGTTTCCTCGAAGTATCAAGGTAGGAGCAAAAGAACATCAGTTTTGACTCGCAGAGGACAGCATGCATTCTCCTGTTCTCTGAAGATTTAGCAGATCTTGGACAGTACTAGAGAAATGTGAAAAATAAGCAAGTGCGTATCTCCACAATGTGAAAAGAATCTGGGGGTCAACACCTGACTTGATATTCATGCCACCTGGCCTGATGGCTTGCATTAAGAAGGTTTGAGATAAAGCACAAATCTACCTAAATCCACCTAAACCACAGGTACAGGTACAGTGCTCTATCTTCCCTCTAAGATTAATGTACTTTTCAGCACTTGTTGTCAATCAAGCTTCAATCAAACTCGATCTTTAACTGATGAATTGGTTGCATACTACTGTTTAGTACAATCAGTGGTGAACTGACTAACAACTATTTCAGTCAAATGCTCAAATCACTTGAACATCTATCCACCAATCACCCTTTGTTACATTAGTCAAATGGAGTAAACTTTAGCAGGTCGCATTCGATTCTATCATAGCATTCGTGTATAAGACTAGGATGTAACTGAGGTTAATTATCACTGAAGTTTGTCAACGTGAAAAGAAAAGTGAACTGGCGTCGCCGTAGCTTACCTTGTGCTTGGCGCGGGCAGAGCCGGACTGTGATAGCGCGACAAGCGGCGGGATGGCACCCTCTCGTACGAGAAGCGCACGGTTGCTGGCGCTGTCGGAGCACAGCTGCAGCAGCGCCACGACGGCGAACTCCTTCTCCCTCGAGGGCCCATCCTCGATCGCCTCAACCAGCGCAGGGATCCCGCCAGCCTCGACCACGGCGTCACGGCCCTCGGCGATGCCCGCAAGGCTGCCCAGGACCACCATCGCCTTCTCGGACGTGCCGCTGCCGCGCTCGCCGATGAGGTGCACGAGCGGCACGACGGCGCCGGCGCTGACCGCGCGCTCCTTGTTCCGGCGCGCGGAGCAGAGGCGGTAGAGCGTGGTGAGCGCGTCCTTCTTGCCGCGGGTGGAGCCCGCGGAGAGCAGCGCGACGAGCGGCGGGACGGCGCCGCACGCGCCGATGGTGGCGCGGTTCTCCTCGATGCCGGACAGGCTGAGCAGCGCGCACGCGGCGTTCTGCTTGGCGGCGGCGGTGCCGGTCCGCAGCGCGTAGACGAGCGGCTTGATGGCGCCGGCCGCCGTGATGGCCGACCGGTTCCGCTCCTCGAGCGAGAGGTTGAGCAGCGCCGTGACCGCGTTCTCCTGCGCCACGGGGTCCGTGCTCCGCAGCAGCGGCACCAGCGCCGGGATGGCGCCCGACACGCCGATCAGCTCGCGGATGTCGGAGCGGTGCTTGGCGAGCAGCCGTATCCTGGCGGCGGCGGCGCGGCGCGCGTCGGGTGCCGCCTCGGGCCCCAGCGCCCGCACGCACGCCAGCACGAACGGCTCCACGCGCTCGAGCGGCGCGGCGTCCGCCGACAGGTCCATGGACTCCAGCTCGTCCAGATCCACGGCGGCCGCCGCCGCCGGCTCCGGCGCGGCGGATCTGGCCGCCGGCGGCGGCGGCGCCGCCCCCGCCGCCGCGGCCAGGCGCTCGAGCTCCCCGGAGATGTCGGAGTTGAAGCTGGAGCAGAAGTCGGAGAAATCCCGCGACAGGTCGAGCAGCTCCGTGGCGGCCGCGTTGATGGCGGAGGACGACTTGGCGACGGCGGCCGGGTGCGCGGGCCCCGCCGTGGCGGCCAGCTCGCTGAGGTGGAAGTCGATGACGGAGTCGGTGAGGTTCTCTATGTCCTCCTCGTCGTCGTCGGCGCGCGAGGCGGCGGCGGCGGCAGCGGGGGAGCCCGGGGCGGAGTCCGGCTGCAGCAGCGCGGAGCGGATGGTGCGCATGGAGTGGCCCGGGCGGCGGAGCGGCCGCGCCGACGCGCAGGGGCTCTGCCCCGGCGAGGGCGAGGGGATCTGGGAGCCGGCGAGCGAGACCATGGCGGGCGGGCGGAGGCGGGTGGGCTGGCTGGCTGGCGGGCGAGTGATGATGAGGGAGGGAGGGGAAGGTGGTGGTGGTCGGGTGGTTGGGCGCTGTACTGATGTCTACACGTATACGCTTTTGCCGATGCTTCTGTGTTGTACACGCCCGTGCACAGCGCCGAGCGCGCGCGCGCAGCAGTGCCACAGTCCACTCCCGCGACGGAACGGAATGAGGTGCGAGTGCGGTGTGGATCTTTGTACCCCCGCTTTTGCTCCGTGGAAGTGAGTGTTCCGGGTTGACGCCGGCACGGCAGACAGGTGGCTACAACGCTGCCATGCGCCTGCTGCTAAAGCCTGCTAGCCGGCTAGTAGCTCACTCCTTGCTTGTGCGAGTACCCCAATGACACGCGGGGCCGGGGAAGCTCAGTGCGTGGCTGTCAGTGGGTCGGAGTGGAGTGCCGGTGCTCTCCAGTGAACACGTATCACCAGCACCACCAGTTAAACTTAAATTTTACTTTTTGTGGCCGGCCGGCGGGTCATGAGTGGCAGCAGGGGAAGGAAGCGAGCGAGCGAGCGAGCGAGGAATCGCTTTCCGTTTGTTCCTTGTTCGCTGTTCCGCCCCGCGCGCCATGCCATGCCATGCCAGGTTAACGGAACGGGGCGCGCAAGCCGACGATCCTGCCAGGCTGCCACCGCCCCCGCCCCCGCCCGGGCCGTACCGTTGCCTCGGCGGTGTCGTTGGCCTCGTCATCTCGTGGGACGGACGGCCTCCTTCCCCGCTTTGTTTGCTGGGTAGGTTCCGCATGGCATGGGCGGGGAGTGGTTTTGGTTTGGTTTGGTTGGGGAAGCCGACGGCGCAAGGCCAACGGCGCGTGCGACGGCTCCGGTTTCCTCCTCCTTTTTTGTTACCGGGAATGCTGCGGCATTTGGCAGATTTTTGCAGAGTGGCGTGGCGCGGTGGTGGACCGGGACGCTTTGCAGCACGCCGCCTCGTGCCCGCGCGTGCTCCAAAGAAGGTGTGTTCATCACTTCGTCACGCGTCGGCGTCGGTCGGTCGCGCGTCGTCAGGTGCGTCTATGGTGTGGGGGTACTTGATGACTGACGAAGCCTGGGGAAATCGACATGGGAAAAAGGCAAAACGAAGTGCGGAGAGAAGCTCGCGATGATGAGTGCGTGCGTGGGACAATTTTGGCCTTCCATCAGCTCCGTAACAGTTTTTTTTTTTTTTTTTTTTGCAGGAGCCACTGCCGCAGGAGCAGCACCAAACGGGCCTTTTATAGACCCAAGTTTGTTAAGTTTGAACATTTGTGCCACTCAAGTTCAGTCATATCGTGTAATGCATATCAGTTCTCGATATAGTTATGTCTTATCGCACCTTTTTGGTCAAATGTTTGCGCAAAATTTTCTAAAAGCTAGGCAATTGTGCATACGCAAACAATACTACTTGACACTTTTGGCACAAACTAATCTAAAAAAAAGAACTTGGATCCACTAACTATGGTCTGGTTTGGTTGGGGAGTGGTTTGGTTTGGTTTGGTTTGGTTGGGGAAGCCGACGGCGCAAGGCCGACGGCTCCGGTTTCCTCCTCCTTTTTTGTTACCGGGAATGCTGCGGCATTTGGCAGATTTTTGCAGAGCGGCGTGACGCGGTGGTGGACCGGGACGCTTTGCAGATTTTTCGCGCGTCGTCAGGTGCGTCTATGGTGTGGGGGTACTTGATGACTGACGAAGCCTGGGGAAATCGACATGGGAAAAAGGCAAAACGAAGTGCGGAGAGAAGCTCGCGATGATGAGTGCGTGCGTGGGACAAGCGTGGAGGACCGCACTCTGAAGCTGAATGAAGGCGGTGGTTCTTCAAGTTCCTGGTAATCACACAGGATGTATGTTTTTCGTGCAACAAAACGCTTTGCTTCGAAACCAGTTTTCAGTGGTAATATTCCCTAATTTGGCCAACATTACCGGCAAATCCATTTCCTTTAGATTCGTTCGCCGGCCTGTGAGTAGCCCGTAGGCCCACAATGAATTTACATTGGGCCACTTGTTTTGTACGTTCGTCGAGCCTGCAAAGTCCTCCTCGGCTGCCCATAGTTGGGGCTACTGTTTCCCTACCGTCGCAGCCCAAATGGAGCCCGCTTTACAAAGAAATATGCAAATCAAGAATGGAATGATAGATTGCTTGTTTCCACAATGTTTTTTTAATGTTCCAGAGTAGGCACAGTGACAGTTCTTTCAGCTAAATAGGTAACCTATCAATTTTAAATTTGTCATCTTCAAATCAAAAGTTTTTCCATTCTTGGTGAGTGCTGCTTGTTGACATTTTGTTGTATTTGTTATCTCCCGAGTAGCCACGATGGCTTTCTCTGTTACACTTTGGGCCTGTTTGATGCCACTCCGAACAACTCCAGCTCCTCTGAGGCGAAACTGTAGAAGCAACTGTAGCGCACTCCTTCTAACCAAGCTAAAATACGTTAGGAGCAGGCGGAGCCACAATTTTGGCCTTCCATCAGCTCCCTAACAGTTTTTTTTTTGCAGGAGCCACTGCCGCAGGAGCAGCACCAAACGGGCCTTTTATAGACCCAAGTTTGTTAAGTTTGAACATTTGTGCCACTTAAGTTCAGTCATATTGTGTAATGCATATCAGTTCTCGATATAGTTATGTCTCATCGCACCTTTTTGGTTCAAATGTTTGCGCAAAATTTTCGAAAAGTTAGGCAATTGTGCATACACAAACAATACAACTTGTCACTTTTGGCGACAAACTACAATCATACGAACTTAGACTCTGTCGCTTGTCTTGAATCTAAAAAAAAAGAACTTGGATCCACTAACTATGGTCACGGATAAATAATGAGACTTGTGCTTCCACTAAATATGGTCCTCAAATCCTTCTTTGCGCCTCTTTTGTCACTATGGCTCCCATCCGCACTGTAAATAAATCTCTATGTTACGAGTTTTACATCTCGCACTTTGGTTTGTATTGCAATTTTTTTTCGAAGATATTCATATGAAAGTTCCAATTTATGGGTTGTAGTCAGCTAAAGTCATAAAAGATCTAGCAGTTCGCCTAGGGTTGAACTGGGGCAAATGCCCCCCCCCCCCCCCCCCCACCTCCTTATTCCATTGCAAAAAGTATACTTTACCATCATAAATAATGCATTTGCTAGTCCATAACAAAAACTATTTTCCAGGGATTAAAAGATGCAAATACTAATAAACTACGCAGATGTTCAAAGTAGTTAGCCTAACAAAATACTTTCTGTGAGGATAGTTGTAGTTGTACTACCTGACGGTAACTGCCTATTCAAATCTTCAGTATTGCTAGCAATATGTACACCTTTTCTTCTTTTTTTTTTGTTGAGAAAAGCAATATGTACACAACGAAACACTGCTTACATTCTTCCAAAATCTAGTGTAACTTTGCACGTTTTTCTCCACACAGGCGAAACAAGTTCATATTGTTTCCCTCCGGTATATTTTGCATCTACAAGCCAGCATTGAGCTGCTCTGTTGCCGCCCTGCACTTGCTCTGCTTCCCCCTCGACTTGCCCCTCCCGAACACGGCCAGACTCGCGAAGACGCGCAGGATCCTGCTGGCGCACCGCCGCTGCGAGCCCCAGCGCATGGACCCGATGCAGCTGCCGGACACCGCGGCGCGCCGCCTGATCCCCGCGGCCACCGTCGCCGTGGCCGCGTCCGAAGCCATCCTGAAGCTGGGCTCTTTCCCGCCGTCCCGGCGCACAGAGCCCTTGAGGGTGTTGTGCCGCTGCAGCGTCTGCTTCAGCGAGATGATCTCCTGCTCCAGCGCCTGGATCCTGAAGCTGGCCGTCTCGTAGTCCGACGCGTCGTCGCCGCGGGCGCGGAGCTTCGCGTCGCGCAACGTGGCGTGGCTGTCAACGTAGGGGCTGCTGCTGCTGAGCGGCTGGCTCTGGCTCTGGCTGGTTGGGATGGCGGGGCAACCCGGGCTCGGCGTGTACGGGCCGGCGCCCGGGACCAGCTCCCCGGAGTGCATGCATCGGAACGAGCCGGAACACTCGGTGAAGGCGCGGTGCGTGTGCAACTGCTGCACGAACAGCGCCTGCACGATCAGACGGAGCGGCATCCGGTCGTTCTGCACCGCTTGGATGCACAACTCGTGCGACAGCTTCCGGCAGTCGAGGTGCCCGCACAGCGTCGCCTTCTCCTCCCCGGACAAACCCTGGTGCTCCTGAAATGGCAGAATTTTAGCCTCTCGTTGTTTGCATTCGATCAATTTCACTAAACAACTACACGATCGTTTGTGGAAATTAATGCGTGTCTTACCACCAAGAACTCGTTGATTGCTTCGTATAAATGGTCGTGGTTCTTCCGGTCGCCGGCCGGAACAACTGCGATCAGCTCTGCAAGCCTCTCCGACCGGAGCTTGGGGTCACCAGCGATGTGTACAAGGTACCGATCCCACAGCTCGGCGACGGCCTCCACGCCTCTTCTCTGCGTAGCGACATGGCTCGAGACGATGCTCTCCACTTCCCGCACCTCACGGCTATCCGCGACAGACATCTTGGTTTCCTGCTCCGGCATCGGCAGGTCGTCGACGCGGGCGAACGGCAGGTTGGCCGCCACCTGCTCCCGCAGCCTGGTCCGGCTCTCCTCGCTCAGCTCGAGGGCGAGCGACCGCGACAGCAGCGCGAAGTAGAAAGCCACCGGGATGGCGTTGCACGCCGCGGACTCGACCGGGAGCAGCTCGACCACGCCCTGCAGGATCGCCGCGGCGCGCCTGTTGGCGTCGGTCTCGCCGTCGACGGCGTCGTCGTCGTCCCTGCACGCCCAGAACTTGTGCGTCTTCTTGGACAGCACCCACTTGTTGGCGTAGAAGAGGACCACGGGGCTCACGTACTTCTCCTTCATCCCCTGACGCCGCAGCGCCTGCACGATGCGGCGGAAGAACTCGAACGGCAGCGCGATCAGGTCCTTGATCCACAGGTCCCGCGCCGCGAGCTCCTTGACGAGTTCGGCGTCCCACCGGCGCCCGACCAGCGCGCCCGGCGCCGTGGAGGCGGCGCCGGGCAGCTCGCGCCGCTGCTCCGGGTCCAGGATCTCCATGCACGCCATGAACGCCAGCGACTCGACGCAGCGGCTCACGATGAGGAGCTCCTCGGCAACGGGCAGCAGCGGCTGGCACCGCTGCAGGACGATGAGCGCGTCGTCCCAGCTCTGCAGCACCACCTGGTTGATGTAGAGGTCGCAGCGCGCGCCCAGGCCGGTCACGTCCATGAACTCCGACGCGCACCGCACCGCCGCCACGTTGAACGGGTCCAGCGCCACGGCGTCGCCGTAGCAGAAGAGCGCGATCACCTCGAAGGCCTCGCAGCCGCCCGGGAAGCTGGCGGGCAGCTCGACATCGTTGGACTGGAGCAACGCCTGACTGAAATACTTGCACTTGGACACCAGAGGGTCCTGCAACGAAAAGTAAGCGTCACAAACTTGCTATCTCTCCCATCATTCTCAAGATCATCACAAATTTTGCTATCTGTACTTAAGCTTTTGATAATCCTCTTTTTTTTTCCGGGAAGCGTGATCTTACCTTGTGCAGGTCGAAGCTCCTGTCTCCGACGCGGACTCTGACTGTCGCCGGCGACGCAGTCTCCGTGGCCCTGCATCAACGAGCTGATCGATCAGTTGGGTGTCTCGACAAACAAATAATCCGCGATGGACAAACTTAGGCAGCCGTACCACGCGACAACTCTCCTCTGCAGCAAGACGGCCGTGCTGGGCGTCGAGTACGGACTATACTTGGCGGCCTCCGCTTTGGCCACCGGCCACAGCTCCACCTCCGTGTCCAAATCCATCTCCATCAGCAGCTTCATGGCGAAGACGAGCACCTCCTCGGCCCGGCAAACCGCACGCTTCCGCCGGTTCGGTAGCAGCAGCAGCAGTGCCGGCGCATATAAGCAGCCGTAGCACTAGCAGTATTATACAGTGTGCTGTGCTGTGTTGTGCCGTGCTGGGTTGAGTGTGGAAGGAAGTAACCTGGGGAGGCGTGCAAAAGGGTACAATGGCTGAGGGCGCACGAATGGGGGTTGAACCCCAGTTTTCAGGCTGGGAAATCGGATCGCCCCCTCGTGCAGCTTTTCCTAATCCCCTGGGTGCGCGTGCGGCAGCGGGGGAGGAAGGCCGCAAGCAGCGTTTCC
The DNA here is from genome assembly GCA_007726485.1 of Eragrostis curvula. Classification (NCBI taxonomy): domain Eukaryota; kingdom Viridiplantae; phylum Streptophyta; class Magnoliopsida; order Poales; family Poaceae; genus Eragrostis; species Eragrostis curvula. The sequence continues at coordinate 8,772,270 of CM017442.1, forward strand.
CTGGCGGATTTGCTGCCTCTCGCGCCGGTGCTCGCCTCCGCGGGGGCAGCCTTGTAAGGATCCGAGGGGGTCAACACTAGTTTAAGCTCGCCCCGCCATGGGCTCCTCCGTCCACCGGTTTATTAAGCGCTTGTTATGTTACTCGGTGCCTTCCATCCGACTCAACTGGCTGGCTGGCTTCCTGTGATCAGCAGCTACTAGAAATGTTGATTTGCACCCTGTCTTGGATGCCTTTTGGATGTTGGTGGTGGTCAAGTTGATTTGCCGTGCTGTTTCCACTGTACCTGAAGTTGAAGTCTGTTCAGGTGCTCAATATTCTCAACAAACATTGAAAACTCTTAAGCATACGCTCATCCACTCGTACCAAAAACTTTCACCTTTCTGAATTATTACAGACAAGGTGGTCATTGCAGCATGCACCGGTAGATGTCGATCTTACGAATACATGCCACGAAAAGTCCAAGCTAAACAAGCAACTGGCACAGCATTTGGACGACTTTGGGAGTTGCTTGGAGGGAACAAACAGCCCGCCTCACTTTTATAAAACTGCTCCAAGACTCGGCAGCATCTCATGCGATCAGACCACTATTCTAATCGCATGCATGTTGACACCCATGGAAATTCAAGGCCGAATTGTGTGGCATAATAATCCGGACACCTGCGCTTCCACACCGCTTTTAATAAAAGAGCGAGCGTGCGCATTGACGACGACGAAACTAGCTCTGAATATATAACATAGTATGAGACAGATCCAACGGAGTCCCTGTCACTGATTCAACGAGCGCTTGGTTTCGTCATCCACCAGGCTCGCACGCCAGAAACTCTCGCTTAGACTCGGAACTGTGCGTGGAATCGGTTTGTTTATGCCCTAGCTTCCGGTGGCACCGCCGAGCGTGACGGCATGGCGGCCACGCCGGCCAGACGCCTTACCGCTAATTGGAACACAGCTCCGTGGCGCCAAGAGTCCATGGACAGCCTCCAAATGTTGAGAGGGGACGACGTGATCACCGGCCGCGGTTCAGGACGCGATCTTCGCCATCTGGCGACGTGGTCAGCGCCACGATCGCCGTGGGTGAAGGGGAATGTCGGTAATAAAAAATTTGGTTGACGTGCCTCGGCCGCCGCACGGGCGCGGAGGCAGTTGGGGAATTTGAGGCCGCCCATGCGCGGCTCGTACAGTGAGGGCATGCATTTCGGTGTGGAAGTCGTGGTGCGGCGTCGGGGAAGCCGCCAAAATCCCGTGCTGCGGGCTGCGCGTGGTCAGGTCAGTTGGTCACACGAGCGGACGAGACAGCCCACCCGCCCGTGCGATCAAAGCTGCTTCTGGATGCCTCGTGGGCTCGTCGGTCATGGCGCATGGAGACCGGCCGAGGAAGCTTTTGCTCGGCGCGGATTTGTTTCCGTGGAAAACGACTGACAGAGACGCCGGCCTGTTGCGAGGGAGTGCGACGCCCGTGATTCACATTTGAGCACTTTCACGACGTACAATAGGGCGGCGTGTTTCAACTTCCAAGATAAAGGATATCTTAGTTGAAAAAAAGGATAAAAGGTTCCTCTACAAAAACAGTGAAATTTGATTTCGAAATTGTTGCGAACTGAGGAGTTCTACCTATGCCAATTTTGCCAAACCGCATAGATTATCTGGTTAATGCCCCTAACAGATGGTAGGTACCCTAAGTTCTAGCCATGCCAAACCTTGGTCAACGTCAATGTCATGAGGGTAAAGTTCTTGACTCTACCGAAACAAAAGTTACAGTATTCGTTTTCTGTCCCAACTCCGCCAACCCCACATTTAAACTCACACCCGAGTGTTGTAACGTTACTCTGGCCAGCGGTGGTTAGAGGAGGAGCCAAAAGATTTTTTTTTTCTTTTTTCTTTTAGCCTTGTGTCATTGTGTGAGTCGCAATTCTTTAAATTTTCCTCCTTCAAGTCTACACCAGAAAAAAGTGTGTATGTTAGAGTGACTAACATAAACGAGAGACGGTGAGACGACAACCGGCGAATACATGGAGAGGGCGAGTCGAGGACGGAACCCTAGCCGCCGCCGCCGCCCTCCCCGTCCCTCCGCCCTCCTCGCCGCCGCCGGCGGCGGCGACGAGGCTTCTCCTTCCGCGCGCCGCCCGCCCCTTTCTTCTCCCCTTGTGGTCGTCCGGCCATGGCGGCCGGCCTTCCTCCTCGTTGCCGGCCAGATCCACGCAGAGGTGGGCTGGCTGAGCGCGGTGGAGGCCGGATCTGGTCGATGGCTGCCCTCCCCGGTCCCTGTCCGACCTCGCCGCCCTCGAAGCGGCTTCTCCCTCGCGGCACCGTCTCCTGTTCCTCTCCCCTCTCGCCGCGGCGCGGGCGCGGCTGGAGGAGCCCGAGCTGGCGCGGGTGCGCGCCGCCGAGTTGCAAGAAGGCAGGAGCGGCTCGCCGACGAGAAGTGGCGGTTGAAGGTCTCGGTCGTGGCTGTGCAGCGCCGGTCTCGGTCGTCCCCCTTCTTAGGCTGTGGTCGCCAGTCCCGTGTGGTGGATCCCGCGTGGCTTCCGGTGCGCCGTCGATGAGTGCGACGACGCGCTGCACCAGTGGAAGCTACGCGCACTACAGGAGGAGGCCGCCAGGGAGCTGCTGGCGCGGGCGCCCTTCCACCGGCGCGTGGCACACGCCATCGCGACCCTCCTCGCGCTCACCCGCGGCGTCAACGACGAGGTCGCCCGGGCCTGCACCGCCGTGCAGAGGTTCGAGCGTCTGGTCGATGGCTCCGCCGAGTTCGGCAGCGCGTCCTCGCGGAGGTGCGGCTGGGTGAGCCCCGTCATTCGGAAGCTTGGCAAGAAACACGCGAATCATAATCTTCTGCATGGTGGTCCGATCTCTGGAAGTCCGATGGAGAATTGGGAGGAAAACAAGCCTCGCCGTGGATACGCCTTTTTCTTCCCGGTCATCTACGTTCTAGCTCTCCATGGCCTCTTCCTACCTCTACTCCCAAATCCGGCGCGCTCGGTCGCTGATCCGTGGGGGAGTAGCGGGTGGTCAGTTGGGATGGAGTTTTTGGTTGGATTGCGGTTGGTCCGGCGAGGGCACGAGGCAAGCCCAACGCCATGGCAGGCAAAACTCTCTCTTTCGTGGTCGTGCTGCCCGCCTGCTCGGGGCTCCTCACAGCCTGCTGGATCAGCTCGCTTGCGTGCTAGATCCGTGTGAAGGTGGCCGCATCCTGACCAATGCAGTCTGTAAAAGATCAGTGTTTCTTCCATTACAGTATCCTCATGTGAAGCACCGTGTTCTTCGATGAAGAAGTTGGTATACATACGATGCTTGAGTAGGTCGCGCTTTGATTCAACCACACGCCCAATATGATCAACCTGTGGCCGCCGAAGAAGAATTATTCAGACTTAACGGCAGGTCAATTCAAGATTTTGTCTTCTGTACCTCTCAAAAGGCGGTTATTGCATGGTGCACAGTTGGGTGTAGTGAAGACTTGGAAACAATGCCTCATTCAACATTTGACAAGTTTTAAATGATGTCTTTTCCTAAGTCTGAATGTATCTGTGAAGAGCATATGGTCCGGCAATATTTTTTAGATGATGCAGTATACCATGTATAGAAGTAGCAACAGCTGATAGCTAGTAAGACAACCACATGACCGACTTTGCCTTTAAAACAGATGAAAGTTGAGGTGGGCAGAGTTCGGGAAGGAGGATGGGGATTGCGGCGGCTGGTTTTGGTCGCGGCTTGGGGACCGTTGTGCATTGTCTCGTCATCCCGTCACTGTCCTTCCCCTCCCTACACCCGGCAGCGACGCCTCCCTCTCCCTCCCCTCCTTTGGTCGTGGTCGCTGAGAGGGCCTTTGTGTCAGTGGTATGGCGTCGCATTGTCCGTGCCCGCATTCCGTACTATGGCACCACTTCTCTCCCTCCTTCGGTTGTGGTCGCTCGGTATGCGCTCTGGCGACAATGATGTCTTGCGGTGGACGTTCCGGCCCGGACGGTGGGCGAGCTCAAGGTGGCGGTCGGATCTTTCATATCTGGTCGAGGGCGAGGGGCGCATGGCCGTGGTCGCTTGGTCATATGGGAGTGGTCGCTTGGTCGTATGGTCGATTGGTCGCTTGGTCGTGGTCGATTGGTCGTAAGGTCGTGGTCGCTTGGTCATGGTCGCTGTCGTCGAAATCACCCTGTCCTTTCCTTACCTCCTTGTCTCTCCTCTTGGTCGTGTTGCTCCGAACACAGTGGATGCAAGGCAGTGGGTTTGGTCACTTTGTGGATGGTGGCTGTGCTGATTTGCATGTTGACGACTGACTAAAGCTCGTCGTCGCCGGCCGTGAACCTTCCAATGTCGTGTGCTGTCATGGCAATATCATGCCTGTTATTGACTCTGATATTTTGATATCACTATTCTGGTGCTGTGAAAGGCATCAGCTGATTGACGAGGTTGCTTGGTGCCATCTGTAAAGACGATGGACACATGTCGTTTCTTGGAACCCGGTGTCGAATTGTGCATCGTCTGTATGACGATTGATGTTGCTCGCCGCCGCCCTCCCCTACCCCTTTCCTCGTCGTCGTTGGGGCGGAGCATCGGATCTCGTGGTCGTGGTCACCGTTGCTTGGATGAGGATTCTTGTGGTCGTCATCGCCTGTTATGGTCGTGGTCGCTTGGTCGTGGTTGTGGCCGTTGTCCCCTAGTCGTGGTCGCTTGGTCGGGGTTGTAGTCGTCGTCCCTTGGTCGTGGTCGCTTGGTTGTGGCTGTGGTCGCCATCCTCTGGTCGCGGTTGTAGTCGCCGTCCAGTGTCGGTCGTGGTCATCGTCGCCTGGTTATGGTCGTGGTCGCTAGGTCGTGGTTGTGGTCCTTGTCCCGTGGCTGCGGTCGCTTGGTGGAGCTATGGTCGCCGTCCCCTGATCGTGGTTGTGGTCGCCGTTCTCTGGTCGTGGTTGTGGTCGTTTGGTCGGGATTGTGGTCGTCGTCTCGTGGTTGTGGTTGTTTGGTCGTGGTTGTGGTCGCCTGGTGCTTATCATCGCCGATGCCGAAATCTCCCTGGCCCTACCTCGCCTCCCCTCTCCCTTCTTGGTTGTGATGCCCCGAGCACCTCTCTGTCAGCCAAATCGGCGTGCTTAGCCTGATTGCGATCGGATTCACATAAGGGCTGCTAGAGGTCTTGGTCATGGCCTCAGCTCTTGTACGGTGCGCCAGTGGCGCGGAGCTCCTCACGACACTGATCCCGCCATGGTCACGAAGTACGATGCCTTGCATTTGACCTCTGGGGCTTGGGGCAAGGTACACGAACGGGGCAGTGAAGGGGTTGTCAAGGGTGAGCGCCAACCGCGCACGCCGGCTGTCTCTCCTCCATCTGCTGATGGATTCATGAAAATGGGTCGTGAAGCTATGACGGATTATGTCGTGAGGTAGACGGTGGACTCCCCAATTTCTGTTCTAAGTAACGAGCGGTGGGGGTGATCAAGGGGTCTTCGTTGAGGATTCTTCCCATCCGAAGCTGAACGTGGTCTGGGTTTTCACCTGTTGAATATTTTTTTGGAGGAATACTTGAATTTCATGGCTGCTTAGGCGAGCCTTATCACAAGCAATGAATATTGAGCTGCAGGTTATGGTCGCGCAGAAGGGTGTCCAAGGTTCTTCATCCAGGTTCCCACTCTTTGTCAGACTCGTCGCGTGGTGGCTTCGAAGGATAGCAACAAGAGGGTCTTCGATCTCAATGTTCTTCAACCGGTCACTCTAGCTCAGGAAATAATAGACTACAGGCCAATTTTGTTCCTTCATTGGACGACATGCCTTTGGTGGACTGGTGGGTGCAGGCCCGCAAAAGAGTGAACAAGGATACTAGACAGGGGTTCGGCACACTGGTAATTTGGTCGCATGGAGGCTGTGGAAAGAAAGGAACAAAAGGATACATGAATTCCATGCCCTTCAACCGGTCGCACTCGCTCAAGAAATCATCGACGGAGCTAAACTTTGGACGATGACGTGTTACTCCAAGCTTAGGAAGTTGTTTTCTCCGCGTCTAGGATGGGTTTAAACCCCAGGGGCTTTGTTTCCCTTACTTGCTTGTTTTCCTAGCTTGTTTGGTTGCTTTCTTTTGTAATGTAATTTCTTGTTTTCTTGTGTATGGTCGCTTGTAACTTCTTCGTGATTGGGTTTTGCTGGATCCCCTAGGAGGTCTAGCCCTAGTCACGAAGTAACAATTTCTTCTTCTTCTTAATGAAAAACGTGCTCCGCACGTCTCAAAAAACCCCCCACATTTTTGTGTGAAGGGGTCTAAATGTGGCGCGTTTTTGTCATCAAACCAACTTGGGCACGTGTGTGCCACAATTTCGACATGCAAATTTGACCAACAATCGATTAGTTGTTTCGCTTGCCAACCTTTCTATCACTGGACCCATCTATCGGTGATAATATTCCCGCCATCTTGCGCAATAGTGGTACATAGCACGCCAAATTTTGCAATTGCCAGTGTGTATCTTGGTAAGTTCAGAACTCCTATCTGGGTCCAATACATAGAAGCCCAAAAATACAAGTCAGACATCAGCCCAGCCCAAGTAGTTCATCATTTTGCTTTGGTTAGCTGGTCAAACACTCAAACGAGTCCAGCTACCAGCCGAATTGACCTCTAACTTTCAGCCCAACTGCCCAAGCAATCCAATAGTTTATCTGAACAATCCGCAGTTTTACTCCCTCGTATGGTTATCCATTTTGTGTTTTTACTCCCTCATATTTGCAATATATTATTTATTTATTATTATCTTAAACACATCATGTGGTCAAGAACAAAAGATCCCTCGAGTCCTCCCATGTGTCGCCTGTGGTTAAAAAACGCTTAAGATTGCAGCTGATGACGAGATGCTGGGGTGAGCTCGGATGTTGCCTCACCCATCGCGGCATCACTGGAGGGGCGCAGCGAAAAACAGCATCTTTTTTGCTCCTGCAGCCACGATATGCCGATCTGGATTGAGACTTCCATTTCTGAGTAGGGTCAGTTTTGTTCAGACATGAGACATCCAGCATTCCCGCACCTCCCAGTATGGGATGGCATTACCGTCTGTCTGCATCGAGGAGTAGCAATCAACAGCTGCCCATGATGTTCCTGATGCTTTAAGAGCGTCTTTAAAAATAGAGGTAGTGCTAACTCTTCACTTCATCTAAGAGTCAGCTTAAGAGTTCACTCTGTCTCTAAATTAATGAGTGGTCTCGCATGTCATCAACCCAGTAAATACTAGAGGCTGTCTCTTAAGGAAGAGTTAGCTCTCCTCTTTCTCCTTTTTTTCTCTCCTCCACGTAGGACAAAATCCTACATGAACTAACTCTTAGCTCCCCTTTGAGGACGCTCTAAGGAAAAAAAAACTTAGAAGAGTAGGCCGACAGCTGCTGCCATGCTCCCAGGGCCTGGGATTCAGGATACTGGCCTGATCTCAGGGCAGGTTCAATAGACCAGACAAGTGTTTGTCTCAAGGGCTTTTTATATTATCTTCAGACCAGCATAGAGACAGATTTCTACAACAAGTTGTGTGCTCACCGTCCTCCCAAATTTATTTTCTATTCATTTGGACCCACTCGTCATACACACCCTCTGTTTTCTTCTCATTTTTCTTCACATGGCAGGACACATGCAAAGTCTTAAGGCGCGTGTTCAAACGGTCGCATTCTGCGTCCATAAGCTCCCTTCCCTCTCTCATCCTGCTCATCTGAAAATCTGACATAATCTGACTTGTTGGTCGTATCGCCCCTTGTTGGGCTTGCTCTCAAGCAACGTATGACATCCACATCCACATCCACATGAGTTGTTCAGCATCCCGGCATGGCGGGGTCGGGGTCCTCTGCTGTAGTAGTCAAAGTTCAGAGCGCAAGCTACAGTAATCTGTGAGAGGGTGAACAAAACTCTGAATTAAACACTAGCAAACAGTAGTCCGAGTTACTGTGCCGGTGATCTTTTCTTTTCAACGTATACTGTAGCAGTTTCTCTCGGCCATCCGTTTTTGATCCGACCATGCAAACTTGACGCTAATTGTAATCACTGTAGCTCCTCTGCATTGAGACCTTGAATGCAGAGGATCTCAAGCCGGCATGGCGGCATCCAGCTCAGAGAAATGTCTGGTCTCAATTCTTTGAATAAAGAATGAGTACGCAAAGTCGAATACAGCGCTTCATCTCGCGCAAAGCCAATGAAAGAAAGATACAGATACACACGGTACAAGCTACTCAAATCAACAGCCAGGGAGGCATAATCTATACACACTTGCGATCGCTCCCCGGGCAGGAACTCGCTAGGTGATCAAGAGGGGCTGTAAATTAAGCCAGCCTCTGAATTAATTCTAAAACATATTTCGACGCACGAAGGAATGATGATCGCGATGCCGAACGCTCCGATCAAATCAATCCAGGCGGAGCCCGGCGAGGTCGTCGACGTAGCTCCTGGGGCGCGGCACGGGCGGGCCGGCGGCGGCGACGACGACGGCTGCCGCGTCGGTCAGCGCGTCGTCGTCGTCCTCACCGATGCCGCTGAAGAATGGGTCCTGCAGGAGCTCGGCCGCCGTGGGCCGGTTCCGCGGCTGGCCGATGCAGCGCTCGATGAAGGCGCGCAGCTCGGGGTCCTTGAGCCGCTTGAGCGCCGCGGGCGGGACGCCGCGGGTGACGTTGTGGAAGATCTGCACGACGCTGCCGCACTCGGCGTAGGGCACCTCCCGCGTGACCATCTCCAGCACGCACATCCCGTACGAGTAGATGTCCACCGACTCGGTGTACGTCTCCGTGTACAGCTCCGGCGCCATGAACTCCGGCGTGCCGAGGATGGTGTGCGCCACGTGCGTCTTGTCCACGATCGCCGCCAGCCCGAGGTCGCCGATCTTGACCTGCGCCGGCACGTGACGCGGCGTTAGCAAGTAATTAAGCCCCAGCTCAAAACCAACAGGCACACGGAAGCGCCATCAACAATCTAACAGCTAGTAGGAGTAAGCCAGTAGGAGCACGACGGGCGCGGCAAGCAAGCAACGCGTGCGGAATCTGGCGACGCCCGCCCGCGCCAGGACGGCGCTTGCTTGCTACTCCAACTGCAATATCTCGCTGAATTAATGAGATGGCGATATATGGATGTGAATTAGCGTAACGAAATTAAAGTGCGGCACCCCAGCGTGCATCACTCGGGCCGCGTCTCCTTTATTCCAAAGGCGCAGCTAGCTCATCACACAGGCTGTGACAGGCATATCTTAGGATCGTATTCTTGAGGCGCTTTTGGGCCTCTGTACGCGGAGAGCAACAGCTCGTCACAGAAAAGAAGCGGAAAAAGGTAACTTAAAGTGCTCGCCACTAATCCCTCTAGCTAGTGCCCTAATGCCCGGGTCGGTGTACATATGTCAAGTTAGCTAGCAATGCAGCATCAACAACCAACAAACTGGGCCGGTTCAAAAATTAAAAAACTCGATTAATCCAATCCATATCCTATTCCTCCCATTAATAAATACTAAATTTTCGACCTAGCTAGTGTTTGATCCCTAATTGAATCGATTGAACAGGAACATGCACAAATTAATCTGAATGAATGCATCCTAAATCAGATAATTTGCGGTAATACAAATCAAGCAAGGGGTAAATCATTAGCAATTGAGGAGGACGGACGACGGGGGATTGATCGGAAGGGGGCGATTGGTGGTACGGACCTGGCCATTGTTGCCGTTGATGAAGACGTTGCTGCAGTTGAGGTCGCGGTGGATGATACACGGGTCATGGGTGTGAAGGTGGTCGAGCCCTTCCAGGATCTGCCTCGCCCACTTCTTGAGCGCCTTGACGGAGACGTGGCGGTGTCGCTGGCGGTACTCGCGGAGGCTCCCGGAGGTGCAGACCTCGGTGATGAAGTTGAGCACGCCGGCGTCGCGGTCGAGCCACACCTTGTGGAACCCGATGATGTGGCGGTGGTGGAGCGAGCGGAGGAGGCGCACCTCGGCGTGGAGCCGATCCACCATCCCGGGGTCGCGGTCGGCCAGCGCGCGCAGCCGCACGCGGTTCCACGCCACCTCGATGCCTTCCTCCTGGTCGAAGCCCCGGTACACCTTCTTCACGGAGCCCAGGCCCAGGACGTCGGCGTAGCGACCGAACCGCCCCGTCGGGTCCACCTCCTCGAACGCCTCCTCCCCGCCCTGCTGGTCGCGCTGCTCCACCGCCATCGAGATCCTTCCTTTCCCCGGCCTGATCAGATGCTGCTGCGGCGGCGTCGGGTCGGGAGAGGCAAACCAGCCACGCGACGCGGTGGGGTGCGAACGCGGGAGAGGCGGCCGGGCGCGGCGCGGAGAGGCGGGGAGGGGGAGGGGAGAGCGGACCGTTGCGAGCGGCGCGGCTATATATAGCGTGAGGGGATAGGGACGAGGAGAGGAGGAGGCCGGAGGCGGAGTTGGTTGGGTCGCGGCGCGGTGGGCGCGAGGTGACTGGTCGTGTTGTTGTACCGCGTCGTGCAGTGCCCGCCTGCACCAGGCGTTACCGACACGGGAGGAGGAAAGGCCGCCCGGGGGGTACACGGACCGGTGATGTATTGTATTTCCTATACTACTCTACTATACTACGGCGCATGTGTTGTGCACGTAATTGGGAGGCTTTTGACCAGGCTTCCGGGACCCGCCGGGCTCGCTAGCTGCTGGGCCACGTCGAACGCCGATGACGTGGAATGGAGTTTTCTGAAGTCGTCGCGTGGACTAGCCGGGTGAGTGAGAGGGAGAGGGAGTCTACGTGGCTGCGGCTTCCCTGTAGCCGCACTGTGAGGCGATCCGTGTGGCCGCACACGTGGAAGCTATCCGGCAAACCCACCATCGTGAAACCCGCCAGTTGAAATTTTTTTTGCCCCGCAGCCTAACGCCAATACAGACGCATCATAGCAACGTGCTCCCCTACTGCAGCATCGACAGGAAGCAGAAGAAGACCATCGGAGAGATGGAGGAGTTCATGCAAGCCCTCCAGGTGCCAGCCTCTCATCTTCTTCCCATCCATTGTGCTTTCTTTCCTTTTCCCTTTTCTAGTCGATTCAATGTTTGAGGCTTTGATTTTTACAGCAGTAGATCGAGGTCAGTAGCAGGGATGTCGATTCCGGCAGCCGGTTTTTCACCATCTCCAAGTTCGATTCTGGCGGCGTTGAGTTCAATTTTGAAGTGAAGGATTTGGAAGCTTGCATTTCCTCGCTGAATCTGAGATGATGACGGCATCATTTGGCCTGGCGTTAGGCTGCAAAGGAAAAGAATTCAGCTGGCGGGTTTCTCGGATGGTGGATTTGACGGAGGCCACATGGATCGCCCCACAGCGCAGCCACAGGGAAGCCGCAGCCAGTCTACGTAGGCAAAGAGCCAAAGAGGACCCACTGGCAGCCCAGCTGGCATCATCTTATTGGTTCAATGGCTGCAACAAATATTTACGGAGCTGGACTAAAAAATATAGTTATCTGAAACCAATGAATTATATTGGATAAAAATAGTTTTGTATCTTTTTTTTTAAGTAAAGAACTTCCATTAAACCAGGTTTGTCAACAGAATCGCGTGCAACCGATGACAATACAGTTAGGGAGATTGATTGCAATGAAGTCATTTTTCACGTAGTACTCGCACCCTAAACTGCAAGGGCATTGATTTTTCTTGGATTGCTGCGTTTTATTGTTCTAAAGTTTGGTCATTCACGGGCTACTTCAGGTTGTGAAAAGGAGGGGGTTCTCTGCGATTTTTCTGAAGTGGTGGGGGGGGGGGGGGTAGGGGGGCATGAGCCCCAGCTATGCTGAGAGAGAGAGAGAGAGAGAGAGAGAGAGAGAGAGAGAGAGAGAGAGAGAGAGAGAGAGAGAGTTGGGATGCATGTTTCTTTCTCAAACGAAAAAAGAGAGAAAGGAAAAAAGTTAAGATACACATTACAAATTTGCCAGTTGCTCTCCCTTTATTCACACGCTTCTGCTAGACTTGAAGCATAGGTTCAAGTTATCTTAATCACTTATCTACTTTCTACAGACCCCACAAACTTTACAAAAGCAATGGTTGTGTTGCACACTAAAGAACTATACATGTCGTCTTGCAGAATTTGAATCGAACACTTCATTTGTCTTGTCTAACAAAATACAATGACAGAAAAGGGTCACATACGCACTCTTAAATTAGTTGGGGAAAAAAGAAAAGGGATAAAACATGGATATAAAACAAAGGGTAAAGTGATACTGTGAAGAAGGTTAAGAGTAATTAGGCTCTTAAAGCTAGATCAAAGAATTCAATCGGAAATCCCAACTAATCCTATCAGCACCCAGATTCGATCGCAGTCGTTGTCCTTTCTTTTTGACACGATAACTCGCTCATTTACTCCTATTTACGACTTGATTCAGCAAAATCGCAAACTGATAAAGTTGCAACAAAAGCTGGAAATGTTGATGATGCAGTACGAGAGCTCGGTGTGGAACTCTGGGGGATCTTGAGAAGACCATAAAGAGAGCAAAAAGAGGCCCTCGAAGAAGCAGTCCATGTCCTTTGATGCTTTGACCAACATAGGTCCTACCAACAGCGGAGCTCGGGGGGGGGGGGGGGGGGGGGGGCATGGCCCTTCTTCCTCAACTTCCTAAATTTTACAGGGGATATACTCCTCTATAGACCATAAGAATAGCAAGTAAGGGGCATCGAAAGGCAACACATGGCCGTAAAGAATAAAGAACGCGTAACGTCAACGATGAACTGCTACGCATCGGGAGCCAGGTCCAAAGCCGAGACCCGGTTGTTACATTGAATGGTGGAGAAAACTAGCATCCTCGCACCAAATTCCATGCATGAACGATCCGATGGTTCCCTGTTCTACTCTAAAAGTCAACAAATGCTTATATTTTGGAATGGAAGTAATACGATGACAGCCCAACATGTCGTATGCCTGGCCCGGTTCGTATTTTGTGACAGCCAGCATGCCAAGCGCCAACAAGACCAAGCACTTCTTCAGAGACAGGAGGTAGGTGAATCTCTGGACCGCTTCCTCTCCTTGTTCCCGCCGCCACCAGCGAGATGGCCCCACCGTTCTGCAGCGACGATATTGGCAAGGGACTTTAGGAGTAGTATAGTAGTAGTTGCATTTGCATACTCATAGAAGTACTGTTCATCATGTGCGTATGAGTATATAGCATTCCAGTCATGGTACTCTCTAGGAGCAAAGGTGGAGGTGGGTGGCCATGCCCCCCCCCCCGTTTCGAAATTTCCTTAAGTGAACAATGCTTTTTCAGCAGCTAAGTACTCCCTCCGTCCCAATTTATTTAGCATTCTAGCTATGTTTCTGGATGTCTGGGTTCATAGAATGTTCTATGAATCTGGATAGACATGTTTTTCAGATCCATAGAATGTTCCATTAACCTGGTAAATAGCCAGAATGCCAATTATTCTGGTAAAATAGGCAAGTTTAGTGTAAATATAGGTTTATCTCTTAACTTGCCCCCCCCCCCCCCCCCCCCCCCCCTCTCCTCTAATATCATTCAAGCTCCGCCATTGTGTAGGAGTGTAAGTCTGCATTTGCATGACTCTTGACAGTTCGTCAGTATAAAATTGTATCCCAACATGTAAATAGTAGCCCAACATTCGGTTGGTTATAACAAAGTTATACACGTTTGCATGAACAAGATTTTCTACTCTGAATTTTTTTGTTGTAAGACTAAAACTTGTTATTTCTCCTCTACCTTAATAAAAGGCGGAGCACCTGCCATGTTTTCGTCGGAAGAAGAAGAAGAAGAAGAAGAAGAAGAAGAAGTGTCTGCATTTGTGGACTCAAAATTTGCAGGGAATTAAACACAATATTAAAACTTGGGACTAAAGTTTACGTTGAACCTTGAATCCTTAACATTGCATGTTTGCTACGCAGCATATATACTGGGAACAACATTAATCCTCTTGTGCGTAAACTAATCAAATAAACATTATAAAGGTTCAAAGAAAACCAACAAAGTCATGAGACTGTAGATGAATTGATAGACATAGATTGGTCTCCTATAGATAGATGACGATGAATCATCATTCATTCTCTCAACTTATGTCATCAGGTTATGAACGTCCATGTGAAGAATAATAATACAAAAAAGGCTTACATAAATAAGTGCAGCCGCATTTGATTCATAAGTATATATGTTTTTTTGTACACTTAAGTAGGCTTATACAAATAAGAGGTTCCAGGAAATAAGTGAATACGTCTATGTGACTTATTCACGGTTTCATTAATCATCTTGTAGATTCAGGTGAAACCAATAGCTAAATTCGTAATTCATATAAAATACATTACTTGAAAATTTTAAGTGTTGATGGCACTTTCTTTTTTTTGCAAACTCAATTGATTTCAGCACTTTCACAAAACAACGCCTCCCTATGCATTTATGCTGGATGGTTTGTTGACTCATTTGATTCACACACATGTTGACTCAGGTGACTCAGGCTGACCTCGATGAGTTCAGGTGACTCAGGTGTCTTCAAATCCACTAATGATCAAATCTAACAATGAGGCATATCAACAATCACATTCGTGCATTATAGGTTGATTGCACAAATCATTATCGATAACCATCATCCTTCTACAAAACGACCAAGGGGAGGGTCTGTTGAGGCAACAACACGATTATTCAGTCAGTACCCACACAATTCAGGCAGCTTGGATTGGCACAGCTCTAACAAGTCACAATGCGCAGCATAAATTATGAGTTCTCCTGGTTGATGCACGAGCTATTAGATGCGAGGCAGCGGTATCCGACGGGAGAATTCGGATTCGGATTCACGGCCAACTTCCAACATAGGCACGCGACCGCGCTGCTTATTGGCCGGCAAACTGTCAATTTTTTTTTTTTTTTTTTTTTTTTTTTTTTTTTTTTTGAGATTACACAGTACAACTCAGACACTCACAACGCACGCACACTCACCCCTATGAACGCACATACGCAAACCCTACCCCTATGAGCATCTTCGAAGACTGAGCCGGCAAATTCTCCAGATTCCCGAAGTCACCACTGGCGCCTCGCTGTCGACGGCCACGTCGCCTACCGCTGAAAGCACAAATGCCGTTAAATCCTAGAAAATTCGCTCCCACCGGGAGTCGAACCCAGGACCTCAAAGGTGCTACTCGGGAGCCTTAACCACTAGGCCAAGGCCCTTTTCACTGGCAACCTGTCATGTGGCCCGACTAATTGCCTCATGATGCCTTCATGGTATCACTAATTTTGTTTGTTGTTTTTCATATAGCATGTTTTAAATGAAGCTCATATTTTGCATGCCCTGTTCACTGATATTTTGTTAGAATTTTCGGCGCATTGCTAAAAGTCATGAGGATGGGAGCAAGAAAAACAAGAACAGAGTGTTAGACCAATATATTCTGCCAATGCATTTTGATCGTCATTGGTCTACGCCTGTGTAACACCCAAGCCCGTTTGTAGTCTGATAGTAGTGGTTTCGGCCCAAGTGGCCCAGAAGTGAAGTGAAATTGTGGGAATAGTCCCACATTGATTGTTTAGGTGGGTAAAAGTCAACATATAACCCTCGTTGGTTTCAAGCATAGCACCTCCGGGTTAACTCTTTTACACGAAACGAGGACGAAAGCGTAATAAGGGTGCTATGTGCATGCGCGTGCTCGCCCCACGTGGGGGCCCGTTTGTAGCCTGTTAGTAGTGGTTTCGGCCCAAATGGCCCAGAAGTGAAGTGAAGTTATGGGAATAGTCCCACGTTGGTTGTTTAGGTAGGTGAGGGTCAACATATAACCCTTGTTGGTTTCAAACATAGCACCTCCGGGTTAACCCTTTTACACGTAGCGAGGACGAATAAACAATCAAATGTTCAGTGATACAATTTACACAGAAGTGTCTGCATTTACAGACCCAAATTTGATCAGTTTCGTCAGTTACCATCCTTCTTTCAGCATCATGTTCTTCTCCAGAATATACTTGCCCTCTTTGTACTTCTGGTCTTCATTATAAGCTTTCTCCTGCACTCAATGAGCAGGTTATTAAACACGATATTATTAACAAAGATTACAGAAAAACAACAACATCCGCAGGGAAAAACTTTAAAAGAAAACTTCAGATGGAACACATTTTCTTGTTCCTACGCGCTTATGTGCTCATGTTCAGTGACAGTTCAACTAGAGGCATCATCCATGCTTCGTCCGATTGACATGAAAATGGCAAAGTACAAAGTACTAGGCAAACTTTTGCTTCCAAAGATAACAATGAACTCATTATAGCATAACAATTTGCCATGTCACACAGAAAAAACATAGGCAAAATAACAACAATTTACCTGCTATGGCAAAAAAATTTTTTGGAAGAATAAGTAAGGCATTGCTCTTCAACTTGGTAAATTAGCAATTATTGTTCTTGATTAATTTAAGTATGAGTAAGTGGTTAACAATTAATCTAAGTATGAATAAGTGGCCTAAATTGGTAATTGTCCTTGCTTAATCAGGATTGGAGCATGTTCTTGATTAATCTAAGTAAGAATAAAGCTCAGGACTAAAGTTTACGTTGAAGCTTGAATCCTTAACATTGCCTGTTTGCTTCGCAGCGTAGATACTAGGAACATCATTCATCCTCTCGTGCGTAAACTAATCAAATAAACATTATAAAAGGTTCAAGGAAAACCCACAAAGTCATGAGACTGTAGTTCAATTGACAAACATGGATTTACTAAATAGTCTCCTACAGATGGCAATGATTCATCATTCATCCTCTCAACTGAGATCAAGTTATGAACATCCAAGTGAAGAATAAAAAAGGCTTAGATCAAAAAGTGCAGCCACATTTGATTCAAATTTTCCCCTCAAGGCTTATCAATTAAGGCATGCATAAGTTTATATTCTTTTGTACACTAAAGTAGGATTATACAAAGAAGAGGTTCCAGGAAATAAGTACCTATGGTCAGGTGAAACCGTGAATCAGTCTATGTGACATGTATGCACTCTTAAATAACAAATAGTCCATTCTAACAACATTGCAGTTAAAGTTGTCCTCTAAAAGTGCTCTGATCGCGCGTAACAGCCTATTATGCATGATGCAACCGAAAATGCCTAACATATATCTTGATTCGAAACAGATTCATGATATTCAAGCAATTGCTCAATCAGAACATCAAGCCAAGTATAACTTACAGGACGTTGTTAGGACATATAAGAACATTTTTGACCACCTGTCTTCTTTAAGCAACCTAAATTGTAGTTTCAATGAACAATACAGTAAACAAATGAACAGCTGGTAACTTACATATCTCCAGCCAAGCCGTCGTTGGCAGCAGCTACAGTAGATATCGTTCACTGTATGCAATCCAGTCATGAGATAGCGATCCTCGTTGGGACCAAGGCTCACGTTCACCCTGGATTCAACATTGACCCCAGATTATAACATGTAAACAAGAATTGGAAAAAACCTGAGTTATTCAA
Organism: Eragrostis curvula; assembly: GCA_007726485.1. Classification (NCBI taxonomy): domain Eukaryota; kingdom Viridiplantae; phylum Streptophyta; class Magnoliopsida; order Poales; family Poaceae; genus Eragrostis; species Eragrostis curvula. Next base: position 8,789,629 of record CM017442.1, read on the forward strand.
ATATATGAAATATTATATATGATATGAATCATTCTGTAATTTGGAATTTTGAAACCATCAAGGTACACATTGGATTGCTTTGATCAGGTGAGACCAATATCTAACTTCGTAATTCATATTAAAATATATTTAATTGAAAGTTTTAAGTGTTGATGACATTTTTTTTACAAACTCAATTGATTTCATTCCTTTCACAAAACAGTGCCTCCACATTTGGCTGCTAGATCAGGTGAAACGGGTAGCTAAATTCATTCATATAAATTACATCTACTTGAGAAATTTTAAATGTGGATGGCTTTTATTTTTACAAAATTCAATCAATTTCAATCCATTCACAAAACAATACCTCCATATGCATTCACACTGGATGATTGGTTAGAGTTTAAGCACCAAAGAGCAGAAAATGACACAAGCATTGATCCCTGATCTCGATCGAATGGTCCTAATCAAGCTCTCTCTCTAGTCATAATGGAGTGTTCATATACATTACCAATTAAGAATGGCCTTGTCAATTATTGTTCGAAAAAAAAAAGAATGGCCTTGTCAACCATGTGCAATCTGTTATGAAGTTTTGACTACTTACTCTCTGGACCCACAATTAACCCAACATCAGCAGTTTCTAAACATGTTGACCATTAGTCCAAAACGACATACCACTCTACCTAAATTCAAACACCAGGTACAAAAGATCAGGAACAAGAGACAAAATATCAATTCATGTAATCGTGAATGTTGCATAAGTCATTTGATTCACATCTATGACGAATCAATGATGCTAGAACCACAGCATATATACTCCTCAACGTATACTATGAATCAAAACAAACAATGTGACATATCAACAATTACATTCACGTATTTTAGGTTGATTGAACGAATTATTACTGATAACCATCCTCCTCCTACCGAAGCGATTATTCAGTCAGTATCCACACAATTCAGACAGCTTGGATTGGCACAGCTCTAATAAGTAACAATGCACAGCATAAGTCACCAGTCCTCATGTTGATGTACCGGCTACTAGCTCTGTGTTCGTACAACAAGAAGACGCTAAGCTATTCCAGAGCAGGCACATTGCAAGCATTGCGCAATCCACACTCAGAAAACCGCAGCAAATCAAAGGGGGAAGGGAACAGGGAGATAGCTCAGCTCACACGCTGTCGAAGAGGTAGGCGCGGCCGTGTCGGCCGCGGAATTCCTTGGACACGATGGCGTCCCGCGACGCGGAGTCCACCCCGCAGAACTTGCACTTGAACACCTTGGGCCCCGGCAGCGACTCCACGAACAGCAGCCCCATCGCCGCCGGCAACCTCCCCCAGCGAACACAGACCTCCAACCTCCGCACGAGATTCCCCGGATCAAGCCCAGCAACCCTTCAAAATGAGGCGAAATCCTGTCACCACATCAAATCCCGCACCGCCCGGACGGGAGGCTGGTGCGGCGCCCGATCGCCATCGGCAGTGGAGGGATCGGCTCGGCGGCGGCTGCTCCTGCTCCTCGTCGACGGCGCGGGGGAATGGGGGCGGAGACCGCGACGGGATTTGGTCGGGGAGGTTGGGGCGTTGGGTTGGGAAAGCGGAGGCGACGAGGACGGTAAATGGGTGGATGGCTCGGTCCTCTCTGGGCTTCTTTTCTGGGTGGTTTTTCGTCGTCCTTTTTCTCCCGCGATGCCGCGACCACGAATTTATAGAGGCCGATGGAAATGGACGGGTGATGCCATGATGGCTTCATGGTTGGGTAGTGGAGGTGGTGGTGGTGCCGTTGCGTGCGAGATCATCGGAAGAAGGAAGTCAGTCAAGCAACGGGCCCGTGCGAAACAGGGGATAAATGCCTCGGTTTTTGCCGGACGAGGCGAAGAGCAACGAGTGCGTTCGGTTTTTGAACGCACTCGAGCGTGCTTCTCGTTTTTTATTTTCTTTGAGCTAATCGAGCGTGCTTCTCGTGATCTCGTCTTTCGGAAAAGAAAAAACGTGCCTTCGCGTACTTTTTTTTTTTAATATTACACAGTACAACTCAGACACTCACAACGCACGCATACTCACCCCTATGAATGTACATACGCAAACCCTACCCCTATGAGCATCTTCGAAGACTGAGCCGGCAAATTCTCCAGATTCCCGAAGTCACCGCTGACGCCTCGTTGTCGACGGCCTCGTCGAATACCGCTGAAAGCACAAATACCGTTAAATTCTAGAAAATTCGCTCCCACCGGAAGTCGAACCCCGGACCTCCTTGTCGACGTGCCTTCGCGTACTGACGAAATGATTTTGCGATTGCGCGTGCGTAGATGGGCAGGCCGGGCCCTCACATGATTTGAGTGGGCCTTGTCAGTTGTGGGGTGAAGTATGGGCGCGCGCACGCACGACCCTGGCACGATTTGGACCCTCTGAGAAGAGTTGTGGCAGCCCAAGGCATTTATCCCCTGTTTCAAGAAAACAAACCGGCTGATGGACGAGGCGAAGAGCAACGAGTGCCTGGGCGGCTGGGCCTCTAGTCAGAGCATCGTGAATCAGCCGGTTTGTTTTCTTGAATCAGAGATCTTTTCTTTTCTCACGATATTAATAATCAGATACACTTTGCATGCCATCATTGTCTTTAAACCAATTTAGCTGTAGAGTGCAATAGCAATTATAAAATCAAAAACAAATCTAGAACAACAAATACTGTTGTTAATCGTACAGTATTTAGTAAGCCTGAAACTTGGTGGCAATTGCATCCCTGATAGTCTTTAAAAAATTCTAAGAACGTGTTCATTGTTGTTGTGAGGTGGTTAGACAATCTGCAGCGGTGCCGCTATCCCCGACCTCCAGGTCGTTTTAGCGTAAAACCGAGCTGCAGCGGAGGACGCTAAAGCAACCGCTACCGTAGCGGTCGCTCCCGTGAACGCCAAACCTGGCGGGATAGCGAGCTCCCACTATACACAGCGCGGGCCCACCTCGGACGCAGAGACGGCGGACACCAACTGCTTCGCGCCTCCTCTGCTGCCGCACCCTCACGAGCCGCCGCCGGGAAAGATCGACGTCGGGGAGAGTGAACAAATCGAATCGAGCCACCAAGAACAAATCAAGCATAAATCGAGATTAAATCGAGTAGAAATCTAGCACAATCCGCCGCAGCCACCAAGAACAGAGAAAGGAGAGTGGAACAAATCGAGCACAAATCCGCTGGCGCCGACGCGCGCGTGGACGCGGTGAGGATCCTGGCCACCGTGGCGCCGGAGCTGGTGGTCTTACCTCACCGAGGAAGGCGGTGACTCGGGTGAGAAGCGGGGGATCCGCCGCCTCCCCTCGACGCGCCCGCCTCCGCCTCCACGCTCCAGGTCGAGGTGCTCCCACACGCCGTCCAGAAGCAGGATGCCCGCGGCCTGCGCCTGCTCCGTGGGCGCGTCGCGGAGCCCGAGCACAGCCACGACCTTCCTCTGGAGCTTGGCCACCGTGCAGTCCCGGATGGACGCCACATCGTCCTGCGCCTCCTGCACGCGCCGCATCCACGCGCGCACTGGATCCGACGCCGCCGCCACCGCATCGTGGCCCAGCAGCTCTGCGCGCAGCCGCAGCAGGGCCTCCACCGTGTCGGACAGCTCCTTGACGCGCCAGCTGCAGCTCCATTCCTCCTGCTCCGACCAGCAGCGTGGATGAGGGAGGGGGTAGGGCCGGCGGCGCCTCCACGCGCCGCTGCGCGAGCCCGAGGGAGGGATGAGGGGGAGGGAGGAGGGGCCATCGGCGCGAGGGGAGGGAGGTGGGGCAGCGGCGCAGGACGGGAGGAGGGCCGGCGAGGGGAGGGAGGGAGGGGAGTGGCCGGCGGCGTGCGATGGGAGGGAGGGGAGGAGAGACCGAGAGAGGAGAGACGAGAGAGTTCGAGGCGTCGGGTAGTTGATATTTTGAATAAAATATAATTTAATTGGTATAGAGGTTGAGATATAGAGGTTGCTAGTTGCGGAAAAAAGAGATATAGAGATGAGAATCTTGATGACCATGACAAAATATTTTTTTTAAAGGTTGAAAATAGAAGTTCACCGGTTGATAGTCTTAGCTCTTAAAAGAATGCCTCGCCCCGGTCTGACACTCACGTATCACTAACAACCAAATATGCTGTGATCATTATTGACAAAAAGCATGGAAGCAAATCTAGTGACACTCTGAATTTCCATCATTTGCAGCTGCTCACGATCTGAGCTTCCCGACACTGGCGTGTGCAGATATTCCAGGATCGGCTCGTTTAACCAACAGTAGAAACATGCGTCAACGTGCAGCTCCTGCATTGACCTCCAGGCTCCGATTTACAGCCACTGTTGTTCACATTCAATTCCAAGCTGATGGAGGGCCACTCTGACAGGCATCCCATGCAGAATTTATCACACGCATTTATCTCGTTCGCGACATCACCGGATTCACCACTTGTCCAACGCACACGAAAATCTCACCACTCACTGCCGGCGTGGCCCACTGAAGCTCTGGACCCACCCCTCAGCCGGACATCCAACGCGAGTTTGTTGTGTCCGGAAGAGCCAGCCCTGCGGCCAGCCAGGTCGCTGTCTGCACTCCCCTGCCCCCGGATCCCACCACCACCGGTTTCGTGCTGCGGTTGTTCACACACCCACGCCACGCTTGCTCACCGGTTGATAGTCTTAGCTCTTAAAAGAATGCCTCGCCCCGGTCTGACACTCACGTATCACTAACAACCAAATATGCTGTGATCATTATTGACAAAAAGCATGGAAGCAAATCTAGTGACACTCTGAATTTCCATCATTTGCAGCTGCTCACGATCTGAGCTTCCCGACACTGGCGTGTGCAGATATTCCAGGATCGGCTCGTTTAACCACAGTAGAAACATGCGTCAACGTGCAGCTCCTGCATTGACCTCCAGGCTCCGATTTACAGCCACTGTTGTTCACATTCAATTCCAAGCTGATGGAGGGCCACTCTGACAGGCATCCCATGCAGAATTTATCACACGCATTTATCTCGTTCGCGACATCACCGGATTCACCACTTGTCCAACGCACACGAAAATCTCACCACTCACTGCCGGCGTGGCCCACTGAAGCTCTGGACCCACCCCTCAGCCGGACATCCAACGCGAGTTTGTTGTGTCCGGAAGAGCCAGCCCTGCGGCCAGCCAGGTCGCTGTCTGCACTCTCCTGCCCCCGGATCCCACCACCACCGGTTTCGTGCTGCGGTTGTTCACACACCCACGCCACGCTTGCTCAGCTTCCGCCGGTCCGAACTCGCGAGCCCAGCCTCGCAATTTCGCGCACAAGCCAGGGGCAGAAACGACAATTCGCGCGAACCGATTAATTAAGTCAACACTTGCCACAGCCTCCCACCCCACGCTACCTCAGCTATCGGACGGGGCCACTCTCCCGAAACTGCCCCTCCCACCATCGCCTCCAAAACCACCAGTCACACCACCCCCTCCTCTCCCTCTCTCTCGTCCCCTTCACTCAGACCTCGCCACAGCCCGCGCCAATGGCCGATTCGCCAAACCCTAGCTCCGGGGACCTCTCCGCCGGTGGCGGAGGCTCGCCGGAGAAGCCTGCCCCGACGGATCGGCGCGTTGCGGCGCTCGCCGGCGCCGGCGCGAGGTACAAGGCCATGTCCCCCGCGCGGCTGCCGATCTCGCGGGAGCCCTGCCTCACCATCCCGGCCGGGTTCAGCCCCTCCGCCTTGCTCGAGTCCCCCGTCCTCCTCACCAACTTCAAGGTAATTCCTGACGAACCGCAGCTCTCACCGCTCCACCTGTTGGTACAGTGGGATCTGTGAAATTCCGCGGCTCCCGTGTCATGCTGAGGTTTGATTCGGGTCGGGGAAAGAGGGATTCCGATGCGCATTAGCATTATGCTCTAGGTCACGAGACATTTGCGCGGGTGGGATTGGCTCGTGGCGCTGGAATAATGCGCTTTTGCCTCGCGCTTTCGCATTTCCGGTGGTGCTATGCGGCTTCTGGAGCCGCCTTTACGCGGGGTTCTCGGGGATATGGTTGTTTTTGCTCTGTTTCTCCTTTTGGGGCGTCCCTGCGCCGTCTATTCGGTGGTGCGTAGTGAGGGGGATACCTGTAGCTTGTGCGTGTGGGGGGAATTATTCTGTCCGGCACACACTTGGTGGCTTGGAGAACAAATCATCACTTGGCATTTCTCTTGTGCGGCCTTTAAAGGGCCTTATTTAAGGAAACGTCTGTTCAGCCTCAGCGCTCGTGCGGCATTGTACTGCTCGTGTGCCAAGGGATGGTACGCTTCTATCCAAAAACACCATAGTTGTACAGCCTTGGGTTATTTGTCGCAGTTTCATCGTTATTGCTTCTTGCCATTGGTTTTAGGGAGTTGTATTTTTTTTGTCCTGATGCGTCTAGCTGACAACCCACAAGCTGAAATGGCCTTGCTTGGTGAGCTTGGAGTGCTTGATTAAAGCTTCATAATTAGGAGTATCTGCTTATTATTAATGTTCTTCTCCTTGATTCTTTTTCCAACCGAAAGATGCTTGCAAACATATTCTAAACACATGAAAAACTGATGAAGTTAGCATTCGTTTCACTTGCGTTTCTAAGGCATTATGTCGTCACGGCTTGAATACTGTATGAACTTTAACAGAACTGCTTTGAACAAATGCTTTGCAGTCTGTAAGAGTGAGCGTTGTTGCACACTAAATGATGTTTAGGAGTTTGTAGAGTTTTACCCTGCTGGCCTGCTTGACAAGTAATCAAAAACATTTTCCATCTAGGTTGAACCCTCTCCAACGACTGGTACTCTGAGCATGGCCGCGATCATCAACAAGAGCACTCATATGGATATATTGCCTTCACCTAGGGATAATTCTGTTGGTAATGGCCATGAAGATGGGGGTTCTCGTGATTTTGAGTTCAAGCCTCACCTTAATTCATCTGCGCAATCAGTGGTATGGAACAATTATTGGTTTGATTACTTTTGTTGTTATTCTTAGCTTCATTTCATATTTTCATGAACTAAAGATGGTGTCAGATGAATTCTGACTTTCCTTCTGTGCTGCTTTTTTGTTGGAAGTGATAACTTAATTCTGGCTTCAGATGTGCTAGAGCTCTCAAATATTAGATATGGTTAACTTTTAATTGATTAGTGCACATAGGTGTCAGCCCAAATTTTTTTGTGGTTTGAAATGTCAATGCCAATGTTATCTTGGATTTTCTGGAAATGGAAGAATTAGGTAAGATTAGAAAACTGGCCTAGACCTCACGCTAACTTTTGATCTACAAGGTGACTGGAGGCAGCCATCCAGTGTGCAGCCTTTTTAAAAAAAGGAGATAAATACCATTTGTGAGCGTTTGACAACATGATTTGGATAAATGATATGATTTGGATACAGTGGGGTTGCCAACCTAAAATAAGTATTGTATTGGAACACAGGATGTATGTATCCTGTGATCCCGGCAGTTAGTATATATATGTTCATACAATGAGAGAACAGTGAAAATGTTCCTAGTATGCTTACGAATTTATGGCAAGCCTTTGAGATCAGAATCCGTTCACACAAAGTGTAAAACACAAATTTGTGTTTATATTTTGACCTTAGGGTTTTCACATGATTTTTTGTTGGTATCCTGTATCCATTGGGTTTAATATTTCCTTGACTGCATTCCTGCGTTGAAAGACCTGAACTGAATATACTTGAACTCTGGTGCTCCAGGATGGTATCATAATATGGGACACAACTTTAATTTCAACATTAAGGAAGTTATAATATTTTTTCTAGTCAGCGAGTTACTCTTTGTAATTTGTCTATTCACATGTGCTGAAGTTTCTTGTGTAACAGATATAATTATGAAAGAAAAACTGGTTACGTATTTACTATTTAGTGTGACCTTCCTATGCTTGTTTGCTGTCTTTCTTGTTCTTGTTGTATGGATAATTTTGCATTTCATAAACAGCACACTTTTGTACTGCAGGCTCCCGGTATCAACGATCCAAAACATCATGACACTTCTATGCAAAACCACAGCCTGAATCATGTCTCATCGTCTGGCAATTTGTTGACTGATACTAAACCTCTAGGTTCTCGGGAGTCAACTCACACAGTGAATGGTTCAAGTGGTCCAAACCAACCTGTTGCAATGGTTGGTCCGTCTGACAACATGCCTCCAGAAGTTGGTACGTCAGAGTTGCACCAGATGAATAGCTCGGAGAATGCTGTGCAGGAGACACAGCCTGAAAATGTACCTGAAAAATCAGCAGAGGATGGCTATAACTGGCGCAAATATGGACAGAAGCATGTCAAGGGAAGTGAAAACCCTAGAAGTTATTACAAGTGCACTCATCCTAATTGTGAAGTAAAAAAGCTATTAGAGCGATCAATTGATGGTCAGATTACTGAAGTTGTTTATAAAGGGCGTCATAATCACCCTAAGCCCCAGCCAAATAGGAGGTTAGCGGCTGGTGCAGTTCCTTCAAGCCAGGGTGAAGAAAGATATGATGGTGTCGCAACTGCTGAAGGTTAGTGTGCTGTTGACTTGCAAAGTTATATTAGGTCCCTCCATCCCTGTGGCTTGTTACTTCACATTGTCCATAACAATTTCTAGTCTTGCAAGTTGACAGATATCAGCAGCAGTGATTTAAAGTGTTGTTTGTATGCGCTTGCTTTTTAAGTTACTTCTTATGAATGTTTTAACTGTGGTAAAAGATAAATGCATCAAGTCCGAATCAAGGAATGCCTTAACCTACAATAATCATTTGATAGTGAGATTATATTGGGCCAGTCTAGATATCAAATGAAATAACCGGTACTTCAAATATTTTTCATGGCATTTTGCTAGGTCTCATTTTTCTGTTATTATGCAGACAAGTCTTCAAATGGCATTTCCAACCTCTGTAACTCAGTAAACTCCGCTGGCATGATCGAGCCTGTTCCGGGTCCAGCTAGTGATGATGACATCGATGCTGGAGGTGGAAGACCTTACCCTGGTGACGATGCTAACGAGGATGATGATTTGGATTCAAAACGCAGGTAAACACATGGCTTGAACTTGGTACTCCCCAAAGATCCGATTTTGTGTTAATATTTTGATCCACAACCGTGAAATCAGGAAAATGGAATCTGCCGGTATCGATGCTGCTTTGATGGGTAAACCGAATCGCGAACCCCGTGTTGTTGTACAAACTGTTAGTGAGGTTGACATCTTGGATGATGGTTATCGCTGGCGCAAGTATGGGCAGAAAGTAGTGAAAGGAAACCCCAATCCTCGGTCAGTTCTTATTCTGTCAATTTTTCCCTTTTGTTTGTCTATTCTCTGGTCATGTTTTATTGTAATCAATTATTTCCACACCTGTGACATCTGGTTGATGACCTGTCTTGCTGTTGCTGGTATATTTCTATTTTTGAAAGGATATGTTTGGTTAGGATTTATCCCTCTTTTTTTTTTCAAAGTGGTCCATGGTATATGCCCCCTGAGATTATGCATTATTTTTTTCCCTGTAATTTTGGCAGTTCAATATGTATTGACTTGTAGTTCAAAGAGTATCCTTTTATGATGGTTTGGTTTAAGGCCTACAGTTGCCACTTTGTTCTTGTCTGTTGAAGGAACGCTACTAAAATTTGGTAGCGCTGATAATACTTGCATGCATCTAGTTTGCTGTCCGAAAAATTGGATAAACTCCGTTTTGGGACGTAGGGAAAACAAAATGTAGGAATGTGATGTCGAAGTGAAATCACATATGAATGACTCAAACTAGAGAAGAGAGGCATGTACTCCACGGGAAAGGCATATGAACTCCTAAGTGCAGCCATGGCTCTAGTTTGTTTTTCGGCTAGATGTCGGTCGATTTGTGTACAGTCATATAATTCCAAGTTTTCATGCACATTAACTCGGCGAATTTGTGCACAACTAAGCAAACCCTTGTGTGCATGCATGTATACCTGTCCTTGCCCTTGGTTATTCGGGAGGTTTGGATTTTAAGTTATTTGGCTTCTGAAATGGGTTGATGCATTCTTATTTTGACAAGCTGCACTTCAATACGTTCTTTGGGATGCATTTTCTAAAAAAAAAATACTAAATAAGCAAGATATGACATCTATTAGGCAGTTCATTTGATATATGGATTTCTGTTCTTGACTGCAGGAGTTACTACAAGTGCACACACACCGGATGCCCTGTCAGGAAGCATGTTGAGAGAGCATCTCATGATCCAAAGTCAGTGATAACAACATATGAAGGAAAACATAACCACGAAGTCCCTGCTTCCAGGAATGCAAGCCATGAGATGTCTGCAGCTCCCATGAAGACTGCTGTGCATCCTATTAACAGCAATATGGCAAGTCTTGGTGGCATGATGAGAGCATGTGAAGCAAGGGCATTCGCCAATCAATATTCTCAAGCAGCCGAAAGCGACACTATCAGTCTTGACCTTGGTGTCGGTATCAGCCCAAACCACAGTGATGCGACAAACCAAATGCAGAGTTCTGTTGCAGATCCGATGCAGTATCAAATGCAATCCATGGCTCCTGTGTACAATAGCATGGGACTTCAGGGAATGCCAGTGCAAACAGCACATGGAAATGCAGCTAATGGTTTATATGGTTCCAGAGAAGAAAAGGGAAGTGAAGGATTTACTTTCAAAGCCGCACCTTTAGACCGTTCATCTAACTTATGCTATAGTAGTGCTGGTAATTTAGTGATGGGTCCATGAGTCTACTGATGGTTATACCTCCAAGAATCATATATTACCGGTGCTCCGTGTGAAGATCTCTGATGCTCTGTGTGAAGATCTCTGAGCTGCGTATCATTTACACATATTTGAATCGGAGGCACTTAAGATAATACCAGTGGGCTGCAGCGATTACTCATGAGATCTTTGGGGGTTTGGAAGTTCTCGTTGTATGACGCTTGAGCCCGACAATTCGTTGTACAGTGAACTCATTATGATTAATTAGATTACTAGAATTTGGTCGTGTAAACTTCTTTCTGTACTGGAATATGGGATAGAGCGGGTGGCAAAGCTTTGTTATCTCCGGCATATGAACAATGCCAGTTTGATATTCATATGGAATGAAATATATCATTTCACAGTAATTTTCCTTCAATTTCACGACGCATGGTGCCTTCCGCTAGTCAAAGTCTGTTCGATTCTTCTATTCGTACTGAATTTTCTGATGATGTTGAGCACTACCACTAACCAAGACATTCCAAGGTCAGTTAAAGGGTCTCTTATAGTTAAAAGAGGGTAGGTGGGGAGACCTTTATGATGTGAGATCAGATTCATCATCAAGATGCAACAAGATTGTCAAAGCACAACTGATTTAACTGAAACATATACTCTCAAACTTGTACTACATCTCATCAAACTATTCAGGCTGGCAGTGATTGCCGTTACAACATTAGGTTATAGGTATTCTACCCCCCACCCCAGTATCGCCCGTAGCTTCCTACAGTTCTGGTGTTCAACCAGCGTCACATAAGACTCTTCGTCAGATCACATTACATTTCAACACTAGTGCCAAGCGGACGAAACCACCAGGGGCCTGTTCTTCCACCCGAGGAAGAGCGCCCCGTCTCTCTCTAAGAGCTTGTAATCGGGCGAGTAGCTCTGCAGCAAAGTCTTGATCGTGGCATTCACCAGCGCACTAAGCGGGGACGGTCTGAACCCAGCCATCGTCAGCCGCGCCTTCCACTTCCCGAAGAGCTCGTGCCGCTCCACCCTCTCCTCGCCTTCGCAGGCGACCAGGTTCACGATCTCCCTCGCCAGGCAGTGCTGCTCCATGTTGATCCGCTCCTTGTGGTCCCGGGCCAGAGCAAGGTCGATGGACTCGAAGATGGCCGTGTAGTAGTCGAGCGTCTCCGCGAACCGCTGCACAAAGGGGGCAGTGTTGGTGTTGGACTCCTGCTCGACGAGGGTGAGCACCTTGGGCGCAAGGCTCTTCACCAGCCTCAGGATCCGGTCCCGGTGGTTCTCCGTGCTCACGGTCTCGTCAGGAATGTGGTGCAGCTCCAGTGTGAAGTTCACAGCGACGGCCTCACCAGGGATAATGCCGAGGTGCTCCACTTCAATATCATTGCCGGAGATAGCAACAGCATGGAATTCAAAGGGCACCTTGCACATGGCTGCAATTTGTGACAGCCTCTTTCCAACCAACTCCAGTCCACCGCCTCGGGCATAAGCTGAGAATGAATCATCAATGCCTGTGATCCTCACGAATGGAGGTCCACCAGGCCTGGCTGCAAGAGCCTGGAGGAGAGAGATCCACTGAGCTCCTTGAGCGATATGGAAGTCAATAATATGGATCCTGTCTTCTCCCTTGACAGCCTCTGCAATTGCGCCGTTCGCTGACATGTAGCCAAACTTGAAGTAGGGGCAGGCCTCATACAGGAAATGCATGTAGGACAGGAGTTCAGCACCCTTTGGCTCTTTACACTTCAAAGCTTTGTAGATCGAGTTGCCGGAGGCAGCAAGCCTGGCAACAAGACCTTCCACCATGTAGGCTCCCAACCTCTCCAGTGGCTCACCAGACACTGAAACCATTTTCCTCAACTCCGGAATCATCAAATTGATCGCAAAGTTGTTGTTCTCTTCCACTGCTCTAGCACAGGCAATCAGCAGCTCCTTCAAGTTGCCTCTGGGCATGCTCATCATGTGTACCCACTCCTCGGGTTCCAAAGAAAGTTGGTTTGCGACAGAAATCTCAAGGCTATTGACTGCCTCTAAGTCTGTCCCAAGCATTGCCGCCTCAAGATCCTTCAGTTTTTGCTTGAGATCATTAGGGTCCTCAGTGACACACGAAGCGCTTACTGGAGATCCGTTGCCGTTGGTTGAACCAGAGTGACTGTCTTCCTGAGACAGCGGGCTGCCACTCCCAGTAGTAAGACTGTGACCGGAGGGAGAATCATGTCTCATACAACCAGAACCTGCAGAGGAGTCCAATGTGTACTGCTGATGAGTCTCATGGCTATCCGAACCAGAATCTGGTGAATGAGACTTCATGTTGTAATGATGCTGAGGTACAACATGGTTGTCGGAAGCTGACTGATATGGATGGCAAAGATGCTGCGAGTTGCCAGAATATAGGAATTGCTTTGGAGTCTGCCTTGGTACATTACCAAAGGGGTGCACCATACGGGAAGTTGGTGTATCAGCCATCCTGGTCCAGTAGAGTCCAATGAACTAAAACTTCAAGTTATCAAGTGCTTCTGGTGTGACAAGCATGTCCAGTATAAAATCAAATTGACAGTACACCCGGATCAAACAAAACCTGCAACAGGAGAATAACGAATATGAGAACAAACACAGATCTATGTATAAGTAAAACTGGTATGAAGAAGCTTGATTGTGAAATGTGACAGCCAAACACAGCCTTTTCGGTTACAAGAGTAAATTTGGTTTGTTAACTTCATAAAGATAAGCACTCACAGAAGGTCCCAAACATCTCGAGTTGAGAAGTTATTTCACAGGAAACAGATCAAGAAATTCTACAGTAAGTATACATTACATGGAACATTTCAAGTCACAGATTAGGGCACTCCTAAAAGTGTCAGATGGCAAATTTGCCAAACATGATGGAAGGAAAACATAAACCAACAATAGACAGGAAAGGGAAGATACTCCTCATTTCCATAGATCAGTTCTCTTTATTAAGTATCCTCCCATAAAGGATTCCTTACTTAAACAACATAAATCTACTTAATCCATGCTAATTCTGAAAGCCATGACAAATCATTCTAGTTAGCCTGATCAGAAAATGAAGGTTGTGAAGGCCAAATGACTTGGTTGTTAACATTAGCTGATAAAAGTGGAACCAAATGAAAAGAACAGATGCTGTCTTGTTGGATAACAAGCTCTATAAACACACCAAATGAAAAATTGCAACCCTGAAGGAAGCACTTTGGGTCCAACGACAATCCTGAAATCCTCAACTAGATTTGCCTTGAAACAGAACAAAAATGAAGACTGAGGCACCGCAGTAATCTTGCAAGTACCACTACCACCAACTATTTGTGCATTCCTACAGACATAAAGGGAACGCAGGAGGATGTTGTAACGCTGACCAAAGAAAGGCTCCGATTTTGCGTCATGGTCGGCAATGGACACTGTATAAGCTTGGAATTAAAGTACTTATACTAACATAGTACTAGCAAACTAATACCCATCGTATGACTAGTCAACAAAACAGATGCTGTAGGTGGGTCATAAAAAAGTATTACTACTACTACCCTACAACTCCTGGGTCAAACCACCCGCACAAGGAGTTTGACCCGTCGTTGAACCACTAACCGCACAAAATTTCATTTATCCTCTTAAAAAATGGGGAAACGCGTCGGTCAAAAGATGCAGATCTGCCTCGTTCAGTCGCAGATCAAGAGATCTACGTACTAACCACCACTCGTGTGCAGCGTGCTCGTCCTGAGACCTAACTAGTTGACTACTACTGCGTCTCAAAGCACAAAAAATCCCCATAGCACAAGCACGGCCATGTCCTGCTACCTGCTTGTAGGCAGAAAGCTACTACTCCGGCGGTACTGAGTACTACTAGATAGTACTGCGGCGGTACTGAGTGTTGCATGACCCTGTCGCTCTTTCTTGCAAATATGCAGACAAATGACGATTAATTCATAAACCAACAAAAGGTTGTTTTAGAGCAGCTTCTTTCTGTTCCTACAGTTCCATACACTGGTCACAACAGGAGTAACTCAGCGCAGAGCTCAGATCGATTCACACAAACCACTGATTACATGCAAAAACTAAGAGCCCCCTTGCGAGGCAAACCATGACTGAGGATAACAAAAACAGAACAGAGCAAAATCAGCGGCTGAGGCTTCACGCTTGAAACAAGCAGAAGACGGGAGCTCCAAAGCCCGAAGCCATTTCGAGCACCAGCGACGCGCGAACCAGACCTACCAGCTACCCAAGAACACCGGCAAGGCAAGGCGAGAAGGAGAGAAGCGAGCAAGTACCTCTCCCGTGCTCCGGCTGGACCTCCTCCTTCGCGCGCGCCCTGCTCGGATCCTTCAGCTCGACGCGGCTCCGTAGAAGAGACGGAGAACGAACAAGTAGTGCGCGGTAGCTGGGGGAGGAGAAGAGAGGAGAGGAGGCAGGCAGCTGGTGGTGGCCCGGGGGAGTGGGATGTTTCCGCCGAGGGAGTGGGGGGTATGGGGAATTTTCCGGGTGGCGCTGCCGCTATTTCTACCCGCGCGGCGCCCCCGTCGCGTGGCGCCGTCCCTGCCCCGTGCGCGTCGCCCGCGGTCCAATCCCCTCATCGTGAGGCGTGACGCGCGCGCGGGCCCCGGCGCTGTGTTCAAACCGCGTCGTAGTAGTCGGGTGCCGGGCACCACGCATGCACACGCAGACGCTGGCACGGCACGCACTCGCACACCACTGGTGCGGCACCACGCAGGCAATGAGGCTGTTGTAAAACTCTTAATTGGGCCAGGCCCACCTTCTAGAAGAAGGAGTCCTGTTCATATGGGCTGCTTTATCGAATCCAGGCCCAACACGAAGTTAGGGTTCCCCCCTTATATATAGTTGAGGAGACCCCCCTGTACCTGACACCAAAATTTCGCAATAAAGAATTTCGTCTCCTCTATTCCAGTTTTACTTTTTGTTATCTGTCGTGATCTACGTGCCGTCGTTCCGCCGATAACCTAACACGTTATCAGCACGCTCTACGAGAAATTCGCCCAGCAGTTCGGTGAACCACGATGTCTGACCTCGTGAAGAGAGACTTTGAAGTCTTGACTCCTCATGGAAGCAACTACCTGTCATGGGCACTTGATGCGGAGATCCTCCTAAGCAGCAAAGATCTTTTGAAGACCGTTCTGCCTAAGGTGGGAGACACTGCCGCAACAGACGTGGAGAAGGCGCAGGCTTTGCATTTCTTGCGCCACCACTTAAGTGCTACTCTGAAGAGTGAATACATGACAGAACGTGATCCAAAAGTCTTGTGGGACTCATTGAAGAAACGCTTTGAGCAGATTGAAAATGTCTTACTCCCCAAGGTTGAGCGTGAATGGCAAAACCTACGCTACCAAGACTACAAGACTGTGGAGGATTACAACACCAAGCTTTATGGGATTGTCACACGCATGAAGCTTTGTAGCAAAGAGCTTACACAAAAGGATCTTATTAACAAGACCCTCTCCACCTTTCACCCTAAGTTCACTCATGTGAGCCGCCAGTACAAGAAGGAGAATTATGAAACCTATGTCGCCCTGAGTAATGCATTGCAGCAAGATCAGGGGGAGGACGAATTGATCATGGAGAATCATAAGAATCGTCCTACTGGCTCATTGGCACCGCATGAAGCGAATGCCGTCTCCTTCAATAAGAAGAAGAAGAACAAGAATAACAAGGGTAAAGGTGCTCCCAAAGCTACACCAAATGCACCCCCGAAGGTTCAAAACAAACCTAATGCTTTTAAGAAGAACGCAAAAGGGAAGTCAAAGAAGACACCTTCAGGGGGAGCGTATGGTGAACAAGATCAGGATTGCTATAGGTGTGGTATGCATGGCCATTGGTCCAAAATATGTGAAACACCACAGAAGTATGTTGACATGTACAAAGACCTCAAAAAGAAGCTCGCGCAGCATTAGGCTAACTTTGTTGAAGGCACGCAGCCAACAACAAAGGCACCAATGGACCATGCAACACCAAGCAAATCCTCTGACCTGGAGTTGGACAATGATCTCATGGATGAAGAGGAAGATGTGCATGGAGATTCTGCGTAGTCATGAAGACTATTAAGAATTACTTAGTTATCTTTTTGTAATAGGAGTGAAATAAGTTTAAATTCCTCGAAGGAATTAGTTCGTTTATGTAATCTCTCGAAGAGAAGACATTTGCTTTGAATAAATCAGTTTGTGAAGTTTGTCATTGATTACTCTCTTTGTTTATACATTTCTTATGTATGAATTACAGCATTGTGGAGGAAAATGACTATGGATGAGGAGCTCTGTCTCGTAGACAGTTGCACCACTGCTACTATTCTAAGGGACACTTGCTATTTCCAGACACTTCGAAAGTATACTGGAAATATTCTTACTGTTATTGGCAATAACAATAAGATTGTTGGCACAGGAAGGGCCACATTTGTCCTACCAAATGGTACGCAATTAACAATCCAAGAAGCATTACTTTATCCGGATTCAACCCGGACATTGTTAAGCTTTAAGGATATACGAAGAAATGGGTTTCACGTAGAAACCAATGACGATGGAGGTGAAGAACGTCTTATCATAACCAAGAAAGAAGGCAATAAGAAGACCACTATTGAAAGTTGTCCGTCAGTCAAAGAAGGCTTGTACTATACGTACATTAAGCCAAACAAAGAATTTGCTACGTTCAAGACTATCTTTACCAATCAAGAAGCATATAGATTATGGCATGACCGTCTTGGTCACCCTGGCCTTAATATGATGCAAAGAATTACGAAGAATGCAACGGGGCATAATTTGAAGACAAAAGATTTCCCAAATCAAGCAGATTTCTTGTGCATTGCATGCGCAAAGGGGAAGCTTATTACTCGCCCCTCGCAGCTTAAGATTCAAGCAGAATCTATGCCATTCCTTGAACGAATTCAAGGTGATATATGCGGACCAATTAGTCCCTTATCAGGGCATTTCCGCTATTTCATGGTGTTAATAGACGCTTCCTCGAAGTGGAGCCATGTATGTCTATTATCTACTAGAAACCATGCATTTGCACGATTGACTGCCCAGATCATACAATTGAAGACACATTCCAGATCATAGAATCAAATCCATTCGAATGGATAATGCTGGAGAATTTAAATCAAAGGTATTTGATGATTATTGTATGAGTATGGGCATCAAAGTGGAACACTCCGTACCACACGTGCATACACAAAATGGTCTTGCAGAATCATTAATCAAGAGGATCAAATTGATCGCTCGACCATTGTTACAGAATTGCTTATTGCCCACCTCTTGTTGGGGGCATGCGGTGTTGCATGCAGCAGCACTTATCCAATTACGACCATCTGCTACACATGAAGAATCACCATTAGCATTGGTGCGTGGTAGAATACCAAATGTTTCCCATTTACGGAGATTTGGATGTGCTGTATACATTCCAATCCCTCCACCTCAGCGAACTGCTATGGGCGCACAACGGAAACTCGCAGTTTACGTTGGATATGACAGTCCGTCCATAATCAAGTACTTAGAACCCTCCACTGGAGATTTGCATACTGCAAGGTTCGCTGATTGTATCTTCAATGAAGATCATTTCCCGGCATTAGGGGGAGGAAAGTATCTCTCTAGAGAAGAATGCCGGCAAATAGATTGGGATGCTAAAGGAATCCTAGGAATGGATCCTCGCACTAAAGAAGCTGAACTCGAAGTTCAGAATATACTCCACTTACAGAGAGTTGCTAATGAATTGTCTGAAGCTTTCACCAATACAAGAGACATTGTGAAGTCTCATATACCGGCTGTAAATGCTCCTGAAAGAATAGAAATCCCATTCGAAGAGGATGAATATATGGAATTCCAACCTTCTTCCATAAAGGCAACGAATGCTCGGAAGAGGGGGAGTGAACCGGTTACAAGGGCACCCAAGAAGCCTAGAGTACAAGCTCAAGCTAAAGCTCCTAGGAGACGTCCTGCGGAGAGGAAGCCTAAGCAAACTGCTCAAAAGAAAACCAAAGAAGGTGAAAGTGATCCACATGAAGTGGTGAGACTTGAAGAATTAAACCCAAGTGAGAATACGCATGAATCTCACGAAGGGATACCGGAAATTCCTGACTTCAATGTATCCATTGATAATGAGGATCAAGGAAATGAAAACTCAACGAATTATGTTGAGACGGGAGTGGTATATAATAGAAAGACGCTTGAAGTCAATACATACTTTGCTGAAACGATTGCAACACAAATTGATTTGGAATCTGAACCAAAATCAATGAAGGAATGCAAGAAGCGTCCTGATTGGCCAAAGTGGAAAGATGCAATCTGTGCAGAGTTAAACTCGCTAAAGAAAAGAGAGGTGTTTGGTAGTGTAAACCTTACACCAACTGGCATTAAACCAGTGGGTCACAAATGGGTGTTTGTCCGGAAGAGAAATGCTCAAAATGAAGTGACTAGATATAAGGCGAGACTCGTAGCGCAAGGTTTCACGCAGAGACCTGGCATTGACTACGAAGAAACCTACTCTCCTGTAATGGATGGAATTACATTCCGGTATTTGATCTCAATGGCGGTGAATATGAATTTGCAGATGCGACTTATGGATGTGGTCACAGCATATCTATATGGAACATTAGATACAGAAATCTATATGAAAGTTCCAGAAGGTATTAAAGTCCCAAATGAAGATGACCGCAAATTATATAGTGTCAAATTACAGAAGTCGCTATATGGTTTGAAACAATCAGGGAGAATGTGGTACAACAAGCTCAGTACATTTCTCTTGGAAAAGGGATTTGTGAAGAATGAAGATTGTCCTTGTGTATTCATAAAGAAATCAGAGAAAGGCTTTTGCATAATCTCTGTTTATGTTGATGACTTGAACATCATTGGTACTACCAATGAAATTGAAGAGACTTGCTCATACTTGAAGACTGAATTTGAAATGAAAGACTTGGGCAAGACTACATATTGTTTAGGTTTGCAACTTGAACATACTCCTGAAGGGGTACTCTTGCACCAATCAAACTATACCAAGAAGGTATTAGAGAGATTTAATATGCACGAAGCATATCCACTCCGATCACCTATGGTGGTGAGATCCCTTGATATAGATCAAGATCCTTTTAGACCGAAGCAGGAAGATGAGGAATTATTGGGACCTCAATATCCATACCTCAGTGCCATTGGAGCCTTGATGTACCTTGCGAATGGTACAAGGCCCGACATAGCTTTTGCTGTTAATCTACTTGCAAGATATAGCTCAGCACCAACTCGAAGGCATTGGAATGGCATCAAGCAAATCCTCCGATATTTGAGAGGAACTGAAGACCTTGGATTATTTTTCAAGAAGAATGGGGAATTAACCCTTGTGGGTTATGTTGATGCTGGATATTTATCTGATCCACATAAATCAATATCTCAGACGGGATATGTGTTTTTATTTGGAGGAACTGCAATTTCGTGGAAGTCAACGAAGCAAACATTGGTTGCTACATCGACAAATTACTCGGAGATCATCGCATTGTTTGAAGCTGCAAAGGAGTGCGCCTGGCTCAGGAGGATGACAAGCCATATAATGAAGACCAGTGGAGTGGCGTATACTCCATCCCCTACAATTATCTATGAAGATAATAAAGCTTGTATTGCACAAGTACAATCGGGATACGTAAAGTCAAACAGGACAAAGCATATGTTACCTAAATTCTTCCACACGCATGAAATGCAAGAGCAGGGAGAGATTTTAGTAACACATGTCCGATCTTGTGACAATCTTGCAGATATGTTCACAAAGGCCTTACCTTCCCGCACTCTCGAAGAGTGTCGGCGTGGTATTGGCATGAGAAGACTTAGAGAAGTGCTTGGAACAGGGGGAGAACTTCCCTAAGTACATCACATTCCCGAACTAAATGAGTTATCTCGAAGATAATTCATATCAGTCATAAAGATTGATAAACATTAATCATGAAGATTAAAAACATTGCACTCTTTTTCCCTTATGAGTTTTTCACATGAAGTTTTCTCAATAAGGTTTTTAACGAGACAATGTGTGCATACAAGTGGTGGTAATATGTGCTCTTTTCTCCAATTTTTCCCACTGGTTTTTTAGGAGTTTTTATGAGGCATACTTATCACGGTAAAGAGCCCAAGGGGGAGTGTTGTAAAACTCTTAATTGGGCCAGGCCCACCTTCTAGAAGAAGGAGTCCTGGTCCATATGGGCTGCTTTATCGAATCCAGGCCCAACACGAAGTTAGGGTTCCCCCCTTATATATAGTTGAGGAGACCCCCCTGTACCTGACACCAAAATTTCGCAATAAAGAATTTCGTCTCCTCTATTCCAGTTTTACTTTTTGTTATCTGTCGTGATCTACGTGCCGTCGTTCCGCCGATAACCTAACAGAGGCAAGGCAGGACCGCGCCGCGACCCGCGACGACAGGAAAAAATCTGCGGAGCCGAGCGCGCTGCACGCCGCTCGTTGCCGAGTGCCCCGGAACCAGCGTGCTCCCGCACGTCGCGACCTGCTGCTGCCGCCGTCGCGAGATAAAGCGGGAGGGGTCAGAGCAGGGGAGTTGCGGGTCGCGTTCGCCGATCAGTCCCCCCCTTGACGCACGAGTAGCAGTAGGATTTTTTTTTTTCACTGTAAAACAATCTCCTCTCCAAAACAATTCTAGTCGGTGTGATGTAAATCTTTTATTGAAGTTTGTTTTTCTCTTCTCGGCATGCAATTTGAATTCAAAGTTTAAATTTTGCATATAGCTGACACAATAACATCACGCGAAATTTGGGTTCCAAATTTAATATGCATGCGGAGAAAAAGGAAAAGACAAACTTTTTTTTTTTGAATGAGGAAAAGACAAACTTCATGGAAAAGGATATGTAAAAACTGCTAATGCCCGATACACAACTTGCGTATGACACATTATGTGGTTGTAGATAGATAATCGTGTTATTATCTCGTCAAATTGACGATGATTAAATGTATGTTTATCATCATGACAGCGTCGGTTCCCGCGCGAGGCAGGTTTCACGTGCTCGATTGTACCACCTCCAACCGAATGAGGTTGGTTGAGCCGTTGGGGGTCATATTGCATTCTCAGCTGCTACAGCGTCTATGATCCACTTTGCAAATTGCAACTTCCCCGGATACGAGCTGTTAGATCACATTGAACAGCGGTCGATGAGCCGAAAGGAGCTTCACGGTAGCTCACTATCAGATTTTAAAAATAATCCCGTATGCTCTCTTTTGCCTTTGTTCTATACCACTGAAATGATACTATTGCACATGTAAATATTCTCCTTGGCTTCGTGGTATACGCGTATCTCGGTACGTACTTAAAAACCAAGCGCAAGCTCGTGGTTTTGAGCACTCGCAGGACGTCTCCACACTGATTTACAGGAGGCAATAAGGCATGCAACATCCAACCGTCTCTCTCTACTACTTTTCCAGCACATCACCGGGAAATTTTCCATGTACACACGATTAAAAAGCTTGGCCGTCCTAATCATGCCGTAATCTTTAGGAGTATCATTTTTCTTTCTAGTGGCATGATTTCCAATCTATCCCGATGTTATCCTGGCCATGCCTTTTTCTTGTACTCTCGCTTTCAGCAACCTTTTTATACTTTGCCTTTTACTTCTGGATCGCAGGGTGGGGGCCATGATCAACCCTAGTTTTGTTTTTAAAAAAACTTTTTTTTTTAGATCGAACGCATACACATCCTAGCTAGCATGGCACTTATAATAAAGAAAAGAAAATGATTGTGTACAATTGGGCTGAGGATATCGACATGAGTGATCTCCTTGGTTTAGGTCCAGATCTCGCCATAATTGTGGATATATGGAGTGATTCACGCATGGACTTGGGAGTTGGGAGTAGAAGCGCAACACCTTTCTCCGCACGCGACTGGGAAGTGTAGGAAAAGAACGTAGCGTTATCGGTTGCCAATGATGCAGGGCAGCATGGAAAAGAAAGATGTTCTTAAGTACAAAGAGAAGTTATGAGTATGGCACTATCGTAATGTACATCACTTGTTGAAGATGTACACGAATTAAATTGCCAACAAAGTTCTTTTTGTAAGATATAATAGAGATATTTTTCATGAAAAATAATTGAACATCGACGGACCCATGTCGCATATTGCTCCAACAAAATGGTTGGGGAGAAAGATGGTCACAGGCCCACAACTAATAATTAAGGAGATGATAGGAACCCATGACATTAATAACCACACACCATGACACCACGGCACATTAATTAGTGTTCCAAACTAAATGTTTTTATTTCTCAAAAACAATCACTAATACTGTACGCACTGCAAGAAAAAATCTAAGTTGACTGAAATTATTGGACTGCCGTCGTTTGTACCACAAGCTGTCTAGTCGTATTTCTATCACGGGATGATTACGCAACCCTTTACGTACTGCGAACGTGGCGTGGAATCGCAGCACCCGCAAAAACAACATGCCATGGCGACGCCGGCGAAAGCAGTCGTCTTAAGAAAATGGCGCCCCCCTGTGAGTCTTGATAGGAACCAAACAAAAACCAGAGGCCGAAGTGAAGACCTGAGGCCAAGGGCAGGTGTTGAAGAATGAAGACTGAGGTGATGGTGATAAGGTTATTATAGTATCGCGTTCTCTAATCTAAAGTCTCATCAAGAGTTGATGGCCATGGTCAATCTGCGACCCGCGGTGAGTGGTCTGACCCCCAACCGTGCCACGACCCGGATCATAAAAGATCAGGCGCAACACGACGCGACGCTGCCCATGGGATATACGTAACGTAACAGCGACTCGCCTCGCCATACGACAAGTGTTCGGTAGCGTACGCCAAGCGTATTAATCAGTTCTTCGGTTGGAAGCTTGACCGGACATCAGTACTAGTAGTAGGGACCATAGTTTAGTCTTAAGTGCTGTGTACGGCATGGAATACAAATGGAATTCGCTTTTCTTTTCTTGTTCTTCTTCCTTCCCATTTTGTAGTGAGCACTTTGGTCTCAAAATTGCCTTTTCTGTTCCACGTTAAAAATGTCACACGTCCTTTTCTTTGATTCTCCATGTCAGCGTGCATGTGGCATTATTCCTACCAGCTGGGTTTGTATAAACCCCGTATCCACGACCTTTCGGCCTGACAGATCTTTTAGCTGAAATGAAATGAAGGGTTTGCTTAAAAGAAAAACGAAGAGCGTATGAGTACGATGAAAAGCGGCCGCCATGGCGTGCCATGCATACGAGTCACGCGTGACTCGACCGGGCCCCGGCCGGCAGCGAGCGCCAGCTGCTGTCCTTCTAGATTCTCGAGCCCGGCCATGGCGGGCAGGCAGCGTGACATGACAGACGCCAATGCGGGTCAAGCTTTTCTGATCGTTCCGTTTTGTTTCGTCCATGGACGCGGTGGATGGTGTCGCGATTCACCGAGGTGCCCCCACACCACGCCCCCAGGTCGCATGGTCGCATCCGTCTACGCGGTTTCGGGGCTCGTTTCTGTTCTGCCTGCTTGTTGTTTGCGCGCTGGAGATTCGATTCTTCCGCCTTGCCGTGCCGGGCGCGCTGTCCGTCCAGTCCAGTGGCCCGCCGCGGCAGCCGGCGCACCGCGGTTCACACGTGCGCTAACTGGACTGGCCATCGCGCTACGCGCTCCGACCGCTACGTGTGTCGGGTACTCGGGAGCAAGGATTACAATTTCGTTTATCTCGGTAAAACCGCTCACAACCGGGAAGTCCGGTTTTCGGAAAAACCGGAAAAACCGGACGAAAACCGGTCCGAAATGCGTTTGATGAAATTTGAACCAAAAACTACTGAAATCATCGGTAAACCGGACTGGTAATCCGGTAAACCGGACGAATTTCTCGGTAAACCGGACCAAATTTCGAAAAACCGTTCAAAAGAAAAAAATGCAAAAAAAGTCAAAAAATGAAAATTTGAAAAAATTGAAACAAAAATATGTAAAAAAACTAGATCAAATTTTCAGCCCAATGGTGGAAACGAAACATGAAAATTCAATCGTTTGCTTGGTCAAACAAATCGAGAAAGATTGCTGGTGCATTAAAAAAGGTTTTTCTTTTTTTTCCTTCTTTTTTCTTACACTGAAACTTCCTCGATTTTTTTGACATACTAAACGATTGAATATACATGTTTCGTTTAGACCATTGAGCTGCAAATTTGATCTAGTTTTTTTACATATTTTTTTGTTTCAAATTGCTTCAAATTTTCAAAAAAAATTAAAATTTAAAATGGAAAACCGGAGTACCGGGTAAACCGGACCGGACCGGTTTTTCCGGTTTTCGCGAAAACCGGTCCGGTTTACCGCGGTAATGTAAACCTTGCTCGGGAGAAGATCTAGCGGTGGTGGGACGCTGGCTTGGCTTTGGCTGGATCCGTGCGTGGCGCACGCAGGTTTCCTTTTCTTTTCCCCGGATTTTTTCTCTCGGGATTGGGAAAACCGACAGCCGCCGCGGGGAGCTCGTGCCTGCTCCGCTTTTGGGGTGCCCAGGGGCCTGCCTGGCTGGAGCCGCCGGCCGCGGCGTGCCTCCACGGTTGCCGTGTCCCGTGTTGCTTCACACCTGCCGCGCGAGCGCCGGTCACTCTCGCGCCGTCGCGCGGTTGCTTTTGTTAGGTTATCGGCGGAACGACGGCACGTAGATCACGACAGATAACAAAAAGTAAAACTGGAATAGAGAAGACGAAATTCTTTATTGCGAAATTCTGGTGTTAGGTTACAGGGGGGGGGTCTCCTCAACTATATATAAGGGGGAACCCTAACTTCGTGTTGGGCCTGGATTCGATAAAGCAGCCCATATGGACCAGGACTCCTTCTTCTAGAAGGTGGGCCTGGCCCAATTAAGAGTTTTACAACACTCCCTCTTGGGCTCTTTACACTACCTGAAAGTCTCTTGATGTCGCCTAGAGGGGGGGGGGGGGGTGAATAGGCGATATACGAAATTAAGCAATTAAAACTGCAGCGGAAACTGAAACTGCCAAAACCGGAACTTCCGGTTTTCTCGGGACAGAAAAACAGAAGTTCGGATCTTTCGATTCCCCGGTTCCCTCTAGGTTAAAAGTAAATAACTAGGATATGTAAAAGAGCTCTAGCAACAGTATACACAGAGAATAAGAGCTCAACTACACAAGCAATCTAGTCAATCAAGATTTGCATATAAATGATAGGAACGTGTAAAGCAAATGCAAACCGAGTGAAGCACGCAAGGAGTTGTTTCCCGAAGTTCAGCAGCTTGCTCTCCAAGCCGCCTACGTCTCCGTTGAGGAAGCTCTACTCAAGAGCCGGGTCTTTTTCAACCACTTTCCTCCTTTCCACTATTTGTTTCTTTCCTTGTGGAGGCGAAACGGGCCTTGCACAAGCTTTCTCAAGACTCACCACAAGCTTGGGAGCTCTAGGGACGACACCTAGCCGTCTAGGAGGCTTCACCTCCAAGAGTAACAAATGCTTCACGGATTCAAGGCGAAGTGCTCAAATGCTCAAGTATGAGATGCTCTCTTGTGCTCTCCAATTCAAATTCTCTCAACCCAATTCAAAGGATTTAGCTATAATCTCACAAATCTCACAAAGAGAGGTTGGGGAGAGCTTTAGGACACCTTGGCTCTGGATATATTCGTGGATGTGGTCAGCACCCTCAAAGAGAGGGTGTGGTGGGGTATTTATACTCATTCCCCTGAAACTAGCCGTTGGAAACTAGCCAGTACAAATCGGAACTTCCGGTTTCACAAACCGGAACTTCCGGTTTCCCAGAACTAGCCGTTAGGATTCAAATCTGCTAAAACCGGAACTTCCGGTTTGGCAAACCGGAACTTCCGGTTATGCCAGGCTCACAGACTAAGTGCAAATTTTTGGCTATAGTGTTTCACTCTTCTCACTTAGGTTTTTCTTGAGCACTGAGACTTGCTAGCTATCCATGTAGCATCCCTCTTGATAGAGCGGCATACCTATACTCAAGATCAAATATAAAAACAACTTTTACAACTTGAGCATATAAGAAACTTGATATTGCCACTTCTCTTCAACTTTGCTTTATGAGGGCAGCCACATGAGCTTCTCTTGAGCATCACTATCTTGAGCTTGTGATTCAACAATAATTGATACTTAGCAATATATACTCCATATAGCTTGAACGGTCCATCGAAATCAACTCCACTTGTCCTTCACCATACATTAGGTGCCTCGGCGTCAAGACTCCTGCTTGCCCTTCTCCTAACTATGGTTCATCGCGACCAAGTCATGTCAACCCTTCACCTTCTTGCTATTTAAGCCATATATTGCTTTGCATCATCCTTAAGCATCCAATTTTGTGTTGATGATTGATTTGTTGATTGATCAAGTTGCTTCCAAATATATAATCATTATTGACATTTAGCACTTGATCATCCTTCATTTTGACCATGAGAAAGCCACTAGATATAGAATCTTGTATTTGAATTAATTCATTTCTTTTCATCATATAATGCCCACATGGTCTTTATTTGTTTTAAACAATTGTACATCAAAGAGTGTATTCATGAGAGACATTGTACATATATTGCTTGCAACCTGTCCATATACTCAAAAAGAATATTAGACCTTTAATCATGTTGTCATACAATACACCAAAACCCACTAGGGGTGCACATGCACTTTCAATCTCCCCCTTTTTGGTGATTGATGACAACCTTGATTAAAGCTTACAAATGATATTCAAAGAATATTTTGAATGCAAACATGTAGAACAAGCTCCCCCTTAATATGTGCATATTTGAGTGAAATTCAAGAATTTGGCCTCAAATGCCATTTGCACATATAGAATGGAAAACATGAGAGCTTTTCTCACATGTATGCATTTGTGGGGTGCAACAAGTGTGTGTGAACAAATAATACGTGATGCATATGACAAGATAATCACACAACATAATAAACAGAAATGCATCTGTGCTGTCTGGCCAAAACCGGAACTTCCGGTTTGCCAAACCGGAACTTCCGGTTTTTCAGGCTGCACAGAGACAGATGAAGAAAACAAATCACCAATTCAACAAAGCATCACACACTAGCATAAAGAGGTCCTTAGAAACTTATTACAAGGTTCAACACACATAGTTCACACATTACAATTGTTCTCAAGTCCACAAAGCGATAAAAGCGATACAAGGGTAGATAGTGTTCTGCCCAGCAAAACCGGAACTTCCGGTTTGCCAAACCGGAACTTCCGGTTTTACTGGACAGAACAGACCAAGACCGAAAAAGCTCTAAAACTTGACGGCGTCGACTTGAAGCTTTAAAAATTTCTCTCCCCCTTTGTCATCCAGCACCAAAAAGGAGTAGAGATACTTGCAAGAATGCTCATTCGTCGTCTTCACCATCTCCATTATTTTCCTCTTCTTCATCTTCATGTCTTGGAGGGGAGAAGGGAGGGGGTTGCTGCTGCGGCTGCTCACCAAAGAAACCAAATCCATACTCATTGAAGCTTTGGTCACCAAAAATCTGAGCACTGAGATTTTGTTGTTGATAGCCACTAATCCTTTCCTCAAAGCTTTCCATAGGTGGACTATCATCATTTCTAATAGGAGAGCAAACAATATCGGGATGATCTTTTTGAACTATTTGCTTCACTGTCTTTGTGAGCTTCTTTCTTTCTTTCCTCTCATTGTGTGCTTTCACATCCGTATCATATTGAGACCGACACATGCCAAGAAGAATATTGAAGAACTTCTTGATTGGAGAGGAAGATCCGCTGCCCCTATGCGTCCTGCTGCTGCTAGGACCTTGAGAAGATGATGGTTCATGAGTTTGAGCTGCTGGCCCGCTGTGCTCAACCGGCATTTTCAGATTTGTTTTGACCTTTAGATACAAATGCTTCATCTCACAGTCAAAAGTGCCACCGGTGACCTTCTCAATCATAAGCATAATGTACTGTGCATAGCCACAACTCTTGAGAGGATTATTTGCAATAATCTTGATTTCCTCCCATATGAAATCAAACACTGAGAATGGTGTGCCATGAAGAAGAGTCCCAGACATAGCTGAAAGAATGTTCTTGTTGTAGGAAGGAATAGCTGTAGCATCACCCTCTCTAGGAGTGAGAGTCTTCCTAAACAACCGGTTCAAATATCCATAGAAAGGGAGCAAACCCGTAGAGTGACCCTTGCTGCCTTGCATGCTTCTTGGATACATGAAACTCATTCTGCTTGTGCTCAGAATAGCATGTGAGTGAAGGCGAGGACGGTTGGCATCATATCTTCCAAAACCAAGAATTCTAGCAAACTGTGCATAGCTCATTTCAAACCAACGACCCTCTGTCATCCAATGGAATTTACTGACTCTATCATTCTCCTCAACATACAAAGTGGCAAAAAACTGAGCAATGATCTCATTGTTCCAATCCTTCTGAATGCTCATGACATCATAGACCTTTTCTAGCTTTGCATGCAGCAATCACTTCATTAATGATTGGGTCATTCTTGCTTGCCAAATACTGCCAATCAATCCACTGGGAGATAGCCACAGGAGTTGTCTTTGCCACAATCACTGACTCATAGAAATCCTGCTGAAAATATGTGTGAAATCTGTAATCAGAGGCTTCCTTCTGGAGTTGCCTAGGATCAACTGCCCTCATCTCTCTCACTGCTTCAGATTTTCCTTTGTAGCTCACTTTTGCTCTCCAATGACGATTAGCTGGAGTATGAAATTTTGCAGCCCCATAATTTGCATTTCCTGCTGGAACAGGCTCATCCACATCAAATATCTCTCCCTCTTCATCCTCCTCATCCTCTTCACTGGACTCACTGTTATTTCCACCGGCTGTCCCACTGCCACTGCCAATACCAGCTGCTGATTTTCCTTTTGAATGACCGCCGGTTTGATGCTGTGGAGAAGGAATATACTCATCTTCCTCCATATCATCACTGGAGGTCTCCTCAACCTCCTCTTCCACAACATCTGCAATTTCCATAGTACCCCTAGGCAGATTCTTGGTGCGAGCCGCTGTTTGCTTTCGATCAACACGCGGATTCGGATCATCATGCCTTGCTTTCTTTCTCATTTCCCTTCCATCATCAGCCATGCTGCCCCTTCATGTAGAAAAACCAAATATTCACCAATGAGGATGAATACTTCAATCTTTTGTCATGTGCTTATTTTTCAATAAATCCAATGCTAGATTTTTCATAAGAGAATATCATGCACTTTCAATGACACAAACTAGCATTAGCAGCACAGACTCAAATATCACACATAGTGATAAAAAAGATGGAGAGATAACAAGTAGACCTCAATTGAAAGTAGGTATATGAAATCTGCCCAAACCGGAACTTCCGGTTTGACAAACCGGAATATCCGGTTTTTGCAGAATTCATGTACTTTAGAATTTGAACAAAGAACCTGGGATTTTGGGGTTTAACAGGAGTTTCATATCCCATGATGAGGTGCATTCAATTTAGAAGAGCATTCTTCATATGTGAGACTATCTTCATAAAACATCTTAGGCAACAAGGTTAGTCTCATTTAACTTAAGACATAGAGTGAGTCTCCCCCTAAATAGGTGCACTAAATTTTTTGAATAATTTAACATGTGCACTTGTTCAATCAAGAACATGGAGAGAGTCAAACTATATCTCAATTATGGAAAACAAATAAGATATTCAATGAATGAATGAATGTCAAAAATACTCACAACCACATAGACATGTGAGCGATATTTGTTTTTCATGTTGTGCTTGTCCGGACTAATCTTGCTCACACAGTACACGTCCAGAAACCACCATGTCAAGTCTCTGGAGTCCGCAACATATACGGACAAGCTCGAATCTTTTAATCACTTCCTCAGATTTTCCAGGGGAAACCGGAACATCCGGTTTAGCAAACCGGAACTTCCGGTTTTCCTGGACACTTGTATTTCAGTGAATTAGTGACATCTTCACAATTGTGCTTTGTAATGTCTTCGAGTTATTCAATATATGAATCATGAGTTCCTGAAAGGACTTGGAAAAACAAAATTTCTCCATAGGAGACATTAATTGCATCTTTCTACACAATTATGCATATGCATATGCTTCTTAATAATCTCTCAGGATAAAAGAGGACACATGCAAACTAATTGCAGAAGAATGAGAGATTATAAGAACTTGGAAGTGATACTCGTTACCATGATGTCATTGATGAAGGTAATAATACAATGATTCCACTCTTGGCACTTTGCATAGATCCATTTGTATGCCAAGACATCAATGCATCATGTGTACCTACTCAACAATTTCAAGCACATTTTGGTACCCAAACCGTGTTGGGTCCTTCAATGTTAGTCACACAAGATTTTGGCACCCAAATGAGCTTTGTGCTACCACTTGGTGAACAAATCACAATATTAGCACAAGGATCATTTGTGGCCTTCATTGTTAATAAATCAATATTGACTAACTTGGGAATGGAAACTTGAGCCTTTGGACAATGCTTACCAATGTGTCCTTTTGTGCGACAAGTGTAGCAAATCCGATATTTGATTCTTTTCTCCTTATCTTTGATTTGCCTTCTTGTGCTTCCACACTTGCCCATGTATCTATTATATGCTGACACAAAGCCTTTGCCACATCTTTCAATGTCTTGAGGCTTCTCTACAGAAACCGGAACTTCCGGTTTGTCAAACCGGAACATCCGGTTTTGACTGGTCAGCACACCTTTTCCTTTCTTAGGACATGAGGCAATCTTGTGTCCTTCTTCCATGCAACCAAAACACTTCCTCTGAGATAATCTTCTTTGTCTTCTAGAAAGTGAGGTTTGATCAATTTTCTTTGAAGGACCTTTGGATGCAAAGTGTCCTATTGATGAGCACTCTAAATACATGATTTGAGTTTTCTTCTTAAACATTTGCTTGTCACTCTTGTCATGAATTTTCTTGAGCTTGTTGCTGGGGCGCTTTGTACATGTGACGGTTGATCCCTTCTCAAGCTTCTTCACCATGTCATCACGGTTATCTTGAGATGGTTGCACATGACCTTTACTGTAGCATCCCGCCTCAAATCAATGAGGGGTTAGCTAACCAGGATCTTAATCGGGAAATACTTGGCGAAGCAAGTATGCATAGACCACACATATAAGCATAATTAAAATAATTTTACATTAAGTTTAGTTATTACATTGGTTCCATAATTAACATAAGATTTCCGTTTCGAAGTTCGATTTATTTTACATAAAAGGAGTTCGAAATTCGATTACAAACACGAGCGGAAGCGAAATACACGACGATACATATATACAATGAAACCATGTCCGGCCCGTAGACATGATCTCACTCCCCTTGCTCCTGGCGGGGAGAAGAGGGAACCCACTCAATGGACCAATCCTTGGGCGGTTCTCCCTCCCACACTACTTTTCCACAGCAACCGCAGAAGTTGCAATCAGGAATACCTGCAGTAAAGTTTTAAACATCGAAACCCTGAGCAACTAATACTCAGCAAGTCTTACCCGTCAAATTGGCCATCTAAGACCGACTTCTATTATGCAGGGGGTTGACCAAGGGTTGAAATTTACTTGCAAAAACGGCGCTAATATTTGATCCTTATTTTCATGTTTTAGCCAAAATTAAGAGGGTTCTTGCATAAATGTAAATATTAGCAATCTAACTAAGCAATACATGGTTGCAATACAATTAATTGAAATACAACATCATATAAACATCATCATGTGCACTTTTTACTACGATGCGACGCAGTGAACAAGTGGTACTCAATAACCGCGAGGGACGGCGATTCGAATCGATTTACACCTGCAGGCAAAACCCGAGATACACGACGTACGCTACTCGAAAGAGTCACGCACGGCAACCGTTTACAAGATACCATAAAGTCGAGCCGCTTAACACCTCTCCCGAGTACACGTCTCCCCACGCGATAGCCATGCCTGGTCTAACCGTGGTTCACCCGGGCACCCTCCCTTCAAACACTGTCCCAAATTCCACCATACCATCTTCATCACCAAAAGAGAGGTGGGTTCACGTCCAACAATATAGCATCGAGCTACTAAGTTTACTAGTTCCCATTCTCCTAGCATGCATCCGGTACTGTTCAAACTTGCTCAGCGGGGCCACAACGAACGGTCCTCAACCGACACAAACGGGGCTATGGCGAACAAGGCGAGCCTTGTCACCCCAACCTACACAAGAACTTCCCCGTTCGGTCTCAAATTCATTACCATCATCAAGTGAGAACATAAAGTAAATCCGACCCCGATTACCGAGCGGTCTCCATACCACTCGATATTCTACCGACGATACTACTTTAATTAAGCACAGCAAGCTAACGAGCGGTAGAACTTAACTTAACCAAACCCATAGGAATATCTGGAGATATATGCAACTAGGTTTTCAATCAAGTCCTATACGTAATGCACATTTCACGACTCGCAGTACATGTGAGAAAGTATAAGACTTTGTAAATATGGGAATGCACCGGGGCTTGCCTTGGGGCTGGTGGTTAGTACACTCAAGCACGTTCAGGTCAGTGCCGGTCTCCTCGGCCACGATCTCCAAGTCCTCGAGTCCGGCGTCGGTTCCTAAATGAATGCAACAAGATATACAAAATCAAAGATAGTTCACGGAACTTCCTTGACAAATATGACATGGTGATGTTATGGTGCAAAGGCAACATGCTGGCAGGACCATTCATTAAGTTTTTGCAGTTTGGTCCAAAGTGATTTATACAAAATACTTGGATTTAGGAATTTCCGTACGCGTAAAAGAGATCTTCTTCTAAAATTCGTTAAAAAGGGTTCTGGAAGATCAAAAATTAAATTGGTATTTTTAGTTAGCATATTCATCCTAGGTACAGCAACATACCCAAAATTTGGTGCAAAAAGGTGCAGGAATAAAATTAATAAAAAGATTTTCCTAGCAACTGCAAAATGCAATTACTCCTAAAATATGATGCATTTCAAGATGCCACTTTTTGGGATGTTCAGGGAACCTATTAGGAGTGTTCATGCCAAAATTTAGAATTTTTACACTTACAGATCTTTTTATAGAATTTATTTCCTGATTCTCTTCTTTGAATTTTATAAAATTAACTGAGACGAATTCAGATGTTCATGTTGTACCACTGGATAGATCTCACTTCAAGGATTCCAGAACACTTGAGTTTGCATTTTTACGATTTTTCTACGAATTTCTATCGAATTTAGAAGTTTGGCCAAAATCTGGAATAATTCAAATAAAAGAAAAGGGGGAACTGTGCCCATGCCGTCGCCGCGCACGACGCCGGCGTTGGCAACGAGGGCGTTCCGGTTAAACGGCGGCGAGTCCAGGTGCACACCAAGCAGGTCTCGAACCAGGGCAACTAGGCGACTCGGGATCACCTACGTGGGCACGTGCGCGCGGCCGGGAAGGTGGTCGGCGACGAGCGGTGGCGGCGGCGAGCGGCGGCGCTACGCGTTCCGGCGAGAGGAGGCAGCGAGGGGAAAAGTTAGGGCGCGCACGAGCTTCACGGAGTGATGGAGGTGCTCACCGTAGCACGTATGCACGTGGAGGGAGGCCGGAGATGGGACTTCGTCGGAGGGGAGCGGAGGTCCGGTGAACGACGGCGGGGAAGAAGTGGATTCCGGCGAGGTCTCTGCATAAGCAGCGTCGAGGTCACGCCGGTAAGTGCGTAGGGAGATGAGGTACTCGTGTGCGCGATTAATTGAGATTTGGCTCACCGAAGAGGAAGAAGTCGACGTCGACGTTGAACTTGCTCAAGCTCCGGCCATGGTCGATTTCCCGACGATTAACTCGCTAGGCTCGGAGAGGGGCTTCAGCGAGGGAAGCAGCAGCTTGAGGGGGCTCTTGCGCGCACTTTCGCTGCTGGCAACGAGACGCGGGAGTGGCTGGCACGGCGGCGAGGCAGCAAGCTCGCGACGACGGCGATGGCGGCTCGGGAAAATGGAGAAAGTGAGAGCGAGCTCGACGACTGGACCGAGGGAAAGAGAGGAGGAGATGAGGACGAGGTTAGGCCGGTCGTACGGGAAGGACGGCGATCACAGTGGCCGGAATGGGCAGTGAGAGAGGAAGGTGTCGCCGGCGGCAACACTTGGCGGCTACAGTGCCATTTGGTCATTTTTTTGAATTTCTGGAATTTTCCTCGATTTGAACTGATTTGATTTAAATTCGATCTTCCCGAGCTCCAAAAATCACGAAAAACTCAGGTTTGGAAGATTTCAATGAGAGGAACAACTTTGTCAATTGGAACTTTTGCTGAATCGGCTTGGATTTCAAACTAAAATTCATTCAAAGTTAAAGTTTGAAATAGGTTCATGCATTTAATTGACCCTTTAGATTTTTGCAGAAAAATCTCCAAAAATCTCCAAAATTCTCTTTTAGTCCCTGGATGCTGAGGAATTTTTCATTTGGGTCCACTTGTATAGAAAATTTTAAAGTTGCAGTTCAAATGCTTGTTTGAAAGAAATTTCTCCAATTTGAAGTGATTTTGAATTCCTTTTCATTTAACTTTGATTTCTCTTGATCATTTTCACTAATTGAGGTTAGTAACTTGATTAGGGACCAAAATTGAGTGGGATGTTACATTTACCCCTTAACACTCTCAATTCATTCTTGAGCTTCTCAACTTCTCTCATAAGATTATCATTTTCATTTGCAATGAAATCATCACAAGTTTCTACAATAATATGCTCATCACATGATGGCTTTACTTGAGAGCAACAAATGTTAGCACAAGGTAAATCAATAGACATTTGTATACTTGTGCAATTGCATGTGTGAGGTTGATAGGATTTTACCATAGTCAATACAATCTCATGAGATATTTCTAGCAAGGCATGTGCCTCAATAAGATTCTCATTTGAACACAAAAGCTCTTCATGGCTCTTTTGCAAAGTCACTTGCTTGCTAGTGAGCACACCAAGTTGAGCCTTGAGATTGTAATTTTTTTGCTGCAATGAAGCTACGCATAGAGAAGAGTTAGTGGCTCATGCATAATCCTTTTTCAAGTTATCATAATCATTAGTTAAGGATATATGCAAGTTGTGGAGTTTCTCATGATTTTCACTTAGAGCTTCAAGCTCTTCCATTTTCTCAATGAGAAACTCTTCTTGCTTTTCTAGCTGCAACTCTTGCTCCTCAATCTTCTTCATGAGCTTCATAATCTTGTACATGTCTTTCTTGCTCAACTTGTTAAATTCAAGGTCATCATCTTCACTCTCACTTTCATCCTTCTTGATTGGCTTCTTCTTGCCCTTAGCCATGAGACACATAAAGTGTTCACCTTCTGAGTCACTTGAAAAGACAGACTCTTCACTTGGTCTAAAGCGGCACCAATCATTTTCTTCATTTCGAGTTGGACTTGTTTCTGTCCTGCCAAAACCGGAACTTCCGGTTTGGGAAACCGGAACTTCCGGTTTTCCTGGACTGACAGACTGAACATTCTTTGCTTCACAACTCGATTGCTTCACTTCTTGTACATTGAAGCTTGTTGAGAATGTTGATATTTCAGGCTCAGACTCTGAGGATAATAGTATGTCTTCCGTTGAGCCATATGTTTCTTTAAGTGCCATCCAAAGAAGATGGGCACTTTCAAGAAATCCAACTTTCTTGAATATCACATCCTCCACACCTGCGCTCAACGCACTAGATAAAGCATTATATGCATGAGCTTCAAGATATAAGCATTTCTCTTGCCCTTTTGTAAAGTGATAGTAATCCAAGGCATGAGAAAAGCCTATATCTACGATCCACCAAATTTGTGGGCTCATTTGACGAAAATAAGGAATCATTCGGTCTTTCCAATGAGCATAATTTGAACCACAAAAATAAGGAATATCACAAGCAGGTTTAGATATAGAAGGAAGCGAGTAACTATGACAACCATAATCATTTTGATCCATTTCGCCTAAAGACATCGATCTTTCCTCCAAGTGGTTAAGCCTATAAGGAGGTTGGGCTCTGATACCAATTGAAAGTCCCTTGATGTCGCCTAGAGGGGGGGTGAATAGGCGATATACGAAATTAAGCAATTAAAACTGCAGCGGAAACTGAAACTGCCAAAACCGGAACTTCCGGTTTGGCAAACCGGAACTTCCGGTTTTCTCGGGACAGAAAAACAGAAGTTCGGATCTTTCGATCCCCGGTTCCCTCTAGGTTAAAAGTAAACAACTAGGATATGTAAAAGAGCTCTAGCAACAGTATACACAGAGAATAAGAGCTCAACTACACAAGCAACCTAGTCAATCAAGATTTGCATATAAATGATAGGAACGTGTAAAGCAAATGCAAACCGAGTGAAGCACGCAAGGAGTTGTTTCCCGAAGTTCAGCAGCTTGCTCTCCAAGCCGCCTACGTCTCCGTTGAGGAAGCTCTACTCAAGAGTCGGGTCTCTTTCAACCACTTTCCTCCTTTCCACTATTTGTTTCTTTCCTTGCGGAGGCGAAACGGGCCTTGCACAAACTTTCCCAAGGCTCACCACAAGCTTGGGAGTTCTAGGGACGACACCTAGCCGTCTAGGAGGCTTCACCTCCAAGAGTAACAAATGCTTCACGAATTCAAGGCGAAGTGCTCAAATGCTCAAGTATGAGATGTTCTCTTGTGCTCTCCAATTCAAATTCTCTCAACCCAATTCAAAGGATTTAGCTATAATCTCACAAATCTCACAAAAAGAGGTTGGGGAGAGCTCTAGGACACCTTGGCTCTGGATATATTCGTGGATGTGGTCAGCACCCTCAAAGAGAGGGTGTGGTGGGGTATATATACTCATTCCCCCGAAACTAGCCGTTGGAAACTAGCCAATACAAACCGGAACTTCCGGTTTCCCAGAACTAGCCGTTAGGATTCAAATATGCTAAAACCGGAACTTCCGGTTTGGCAAACCGGAACTTCCGGTTTTGCCAGGCTCACAGACTAAGTGCAAATTGTTGGCTATAGTGTTTCACTTTTCTTACTTAGGTTTTTCTTGAGCACTGAGACTTGCTAGCTATCCATGTAGCATCCCTCTTGATAGAGCGGCATACCTATACTCAAGATCAAATATAAAAACAACTTTTACAACTTGAGCATATAAGAAACTTGATATTGCCACTTCTCTTCAACTTTGCTTTATGAGGTCAGCCACATGAGCTTCTCTTGAGCATCACTATCTTGAGCTTGTGATTCATAGCAGTTCGCTGAGGTGGAGGGATTGGAATGTATACAGCACATCCAAATCTCCGTAAATGGGAAACATTTGGTATTCTACCACGCACCAAAGCTAATGGTGATTCTTCATGTGTAGCAGATGGTCGTAATTGGATAAGTGCTGCTGCATGCAACACCGCATGCCCCCAACAAGAGGTAGGCAATAAACAATTCTGTAACAATGGTCGAGCGATCAATTTGATCCTCTTGATTAATGATTCTGCGAGACCATTTTGTGTATGCACGTGTGGTACGGAGTGTTCCACTTTGATGCCCATACTCATACAATAATCATCAAATACCTTCGATTTAAATTCTCCAGCATTATCCATTCGAATGAATTTGATTCTATGGTCCGGAAAATGTGTCTTCAATTGTATGATCTGGGCAGTCAATCGTGCAAATGCATGGTTTCTAGTAGATAATAGACATACATGGCTCCACTTCGAGGAAGCGTCTATTAACACCATGAAGTAGCAGAAAGGCCCTGATAAGGGACTAATTGGTCCGCATATATCACCTTGAATTCGTTCAAGAAATGACATAGATTCTGCTTTAATCTTAAGTTTCGAGGGGCGAGTAATAAGCTTCCCTTTTGCGCATGCAATGCACAAGAAATCTGCTTGATTTGGGAAATCTTTTGTCTTCAAATTATGCCCCGTTGCATTCTTCGTAATTCTCTGCATCATATTAAGGCCAGGGTGACCAAGACGGTCATGCCATAATCTATATGCTTCTTGATTGGTAAAGATAGTCTTGAACGTAGCAAATTCTTTGTTTGGCTTAATGTACGTGTAGTACAAGCCTTCTTTGACTGACGGACAACTTTCAATAGTGGTCTTCTTATTGCTTTCTTTCTTGGTTATGATAAGACGTTCTTCACCTCCATTGTCATTGGTTTCTACGTGAAACCCATTTCTTTGGATATCCTTAAAGCTTAACAATGTCCGGGTTGAATCCGGATAAAGTAATGCTTCTTGGATTGTTAATTGCGTACCATTTGGTAGGACAAATGTGGCCCTTCCTGTGCCAACAATCTTATTGTTATTGCCAATAACAGTAAGAATATTTCCAGTATACTTTCGAAGTGTCTGGAAATAGCAAGTGTCCCTTAGAATAGTAGCAGTGGTGCAACTGTCTACGAGACAGAGCTCCTCATCCATAGTTATTTTCCTCCACAATGCGTGGTTCTCACCGATCTGCTGGCCGAATTTCTCGTAGAGCGTGCTGATAACGTGTTAGGTTATCGGCGGAACGACGGCACGTAGATCACGACAGATAACAAAAAGTAAAACTGGAATAGAGAAGACAAAATTCTTTATTGCGAAATTCTGGTGTTAGGTTACAGGGGGGTCTCCTCAACTATGTATAAGGGGGAACCCTAACTTCGTGTTGAGCCTGGATTCGATAAAGCAGCCCATATAGACCAGGACTCCTTGTTCTAGAAGGTGGGCCTGGCCCGATTAAGAGTTTTACAACAGCTTTCCGCGTCAAAAGCCGAAGCGGAACGTGCGCGACGGTCACACGTTCCAGTCCAAGATGATGATGGACCGGACGCTGCGGCCCAAGCACTATAGGTGCCTGCACAGCCCAGCCCGTGATCATTCGCGGCTCACTGTCGCTTCCAAAATGGCCACTATAGGTGGTTGAGTCGGACCTGATTTAACCCACAGCACCCAAATCCCGTGTGGGAGTGAACAAGCGTGATAACATCTCTTTTTTTTTCTTTTTCTTTGCGATTACAACAAGCGTGATAACGTCACTTCTTATACTTGCAAAAAAAATATCAACTGTAGTATTTTTCAAAGCAACTGCTGCACTTTCTAGTAAAAAATTGGCCACTACAATAATTATTGATGTTTTAGTAACAGCTACACTAAACCCATATACTGTTGGAATGCATTTCGCAAACCCCACCTCAGAAGCAAGACCAAGCACAAATAACCTCAAAAGCTATGGCAATAATTATTAATGCTCTAATATTCGGTATGCTAACAAGTATGATCAACGATTTTAGAAAAAAAAAACACGATACGTGAAACGGGAACGGATGTCTGTCTTTCTTATCAAATTGTGCACTATATCACTCCTTATAAAAATTTATGCGACATAAATACCAACTAAGATTTCCAACATGCCTTTTAATAGTGTGGCTCCATTTGGAACGTAGGATTTCATAAAAAATTATAAGAATTGCATAGGAAATAGTTTTATTTCCGCAAGAATGAAGAAAAAAAATTCCTCCATTCCAAATGAAACCTTAGACTCACTCCATCGGGTGATCCGACCCATACCTAAAGTGGGTTCTAAAATATGGAAAACCGGCCTCCAACGAACGACCAAAATGGGAGATCCAAAATGGAAACCGTCCAGCCAACGACCCACATATGGTGCAATTGCCGCCGCGACCGAGTTCTCCTCACGAGGCTGGTGCCCTACATCCTCGACACACACCCCTATGTCCCGTGCGCCGCCGCCACATACTCCATCCTCGCCAAGTTCATCTGCCTCACCTCTGGCGCCGACTCCGCGCTCCATCTTCCCCGTGGGCCGCCGTCGGGGTCTGCGGGGCCCTTTGAGTTTCGCCGCCAGATCCTCAGCCTCCTGCGCTCCTCCATCCGCGACCTCCCCAAAGGCTCCGCGAACGAGGCCCCCATCCTCCCCATCGACTCGAGCACGGTGTCGTATTCAAGGACCAGATTTGTCCGACTCTGGCCATGGTGACCCCTTGTCCACAA
The DNA here is from genome assembly GCA_007726485.1 of Eragrostis curvula. Classification (NCBI taxonomy): domain Eukaryota; kingdom Viridiplantae; phylum Streptophyta; class Magnoliopsida; order Poales; family Poaceae; genus Eragrostis; species Eragrostis curvula. The sequence goes on from CM017442.1 coordinate 8,830,087, forward strand.
TTTTTTTTTCCTTTTTCATCCAAGAACACCTCTTGAAGACCTGCTTCTACCATTGTGATTCGATTTGGGCTTCGCAACTCGTGCTTCTTTGATTCGATTCGATTGGGGCATCTCCTCCACCGCGAGCTCGTGCTCGTGCTTGGGTATGCGAGGCTGGAGGAGCGGCAGCGGGGGCCGCGCGTGGCGGCGAGAGTGGTTGCCCGAGCTCTTGGCCACCCGAGCTCCCCGCCTAAAGCTCGAAGCAGCGGCGACGGACCCGATTTTCAGATTCCCATTGGAGGCGGACAATTTTAGATCATGCCCACGTGTTTGGGTCTCCTATTTAGGTCCTCCTCTTTAGAGATAGTCTCTTTTTTTTTTTTGAAACACATAGTGTAAACACTTTTTTTTTTTTTGGAAACACTTAGTGGGAACACTTGCAATAGTGGAAACATGTGAAGGAGTTGTGTTGCCGCACAAGTTCTGAAGCTGAAAGCAAGACCAAAACCCCTATGCCACTGTGCCGACTGGTCGCTCCCTGTGCGCCGCGCTCTAAACCCTCGCCACCCGAGAAGAGTTTGGAAAAGAAAAGCAACCAGTAAAGGCTAGTACTACTACCTTTCCAACCTCGGGCAAATAACCAGCCGCGGCGTCCAATTTCCGCCGGGAGCCTGCGCGCGCCGGCGAACAGGACTCCGTGCTCGCGCCCCGCCCCCCGCATCCCTTTCTCCCGTCCTGCACGCTTGGTATCGATGTGCTTCCCGGAGGGAGATAACTGAGGTTTGGCATTGCGACCACAAAGAACTACCTTTTGTTCTATCTTAGCTCTCAATTTTTAGAAATAAATATCTTGACTTGCTTGGTGAGTTCTAGTTCTCGTTCTTGGAGAATCTATTCCAGAGGAAGAGATTTTAGTGCGAGCTGGGTTCAGTTCTTCGGGAGGAGGGTTCTTGGTGCTAGGATGCCCTTGGTTGCGGATGCCCTCGGTTGTCTTTCTTTCATTTCTATGTGTTATTGTGGTGTATCTAGCTGCGATTGGATGTTTGGGCTTGTCTTTGGTGGTTGGATTCTGGGCATGGGCTCTTGGAAAGAACTTATTGAATCTTGATCATGGGTTCGCTCTTTCGTTCTGGAGATTTTAGGGGGTTTGGTGGCGAATGGGAGTTGATAATACAGTAATACTGCTACCAAAGGTCAAATATGTTCTTAATTTTGAAATTTAGAAAGGGGAAACATGAATCTAGGCAAATGCCAGTTCTTTTTCTGTTGTTGGAAGCAGAGAATGATGCAAAGTCTCTGTTTTGCCCCCGTAATGTACTGCTGCTATCCATTGTTGTGGCGGTTTACTTCTTGTTCTTTCAACCCACACTGAAGAATCGCTTGCTTATGTTTTGAGTGAATGTTAACTTTTTTTAGGAAATAAGAGTATCCTGCATTTGCTATTGCAAAACCTTACTTTGCAGTGACTCCAGCAATCTTGCTCTATATGGTGCAGATACTAAGAAATGGACATGGATGAATGCCTGAAGTCATTGCGGAATAGGGTCTGTCAGCTTCACCTTTGTCAAGCCGACAGAATCGTTGCCTACATTGTGTCATGCAAAACACCTGCAGAGATCAAACAATATCTGCTCGCCTCGGATGACCAAATACGCCCCCTGATCATTGAGGCGATATCTTCTGTTGTATCCCCTGCACAACAATTCTCTGTGTTATCCCCAGCGCAGCCACCTTCTCGGGGGAATGGTAAGCCATTCCCCTATTTGCAGCCTCAGGTTCATCCAAGTGTCAGTTCTCATGGATTTCATGTTCCATTATCCATTGATCAAATTGGACCATTGCACTATGGGCTGCCTCAGTTTCCTCCAGCCGGCAATTTTCTTGGGATCCAGGCTCCAATTCCTGTCATTGGTCTGTCTGGAGTCTTTCAGAGTCAAATTTCTGAATTCAGTGGCATGGATGAGCATTTCCAGTCTTTGAGCATTGCAAGTGATGGTATTACAAGTAACCATCAAAATGCTCATCAAAGTGTCGATGGATATCCTCCCAGCAGCTCCAATACGCGAGCCAAGCCTTGTTATTTTCACTTCTACAAAGGCTATTGTAAGAAAGGTGACGAGTGTCGGTTTTCCCACGTGACTGGTTTCCACGAGATGCACAATGAGAGGCGAGTTCACACCCCTGAGACACTGCTCATGTTGGATAAGGAGATCAGAGAGCTCCTGTTTTCACGGCAACCATCAAAGGTCCCAATTAAGTTTCTGGCAAACATGTACACTGAGAGGTACCAAAAGCCTCTGTGGACTGAGGGATCCTCCGTGAAAGGCCATCAGCATGAAAGTGTTGGTTGCAGCCTCACATGTCTGCTCTTGGGCCTCAAAACCACCAGAGTCATCAGCAGGTTTGTTCGAATAGTATTTGTTAGATAGCATTATGCCATTATGTCTCTATCAGCGCAGTTGTTTCATCTTTCTAAGCGTTTTTATTATGCTATTTCAACACCAGACAGGGACAACGTTATATTGTACCCATGGAAGATACTCCTAAGTACTTGGCTGATGATTTCACAGTGGTGATGCCTCCTGCCATCTATGGTTCCAACCAGATTTATATTACGTTCCTGCCTAAAAGCACTTGCACCAAAAGAGATACATGGAACTACTTCAGGTATTGATGTCCAACTTTTGTGTTTGGTGCATTTGACATGATGCCTCCACCTGTTATATCTCTTTTTATTCTACCTCTTTGTCTTTATGCAGCTGTAAATAACATTTTCCTGATATTTCTGGCAGCCGGTATGGTACTGTCAATGATGTGCGGATTATACATGGGGAGAAATACACCTTTGGTTTTGTGAGCTTCCTGTGCTCCGAGACAGTAAAACGAATCTTATCAGCAAAGGGTCCAAAGACTCCTCACATCATCTGTGGAGATCAAGTTTTCGTCAAAGCCTACAAGGAAAAACATGAACTAGAGTAAGGACCCAGTTTAGTACTACTTGGTTGTATTATCTTGATGCTTGCACATTGTACGATCATACGTGTAAACCTACGACTATCTTTTCCGTTAACATGATAACTCATGTATGATTTATCCTGTTCAATCCTAGAATCGTTACTACTAACCGCACCACAAACTTTAACGATAACGTCTTCACCAATATTTTCAACTTGTATTAGTTGAAGACTATTTCAGATATCTTGTTATCATTTAAAATTTTCATAGCAAAAAAATTCAGTGAAAGCCAAGGCCTGCTTATTTCATGACACTAGGAAGTGGGAATCAGCTTTTTGTTACAACTTAGAATTCAGAATCCATCAATGTTGTGTTCTAAAGCTTGATTTCCATGTTTGGCTGTTATATATTTTTCCATTTGATAGCTGGACATCAGGTTACTGATTACCACCTTTTGTAAGCTCAATAGCTCTTCTTGATGTATGAATTTGCACGTTACAGATTTATATATCCTTGGTTTCCTTAGTTTTATGGAATATTTTTAAATAAGCCCATGTGAAATAAGTATGCTTATGAATTGGATTTGTTTGGTATTTATGCAGTATTTTTTGCTACCTCCGTCTCGAAAAAGTGTATTTCTGGCTAATATACCTGGAGACTAGTACTAACTAATTGAATTTTTTTTTCTCCCTCTTATCTACAAGTTCAGGAACAGAAGCGTCCTATTTTGTATTGTTAAACTGTGAATGCTCATGTTTCCATTGTGTCTACAATTCAGTTATTTTCCCTTCTAATCTGCAAGTTCAGTAATAAAATGTCCTAGTTTGTATTTTTTAAAACTCTAATGGCCAAGTTTCTGTTGTGTTTAAAATATAGAAAATTTGCTAAGGAAGATGTTGATTCTTACTCTGGTTTACACAAGGAGTCATATGTCAAAGTCATTCATGAGCATCATACAGGTGACTAAATACTTGGGCTCATGTTGTCTCATTCTCATTGCATTTCAGACCATAACTGTTATAATACACTTTGCAATAAGTTATTTCTATCTTCATGTCTTACAGTTACAGAGGAAAATTTATCCGCTAAACATCAACCATTTTGGGAGAAGCTGAACTCTGCGCATGCTCTAGCACTCGTTACTGAAAAGACCAGTATTGAAACTGCACCAGGAATGGCTTCACCACCGACACACTATCTATCTGTTCACTCTCGCTCACAAGGTATTCATATGAATTCTCCATGCTTGCCCTTGTATTTTGCTTCAGCTTTTCCATTTCTTTCAATAGCAAGCTTGATTCTGTAAATCTTCTAGGTGAAAATGTGGCAGAATCACTACTGCATTCAAATCGTTTGCACGAGGCATCAGCAGATCAAGATAGGTGAGTTTTCCAGGTAGAGTCAGGTATATTGTATCGACTTGTAGTATGTTTTGTCGTTCTGATGCCTACATTAGTCTTGACGCATCACTGAAGACATTATCTGGACTCGAGCTCCAAACTCAATGCAGTTAACCATTTTATTTTGGTCATCCTTCCCTCAGACCATAGTACTTTGGAATTAATCCAATTCGGATGCTGCTGCACTTTTTTACATCTCCTTTTGTCATGCAATTAATATGGCTGTAACATATGGACCGTGCAAACTATTTTGCAGTGATGACCTTAGGCTTCCAGAATCCCTTGATGTAATTTCTGATGAGAGGAACAGCAGGAATGACCTGAGGCTTCCAGAATCCCTTGATGATATTTTCTGATGAGAGGAACCAAACTTACGACTGTACTACAAGCAAAGTACCTAGTCAATTTCTCATGTCTGATCAGTGATTTTGGAGCATTACTCATAGTTGAGTGCACAAAGATTTTTTTTATACATATAAGCATTTATAGTTGAAGTAGGTCTGATGGAAAGGGTATACTCATAGTAAGAATCGGCATGAGATTGTGTCCATTAGTTGGAGTAGGTTCTCACCGAAAAGTTCATTTTACATTCGGACGATATCCAAATGTCCTAGTGAACCGATGGTATAGCCATGCAATCTGACCCCAAGATGGTTGTATGTCTGATTCTGAGAAAGCAATGGATTTTGAACGATACATATCTTAAATTTTTTTGCTGCTCTTCTCTATTACTTTGTCAGGTCTTGCTTACCGTACTGAACCTCCAGTTGCTGCATCTTTCAAGAGATTGTGCTTACTGATTAAGGCCTGTTTGTTTCCCACTCAGATTATATAATCCAGCTTATATAATCTATAAACTGGGGGAGAGCAGTTTATTAGATTATGATAATCTGAGTTGTGAATTACTATAATCTGACAATAATCTGAGACCTGTTTGTTTCAGTTTATAGATTCTATGAGCCAGATTATATAATCTGAGTGGGAAACAAACAAGGCCTAAACACATGATCAATGCTCCTCGTACCGCTTAGAAGTTAGAACCTTAGACATCCGTGATTGTATCAAAGTTTTGCTGCTATGACCACTGTCTGGCCTTCCTCTAACAGTTGTGACGTTATTCTGATGTTGCCATCTAATGTCATACGGGTAACGTCCCGCCTCCGTGAGGCCGGGCTCGCACACCTGACATCTTTTCTAGGAATCAAGACTGACCCCACAGACCAACACATGTCTTTTCTGCGCATTTTGTCCTCACTCGTGCACACCCGGGAGGATTTCTCGGTCGGTCACCCATCCCGAAATTGCTCCAGGCCAAGCACGCTTAACCTCGGAGTTCTTTCGAGATGAGCTTCCGGAAAAGAAGTTGCAATTTATTAATATGAGTATTCTATCAATCCTATTAAGCCTTGGGCCGGGATGTCACATACTCACCCCCTTAGAAGATCGACGTCCTCGTCGATCAACCCCAATCCAGGAACGTCCCCTCTTGGCCACGTCCGTACGTCCAGTGCCATGCTGTGTAACCACTCTGGGCCCACACCAGCCATGCACACCATGCCTGCGCAACTGCGCCCACACGCGTCCGTGAAACCGCGAGGGTCGGCTCTGATACCACTGTAACGTCCCGCCTCCCCGAGGCCGGGTCCGCACACCTGGCAGCTCTCTAGGAATCAAGACTGACCCCACAGACCAACACATGTCTTTTCTGCGCACTTTGTCCTTACTCGTGCACACCCGGGAGGACTTCCCGAAATTGCTCCAGGCCAAACACGCTTAACCTCAGAGTTCTTTCGAGATGAGCTTCCGAAAAAGAAGTTACAACTTATTGATATGAGTATTTTATCAATCCTATTAAGCCTTGATCCGAGATGTACAATCCAACGCACCCACAAGCACCCTAATCTACCAAAGTATTATAATTTGGAAGGGATATGGAGGCAAAATCTCAAACGAATGTCTGAATGTCTACCACACACATTGTTTCGAAAATCACGAACAGATGTCTAGGACACATAGCTCTCAAGTCAAAATCCTTCATTTTTGCATCGAAACAGGCCGCGTTGGTACTATCTGTCCATCAGGCCCAGCAGGCAGCGGCCTCCCCAGGATCCCACGGCCCACAACATCCGCCGAACCGACTTGCTCGGTTGCTCCGCAGGCAGAGGCAGTTCTGTGGCACGCACAGCGGGTTACCGCCTTTCGCATTCCCGGGCAAAAGCCTCATTTCCGCGGCGACCCGGCGGCGTGGCGTACGGAATTGGTGGTTACCGGTACAAGGTCCCCTCGTCGATCCGCGTTTCGTCCCCCCCTCCTCGTCCATTGCTTGGCTGTGCTCCCGGAGAAAGATGAGGTTAGTGCGTTGGGGGCCTTGGGGCTACCAAGAACTGCTCCCCCTTGCCGTATATTGTGTTTGATCGATGAGTTTTTGCGGGGTCTTCGACCGAGTTCTGGGAGTGCTTTTGTACAGCGTTAGAATGGTTCTTGGCCCCGATTGGGGTTGTTTATCTTGTGCTTCCTATTGGGTTCGTGGCGCTGGCGCGCCTACCTCAATTGGAGGGTTAGGTTTTGGTGAACTTTGGTTGGGTTCTGGAGACGGATTCTTGATCATGGATTCTAGCGACTAGAGTTTCTAATTCTGCTGCTAAAGGACTAATTTGTCAATTATTGGGTTAGAAAATGGGAAACGCGGATTAGGCAGATGCATTTCTTTTCTGTTGGTGTACGCTGAGGATGGCGCTATTTGTTTCAGTCAGTTGGTCACTGCTCTCCACGGTTGTCGTAGTTTACTTATCTTGAAGCGTCCTATTAACGAATCGCCTGCATTTGCTGATTCCAAATGTTGCTTCCCAAATCAAACTGATTTCGAACACGTTTCTGTGTTCTGCAGGAAAGATAAAAATGATATAGACAGTGGGAGCTCGTTTCATCCGGTTGACAGTTTTCAAGAAATTCGGGCTCCATTCCCCTTGCCCCATAAGTGGCATCCGTTTCATCCAAATGTCATTTCCCATTGCTTTCAGGCTCCAATGCCACTCAATGTTCAAGAAATTCGGGTTCCATTCCCCTTGCCCCATAAGCTGCCTCAGTTTCATCCAAGTGGCATTTCCCATGTATTTCAGGCTCCAATACCACTCAATGTTCAAACTGGACCCTTGCTCGGGCTGCCTCAGTTTCATCCGAGCGGCAATTTTCTTGGCATTCATGCTCCAGTTCACCCCATTAACCGTACTGTAGCTTTCCAGAGAACGTTTCCTGAATCCACTAGCTTAAGGGAGTCAATGTTGGAGAAGGAGATCAGAGAGATCGTTTTCTCGCTGCAACCACCAAGACTCCCAATTGAGTCTCTGGCAAATATGTACATTGAGAGGTACGGGAAGCCTCTGCGGATTGAGGGGTTCCGCACGGAGGGCCAGCATCATGGGAAGGCTGGTTGCAACCTCATAGATCTGCTCATGAAGCTAAACACCACCAGAGTGGTCAAGAGGTTTCTTCTCAGCTTATGCTCTCTGCTAGTTTTACTTAAGACAGATGTTTGTTTTATTAGGTTATGTTATTTCTCAATTGTTAACTATTCAATGACACGACTCTCTCGGTTTCAGTCAGGGACAGCACTATATTGTCCTGGTGGAAGATGTTCCCAAGTACTTGGTTCATGGTTTCAAAGTGGTGGTGCCTGATGTTACCAGTGATTCTAACCAGATCTGTATTACCTTCTTGCCTGACAGCACATTCACTGAAGAAGACGTCTGGAACTACTTCAGGTATTGGTGTCTAACTTTAGTGCTTGGTGCATTTTTGACTTGATTTATGCAGCTGTGTATAATACTTCATAATATCTTTGCCAGTCGATACGGTACTGTTAATGATGTGCGAATCCCACCTCAAGAGAGGCGTATGTACGGACATGTGAGCTTCCTGAACCCCGGCACAGCAAAACTGATCTTATCAGAAAGGTGTCCAGTGACCCCTCATCACATCAATGGCGATCAAGTTTTTGTCAGAGCTTACAAGGAAAAATGTGAACTAGAGTAAGGGTCTAATGGCTTGTTGTTTTCTGTTTGCTTGTTGCCTTCATATTGTACTACCACACGTGTAAGCCTCCACCATTTTTATTAAAGATATCTCGTGAACGATTTATCATGTTCATGCCTAGATTATTTACTGTTTAATTGTGGTCAAAATTTTGCACGAGCTGTTCTTAAGTACTCTTTTAATTTCCATTCTTCAAGACCATTTTGGAAAGCTTACTTGAGAGTTATTGGTGGGTTTTATTAGGGCAAGTATGTTGAAGAGTAGAAGACTGCCCCCTCTTTTTATGACACTTGAATTTTCTTCTTGGGCTGTTATCATCCTACTGAATAACCTATGGCTGTTCCAATTTCAGACAGGAAAAACATTATATTGTACCAGTTGAACATGGTCCTAAGTACTTGGCTTATGATCCCAAATTGGTGATGCCTCCCAATAGAAGTGACTCTAACCAGATTTATCTTACCTTCATGCCTGAAAGCACATTCACTGAAGAAGATGTTTGGAACTACTTCAGGTATTACCATCTAACTTTGTGGATTACTGCATTTTGGCGTGAGGGTACTACCTGCTATGTCTTTATGAAAACATTATCTTGATATTAACAGTCAGTACGGTCCTGTCAATGATGTGAGAATTCCATCTCAAGAGAGGCGCATGTTCGGTTATGTGAGCTTTCTGTACCCTAATACAGCAAAAAGGATCTTATCAGAAAGGAGTCCAAGGACTCCTCATTTCATCTGTGGAGAACAAGTTCTTGTCAAAGCCTACAAGGAAAAACATGAACTTGGGTAAGGATCTAATACTCGGTTGTGTACTGTTGCTTACTGTTTGCATATTTTTCTACCCCATAGTGTAAATTTGCTACTACTATTTTGCATGCTATGATATCTTGTTCACAAGGCTTAGCATTTTCACTGTTTGAGTCATTACTTTTAAATGAGTTAAAATTTAGCATGAACTGCTTTTTAAGTACTCTTATAACTTTATTCTTCAAGGCCGTTTTGGAAAGTTAAACTTGAGAGTTGGTGGTGAGTTTTGGTTTGTGAAGAGTTGAAGAATTTTTGTATGATGCTGGAACCATATCATCTCTAGAGTTTTCTTTTCACGCTTGGCTGTTTATGTTACAGGCTGAAAATTGTTGCTGTCCGTGAGTTACAGACTGGAATTTATTTATCATTATTGTTACTCTACTTACATAAACCAGTACAGTGTTCATGCGCTATTTCTTTATCACGTTTGTACATTTCAGTTATCTATTCTTTACATGTTCAGGGGTAAAGGCATTCTATTTTTCTTCTATTTGGAAACTCGGAATGTTCAAGTCATTGTGTTAAAAAATGCAGGAAGCTGGCCGGGGAAGTTGCCAGTGTCATCCATGAGCATCATAAAGGTAAGCACTGAATAATTCGGCATTGTCTTGTGTCAGTCGTTTCATTTCATAACCTGAACCGTGACTATATATTTTCTGTCTTCCCATCTCTGCAGGAGAGCAATTATCAAGTGGCCATAAATTATTTGAGAACCGGATGAATAGTGCACGTGATCTGGGGATTCTTACTGAAAAGAGCAGTGTCCATATTGCACCAGAAATGGCTTCACCAACAAGAGATAATCTGTCTGTTCACTCTGTTAATGAAACCGGTCATTTGCAAGGTATTCACATGGATTGTCCATGTTTGTCCTTTTAGTGTGCTTCAATTTTTATTGCCGTTTCTTAAGCTTACTTGATTCTGTAAATCTTCTAGTAGTTGTCAATACGGCAGAACCGTTATACGTGTCAAATCATTTGGATGAGGCACTGGCACGCGAAGATAGGTGAGTTTTCCTGTCTATGCTAGTAGACCCAGCGTCTTTTATCGACGCTTAAGATGTTTTGTGATGCAATGGTCACTTTAGCAACGTAGAAACAACGTAGTGCCATCAGCCAACTACTGGTTATCCTTTCTGAGATCAAAGTATTTTAGAAGTGGAGCATTCCAGATGCAGCTGAACTGTTTTTCCCCTTGTCTCTTAATTAATCTTGTCGTAACTTTTGAAACGTGTAAACTATTTTTTCAGGGATGACTTTGGGCTTCCAGAAAATCTTGATGATATTTTCTAGAGAGGAAGCACTTCGGCAACTGTTGCTAGGAGTAGATTACGCATTACTATAGGACCAGAAGCACTATGAAAATTTCGATCAGTGACTTGAATCTATACTGTGAATATACTAGATATATACTTCAGAATTTCAGGTGCAGTTAACAAAAAGGATAGGCCGGCCGATAGCATTTTCCATAATTAAGTAATGTACAGAAGTTGAAGTAGCTTGAGCTTCACAGATACTATCAATCTGTGCACAGTTGAAGTAGGTCCAATAGAAAAGGTCGTATTACAATTCAATGTACAGCAGAGACATCGTGCATAAGGGACTATAGCCCTGCAATGTAATCAAAGACGGGAACGGTACATGTACGCGCTCCTCTCACATTCTCGTTCTCCTTTCTCTCTCTTTCTGTTCATACTCCTGCCTGACATGCATGGGAGATCGAAGTGCCGCCGTTGTGAGCCACATGAGAACTTTCGGACGCCTTCGCCTTGTGTCGACTAAAATTTGTTGCTTCTCTGGTTGCCATACGTGCGTTGAGTGGTGCGCCACCAGCATCCTCACCTCAAGAAACACCCGGCTTGATTCAACCATGCCAGTTAAAGCCACGCTAGAAAGGAAACATGAAAAGGCCAGGACACTATGCTCATTTCTAGCTGAATTATTCTTTAATGGACGTTGTGTATTTGCATATAAAGTCCAAAATTAGCTGAATTATGTGAGCCAGCTAAACCACACTTTTACAGAGTTCCGCGGATAAATATATATAGATGTCATGGAGGAATGCAGGAGGTTGTTGTTAGATAAGGCCCTGCATTTTGATCGACACAATGCTGAAAGTATCGTTGTTTTATAGTGGCTCACATACCACTTGTTGGAGATCAGATGGTATTCATCATTTGCCTCGGATAAGCAACTCCACGCTTTGTTCGTTCAGGCAGTCCGTAGTCAGCAGTTACCCCAACAGCTGCCACTTACATCGGCATGGGGGACATGGCTTAGGCTTACAATTTCTCAATCACAACCTCAGTTTCATCCAATCCACAGTTCTCAAAGATTTCAGGCTACATTCCCTTTGCCTCACTTGCAGCCTCAGTTTGATCCTAGCAGTAGTTTTTGAAATCATGCTCCATTCCCTTTGCCTCATTGGCAGCCTCAGTTTGATCTCAGCGGCAGTTTTGGAAATCAGTCTCCATTTCCTTTGCCTCATTCACAGCCTCAGTTTGGTCGCAGCGGCAGTTTTAAAGATCAGACTCCATCTCCTTTGCCTCACTCGCAGTCTTAGTTTCATCTCAGCTGCAGTTTTGGAAATCAGGCTCCATCAACTCTACCTCACTCGCAAGCTCAGCTTAGCGTCCCAAGTAGCAGTTTTCATTGACTTCAGGCTCCATTTCACCCCAGGTTTGCAAATATCACTTTGATTGGGTTTCTGTATGAAGGGTGGAGACTGTCCGTTCCCTCATGTATATGTGGTTTCCCTCATATGGCGAAGAAGAAAAGACCAGTTCACTCTCTTGAGACATTGTGTATTCTGAGATCAAACTACTTCTAAATGATGGTTGACTGTCCATTATATTACATTGTCTTGGTAATGTCGGACATTAGGCTCCTGATTGCATTTGTATCTAGGCATATATGGTCTAACTTCAGCATTTTAGATTGAGAGTTTTTCTTTTTAGGGATAATTTACAGTAAAATTTATGGGGGTTTGGTGTTTTTACCCCTGCTTTAAGTGTCAATTGCGTTTTTACCCATCTTTTTAAGGATTGTGAATTTACCCTTGTTTTTCAAAAAGGAAGTCTCCGTCTACCCCTCTTTTCCAATCCGTCAGCCCAACATGAGTTTCAGATTTAAAAAAACGTTTGAGAAAATAGGAAAGGACATAACTGCCCCTGAGCTCTTTCTCTCCCGTACCTCTGTTTCTCTCCTCCTCTCGCTCCTGTATCGGTCCCAAGTCTGACTCTCTCTCTCTCTCTCTCTCTCTCTCGACTCTCCTGAGCTCGACCCTAACCCTAGGCGGCCATGGAGGATGCTCGGCCTGGGTAGCAGCTTGGAAGAGGGAATCCGGAGCGGGGCGTCTCAACGGTTTGGAGGACGGGATCTGTGGGCGGCGCGATGGGTAGCAGTGGGCGGCGCGGCTCGAAGGAAGAGGTCGTGGCGGCGTGGCCTGAGGGAAGAAGGGGTCGGGGCGGTGCTGCTGGCTTGGAGGGCAGAAGGGGCCGGGGACGGTGCGTCTGCAGGAAGCCAGCGGCCTGCTCGGCGCGCGCCGACGCCACCCAGCGCCGACGCCCCGTACACGTCGGTGGCGCACGACTGCAGTCTTTTTCCGCCTTATTAGCAGCTCTCAAGCTTGAAATCATTAAGGATTTGAGAGGGATCTAGATGGAGAGAGATGATGGAAGGAAGAGAAGAGGAGTGGGATTTTCGGATCATGCAGAAGTGGTGCGGTAATCTTGATAGAGGAATCACTAGAGGTGTTGTCCAGGAACATGTAGTGGTTGCTGATGTTGAGAGAGATGGCCGGAGCTACTCGGATCGACGGCGCCTGTCCTGAAAAAGAGAGAGAAGAACGAAAGGAAGGAGAGCGAGCTGATGGGGAACGGTTTGCTTATTTCATTTTTTACTTTTGATGTGGGGCCCACAGTTGGAGATAGCTTCAGTGCTCGCGCAGTCGCGCGGTGTGTTTTCCTCCGGTTCCGATTTCATTCCTGTGGGTCCAAAAAAAATCAGGCTTGGCTAGATTAAAAAAAAGTTGGCACAAGGGCATTTTGGTCTTCTTATACCAGATTTAACACCGTTAACTGCTTGTAACGGATCAGGGGTAAGCTGATGCTTCGTTTTCGAAAAGTAGAGGCAAATTCGCAATCCTTAGAAAAGAGGGATAAAAACGCAATTGGTTCCCAAAGCAGGGGTACCATAAATGTTTTTTTGGTTTTCTAAGTTCTGGTTAGTGGGTGTCTCCTTCAACGTAAGTTGCATACTTATGTATTGAAGCATTTTGTGTTTGTGAACTTCTTTTTTAGCTGCCACTTTGCACTAAAGTTATTTTCCTTAATCTAATGTTTCAGGTACCAATATAATCTATTTTGTATTCTAGCATTTGATGCACATGTTTCCAATGTGTTGAAAATGCAGGAAGTTAGCTCAGAGAGATGCTCATTCTAACTCCACTGAACACATGGCGTTAGATGCATGTCTATGTCACTCATGAGCAGCAAAGAAGTGAGTACTGAAAAAAAAACTCTAGATGGATTTCATAAATTGTAACAATTCTCATCTCCGCTATAGAAACATTATCAAGTCACCATGATTTATTTGGAAGATCTGAAAAGAGGGTGCAAAATATGAATTGCTAGTTTGTTACTTAAAATGTGGTATTATATTGCACCTGAAATGGCTAAACCACTAACACATGGCCTATATATAACCTGTAGTGAAGCAGGTCTTCACAAGATATTTGTCGGTATTATGAGAACCACTGTACCCACCTCCCATATACAAGCCACAAAAGTAGGTCTTGAGTGAGCCATCTGAGAAGGAATATGGTCCATCAGATTTGAAGAAGGAAATAATCTGGATGCATATTTTCGTGTGCACGAAGTTTAGACCTTCTCTGTTGCGGGTAAAAGTTGGGTAGACCGTAGACGTAGGAAAGAAATGATCGGTGAATTTAAAGGGGGTGGAGATAGAGAGTCAACCTTCGCTAGGCATACCGTCGTAGTAGTCGCATCCGACTATCCATACGTAGTAGACCTAGCGTTTTAGGGCCGACCCAACCTGTGCCCCAATCCCGATCCGAAAAGGCCCGATGGAACTGGGACTCCTTGACGAACCTTCAACCACACGTATAACAGGCAGAAGCACCTTGCGCAGCAAATATTTGACAGCCTCCACCGTGTGGATCAACGATCACTGTTAAAAAAAAATACACTCACTACTGATTCACAGAGCATCGGTCTTTCCTTCCACATAGAACTCAGGTCATAACGAGTTAATACAACGACCATTAAAAGGTAGCATATACAAGCAGGGACCATAATGCAGGGACCATGATTCGCAAAATGAAGGCTTACAAAAAGTAGAACACAGGGGTTAACGGCATTGCAGGATTACACAAAAGCACGGAAGCCTTCCTGCAATGACCTTCACGTTAGGCTACAATCAGAACTTTGTTCAGCAGTAGTACATAGTGACTAACAATCAAGGTGAGATACCCCTGAAACTAGACAACAATGACCCTTCAACTACTCTGATATGTTGCTGTTTTGGATTGTTCCATTGCAGTTGATGGAAGAAATCCAATGAAGACTTTACAACGTAATAAGCTGTAGTTAGTGATGTGTATATTATAAACCCACCTACTCATCAGTGAGCATTAGGTCAGTGGCCAAGGCAATTCCTGAAAACAGTGAAACAATCAGCACCATATGAGAAAAAGGTGTCAAATAAACACAAAAGATAAAAATAAAAGAATAGCTGAGTATAAATCTTACAGTGAGAAGCAGGGACTCAAGCAACCCATTTTCCACCAGCTACGCGCCTACCGTCTTGAGGTTAATGTTTTTCTCCCAGAGTTCTCTGTGAAACCAGTCAGCAGCAAGCTCTGTCTAAATGTATGGTATTTCTCTAAACTAGTCCCCGCCCACCGCTGGCAAAACCGCTCATCTGTAGGCACAAAGGAGCTCAGAGGAAATGGACCCTTTGGAGCTTTCTTCAACGAAACAAGAAAGCGGTGCCGGGGACGGATTCTCTGATCAAGAGACAGGCTCAAGTACATAGGATACTTCGTTAATGATTTAACTTCATTCTTGAGGTCATTGACTAAGTAAAGATACTTTGGCTTGAGATTCCTCTCCAGTGACAAAGATAGCACCTGAAAACAAGTATGTGACGATACATCTACCATCAGACATATGTACATTGAGCAACATAGATGTTTGTAAAGAATGAAAAAAAAGAAGCAGGGCGATTGCATGAATGAGATCATAATACCTGCGTAAGGCTTGTCAGTACTTTGAGAATATCAGAGTTTCTCATGCCAATGCTTCTCAGGAAATTGATTCGAGGCAAGATTCCATCCTCAATGCTGTAATGAAGCAGCTGGGGGTGCTTTTGGACCATTTTAACAATGCTATCTTTGGGAGCACCCAGTTCTTTTGACAAAAAAAGAGATCGAGACTTCCATGCACTGTCAATTCGCTGGACCAGAATCTGTGGGCTTAGCTGCACCACTTTGCCCACATCACTCTCTTCAATACCTACTTCCTCAATCAGATACCTTACAGTTGGCTTCAGAGACTGCTCTACACTGTAAGAAAACATAGAAGGAGCAGCAGAAATAATTTGTCCTATCCGCGCACTTGGAACCCCAACACTCGCCAGAAAATCAACATGAGACTTCAGGTTGCTGAGTGTGTATTCCAAAATTTGTGGTTGCCTAACCAATATCCTCTTCATATCCTTGGTCTTAACACCAGCACTTAGCAGGAACTCCAGCCTTTCTTCTGCAGAAGCCTGACTGATTTGAAAGCAGGCCATATGTCTCTCATAGATGTACACAAAATGAGATTCCTTTAGCCCAAATGTGCACAAGTAATCAATTAGAGGTAACCATTTATCATCAAAGTCATATTCTTCTTGCAGCTTCTGAAACAAATTTCGAGAGATGCTTTCATTTTTCAACTGCAAAAAAGTCCGCACACCTTCAAATTATATTTCTATATCTGACAGGGTACACGTGTACATTGAATCAGAACAAGTAAAACACCTCTACTTCACTGCTACCAGTTAGCACACCTTAAAAGTAAATTTGTATATCTGGCAGGGTACACGTAAACACTGAGTCAGAACATGTACCTCTACTTCACTACCCATGTCCACAAGGCCCAGAGATGATCTTCCAGCCTTACTCCTAGAATCAGATTTTTCTGGACTACCATATTTATCACTAGTTTTAGGCTGTCTTCCTTCCCAGCTTTCTTTTAGCAGCGGAGAGAGCAGTCCTGGAGCATTAGGATATCAATACAAAGTAATGAATGTCTTTAAAGGAATATTGAACTGCTTTAAGATACCTGGTTTCTTGCTTGGAGCACGAGTGCTCTTTGAATAGAGTACACCAGGGTATTCCAAACCAGACAGATCATCCTGAAAAGAGAAATAAATAGAACTTAAGGCAGAAAAATATAAGACTAAAAAGTTTTTCTATGAGGAAATAAAGCACTCAAAACTCGGAGATGCTATAATAATGGGTACTCAGTGTGAAATATGCCACGGAGTTCAGATCTTTCATAAAACATGGTTCTGGAACGTATTAAAAGTGCCTTATGCAAAAATATATACATAAGTTTCACCTCTTAGGTAACATATGAGCATGGGCTTTGTAAGTTCGATGGATCAATTATTCATTATACAATAAGTGGTTGGTTGTTTTTCATGCCATTTAGAAAACTGCTTAAAAGCTGAGAAATTATGGTGATATGCCTTGTGTTTGAATGCATATTTACAACGGATGTTTGCAACACGATTTAAGAAGCATCCGTTTTTCATGCAAACATGAATAAGATCAGAAGACCTTGAGCAACAGCATAATTAGGAAGCTGGAGAAGTTAATAACAATGGTTTTGATGCACCATTTGAAGCAAATGTTTCAACCCGTTGTTTTTCTCCAAATGTGGGGTTGGAGGAACACTAAAAGACACATGCAAACACCATCATATGTTTTTAAGAATAGTTGATCATGCTTTGAGACCACAATATGTTGATGCTGATTTTGTGGTGCATCAGCTGGGTACCTGGTATGAATGTATTGAAAAAAAATACAGTGAATTGGTTGAGTTTCCTCATTATGTAGTACCTGCAGTAATCTAGTGAAGCGTGCGAGATAGAGCAAAAAGAAACAGACACACATAAAACAATCAAGATAATCACTTATACTACAGTGGATCAAAATTTTGGAAGTACCATTAAAAAAAAAACATTTTGGAAGTAGCAATTCCAGAGGAGCCACGACATAAACTAGAAGGGGCACAAAAACAGCTCTAACCTTACAGCCGACTAGATTTTTGCCAATTGTTCGATCTCATATGCCCATTCGATGATAAGTCCCCGTGATTGGTTCAGTGACCCATATAAATACGATCAGAAAGCCAAATGTGCAGGTGCTCATTACAAATTCTGAGGCAATGTGATTATCACAACCTTATCACTGAGCGCATAAAAGGTAGCCTATTTGGTAAAATGATTAAAGGGGAATATAGACCAGTTTGTACTATAAACACCGGGCACTGTATACAGCAAGCAAAACTATCTGGACCAAAAGATGCTAACAAAGTAACAAGGGAGGAGGAATTGGTACTGGCAATGGGGTGGATAGCTTACATCGCCCTCGTCCTCCTCCTCTTCTTCTTCCTCTTCCTCAAACCCGTAGTCCTCCTCCTCCTCCTCTTCTTCGTCGAAGTCGTAGTAGGGGTCTCGGGAGCGCCGGACGCGGCGGTTGGGCTTGAGCAGCCGCACGTTGGTCTGGAGAGAGAACGCGACGACGGGGCGGGCGCGGGCGCGCCAGGCGGTAGCTGTAGCCTCTCCAGCCGGCGCAGCGGAAGAAGGGAGGAAGAGGGAGGGGCGCGCGGCGGCGAGCGCCGGCGGCAGCAGCTGCAGCGCCATGGGGCCGGCGCGCTTCGATTTTTTTTTGGATTTTAATCTGAGGAGGTGGGGGACGGCTGGGGTTTGGATGAGGACGAAGGAAGAATCTTTGCGGGCGGCGTACGTGGAGGCGGAGGCGGACACCGGAATCACGGAGGTTTAAGGGTAATGGGCCGAGCCGGACTGATCCGTTCTCTCATCAGTTTTCGTGGGCCGGGTTGACGGGAAATGGCTCGAGCAATTAGGAAGGAATTTTTTTTATTTCTAATCGATTTTTTTATTATATTTTTATTAATAACCGCCCGTTTCTAAAATTTGCAGAACTAGTCGCCTAGTCGCCCGACAAAGGGGCGATTAGGCCTTGTCGCCTGATCAAGGGGCGATTTATGCCATAATCGCCCTTCAAAAAGGCGATTAGGTGTCGGTGGGGCCTAATCGGGCGACAAGATCCTGGTCGCCCTGTGAACGGGCGACTGGACACTGTAGCGAATTTGCTACTGTAGCAATTTTTTTATTTTTCGAATTTTTCTGCGTTAACAACTAAGCCTCCCAAAATCTAAATTAAAAATACTTTTGCACATATAAAGTCAATGATGATTTTAATGGTGGTGAACAATATGTTGATGCAACCATTTTAACACAGAACAGCCCAAAAGTTATTGATAGTTTTAAATTAAATATCTCTGAATCAGGCTAGCTGTTAAGCGCTAATTGAATTTGAAGTTACAAATGACCATAATTTAAAATCTAATTTCAAACTATAACTTTCAGTTTGACCTAACTGAAAGTTATAGTTTGAAATTAGATTTTAAATTATGGTCATTTGTAACTTCAAATTCAAATTCAAATTCAAATTTAAATTCGAATTCGAATTAAATTCAAATATTTTATATGAAACCTAACGCAAAAAAAATTATATTGGTACTACTAAGGATACAATGCATTTAGGTAAATTTTTCTTAATTTTTAGAGAAGATTAAGATGGTTTAAAAATTCAATTAGCGCTTAACAGCTAGCCTGATTCAGAGATTTTTAGTTTAAAACTACCAACAACTTTTGGGCTGTTCTGTGTTAAAATGGTTGCATCAACATATTATTCACCACCATTAAAATCATCATTGAATTTATATGTGTAAAAGTATTTTTAATTTAGATTTTGGGAGGCTTAGTTGTTAACGCAGAAAAATTCGAAAAATAAAAAAATTACTACAGTAGCAAATTCGCTACAGTGTCCAGTCGCCCGTTCACAGGGCGACTAGGATCTTGTCGCCCGCTGTCCGGGCGATTAGGCCCCACCGACACCTAATCGCCTTTTTGAAGGGCGATTATGGCATAAATCGCCCCTTGATCGGGCGACAAGGCCTAATCGCCCCTTTGTCGGGCGACTAGGCGACTAGTTCTGCAAATTTTAGAAACGGGCGGTTATTAATAAAAATATAATAAAAAAATCGATTAGAAATAAAAAAAATTCAATTAGGAAGTTGCGTTGTAATAAAAAAAATTAGGAAGTTGCATTTCTGACATTTAAAAGTTTTTTTTGGCAATTAGAAAGCGCTCAATCCCATCCATAATAGGAAAAAAAATGCCATCTAAAAGTTTTTTTTTGGGGGGGGGGGGGGGGGGGGGGGGTGCGCTCCTCTCCAGCCCATGTCGAGCTCGCGATGGGCGCCCGACGCCGACTCCGATGCCACGATGCTCTGCCTGCACGAAGAGCTGACTTAGACGCAGTGAAACACCGTGGCCACGTCGTCGAGCTGTGAACAACGCGTCGTGCCTGCCTTGTTTGGCATTGCTCGGCCAACGGTGAGGGCCTCCGCTCTGGCGCATAAACGCCGCCCTCGCGACATCCTACAGCGGGCGCGAGAACGAGCGAACGACCCGGCTAGGCGAGCACGTAGGCAGGCGAGGCAGAGAGAGAGGAGGGAGAAGGGTGACATGGCAGCGTGAGGTTCAAAGTATTTTCATGTCATTGTGTAACTATTGGAGCAACTTCTCTAATAATTCTAAAGATGTTATCATATTTACAAACACGATTTTGTACTGTAGTTAGCAACAGTAAAAAAATCTTCTCGCTCCTCCCAGACCAAAGCGTAAGTAAAGACTCGCGCCATAGCTCACATGCGAGTTGAGTCCTTATATACGGTTTGGGAGGAGGGTTTGAAGGTTTTCTTGACCCGCGTGAGAAGGTCTTCTGCTCAGTAAATACTCGGGGCCGTCATACCCCCTCGTAGATCAAGTTTTTATTTTTTACTTTGACAAATACGATTTCAAAAGGAAAAAAGGGGACAAATACATTCGATGAGCCGAGTGGACATTTTTGGCAGTAGATGTTTTTTGAATCCGAAATTTTGGCAGTAGATTTTGGAATAATAAATGACGAATCCACACCGCATCGCAAAATTCATGACGTTGGCTGCCCCAGTAACTTTCCAAGCGGGGATTAAACACGTTCCTCGAAACCGAAGGCACCGTTTGGGCAACTGACGTCGTCGGACGGAGCGGCGGTGCCGCGGAACGCATCCATCCAGCGCCCGTGACGCCCGCCGGCCGGGAATCGGGGCGCCTAAACGCCGTCACCGCCCACCGCTCACGAGTTTAGTGCCAACTAACCTCGCCGGCCCGAGTCAAAAACCCCAAGACCCGGCGTCGCCCACAGTCCCCGCTTCAGACACCTCGCGACTCCACCGCCCCGACACCCGTCTCCATCTCCTGATTCCTCCTTGGGGACCCGGTCCGCGCCCACTCACCCTCTTCATCGCCGCGCGTCGCTGCATCCCGACCAGCCGTCGGTCACCATGGTGAGCCTCCCGTTCCCCGCCTCGTTCTCTACCGCCGCTTATTCGGCTTTTTTTTTTTCGGTCGGCTGCGGCAGATCCGTCGCGATTCGGTCCGGAAATCCCCTACCTGAGACGCCGCATCGGCTGAGTAGTAGTAGTATTTTGTCGGTGTTTCACCGATAACTCGACGGCACCTGGTGTGAATATTGTAATGCATACGTAGAATCAGTTGCTCTCTGTTGTGTAGTCTATTTTATTTTCTACGGAGGATGGTTGGGAGATTCGTCCCCAAGAATCTAGTCTTGTTCTCTCGCTTTTTTAAGGATCCATCTTTCGCCTATTTTTCTGGCAGCTTCTACCCACTTTGTTTGTTCTTTGATAGCGACCTCACACGTATCCATAAAAGAGATCGTGGCTTGGATTCGAAGGTGAAGATTTTTGTTTGTTCCATGAAGGGGGAGTTTCTACATCTTTGTGCGGTAATTTGCTAGTTATGCGTGCGTGAAGGCATGCATATTCTATATGCTTGGAATCAGAGTTCTATGGTGTTCCTAACTTCGTTTAGTTCCCGCGCTTTTCTTTTTAAAGTGATGCACGCGTAATTCAGGGCCGAGAAAAATCCACGAACCCTGAGCCCCATCCTCAGGGAGCCGCCTCGTCCTCTTACGGTTTGGGGATTAACTCGTGCATTGGGCCCCTGCATCCCATACACGAGGGCCCACCCACAACACGTCTTACCCTCGGGCTGAATTTTTGTATAGATATAACTTTTTTTTTTAGTTTAAGTTGTTGCTTTTGCGGCATGCTTTTATTCAAGGTTCAGAAAATGGTGGGAAGTGGTAACGGGTCAGTTAACGCTGGCTAGCGTAATGTGAGGATCGTATTACTAAAAATACATGTGTTGGTTTTCCGTGAATGCTCTGTGTCAGTTTAGGGTGAATATGTGATATATTTGCATGCAAACCCTTGGTTCTTTGATATTATTATTTCAGAGAACTAGTTGATTTTGCGGCATGCTTGCTGCAATGCTTTCAGTAAAGGTTCAGAAAGTTGTGGGAAGTGGTAACTGGTCAGGTAATGCTGGCTAGCACAATGTGAGGATTGGATTGCCAAAAAGGCAGGTGTTGATTTTCCGAGTTGTGAATGATCTGTGTCGGTTTAGGATCAGTTTACGATATATTTGCATGCAAACCCTGAATCTTTGATATTATTATTTTTTTCCAACAACTAGTTGATTAGACTGGGACTTTTGTGGGCTAGCATATCAGTTATTGCCTTTTAGGAGATTGATATTTTCCTTAGCCAAGCAAATATGAGAAACCATCTATTGTTGAGAAACATTTCAAGCTATCAGCAAAATGGGAGCATATGGGCAATCACTGATGATGGCACTATCTAACAATAAGCCTATTTACCTTTCCAAAAATATCTCGAGAATTGATATGTAAAATCGCTTTGGACTGATTGTACAAATAGTGTGACTAGACTATGTCATTACTTTTCTGCGCACCATTTCTACTTCACTATCCAAATGTCGGTGTTCCTTTGTACTCAGTGGATAAGTTAGTTATGCATATTGTGAAATGATTTTTTTTCCCTTTGCAGACTACATCAAGGCGTGTTGCTGACAGGAAAATTGCGCGTTTTGAGAAGAATATCACAAAGAGGGGTGCTGTTCCTGAGACTATCAAGAAGGGAGATGACTTTCCTGTTGGAAATATTCTGCTTGGGTTTCTTGTCTTCGTTGTCGTTGGGTCATGTAAGTTCCAATGTTTCTGATCGTCCCAGATACTCGAGTCATCAATGGTCTAGCGCGTCTATTTACCAATCAAATCAGCACTGAACATTTTTTTTCATGTATTCTCATCGCCAACATTAACCCAGTTTCTCCTTAATTGTTGTATTATGGTAATGCTTATTATTTTGACAAATAGTATGCTATATGCATTTTTTTATGAGAAAACGGCAGGTGCTCTGTCCATGCATTCAGTAGGAGAGATGCTATATGCATTTTACATCTAAATTTGTGCTAAACTGCTAGTGGGTATTTGTAGCATCATTTTCTTTAACTTTGTTGGGACTTTCTTGGTGAAGTACCGGTTTTTAAATCCATTAGTTACAGACTCACTAGAATTTTCCAAATACATATTGATCCTGAAACAATCTCATGGTATAGTGAGAGCCTGACAGCTAATGCTGACACCTATGGCCATTAGCTATTTTAGTATCATGATCTGACTTAGGTAAGAATTGAAAAATCAAAACTGTCGGTGCAGTGGTTTACTGACTATAGTTAAACACTTGCACACTCTTAATTGAACTAACAGCTCTTCTTTCGGTGAATAAAAATCCGGCAGTTATCTCAGTTTTCACATGAAGAAGATTTTTGAACTTTTTACTAAGTAATTTGTTCTTGACTCTTTTCTTCATGCAGCTCTCTTTCAGATCATCAAGACAGCCAAAAATGCTGGCATATTTTGAGGAGAATGGCCCTCCGCCTCTAGATTATCGCTAAAGTTCAGGAAAAGGGTTGATATCTGCAGTTGGCCATATAGAAAACTGAAATGTATGGTGTAGCTAGTACTCTATGGTGTTAACCTTTTAGCATTGGAATGTGGAGAATTTAAGTTATGCAGAACTCTTATGTGATAGTGCTAATCTGATTGGGTGATAGGAAATACATTTCCTTAATACACACCATCTTGAATTCTTGAGTAAAGTTATACTCCAGCTCGAGTTAATTTCTGATGTGCCTTGGCGGATTTTGACCTTGTGATATATGTCGCCTCATCTTACAGTCGTTCACGGTGCGTTCATTTTAGGTTTGCTACCAACTCGTGGAAGAGGTTATTATGATCTGTATTCAGGATGCCATTTATCTGAGTGTCAATCTGGACGAAACCTAGCTATCTCTACTCGTATATGTGTGCTCCTTTTACATTACTATTGCATAGCTTTTGACCATGGAAATCAGTGTTGATTCAAACACTCCTGCTAAAGGTATTATTTTGTCCTGTCAACACCAGATCAATCTGCAGATGGCTGTTTATGAAAGTGCGTGACAGCAGATTCAATATTTTGCATACTGTTTGAGCTCATCTTTTGGTACCCGAGACTCGCGAGTCTAACGACTTGCTCCCAGTAATTAGGATTGCTGTTACTAGTCATCAACAAACGGAAGCGAGAACGGCGCACTTAGTTTCAGGAGCCCGTTGCATCGTTGCTGCCACGTAAATTGCGTCTAAAGATCTATACCGATCGATGTGAAAAAGGTATGAATTCCACGGATTTCTTCCGCTCTCCTACCAATCAATCTTGCAAGCCCCTAGTTCTTCATCATCTTTGTAACCTAGGGCACGTGAGGGACCAGCAGAAGTTGAAAGCAGTGTCTGTATGGGGGGAGATTCACGCTGCAGAAATTTGAGAGCAGGCAGATCGTTGTGGTGTTTATTTGCGTGACTACGCCAGGTATATACACTTCTAGATTGCATCTGCAGTTTCGCTGAGAATGTTAATTGGAGTAGCATCTCTTTTATTGAGAAGTGATTCAATTCGTTCAGGGAAACAGTAGCGAATTGATCTGCTCCTTCAAGAACACAACTGCGCAGGCTCGTTTCTTCTTCTTGATCTATCATCTTACCTGAATTCGCCGGCTTGCAGAATGCTTTGTAGAAGGAACGTAAGCGATGGGCGTCCCCCGGATTCAGGGAAGCCCGTGAGGCGTGCTCTGAACAAGTACGCCTTCGCAGCTGCCCTGCTTTCGTCGGCCACGCCTCTGTTCTTGGGTTACGGTTAGTATCAACTCGTGAAAAGACGGGGTCGGACTGAAATGAGTCTGAAATTCAATTTTCGAAGTGACAATTTCCGATCGAAATTAATGATCTCTAATGTAGAAAACGAATCTACAAAATTTGTCAAGAAAAATCGATCACTTCATCATTTTGTTTATACACTGTGCAATGTTCATGTACTAACTTTGATGCAGACCTCGCCGTGGTGTACAGCACGGCCATGATGGCGGAGGCCGACCTGAAGCTCCTGGCGTGCACCGTCGCGCTCTCCTCGCTTCTCGGCGCGATCACGGCCGTGGCAGCGCGGCGCCTCATTGGCGACCGCCGCGCCGTCCTCCTCGCCGCCGCCGTGCTCTGCGCCGGCGCGCTCGCCAGGGGCCTCGCCGCAAGCTTCGCGGCGTTCACGGCCGGCGTCTTCGTGAACGGCGTCGGCATGGGCCTGTTGCTCACGGTCGTCCCGGCCTACGCCGCCGAGCTCAGCCCGTCCTCCGTGCGCGGCGTGCTCGGCTCCCACCCCGACGGGTTCGTCTACCTCGGTTGCATCGTCGGCTCCCTCTGCTACTCTACGGGCTTCTCGAAGCTGCCACCGCACGTCGCGTGGCGGATGACCGTGGCCTCCGGCACGGCAATTCCGGTGTTGCTCGGCTACGCCGTACTCCTTATGCCGGAGTCGCCACGGTGGCTCGTTGCCAGGGACCAGGTGAGCAAGGCCCGGCGCGTGCTCGCCGGAACGTCGACGACGCTAGAGGAAGCTGAGCTCCGTTTTCTCGAGATAAAAGATGAAATCAGCGCGCACGACGGCTCTCCAAGTGAGCTGATGACTACGCCCACGACACGTGGCGGGTGGACGGGGGAGATCGCAACGACATGGCGGGATCTGCTTGCGAGGCCGACGGAGCCGCTCCGCCGCGCGGTGATCACGGCGCTGGTCGCCAAGGTCTTCCAGCAGGCGTCCGGCATCGGGTCCCTGGTCCAGTACGTGCACCGCGCGTTCCGCGACGTCGGCGTCTCGTCCCGCGCGCAGGTGCCGCGTGCGCTGGCGGCGTTCGGGTTCGTCGTGGTGCTGTCCCTCTCCCTGTCGCTGGCGCTCGTGGAGCTCGGCTGGCAGCTGGTGAGAGCGGCGCTCGCCGCCGGCGGAGGCTGTTGCGCGAAGCGCGCCGCGCCGCCGCCGTCTCGCCGCGGCGTCGGCAGAATGACCCGACGGCAGAAGCAGCTCAAGTGGGCGAGGGGCCTGTCCGCGACCACGCTGCTCTCGCTGGTGGCGCTGGCTTGGATCGCGCTCGGGCCGGCGCGGTGGGAGGACGCGTCGTCGTCGCCGCGCGGCTGCCCGCGGTGGCTTCGCGCGACGGCGGCGAAAGTGAACGAGGCGGTCAGCTCGGCGATCTTGTCCTGCTTCGCGCGGGTTTACCAGTTCAGCGCCGTGTACGGCAACCTGATCGCGTGCCCTGCGGTCGTCGCGCTCGTCTGGTTGTGCTTCTGTGTCTGTTTTCTTGGCGCGAGGGGGAGGTGACTAGTTAGTGATTCAACGTGCTGGTTGATACGGCCGTTCCCTGCTAAATTTGGCACACACAGTACATGAAGTGATGCAAATCCACAGTATGGTGCGAGTAGCATAATTGATTTTTTTTTTTCATTTTGCCGATCATGTGCCATGTAACGCAGTCGTCTTCAATGTTTTTCACGCAATATTAATCAAACATGTAGAGTTTGTTTACTCCCACAAGTTAAAGGATTTGGGTGACGACTGAGACATATCATATAGTCCTCTCTACTGCTCATCGATGTTTCATATGATGTGAATATAAGAATTCAAGGTAGTTCCACTCTATACGAAAACAATCGGTAAGAAAATAATTAACTACTGCTAATCCGTACTGGTTATCAGTATCACATTGCTTAGCTTCGTTGACCAATGCTTCATCCTTGAATCTGTTGCAATCCTTACATCAGGATTTCTTAACTTGTTTCCACGCACAAGCAACAATATAGAAAGGGTCCTCGTTTTGGATCTGCAGACAAGTCCATGTTCTGAAATATATCCTCGATAAAAATGGAACGCGTCCTTAACTAAGCAGTACATTCAGAAAAACTGGAGGGTAAGCAGAGAACCAGAGAGGAAAGAAAAAGAAAAAAAAGTGTTACCGATGGCCTCTGCCGCGCTCCTGGAAGCCGCCGAGCCCGGGAAGAAGACCATCAGCGTCAAGTATGCCTTCACCTGCGCTATCCTCAGCTCCATGGCCACCATTATACCCGGCTACGGTACTTGATTTGATGACGATTCACTTTTTTGACATACATTTCCCTTGTTATGCTCTGCATACATGGATCACTCACTGTATTTGTGTTGTTCAACTTTGAAGACATCGGGGTGATGAGTGGAGCATCGCTGTACATCAAGAAGGACCTGAACATTACGGACGTGCAGCTGGAGGTCCTAATTGGGATCCTCAACTTCTGCTCCCTCATCGGATCCTTCGCGGCGGGGCGAACGTCCGACTGGATCGGCCGCCGCTTCACCGTGGTCTTCGCGGCCGCGTTCTTCTTCGCGGGAGCTTTGCTCATGGGACTCGCCAGTGACTACGCCACGCTGATGGCCGGCCGCTTCGCCGCCGGCGTCGGCGTGGGCTACGCGGTGGTGATCGCGCCGGTGTACACGGCCGAGGTGTCCCCCGCGTCGGCGCGCGGCTTCCTGACGTCCTTCTCGGAGGTGTTCGTCAACGTGGGCATACTCCTCGGCTACGTCTCCAACTACGTCTTCGCCGGCTTGCCGCTCCAAGTTGGTTGGCGCGTCATGCTCGGCGTCGGCGCGGCGCCGTCCGTGCTGCTCGCGCTCATGGTGCTCGCCATGCCCGAGTCGCCGCGGTGGCTCGTGATGAAGGGCCGCATCGAGGACGCCAACGCCGTGCTGGCCAAGATCGCCGACACGCCGGAGGAGGCGGCGGAGCGTCTGGCTGACATCAAGGCCGCCGCCGGCATCCCGGACGACAACCTCGACGGCGACGTGGTCGCCGCCGTGCCAGAGCGAAGAGGCGGCGGGGAGAAGCAGGTCTGGAAGGAGTTGTTCCTGTCCCCGACCCCGGCCGTGCGGCACATACTCCTCGCGGCGGTCGGGCTGCACTTCTTCCAGCAGGCGTCGGGCGTGGACTCCGTCGTGCTCTACAGCCCGCGCGTGTTCCAGAGCGCGGGCATCGCCAGCGAGAGCCAGCTCCTGGCCACCACCTGCGCCATGGGCGTCACCAAGACGCTCTTCATCCTGGTGGCGACGTTCCTGATCGACCGCGTCGGCCGGCGCCCGCTGCTGCTGGGCAGCACGGCCGGCGTCGCCGTCTCGCTCGCCGGCCTCGCCACGGGGCTCACCGTCGTGGGCCGCAACCCGGACGCCACTGCCTCTTGGGCCGTCGTCCTGTGCGTGGTATCTACCCTGGCCATCGTGTCGTTCTTCTCCGTGGGCCTAGGCCCCATGCCCGGCGTGTACACCTCGGAGATCTTCCCGCTCCGTGTCCGCGCGCTTGGCTTCGCGGTCGGCGTGGCATGCAACCGCCTGATCAGCGGCGTCATCTCCATGACCTTCCTGTCGCTGTCCAGCGCAATCACCATCGGTGGCAGCTTCTTCCTCTACGCCGGCATGGCGGTGCTCGCGTTTGTGTTCTTCTTCACCTACCTACCCGAGACGCGCGGCCGCACACTGGAGGAGATGGATGAGCTATTCGGCAAGACCGACGGGGCGACTGAAGCAGAACACCCCCCCCCCCCCCCCCCCCCCCCCCCCCCCCCCCCGCCGCCGTTGATGGCTTGATGCCAAATCATTTGGTCAGCTGACAGACCAACACCATTGATTGCTTCCCCCCACACGTCAAATGAGATATATTACAAACGTGCGATGATACTAAATCCTGTGATATTTTGCATCCACTACTGTTTGAGCCAATCTTTTGGTGATGCTGGAGGACATGGGCAAGCTATGAGCAATTTAATGTCCAAAATAATGGCCTTGGAATGGGATGGAGTTGCCGGTGTTTGACATTGACCGAGCACTTTTCAATGCAGCGATAAGAGTGACTGTCCACAATGGCAAGAGAGCTAAATTTTGGACATCCAGCTGGTTGGATGGGGCAAGCCGAGCAAGCCTGTTTCCTCAGTTTTCGAACATAGCAAAAGGAAAAACCGTACTGTGGCAGATGCATTCCATGATGAACATTGGATACAGGACATCTGTGCCAACCTGACAGGACCACTTCTGCATCAATATTTCCAGCTATTCATTCCCGTTTATGAATATACTTTTGAACCACAACGTGAGCCGGAGGACGAGATAATCTGGTGTACAAAACCTGCTGCCGCCAACATGGCCTGAAGCTCTCAGCATTGACTCCTGGTTTGGCACTATTACACCGGTGTCTTCGTCACCGGAAGCGAGGGGATAGGCTCCTTGACCATCTTGGTAATCTATCTATTATATATATATTTGACGACGAAAAGAAGCCATCACGTTCGCTCTAAAATGCTAGAAATTCCCACATTAATCGGAGAAAATAAGAAGAAAAAATTACCCACCACTGCCATTATGAAACAATTAGTCACATAACCCCCTAAAAATATTTATAAAATATCTTAATTCCGAATAATAAAAAATAGCCTAAAATACCCCTCCCACCTATTTCTAAATCACCCACCATGCCATTATGAGTCAAAAAATAGCTAAATTCAGAATAATAAAAAATAACCAAAATTACCCTTCACACCTATTTCTAAATTACTCTCCATGCCATTATAAGTAAAAAATAAATAAATTCAGATTATAAAAAATAGTTTCAAATATCCCTAATTCTTATTTTTAATTTACCCACCATACCATTATGAGCCCAAAAATAGCTAAATTTTGTAATAACACAATATCCAATATACACTTAATTCCAATTTCTAAATATACCATGATATGTCTAGCTAGCAAGGCATATTTTCATATTTTTAGCATGACACGTTTTTTCAAAAGATTTTTTTGTAGCATGGCACATTCTTTTTCCTATCATGACATTTTTATTAGATAAGACACAATCCAAGATAAATGATGACCCATCTCACACTCAAATTGAGGGACGGTGAGAAAATATCCAATCTATTTTTTACTATTTTATAAATATAAAGTATAAAATAAATAATATAATAAAATGTTAAACTTTTACAATAATATATAACTATTTTAAATAGTTTAGTAAGTCTAGCCCGCCGCGCAAAATGCGCGGGCAGCCATACTAGTCTGGTACATTTGGAGGGAAAGAAACGACCGCGTTTTTTTGGGAGGAATGAGAAGGACCTCAGCTGGATCATTGTGGAGATCAAGGATGAAACACATATGTGGGGTTTGGCAGGTGGAAAGCACCTCACAGCTCTAGCTGCTCCACATGTTAGTGAGTAATCGCTTTCGTTTCGCCCAGCTAGTCGGGTTTTGTAGCGCACCTCTGGTGTAAAAACTTTCATTAGTTTGAGGGTAGTTTTGTAATTACAATCTGAAGCAGAAGACCACAACTTGCAAGAGAAGGTGGGCAGCAGCAACCTTGGCAAATTTTCTGAGTGTTGGGCAGCCGCAACCTTGGCAACGGAGGTGCGAAGTCCCCTTTACCTTGAATGATGCCCATCGCAAGAACAACTCGAGCGGAAATCGCGTTGGTTTGTTGTTGGCTGGTGGCCATGGTCATGGATGCAAGTGCAACGTCAGGGAGCTTGGGTGTTCTCACGGACGTCCTTATCGTTTCTCGGTCACATAAGTTTGAGAAAAAGGGTGACGACACACCATAGTCCTAGGTCCGACGTTTTTACGTGGTTAAGTCATAGTAGTTCCAACTTATACGAAACAATGGGTAGACAAGTCCTAAACTAGTTTATCACATTGCTTAGATGCCTTGACGAATGATCAAGAGTGCAGTGATTTTTAATTGTCCCTCAGTCAATACTCCACGGTATCTGAACTTGTTTGCACGCACAAGCTACAAATAAGAAAAAAGAAGTACTCCTTCCGGATCTTCTGATCCAGATGATGACATATGCGTTGGGAGCAACGACCATTTGAACGACAGAGTCGATCAGACTCTATCCTCCTCTGTAAATATACAACCCGTGTATACCGTACTGATCACTGGACCATCAGATCTGTTTTTTGATGCTGTGATCGACTGCAACACTCAAAGCAGAGATACACGGAAGAAGCGTCAACGATGGCCTCTGCTGCGCTCCCGGAGGCCGTCGAGCCGAAGAAGAAGGGCAACGTCAAGTATGCCTTCACCTGCGCCATCATCGCCTCCATGGCATCTATCATCCTCGGCTATGGTACTTCACGATTCACGCCACGTAAATCGCCGTTCGTTTGCGTTCCATGGTTCACCGTATCTGAGTGCTGCGTATAACTTTCCAAGACATCGGGGTGATGAGCGGGGCGTCGCTGTACATCAAGAAGGACCTGAAGATCACGGACGTGCAGCTGGAGGTCCTGATGGGCATCCTCAACTTCTTCTCGCTCATCGGCTCCTTCGCGGCGGGGCGGACGTCCGACTGGATCGGCCGCCGCTTCACGGTGGTCGTCGCGGCCGCCTTCTTCTTTGCCGGGCCTCGCCGGCGGCTACGCCACGCTGATGGCTGGCCGCTTCGTGGCCGGCGTCGGCGTGGGCTACGGGCTGACGATCGCGCCGGTGTACACCGCCGAGGTGTCCCCGGCGTCGGCCCGCGGCTTCCTGACGTCCTTCTCGGAGGTGTTCATCAACGTCGGCATCCTCCTCGGGTACGTCTCCAACTACGCGTTCGCCCGCCTGCCGCTCCGCCTCGGCTGGCGCGTCATGCTCGGCATCGGCGCAGCGCCGTCCGTCCTGCTCGCGCTCATGGTGTTCGCCATGCCGGAGTCGCCGCGGTGGCTCGTCATGAAGGGCCGCCTCGCGGACGCGAGGGCCGTGCTGGGCAAGATCGCCGACACGCCGGCGGAGGCGGCGGAGCGCCTGGCTGACATAAAGGCCGCCGCCGGCGTCCCCGACGATCTCGACGGCGACGTGGTCGCCGTGCCCAAGAATAGTAACCGCGAGGAGAAGCAGGTCTGGAAGGAGCTGATCCTATCCCCGACCCCGGCCGTGCGGCGGATACTGTTCTCGACGTTCGGGCTCCAGTTCTTCCAGCAAGCGTCGGGAGTGGACTCCGTCGTGCTGTATAGCCCGCGCGTGTTCCAGAGCGCCGGCATCACCGACGACAACCAGCTCCTGGCCACCACCTGCGCCGTCGGTGTCACGAAGACGCTCATCGTCCTGGTCGCCGGGTACCTGCTCGACCGCGTCGGCCGGCGCCCGCTGATGCTGTGCAGCTCGGGAGGCATGGCCGTGTCGCTCGTCGGCCTCGGCACGGGGCTCACAGTAGTGAGCCGCCACCCGGCCGGCGGCGGCGAGGCCGTCCCCTCCTGGGCCGTCGGCCTGTGCGTGGCCTCCACGCTGGCCTTCGTGGCGTTCTTCTCCGTGGGGCTCGGGCCCATGACGGCGGTGTACACCTCGGAGATCTTCCCGCTGCGCGTGCGCGCGCTGGGCTACGCGGTCGGCGTGGCGTGCAACCGCGTCACGAGCGGGACCGTGTCCATGACCTTCCTGTCGCTGTCCAGCGCCATCACCATCGGCGGCAGCTTCTTCCTCTACGCCGGCATCGTGGCGCTCTCGTGGGTGTTCTTCTTCACCTGCCTCCCGGAGACGCGCGGCCGGACGCTGGAGGAGATGGGCGAGCTGTTCGGCATGAAGGAGACGGGCATCATGCCACCAGAAGATGCTGACGGCAGCAGCTCCAGGCTGCTGAGTTCAGAATCGACTGCGTGATGCCTCTGAGCTCCGCGAACGTGTGAAATATATTTCCTGAACCTAAGAAACTAGCAAGATGACCCGCGCAAATTGCGCTGCTAGATCTGTTAACTTAGTTATTTTATATAATAATTTTATTATATTAGATAATGGGTATGTCAAAATTTTGCATTATACAAAGAGTTGCCTCAGAATTATTTTAATTAAAGTCATACATAAGTCATAAAAATAATATACTCTCCTCACAATAAAAATTATAAATAATATACTCGCAAAAAAGGAAATATATTGAACTTTCTCCCTTATCCGATTAATTAATTGTTTCTTTGTTTCCTTTTCGACTGATATTATTTGTACTTCAAGTCTTTTGAGCCTTTGAGAGCCTCCACATTATGATACTTTCTTTGGGAGCATAACTCTATTTATTTCTTCCCATTGCCCAAAAGAACTTGTCTCTTGCCTTTGCTCTAAGGCATTTCGATTGGAAAAATTACCAGTGCTCATCGGTATGCTTGACTGAATAATTCAGAGATGGAAAGAAGGTACCATGCTGGTGACCCTCGCCCGGATGAGCCGACCACGCTCCGGGTTTCCCGGACTGGCGATGGGCGATGCTGTTCGCCGCGCTAGTCCCCTGCAGCCATGAGATCTCTTCTGCTCGCATCTCTCTAGATTTCTCTGGTAAGATCTTCCCATCCCATCCTCATGGCTCTCCCGGATTTGGATTTTCGCCCTGGTCGTGGTGTTCAGTCGGCAATCCTAGGACGTTTTGGTCTTCCTGTGACTCTCTCTGATTTTCCAAATGGCAAGCCCTTTTTTCTGGTGGTTTCTTTCGATCGATGCAAGTATAGATTGAACAATCACTCTGTGGGACTCATCCTCCAAGCCACTGTGGGGGGTTCTGTGGCTGATTTTAGGCCCGAGCAGATTGATGACCGGTGTTTCAAGGTTGCTTTCTCGTCTAAATCTGTGGGTTTTCACATTTTCAATCTTAGATCTTATGAGTGCAAGCAATATAAGTTGTTCTTTCATCTCTGGAATCCCTTGAGATCAGATTGGCTTCGGAAGGATTCCAATCATGCTTCCTTAGAAACATCACCATGGAGATTAGTGGGAAAAAAAGGGAAGAGTACCCCTCTGACTTATGCTCAAGTGGTTCAGATGGACAATTCGATCCTCACAGGGGCCAATGCCATTCCGATTGGTAAATCTGGCCACAATCTTCAGAAGGAACCGGCAGTGCATTCTCATCCTTCAGTTTTTGATCGCCTTGAGTTTCCCAGAACTTCGGTTTTTGATCGCCTGGGGAATGCTTCAGTTCATCCGGCACCGCAATCCGAGAAACAGTTGGGGGTGGGGAAAGTCTCTGATAGCAGTAATGGCGCTGGATTTTTGAATTTCAAAAACAAGCGTGCTGGCTACTCCAACAGCTCATGGGCCACCGCAAAAGTCAACACGAGCCTATCCATCCTCATTTGTAGCAATTGCCTCAGATCGGGCCACCACAAGGCTCGTTGTCGTAATAAAATTCGCTGCAGGCTTTGTTCGACAGAAGGCCACATTGCCTTCTTCTGCAACAGCCCACCAAATCGCTCTGGTTTCACCCCCAAAGCCCAGGTAACAGACTGCTTTCGGAAGGTTGATGGCTCGATCAACACTAAGGGTTGGTTCTCCAAACCTATCCCACTGACAGGTGAGGCCGGTCCAAGTGGGCCACCAAAGTATCTTTGTTTTGCTGAACTGCCCTGGGTACAAAAAGTTATGGAAGTCCAAGAGACGGCCTCTTCACCTTCGTCCCCTGTTATACTGGACACAACGTTACATCTTGGCACAAAAAACCCGGCAGAAGCTGAAACACCACCACCGCCACAGCAACACTGCTCCTCGCCTAGTCCTGTGCAAGCTGCCATCTCTCCCATCGGAGAGATGGCGTACCAGGGAGCAGACCCGGAGCCCTTCCTTCCTCCAGGGTTCGATCGAGTTGCAGTGCAAGACAGAGACATCAAGGTCAGGGCCGTCTTCAGCAGGGCTCAACTGCAGCATGAGGATTTTGCGATCGTGCATATCGTGCCGATGCCCCAAGGTCAGGTCCATTTCAGCAACATCCGCTCTGTCATTCTCGAGTTCCTTCAATTCAAGCGGATTAGAGTCAGAGATATTCAGCCATCTTGCTTGGGACAAGCCTTGGTTAGGTTTGATTATGGATATGATAGGGATTTGATGGTGCATAGCGGGTCGCAAGATTATGGTAATGTTAGTTTCAGATTTGAGGAACATGATAGGGGTCGAAACTGGCGTGCAGTGGACTTCAACAGAGAGTGCTGGTTAATGCTCATGGGATTTCCTCTGGACTATCGTACCACGCAGAACATACAAAGTGCAATTAACACCTTTGGCAGGGTAACTTCATGGGATGATGATAGAAGTTGCCTAACTCGAATCATTGTTAGGGCTAAGGTTCTTGATCTCAAAAAGGTGCCTCACTTCATCATTGTGTCAGAAATGGAGGGATTTAAAGGACACTCATGGACTGTCCAATGTGAAATCATTCAGCAAAGGCTTCTTGACGTTCAGCCAGCTGATGAGGATCCTGATCCGGACAGTGACCCTGAAAACTGGCCATATGACTTCCATGGTTATGGCCAGCATGGTCCTGCTCCATGGCAACCTGAGGAAAATGCTGCAGAAGATCAGAATAACAATCAGCAGCCGCTCAACTGGGGACTATGGCCACAACAGCAGGTGCCTGATGCTGCTCCGGCAGCTCAAGAAGCTCAAAATGATCCCATTATTCAGGAAGAGCAGGTGGTACATCAGCAACAACCCCTTCAGGAGTTTGACCTGAATATCCAACAGGTGGAGGAAATGGAAGTTGAACAGGTGGCTGTACAGGATGCTCAGATTCAAGGCATTCAAGGAGAAAATCAGGCAGGGGGACAGGCAGAGCAGCATATGCAACCAGAACCCATACCTGCACTACCTGTTGATCTGAACAATCCAGTGGACCTAGTGCAACCTGTTGATGAGCCTGATGATGCCTTCATTGAGATGAATGATTTTGTTAATATGCTTATGGAAGAACATGAGATGAATGAGTTGGGGCAGAATGATGAAGTGGACCAACCCGAACAGCTTGATGGAGGACAGATAAGTTTTAATGTTTCTCAGCAACCAATGGTTTCTGATCCATCAGTGAACATGATGCCTAATCTAAACATCCAGGAACAGCCACCTGCCCAAGTGCAACAGCAGCTCAATCCACATCCAGTGAATTTACACATGAATGAGCTCTATCCTGCTTTTCCTATGGGACAGGAGCTAGAGGAAATGCTTCAGCCTCCACATGTCTTGCAGCAACAGCCTGAGAATATGCAGCTGAATCCACAGAATCAGAATGAGGTCCCTCAACCTATGAACATGCCACAAGGTCCCTTTAATATGAACCTTCATGCGGGCATGGCTCTTATGCAGCAATCTGATGTGGATCCGGTGTTTGCAAACAGATTGAGACAAGAAAATGACAAGATCAATGCTGATATCTAAAGGCTATGGGCCAGGCATTTCAGCCCGGTGGGGAATCAGAAGCCCATGATTCAAATACCAGCAGAATGGCTGGCTTTCTTCACCACAATGTTGCTCTCACCAACTCATTTCTCTTGGGCCAAAAATTTCCTCACTTCACAAGCATGGGACATCTTCATCACAAGGCAAGGGCCTAAGAATGGTCTCAGCTTTCAGATACCAAACTCATGCCCAGAAAAATCTGCTCCATCTTGCTTTCTGCAGGACCTGGAAGCTCCTGAGGAGGACACATATGACTACAACATCAACGATAGTGAGCCACCCTCAACTCCAAAGCCAAACAAGGGGAAAGCACAAGTGACTTCAAAAACCATGCCACTGCCCAAGCAAGTCTTGCACTGCCAAGGACCTATGGTGGAGACTGAAGTTAGAAGGAGTGCCAGGATCAAGGAACAGAACCAGGGGTTCAAGAAAGGATCTTGCTCCCACAAGAACTGCCTCGCTTGCTCCAATGAACCACCAGTTCTACATCCCAATCTTATTAAGAACCTGGGCACTGCTTTTGCTAAGATGAAGACTGACATGATCTCAGATGAAATTCTGCACAAGAAGAAGAAATCCAAGGCCACTATTGGATCAAAGTCAACAAAAGGGAATGCTGCAGCAAACACCAAGAAGAAGAATGATGAAGGGCCTTCTAACCTGGGGAAGAAGGCTGATGATCCCAGCAAGGACAAGTTCAATGAAGATACAACCTCAGGGAAGAAGAAGAAATAAACTGCTGGAGCCTATCTTTCCAGTTGTTTTTTTCTTTTTTCATTATGCTCCTTTTCTTAAGTATTGGGTACAGAACCCTTATCTATTTTGCTGGATGTCAGACATGGCTTACCTTAAATGCTCGAACTTGGTTATCTTTAATCTAGTGGACTTGGTTTCTTATTTGGTGTATGTTTCGATTCATCTTGTGGTTATTTTGTGGAATGCTCAGTCCATGAATATTTATGGTGCTTGCCAATGTGTCTCCAGTATCCAGCACTTGTACTGGTCCACCATCCAGTGGATGAACTGGTCCTCAATCCAGTTCAGGAACTGGTCTAAAAGTGATATGATGAATCAAATTTGGGAGCATTGGTGTTATGCACCAGTGTATTTCGGCCTCTTTCAATGTGTTATCAATGGATAGTAGACAATCACAACAAATGAGAGATTGGAAAGTTTTGTGCTGGAACATTAGGGGAATTAATTCGGACAAAAAATGGGACTTTGTTTGAAGCAAAATCATGGAGTCACGGTGTGACATTATCTGCCTCCAAGAAACCAAAAGAGAGAATTTCGACCTGGCCTTCATTAAAAAATTCTGTCCATCCACTTTTGATTCTTTTGAATTTCTGCCTTCGATAGGGGCATCTGGTGGCTGCATAACCATCTGGAAGAGCTCAAGATTTTCAGGATCACTCTCTTTTATAAATGAATTTTCTATTTCCGTTGAATTAACCTCAACAATGTCTGGAGCTACATGGATCCTCACTAATGTATATGGACCTTCCACAGCAGAAAGGAAGCCTGAATTTTTGCAATTGATGAATGATATAGAAATGCCTGAGGATATGGATTGGTTAATTTTGGGGGATTTTAACATGATGAGATCACCAGCTGACAGGAACAAGCCTGGGGGAATATCAATGAAATGATTGACTTCAACAATGCAATCAGCAGTCAGGGCTTGGTAGAACTACCACTAAAAGGAAGGGCCTTCACCTGGTCAAACAAACAAATTAATCCTTTGCTTGAGAGGCTAGATTGGTTTTTTACATCAGCTTGCTGGACGAATTCTTACCCTGGAACAATAGTGTCTCCTCTCTCTAGAGACACGTCTGATCATATCCCTTGCTTGGTCACCATTACAACAAAATTGCCAAAGGCAAAGGTTTTCAGATTTGAGAATTTCTGGATGGAGCATGACGATTTTCTGACTGTAGTTCAGCATGCATGGACTATTCCAGTTAACTGCATAGACAAGGCAAAAAGACTTGTAGCAAAATTTAAAAATCTAAGAAGGGTGCTCAAGCTTTGGCAAAGTCAGATATCAAATCTAGCTACCACCATCAGTAACACCAAGCTACTCATTGCAATGCTGGACCTTTTCGAAGAAACACGAGATTTGGCACTTCATGAATGGAATTTTAGAGATGTTCTGCAGCAACATCTGGCATCCCTACTGCATAAGCAAAAAATTTATTGGCAACAGCGAGGCACGGTGAAGTGGGTTAAATTTGGTGATGCAACAACTGAATTTTTTCATGCCAGAGCAAGCATCAGGAATAAGTTCAATACCATATCCACTTTGATCTCAGAAGATGGTGTTCAACACTCGCTCCATGAAGAAAAGGCAAATTTAATATGGGAAGCATTTAAATACAGAATTGGCACATCGGAGACCACAACCATGCACTTTCAATTGGATGAACTCATCAACACTTCAGAAAATCTAGCTTGGCTTGGGGATCCTTTCACCACTGAAGAAATTGACAAGATAGTGGCAGAACTCCCGCACAATAAGTCACCTGGACCAGATGGATTCAATGGGGATTTCATTAAGAAATGTTGGCCCATAATTAAACAAGATTTCTATGACCTTTGCCAAGCCTTTTATGATGGGGAACTCTGCATGCGCAGCATCAATGGATCTTTTGTCACGCTCATCCCTAAAGTGGACCATCCTTCTAAAGTTGGAGACTTCAGGCCTATCTCATTACTTAACTCGTCACTCAAATTGATCACAAAGTTACTGGCAAATAGATTGCAGGCTGTCATTTTGGAAATTATACATAAAAATTAATATGGGTTCATCAAATCAAGGTCAATACAGGACTGTCTGGCTTGGGCTTTTGAATACCTGCATATCTGTCACAAATCTAAGAAACAATTGATTCTGCTGAAACTGGACTTTGAAAAAGCTTTTGACAAGATTGAGCACCAGGTTATAATGCAAATGCTGCAACACAAAGGATTCTGTGCAAGATGGCAAGGATGGATTAAAATGATTTTGGAGTCAGGCACCTCATCATTTCTTCTCAATGGGGTCCCAGGGAAAGTTTTTCACTGTAAGAGAGGAGTTAGGCAAGGAGACCCTTTATCACCACTTTTATTTGTATTAGCTGCTGATCTCCTGCAATCTATTCTGAATAAGGCTAAAAATCAAGGTTTACTCAAATTACCAATCCAGACAGGGGGCACGGACTTCCCAATAGTACAGTATGCAGATGATACACTTCTCATTATGGAAGCATGTCCCAGGCAACTGATAGCACTCAAAGCGCTTCTCAATACATTTGCTGATGCCACAGGACTGAAGGTGAACTACAATAAATCACTGTTAATCCCTATCAACTTGGACGCAGACAGGAGTGAGTTAATGGCCAGAACTTTTAACTGTCAACAAGGTCAAATGCCATTCACATACCTAGGCTTACCACTGGGGACAACAAAACCATCAGTTCAAGAGTTCATGCCAATAGCCCAGCAAATTGAAAAGAGATTGGTGTGCTGCTCACAGTTTTTAACTATGGCGGGCAAGATTGAAATGGCAAATACGGTTCTAACCTCAATGATGACATACACTATGTGTTCAATGAAAGTACCAATCACAATTATGGAACTAATCGATGTTTACAGAAGACATCTCATCTGGAGAGGATCTGATATAAATGCAAGGAAACCACCCTTGGCTGCTTGGAACCTGGTAACAATGCCTAAAGAGCAAGGAGGCTTGGGGGTTAAGAAGTTGAGAACACAAAATGATGCCCTTCTCATGAAAAACCTACACAAATTCTTCAATCAACATGATCTCCCATGGGTTCAGCTGATATGGGACAATTACTATAGAAATGGCAAATTACCAGGAAACAGGAAAAATGGCTCCTTCTGGTGGAGAGACATCATTAAGTTGCTTGATTTGTACAAAGGACTAGCTACACCGATCATCAAAAGTGGTAAGACAATCTTATTCTGGGATGATGGCTGGTTCACAATGCCAATGAGACTACAATTCCCTGAGTTGTTCTCTTTCACAAAATGCCCAGATATATCTCTCAACAAATTCATAAACCAAAACAATGCAGAAGTTCTCTTCCATCTGCCACTTACTGTCCAAGCTTACAATCAACTAAATGAACTCCTTCTCATCACTGGACAAATACAACTGCAAGAAGAAAATGACATTTGGACTTATATGTGGGGAAATGGGCAATTCTCAGCTGCAAAGGCTTATAAATTACTCAGGGGAAAAATGGCAACACACCCGGCTTACAAATGGCTGTGGAAGAGTAACTGTCAGCCCAAGCACAAGGTTTTCTTCTGGTTACTACTCAAGGACAGGCTCCATGTCAGGGGACTGCTGCGTAGGAAGCATATGCATCTGGATGACTACACCTGTGAGCTCTGCATTTGGCAAAAGGAAGAAACATTAAGGCACCTCTTTGTAAAGTGTACCTTTGCAAGAGCTTGTTGGCAATTGATTGGCATAAACATTCCTCAAAACCTGAGAATACAGCACATCATTAAATGGTTAAAGAGAAGAATCACCCAACCTTTCTACATGGACATAATTATCATGATGTGTTGGAGTATATGGGCTACAAGAAATGGATGGATCTTCAATAACATTGACCCAACTATTGAAAACTGCAAGCGGCTGTTCTTCAAGGAAATGAAATTGGTGCAGCTTAGAGCGAAACAAAGGCACCAAGAAAGACTGCAACAATGGATTGATGCTTTCATTGATCATTAGTTCTTCTTTTCCTTTCAACTTTTATTTTTAGTTCTTTAATTTTCATGCCTATGTATGTTTAAAGACCTTTTGTATTTTCTTTATTCAATATATTATAATCTGTAGGGGCTTGCCCCTCCAGTTTCTTCAAAAAAAAAAAAAAAAAATCAGAGACGGAATGTATTATACCTTAGTATACGCTTGACTGATGTGCAAAGTCATCACTCATCAGTAGGAGCAAAGTTGGATAGCTCAATAGAGGCACTTGATGTTGTTCTTGACTTTATATCTGTTGCTCTGCCCCTAAAGCAAATGGTATATGTCGCTTGCCAAGCCTGCAACTTATTTAGTTACCTTCTAGTAGAGTCCATTAGGCCCCCCTTCCTCTCTCCCAGTTGTTCGCATTGCCGCCCGTATCGACAACGTAGTGCGCCATTACATGCCTAAAAGCAGTCATAAAAATTGTGGTGGATTGGCATTAACATACTCCGTTTCTTGGTGTTCTCATCAAACCTCTATCGATATAAACTTGTGGAGTAATTCCTTATTATCTATATATCTTCCTTTTTCTAGTGTTCTCATCACAACAGTCTTCTATGTGTGCTTACCGACGTGTGCGCCGAGCAGATAACACCATCGATCAACATACTTGCCAACATGGTATCCATCCTTCTTGACCTTGAGTGGCGTGGTCTGCAGTTCATGGAAAACCTAGATGCAGGCCTCCTCCTTGATTTGTAATATGATAGCATCCTAAGGCTCACCTTTGTCCCCCAGTGTT
Source organism: Eragrostis curvula (assembly GCA_007726485.1). Taxonomy (NCBI): domain Eukaryota; kingdom Viridiplantae; phylum Streptophyta; class Magnoliopsida; order Poales; family Poaceae; genus Eragrostis; species Eragrostis curvula. The sequence continues at coordinate 8,871,633 of CM017442.1, forward strand.
CTCTATACAATAATGAACTTGTGCATATGGTGCATGAGCGTGTTTGCCTAGTTAATTGAGGAGCATGCATATGGCTTCCCGCCTGCGAGAATACCCATGAGTCAGAGATCCAAAATAAGCCTTCAAAATACCAACATCATGAGCGTTGGGTTGTGCCCTGCATGCCTGCTTTTAGTGTCTATCGATCTATCTAGGACACCCCAGAGCTCCGAGCATCTCACTTGACGTGGCAAGATTGGTGCATATATCAGATGGGAACGGCGAGGTTAATTTGCTTGCAATCTTTCCTTGCATGGATGATTGATTGCGTCACCTTCATGCTTCATCCATACTCGACCAACCTCACGATTCACGAAGCAGTTTGATTTTCTCTTTGGAAGGATCGACCAACGTCATGGCTGATTTCCTCTGCTTATTGGGTGATTTGCACTCTCTGACGTCGACAGGCCGATCAGCATTAGACAGACCACGGCGGCAGGACGCCGTTGATCGCGACGGTGTCGCCGACCAATATTGGTTCTTCATGGCAATGCGCCGTTGTACCTTCTGCATGCATTGAGAAACCGACGACGATGGCTCCATGGCTGCTCGCGATGTCTCGATGCCTTGAGCTCTATGTCTACCTGCCGATTCTTATTGTCGCTATGTGACCATGTGTGTTCCAACTTGGTCTGCCAAACATGTGAACGTCCAGATGTTATGCATGCGTCTAGGACTCCCTTTTCTTCCCTAACAACGTGATGTGGGTTTTGTTCCGGATTGATGTGTGGACTCTTTCCTTTCCTAGACTCCTACCCTTTTCCTTCCCTAATAACATGACGTTGGATTTATTTATTTTTTAATTCCGAAATTATGTGCATACGCTGAACATGGACTCTTACTTAATCTTGGCCGTTCAATGTTTATAAAATCCAACGGTTTACATCTTTTGTTTTTTCTCCGATTAACGTGGGAATTTCGTGGCCTTGAGAGCGAACGTGGTGGCTTCTTTTTCTCCTCAAATACTAAGATAATAGGTTAAAGCTTGTACAAAATACATCATATGGCAGTATTAAATTTGACGAAAAGATACAAAGATTGCCGTGCTGCCAGCATCCCAGGAAATCTTATTCGTCTCTGAAACAACTAGTGCGTATCATGTTTTGGACCCTTTTTTTTTTTGAGCATAAACACCTTGCTTTATTCATCGACAATATTATAGGTGTTACATACGCCATCTGGCGGTTCAATAAACCAAACATGTCTGCCTAAAGCGACATAAATCGAGCTCCTAGCGAGAACATGAGCATCAACATTTGACGCCCGCCCCTCATGCACAAATTCAGAAAATCTAAAATTACCGGCCCTTGCCTTAATCTCCTTGACAATATGACCGTAGCTGCCCATACCTGATTCTACAATTTTTAGGCATGTCATCATCACTCCGTCTCTTTGTGGAGCTGATGGTTCGACAAGAACCAGCTAAGCTATTCAGATCAAATTCAGAAATTGAGAATTATGATTGTGTGTTAATGTCATTGCCATCCCATTTCTTCGAACATGATAAAACCCGGATAAACTATTTAATCTAAATAAATCATAGTGCGCATGGACGATCACACATTTGATGAAGTAAACAAAAATGTTTGTTAAACGAATAATATGACTGTACGGTGCCTATATTCTTTCATTACGTCGTGTTCTCTCCCTCAAAGTTTGGCACTTGATTGGTGTTCCTTAGCCTTTATTTCATTCAGAGACATGCCATGAATCAAGAAATAGCCATGACAATACCCTGGCTGACAACATAGTACGTATACTCTGGTGGCAAATAATGTATTGCATAATATACCTTCAGAATTTAGTTAAGCTTCCCGAGCTTCAAATTATATTCATAGTGATGACAAAAAGACCTGATGTAGTTTGTATTACAAAGATTGCTACCAGAACAATATTTTCCCACTAGCATTGCCATTCGATCTAATGGTTACGAAAAGAATGTGTTATTTCTATACTTTGATGTTCCCTCTATTAATCAGCATTAAAGAGTCAAAATTTGTGGACTTTGGACTAGGTACAAAATCATACGACTTTGCCTAATATTTCTCTTCTACAATGTTGCAATTCTGACTGCAGTATAAAGCTAGAGGTTAAAGCTAGTCACTGAATTAAAATGCTTTTCCAAGTACTGGTGTACATGAGATAAATAGCTGACAAGTCTATGCATTCTCTTATCAATCTTTGCAAAGTGAATGGTAAATTTAAGCTCCATATGTTACTGCCTTTCCAGTATTCTTATCTCTCTTAATAAATATTATTAACTTCTGTTTAGTATCCTTCTTGTGGTTGGAAAATACATTTAGAAATGATTTTTACATAACTTCATTTGTACAGAAACGGATAACACTGAACGCATCCAGATCCAATTCAATATTTCAGTGATATACCTTATCCAACTGCATGAAACACAGCTGCACTGGATGTTTCATCTTTCCTGTATTATCTGACTATTGACTATGCTCATAGTTATGAAACAAATATGTTAATTCCTATTGTATTTCCCAAAATTTTAGCTCGCCATCCATAGCATAATTCTCATGTAACAAGTCTCCCTGTTTTGTGGAATATCAACATCTGCAAAACTTGAAAAGGTTGCTGAAGTTGCACGTTCTTAAGAAATGCTAGGTTCTCTTTATAATTTGGATTGTCCATGCTGTAGGCTCTATAGTCTATACTGATCAGATGGGATTGGGAAGACTTAAGGTCTTCTGTTCTGAAGCCAGAAGACTTATTGAGTACTGCTGAGTCTTTTTTCTACTGGTCACGTTCAGTGTACTGGTCACGTCGTCATTAAATCTTGCCATCTTTTTTTTCTTTCGAAAGACCTTAAGTCTTCCCATCTATTTTTTTCTTCGAAAGACCTTAAGTCTTCCCATCTGATCTAACATCCGCACCTCTGTCTCTCCTCCCCATGGCTCTGAAGCTCCAGCCCTGGGCCTTTCTGTTCGTCCTCGTACTTTTCTCCTATGAATCTAACATCCAGGGTAGGAATGGAGTAGAGGCCACACAGAAGGTCTTCCTGTATTCAGTGTCTCCAAACGTCTCTTCCATTGTCAGCAGCAAGTATAGAACCGCATACCACTTCCAGCCTCCCAAGAACTGGATCAACGGTATGTGTCCATGCTTTTGTCTCTGATTTTCAGCTGTCGACTTTTGGTACAGTTGAGTGTTCTCTAATTTGAAGCGCTTTTGTTGGTTTAAGACAAATATCTGATCTATAATTTTGGCTAACTGGAGGCCGTTTCTTTAACTTAAAAAATGTAAAGAATGAAGTCCTATCTTAAGGGAAAAAAACAATTGTAGAAATTTAGCCTACTGCCAACTTTCGTGTGTTCAAAAACCACGATGTGGAAGAGGAAAGGTAGGTCGGCAACTCACTACTTGTGCAGTCCATTTGTTGACAGGTTCATAGGATAGGTACTCACATGTGTTGCGGCGGTGTAGTTAGATGTGAAAGCAACGTCATAAAATGGTGGTTTCTGTTACATGTCTGTGCAAATCGAAGCTGCATCCATATAGAAAAGTTGTTTTCGTTTGCCATATTTGAAGGCAATGAAGTATCCTATTCCTATACATATCTCACCCAGATGTAGCCCTTTACTTGCCATCCTTGGTGGTATTCAAACATAATTCAAGCTTGTTTCACTGTTAATACTCCTACTCACAGAAAGTAGTCAGCTAGACATGCAGGAATCATTTCCATATTTATACAACCCAAAATATGTACCTGACATATCAGATAGGTTTTCTGTTATACTTGAGAAAAAAAAGATTTGTGTACAAATTATGAACATATCAGATAGGTTTTTTGTACATTTGTGTTGACTACACAGTAGTTGCAAGTTTTGGACATCATCTCTCCTTTGTTTTTCCACAATTCTGATGGCCATACCCTTTTTTTTTGAATTACTGATGGCCATACTTGACTCAAAAGATCCAAATGGTATGTATCTCTCCCAAAACAAAGACATTCAAACATAATGTAGAAGTAGGTAAGGAAATCCTCAACCCGTGTCGCCTTAATTTTCAGGACCAATGTACTACAATGGAATCTATCACCAATTCTACCAGTATAATCCAAACGGTTCAGTATGGGGTGACATAGTTTGGGGTCACTCGGTCTCAAGGAATCTTATCAACTGGATCCGACTTGAGCCCGCAATAGAGCGTACTTCACTGAGCGACATAAATGGTTGTTGGACTGGTTCAGCCACAATCCTCACCGGTGATAAGCCGGCTATCATATACACCGGTGTTGACCAAGAGAATCGCCAAGTCCAAAACATAGTGTTTCCAAAGAATCTATCTGATCTGTACCTGAGGGAATGGATAAAGTTAGACAAGAACCCACTGATCCAACCAGTTGGGCCAGGCTTGAATTCAGATCAGTTTGGAGATCCAACAACAGGTTGGATTGGACCGGATGGGCTATGGAGGATAGCTGTTGGGGCTGGGCTCAACGGCTACAGTGCTGCACTTTTGTACAAGAGTGAGGATTTTGTGAACTGGACTAGAGTTGATCACCCTCTCTACTCTTCCAATGCCTCCACAATGTGGGAGTGTCCGGATTTTTTTGCAGTTCTATCCGGCAACAACAGTGGATTGGACTTGTCCGCAGCTATCCCGAACGGCGCGAAGCATGTCCTCAAAATGAGTCTAGATAAGTGTGACAAGTATATGACTGGTGTTTATGATCTGAAAACTGACACCTTTGAGCCAGATACCATACCTGATGACCGAAGACTGTGGGCGAGAATTGATTATGGCAATTACTATGCTTCCAAATCATTCTTTGATTCGAAAAGAGGCAGGAGAATTATATGGGGTTGGACTAATGAGACAGATAGTTCATCAGATGATGTTGCCAAAGGTTGGTCTGGAATCCATGTAAGCATATTGGCCTCTAAATGCATGAACTATTTTCTTTTAAATAGTATATAAATCTTGCTGTAACGATGTACCAGCACGTGTCATCTTTAGGCAATACCCAGGACTATATGGTTAGATAGCAACAGTAAGCAATTGCTACAGTGGCCAGTTGAAGAGATTGAATCACTGCGAAGAAATGAAGTGAGCCACCAAGACATTGAGCTCGAGAAGGGCGATCTGTTTGAGATTAAGGATATTGATAACTCACAGGCTAGTTTATCCTGTGCACACTCTCTTGCTTGATCTTCCAAATGACTCTTGTTTAGGTTTAGATGTTATAACCATTAAATCTGTGACTGTGATGCCCTGTGATAATAAACTAGTACACACAAACTTAGGTTGTGCCATTTCAGTTTGGGAACTGTAGCTCATCTGGCACATCATTTCTTGAAACAGGCAGATGTGGAGGTAGATTTCGAGCTTTTAGCCCTGGATACAGCTGAGAATTTTGATCCCTCCTGGCTTTTGGACATCGAGAAGCATTGCCGCGAAGCAGATGCATCAGTTGAGAGCGATGTGGGCCCATTTGGACTTATTGTTCTTGCGACTGATAACATGGAAGAGCACACTACTGTGCACTTCAGAGTTTACAAATCACAGCAAAAGTACACCATTCTTATGTGCTCTGATCTGAGAAGGTTTATATATTTCACCCCATTTTTCTACCGCCTGCTACAACTTCTAGATTTCTTTATTGTTTGGAAAATTCGTGTTCTTCAGTACATCAATGAAGTAATAACAGATATAACTTGTTTTTCTGGTTTTGCAGGTCGTCGCTGAGACCAGAGGTGTACACACCAGCCTATGGAGGCTTCTTCGAATTCGACCTTGAGAAGGAAAAGAAGATATCTTTGAGGACTTTGGTGAGTTAAATTGCATTGGGAGGGCCTTTCTTCCACTATACTTCGAGACGAATGATCTGTAACGGCAGAAATACCTGTAATAATGTGCAGGTTGATCGGTCGGCGGTGGAGAGCTTCTGTGGAGGTGGCAGGGTCTGCATCACGGGCAGAGTTTACCCGGTAGCGCTTGTCGACGGTGGCACTCGCATGTACGCGTTCAACAATGGTACTAGCACCGTCAAGGTACCTCAGTTGAAGGCATGGAGCATGCGGAAAGCACAAGTGAATGTCAAGAAGGGATAAGCACCATTTAGAAATAACAAAGCTTTCCGACTACTGGAGGGCCGCATGTATATTTCTCTCAATGGCACCATCCTTTCCTGCTTAATGTTGTGAATTGGTGTTGGCTTAGAAATAATGTTCTAATTTCTGCATTTTTGTGCCTATCTTTATTATGAATTAGTCTTCCATTGCAGTTGCCTTAGATTTAGATAAAATCTGGATAAATAAACAAAATTATACCTTGTAATGCAGATTATGGGAACGAATTCTCCATGGTGTGTTTTTGTTGTGAAATCAAAAGTTTTTTCATGCGCCACTTTCGGATATTTACTTGAATGATACAAATACAATTTTGTTTAAAATCTGAGATTCATTAAAAAAATTCTGAACAGCCCGTAGCAACGCACATGCACTTTTGCTAGCCTTGCTGCAAAGGTATCTGCAAGTACTAGAGTTTAAACAATATTTAAACTCACAGATGCCAAGGAGAGAAAGAACAGCCTTGCTGCAAAAGCTTTATTCCTCACATATACTAGAGTTTGAACTGCGAAGGTATCTGCAAGTACTCCCGTATTGCTTAAATATTGGCTCATCAGGTCCAGCTAGCGATCTGATGGGATCCAATAATCAAGCAATATCTGGATTGCAAACTTGCTTGTGCATGGACGTTTATTGCAAACAAAAAGACTCTGATGCTCTTCTGCTGTCGACCACATGCATTGCTATGGTACAATTTGAATCATCGTTATGCGGAGTTTTTGCTTTTAAAACAATATATAGTACATTTCGTTAGGTAACAATAGTTTTTCATGTATGATTGTTCTCTTGTCCTTTTTGCCTTTTGACTACATTAGTACCACGCCACTCCCGATTGAATTAAAATACATAGTTTGGAGCATTCTAGAAAAAACATATTACATATTTATTTCCAAACTTTGTGTAACACTCCAATATTTGCACAGCTACTTTTTTTGTTGAAAAAAAGAATCCAAATATTTCCAATAACATTTGCCATCCGCTACTCCCAAATTCAGGCTTTTGGCTTTACATGTGCCAATAAAAACCTTCTTGGAAAAAGAAGCTATATGTTTTCAGAGAATCTTAGATAAAGAAGCTTGCAATCGCATCACAATGATCCAATTGCAGTGCTATCATTGAAGAAACGTTAGCAACAGTGAACCATGTGTCTAACTCAGCGGTTGGTCCAGCTGAGTGAGGGGTCCAGGGCGTCCATGTCGCTTGTATGATTTGGGTTCATGGGCGCGCATCAGACAAACGCAGTCTTACTGGAATAGTAGTCAAGCCACATCACCTTGATGTTTATCACACCGATTCTTCTGTCTATATAAACGCTTCTCCTTCAACACTACACCATCGAACGTAGCAAGCAGTCTCTGCACAGCTGCACCTCTGTACTGTAAGCAGAGGACAAAAGAGAAGTAAGCGTTAACGATGGCTTCCTCCGATATCCCTGCTACTGTCGGGACCAAGAAGAATGGCAACTTCAAATTCGCCTTCACCTGCGCCATTTTCGCCTCCATGGCCTGCATCATCCTCGGCTATGGTAACGATATCTTTTGTTCCTGTCTTAAAATATCTTTCATTTTTTTCTTTCCATGAGTTTGTCTGATGTTTGTTTGTGTACTGAATACACGGCAGACATTGGGGTGATGAGTGGAGCCGCGATATACATCAAGAAGGACCTGAAGATCACGGACGTGCAGCTGGAGGTCCTAATGGGCATCCTCAACCTCTACGCACTCATCGGTTCCTTCGCGGCTGGGCGGACGTCCGACTGGATCGGCCGCCGCTTCACCGTGGTCTTCGCCGCCGCCATCTTCTTCACGGGCGCGCTGGTCATGGGCTTCGCCGTCAACTACGCCATGCTCATGGCCGGCCGGTTCGTGGCAGGCGTCGGCGTGGGCTACGCGGTCATGATCGCGCCCGTATACACCGCCGAGATCTCGCCGGCGTCCGCCCGCGGGTTCCTGACGTCCTTCCCGGAGGTGTTCATCAACTTCGGCATCCTCCTCGGGTACGTCTCCAACTACGCGTTCGCGTGCCTCCCGCTCCACCTCGGCTGGCGCGTCATGCTCGGCATCGGCGCGGCGCCGTCGGTGCTGCTCGCGTTCATGGTGTTCGTCATGCCCGAGTCGCCCCGGTGGCTCGTCATGAAGGGCCGCATCGCGGACGCCAGGGCCGTGCTGGAGCAGACCACCGACACGCCGGAGGAGGCCGCGCGGCGCCTTGATGACATCAAGGCCGCCGCCGGCATCCCCAGGGACCTCGACGGCGACGTGGTCGCCGTGCCCAAGAAACAGAGCAGCGAGGAGACGCAGGTCTGGAAGGAGCTCATCTTATCCCCGACCCCGGCCATGCGGCGCATCCTGTTCTCCGTGGTCGGGCTCCACTTCTTCCAGCAAGCTTCCGGCATCGACTCCGTCGTGCTCTACAGCCCGCGCGTGTTCAAGACGGCCGGCATCACCGACGACAACCAGCTCCTGGGCGCCACTTGTGCCGTGGGCGTCGTCAAGACGCTGACCATCTTGATCGCAACGTTCCTTCTCGACCGCGTCGGCCGGCGACCGCTTGCGCTGACCAGCACGGCTGGGATGGCGGTCTCGCTCGTCGGCCTCGGGACGGGGCTCACCGTCGTGGGCCACCACCCGGAGACCAAGGTCCTCTGGGCTGTCGCCCTGTGCATCGCGTCCATCCTGGCGTTCGTCTCCTTCTTCTCCATCGGCCTCGGCCCCATAGCCGGCGTGTACACCTCGGAGATCTTCCCGCTGCAGGTGCGCGCGCTGGGGTTCGCGGTCGGCATAGCGTGCAACCGCGTCACCAGCGGCGTGGTCTCCATGACCTTCCTGTCTCTGTCCAAGGCCATCACCATCGGCGGCAGCTTCTACCTCTACTCCGGCATCTGCGCGCTTGCGTGGGTGTTCTTCTTCACCTGCCTCCCCGAGACCCGCGGCCGGACGCTGGAGGCGATGGGCAAGCTGTTCAACATGGAAGACACGGACAGCATGGCAGAAGCAGCAGAAGACCAAGCCGCCACGAAGGAGAAAGCGGTGGAAATGCCTGCGAATTATTAGATGGAAATCAAGAAACAGGTGCCACTGTGTCAGGCATATACTCCTACAAGCTAGTCCAGCTCTGCTGGACTGAAGTAACATTGCAAGATCCGCGTATCAGCTGCTTGTCCAATGCGAGACTCTGCCGCATGGGTGTCGCATGGATGTATAATCATCTTGGTCGTCCTTGTTTGTCCGTGTGCGATGGAGTGTGTATTTGGTCGGTCCCGCTGCTGACAAAGGTGTCAGCGTCGCGTGTGCTTTGCAAGTTGCGAGCCACTCGCTTTGTTGTATAGGACCGGTAACCCGGAATGCAATCACCTAGCAGGTGGCCCGCGCTCGTAGCGGGGCTAGACACGTTACATATTTTTTTTTACATATATTGATTTTCGTAATTTATATACATGCATACAATTTGTTTTTGGTTTTCCTGATAAGTATTCAGTCTATTGGTCATATAGGTATGTTCAATTGATTGTACAAAGATTCATAACATGTTTTTGCATCGATCTTTGATTGTGAGCGCGATTCAAGTTCGCCTACCCTCATCATCCAGATTTACATCTATCAGTGTCACTTGTTGATGTCAGCGTATTATCTATTTTCCGATATATTCATAAAAAATCTCATGTACCTCTTTAATTAGTCCTACTCAAACACATGAACTCACCACACCTCCAACTTTTCCCTTTCTTCCCTATCGCTCTTGAACTGAACCAACAATGCCTCTAGTGCCCTCCCACGCTTCCTCCGGTACCCTCGCTGAAGGCCCGGCGACCGAAGAGGAGTCATCCCAGTTGTAGTTTAGTATTTGGTTTTGGTTGTGAAGGACCGAGAAGGCGACCAGAGGGGGGGGTGAATGGGAGCCGATAAAAATTCTTGCAAAGAACTTGGCCTATGTCACAACCCACCTCAAGAACAACCACCAAGATCACACACACGCATGAAACGTGATGTGATGACCTTAGGAATGATTGTGGAAGAGATATAAACACTTACGGAAGCAAATCAAGCAAAGACACACTTAAAAAGATGATCTGGAAAAATCATAACAGAAACCTCCCATCGGATAGTCCGGTAACTTGCCGGATACTCCGGAATCTGGAACCGACATCAGAACCTCCCCATCGGACACTCCGGTAACATGTCGGACACTCCGGCCATCGGATACTCCGGTATTATGCCGGATAATCCGGCCCTGTCAGGACAGCTCGCGCGCAAGCTCAAGAAAAATCTCGAAACCCGACCAAACGACCTCCAAAAATCACGAAATTTGAACCATAACTTCGTCTTGAGATGGGGAACATCATCCAATAGGAGTCACACCAAAAACCCAAAGAAATCCATACGGATTTTGGATTCTACCATGAAAGGTAGGGTTTGAATGAACTAGAGAAGGAAACTCCACCAAATCATCAAATCGAAGGTGCTCGTGCCATGGATTCGGTCAAGGACCTACCAAGGATTGTTCTAGCACATCCTAGCACCAAGATCCCCCAAGAAATTCATCCCAAAACGCATCATACAAGGCGAATCGAAAATCACCCAAAAATAGCTCCGAAAATGGGGAAAATAACAAATTCGGAAATCAAGATGAGGAGAACACTTTGAGAACGAATTGATACTTGGTATTACTCAAAGATGTATGTGTCAAGCCACTCCCTAGCATACACAAACTAAGGATGACAAAAAGCTCAATCAAAGAGCCATCTCCTCTCTTCTCCTCTCTCTTTCTCTGCTCTCTCAAGCCCTCCCTCACAAACACAAGTGAGAGGCTCAAGGGAGGGCAGCCAACCAGCCCCCTCACCTTATCCCCTTGGACATTTTCACATTCCGAAAATGCCCCTCACACTACAACACACCCATACATACATAAGGGCGTTTCCGTCCAACTTTTTCTCCGTCACCCGAACGCCGTCGGGACCTTCACAACTTAGCTTCACCTCGAAGCTACCTTCGCGATGGTGCCACGTGCACCACCATCCGCCACCGCCGGTTTTGAGGCCCAAACCGGGAAACCGTCCGCCGTCGGTTTTGAGGCCCAAACCGACAAACCGTCCACCACCGGTTTTGAGGCCTAAACCGGGAAACCGCTCACCACCGGTTTTGAGGCTAAACCGGGAAACCGTCGACCACTGGTTTTGAGGCCAAACCGGGAAACCATCCACTGCCGGTTTTGAGGACAAACCGGGAAACCGTCCACCACCGGTTTTGAGGCCAAACCGGGAAACCATCTCGATGTCGACGCGTGTCACCTCGTCCCGCGAACCTCATCGCCGTCAAGTCTCCTCGGTCCCAGCCCGTCGGGACCCTTCACTTGCACCGGCCTCCCGTTCGCCTTGACCCTGGTCAACACGCCATCTTCATCACCTCCACGGTTTTGAGGCCAAACCGCGAAACCGTCCGTGCTTCTTGTCATCTCCATGTGTACGGTGTGGATCACCCTTGACCTCACCCGGCCTTTCGATCGTCCGACCCCAAGCCCCCGCTTGGTCCCGATCCTCTCGCCGTTGACCATCAAGTTGACTCCATTTACCTACACATCATGAGACAAGAAAACACATTTTCTTCTCCTCCAGCTTCACCAACTCTGGTTAGTCACAAAGCAACACTCAAAGTTGCCAAAACAAACAAGCTAAAGCGATCTCAAGATCCGCATTTCAACTCAACACCAAGTCAAATACTCATCACAAACATCAAGCCATGGCACATCTCAACATGGCTTCTCAGGTTGAGTTCAGTTATGGTACGAATGGGCAATCCTCTGTTTGTCGTTCCTCATGTTCATCGGTGTTGAGCTCCCGGCCTTCCTTGAGATTGTCATTGTAGTCGCCTATAAGGATTTGCCATAGAATTTAAATAAAATTAACTTTCTTTGTTTTCCATCGTAACCATGAACTGCACGCCACCTCACTGAATATGATTGTCCTGTTCCCCTCATGCCATTTCGCTGTCCTCTGCCTTCAACCCTCCAAAGCCGAGGCCTTTTGCATGCACGGTGGCCTCGCAATCCAGCACAGCCGGTACCAGCTGCCATTACCCTTGCCAATGGGGAGGTATCCGTCGAAGTAGTATTGGAGATGTGTTGACCTCCCAGGACACGTGTCTTTCATGTGTGCACATGCTACACCGTGTAACTTTGTATGTCTCTCGTTGAGATCCTTTTTTATCAGGTTATTGATATATAACATAATATAATATAATATAAATCTTTACTTAAAAAAGCCAATACCTGAACCAAGATTGCATTCATTGTGTTAGCTCCATGACTTCACGATGTCACTTGTTAATCGTGAAATAATTATTTTCAGTAAATAAAGAAACATTAGCATACATCAACCGAAACAACTCAAGAGCTGAATATTTGACTTCTTTCTTTCCTGTATCCCTCGGGTACAGCAGGAAGAGCAAGAAGTGTAGCTCGATTCCCATTTTTATTGTCACTGCACTTCCTCCTTTATGATGCATATTGGTGCAGTGCCCCTGCAGCTTGTCCAAAGTTTAGGACTGGTAAAAGTAATTGACTTCTCATGTCGAGAGAAACAATTGAAGGGTCATGCTTCTGCTTGAGCTGCCTCCCAACAGTAACAATCTCACCCGGGCAAACTCCATGACTGCGTCTCCAAGCTCTAGTTCACTTCCATGCATGCCTTGCTGGATCAATGTGAATCTGCATGAAAGCTAATCGTGTGGCTAATAATCATGCCGTGTTCTGTTTCACTATTCCTTCCATGACGCTCCACTCTAAAGTCTCAGACTCCCTCAGTCCCTGGCATGCATGCTAGCCAGCTAGTTGTTGAACCATCGTTCATCAACCTAGCTACAGGAACGGTAGATACCAAGGAAGCAAATCGGGTGCATCTGACCATTGACCAGCAGCAGCAGCCAAAGCAAAAACAGAGAGGGCGCGGTGCTCTGCTGCGCATCCAATGCGAGACACAATTTCACTGATGCTACTCGTGATAAGTATACTGAATAATCAAGCACACGATCAGCTTGAAACACCAAATCGTGCATACCTTAAGCCAAGAAAGCAAGAAGACGGTTGTGGCTGGCCTACAACGGTGTCGTCCCGTGGATCATGATTGCTGCGTTGACGCCGGTTGTGGCAGGCCATCCTTGGAGATGAATTACGATAGCAGGGCTTCACATGATCACGATGACGGCGAGTTGGCGACTTCTAAAAGGGCGAAACTCCTCCAGAACTGTCCTCGCCTAGATCATTGCCTGTTACGGAGACGAACAGCGAGCTAGCTAGGCTTGTTTGCGGTGACGCGACAGGGTGTCGACGGACGGCAGTACGATCAGGCTCCACTCGACGGCAAGGTGAAACAACCTAGGGTTCTTGAGCAACGCCTGGCTTGTCAATGTACATGAGGGACAATAGATTGCATCAAGCCGTGCAAGCTGGAGAAACAGCACGTCAATTTACTTTCGATTATGACATGGACTCTCTCTTTTAACTGTGGACCGTTAGATCTTCATAAAATCCAATGGCTCCAAGCTTTTCTTTTTCTGATTAACGTGGTAATTTCGTGGCCTTGAGAGCGAACGTGGTGGTTTCTTTTTCTCTTCAAATACTAAGATAATAAATATCTATTGAAAGGGACATGAGTTAACTTTTTCCTATTGTATGTTCCAAAGCTCATGTGAAATCCTTCTGACACTTTGTTTTTTGCAAGGAAATCCTTTTGACACTTCCCACGAAAATCTCGATGTTTGGGATGTTTTGGCATCGAACGCCTCTCCGAACATTTGCATTTTTTTTTCGAAACAAGAGTTACCCACCCCCATCCAGAAGGACGGGGGGCAAAGTTTTACAGAATTTGAGTTCAAGATTCTGAAAAAAGGAACGAGTGCCCCTACCCCCAACTTTCCTACCAGATCTCTAGAAATAGTAAGTTGGGAGAAAGCAAGCATCGACACAACTATTTTAGCCTGAACCTTCTGAATCTAAACAACAATAGCACACACGCTACAACTCCATTACCCTCCACCTAGACTGTGAAACCATCAGTTTTGGCCTTGACCCTCCACCTCATTCTCGTTTCTGTTGTCTGATGGTTCACCGCCTTGAATTGTGTTCAGAATGATACATCGCCCTTGTCTGCCGAGTATGTTGATCCTCCATCTTTTTTTTTTGTGTGTATCCACGGGACTATAATTCTGCCGGCGCTACTGGTAGTCTTGGCGCTTGCCACGCCTCCTATCTCCCCGCCCCAAATCCATGACTTATCCAACCGTGATTATCTCTCGCCACCGCCAGACTGTAGGAGCTGGATTTGAACGAATCACTCAGGCGAACGATCTCGATTCACCGCAATTGGTACCGTTCCTAGATCTGGATCTCCACAGGTGACTGAAGTACCTCGTATATATGGAAGAGGGCGGAAGTGGTGGTGATCGCGGAACAAACCCTAACCCTAACAAATCGCCATGTTTCACAACGAGATAGGGAAGAGCTCCACATATGCCTAGTTTGGCCTCGAGGATGGTGCTGGTGCTTTTGCTGGTTGAACCGAGCTTCACCATGTGAGGGTACGACCGAGTCCGAACCAGACCTTGCTGTCGGATCCTGGGGGACTCCACTGTGCTGGACACCACCATACGGGACCAAAGAAGGCCAGTCAGAGGGGCTCACCTGCGGGCCGCGGTGTCCCTCGCCGCCATGCGGGTCCTGGAGCACAGTAGCCGGGGGACGCGTGTCGAGGGAGTGAGCTCGAAGCGTGTCGCCATGGGAACCGCTCGAGAACGCAGGGCGTGTCACCATAACCGCCTGCCTGCTTATGAACAGGGTGATCGCAACAAGGGCAAGCAAGTGAGTAAGTGACTAATGTCGGCCCGAACATTTGCATTTGCCTTAACAAGATTAACGTCAGTGATGAATAGAGGAATACTTAACAAAGCATTGTGAGCACTCGGTTCAGTTGGTTCCATGGAGCCGTCAGTCGACCTCTTCAATTGACAGTCTGCCACCACCTGCGTCGTCGGCATCACGAAGTCGCTCATTGTCCTGGTCGGCGTGTACCTGCTCCTCGGGTGGAATGGTCGTGTCGCTCGTCACCTCGGCACGGGGCTCACCGTCGTGAGCCGCCATCCGGCCAGCGGCGACGTCCCCTCTTGGACCATTGGCCTGTGCGTCGCCTTGACCCTGGCCTTCGTCTCGTTCTTCTCCGTGGGACTCAGGCCCATGACGGCAATGTACACCTCAGAGATCTACCCGCTGCACGTGGCGTGGCGTGCAACCGCGTGGCGCGTGACGAGCGGGACGGTGTCCATGACCTTCCTGTTGCTGTCCAACGCCATCACCATCGGCGGCAGCTTCTTCCTCTACGCCAGCATCGTGGCGCTCTCGTGGGTGTTCTTATTCACCTGCCTCCTGGAGACGCGCGGACGAATGCTGGAGGAGATGGGGGAGCTGTTCGGCACAGGGGCAAAGCTACCTTAGCAGTTAGCTCACCCGAGTGCACCGGCACCAAGGAAAAAGGGAGATTTCAGTGATGATCTCTTAGTTTTCACCTCAAGTGCACCACCCAAAATCACTCGGGAGCACCAAGTGGCACTCGGGTCTTTGTAACGCTAGCTTCGCCACTGGTTCGGCATGACCGGCGCGGGCACGCCGACAGAAAACTCTGATGGTAGCAGCTCGAGGCTGCTGAGTTCAGAATCGACTGCATGATGCCTCTGAGCTCCGTGAACGTGTGAAATATATTTCCTGAAACTAAGAAATTTAAAGCTTGTACAAAATTCATCGTATGGCAGTATTAAATTTGACAAAAAGATACAAATATTTCCTGCCAACATCCCAGGAAATGTTTTCTTTTCTTTGAAGTCTTAAAAAAGATCTAGCAATCCCCTTGTACAAAATTCCCAGAGGATCCGCTTCTTTTCTATATGGAAATCATAGTTATCAATATTTTGGACCTCCGCGCAATTTTTTTGAGCCAAAGGACTTCCGCGCATATCAACAACAAGAAACCAGGCCCAGTTTGGAAGGCTAGTTTAGGCCCAAAATCGGTGTTAGTTACAAAGGCCAATGTATTTACAGGCTGGAAAATTCGGATGGCTTACCCATAGTTCAACAAAGCCTATGTGCGATTCGGGTTCATATTTTCATAGTTACATGGTTGAGGTAGAGGAGAAGACTTTGTCAAATTTAATTGTAATTTTTTTTTTCATTTGTCTTCTCTGTATGGTGTCTTGTTCTGCTTAATGTAAGTCTTTTTATCAAAAAACAAAAAAAAAAAGTTGCAACCGACAAATCCAGAGGCTAAATATTGAGACGACAAAGGCGACTGGCTGAACTCCAACATATGGATGGGGTTGTCGCCCTGAACACGGCCGAGCAAACCAATGAGGGCGAGCCCATCGACGAATATCACATTGCAGTTCGATTGAGCTTACGTTGCAGTTGCAAACACTAGAGTTTGAACTGGGATGTCATATCATAAGTTCTTAAATATTGGCCCATCTGATCCAGCTAGAGATCTGATTAGATCCAATAATCAAGCAATATCGGATTGGAAGCTTGTTTGTGCATGGACGTTTATTGCAAACTAAAAGAGACTGACGTTCTTCTGATGTGTACCACATGCATTGCTCAGGTACATTTTGAAACATATTAACCCGATTTTTTGTTTCCAAAACAATATAGTACATTTCGTTAGGTAACAATAGGTTCTCACGGATGATTGTTCTCTTCTTTTTGCCTTATGACTACATTAGCATCGCGCAAAACTTCCTATATTGAACTAAAATACATAGTTTAGAGCAGTATTATTGAGTATAGGATATTAGAATAACATATTCCTCAATCTCGAGGATTTGCCGGGTCAGTCTTCGAAAATGCTCATAGGGTAAGGTTTGCGTGTGTGCGTTCATAAGGGTGAGTGTACGTGCGTTGTGAGTGTCTGAGTTGTACTGTGTAATAAAAAAAAGAATAACATATTCCATATGCATTTCCAAACACTGTTTAACACTAGAAAAATTGCACAGCTACTTGTCTTTACAAGAATCCCAATATTCCAATAGCTAGTTTACCACCAAATTCAGGCTTTTTTGGCTTTACATCTTGTGCAGATAAAAACGTTCTTGGAAAAGAAGCTAGCAATCGCATCACAATGATCCAATTGTAGCCCTATCATTGAAGAAACTCGAGAAACATTGAACCATGTGTGTCTAAATCAGCGATTGACCAGCTGAGTGAGTGGTTCTGGGGACTGGACGTCCATGTCGCTTGCATGATCAAGGTTCATGGGTGCATCAGACAAACACAGGCTTACTGGAATAGTATTCAAGCCACATCACCCTTGATGTTTATCAGACGGATCTCCCCTGTCTATATATACGCGTCTCCTTCAACACTAGACCATCAAACGTAGCAAGCAGCCACTGCACAGCTGCACCTCTGTAAGCAGAGGACAGAGAGAAGGAAGCGTTAACGATGGCTTCCTCCGATCTCCCGGCCCCTGTCGGGACCAAGAAGAATGGCAACTTCAAGTTCGCCTTCACCCGCGCCATCTTTGCCTCCATGGCCTGCATCATCCTCGGCTACGGTACCCATTTTTTAAGTTCATGTCTTAACATCTTTCATTTTGCTTTCCAAGAGTTTGTCTGATGTTCGTTTGTGTACTGAATACCCGGCAGACTTTGGGGTGATGAGTGGAGCGGCGATATACATCAAGAAGGACCTCAAGATCACGGACGTGCAGCTGGAGGTCCTAATCGGCATCCTGAGCCTCTACTGCCTCATCGGTTCTTTCGCGGCTGGACGCACGTCTGACTGGATCGGCCGCCGCTTCACCGTGGTCTTCGCCGCCGCCATCCTCTTCACTGGCGCGTTGGTCATGGGCTTCGCCGTCAACTACGCCATGCTCATGGCCGGCCGCTTCGTGGCCGGCGTCGGCGTAGGCTACGCGGTCATGATCGCGCCCGTGTACACCGCCGAGATCTCGCCGCCGGCAGCCCGCGGCTTCCTCACGTCCTTCCCGGAGGTGTTCATCAACTTCGGCATCCTCCTCGGCTACGTCTCTAACTACGCGTTCGCGCGCCTCCCGCTCCACCTCGGCTGGCGCGTCATGCTCGGCGTCGGTGCGGTGCCGTCGGTGCTGCTCGCGTTCATGGTGTTCGTCATGCCCGAGTCGCCCCGGTGGCTCGTCATGAAGGGCCGCCTCGCGGACGCCAGGGCCGTGTTGGAGCAGACCGCTGACACGCCGGAGGAGGCCGCGCGGCGCCTTGACGACATCAAAGCCGCCGCCGGCATCCCCAGGGACCTCGACGGCGACGTGGTCACCGTGCCCAAGAAACAGAGCAGCGAGGAGATGCAGGTCTGGAAGGAGCTCGTCTTGTCCCCGACCCCCGCCATGCGGCGCATCCTGTTCTCCGTGCTCGGGCTCCACTTCTTCCAGCAAGCTTCGGGCATCGACTCCGTCGTGCTCTACAGCCCGCGCGTGTTCCAGACGGCCGGCATCACCGGCGACAACCAGCTCCTGGGCGCCACCTGCGCCGTGGGCGCCACCAAGACGCTCACCATCCTCATCGCCACGTTCCTGCTCGACCGCGTCGGCCGGCGGCCGCTTGCGATGACCAGCACGGCCGGGATGGCGGTCTCGCTCGTCGGCCTCGGGACGGGGCTCACCGTCGTCGGCCACCACCCGGACGCCAGGATCACGTGGGCCATCGCCCTGTGCATCGCGTCCACCCTGGCCTTCGTCTCCTTCTTCTCCATCGGCCTCGGCCCCATCGCCGGCGTGTACACCTCGGAGATCTTCCCGCTGCGGGTGCGCGCGCTGGGATTCGCCGTCGGCGTGGCGTGCAACCGCATCACCAGCGGCGTGGTCTCCATGACCTTCCTGTCGCTGTCCAAGGCCATCACCATCGGCGGAAGCTTTTACCTCTACGCCGGCATCGCCGCGCTCGGGTGGGTGTTCTTCTTCACCTGCCTCCCCGAGACCCGCGGCCGGACGCTGGAGTCGATGGGCAAGCTGTTCGGCATGGAAGACACGGACAGCATGGCAGAAGCAGTAGACCAAGCCGCCACGAAGGAGAAGGCGGTGGACATGCCTGCGAATTATTAGATGGAAATCAAGAAACAGGTGCGACTGTGTCACTATCGCATACTCCTACAAGCTAGTCCAGCTCTGCTGGACCGATGTAACATTGCAAGATCCGCGTATCAGCTGCTTGTCTTATCGTATGCTCCAAAGCTCACACGTAAAATATTACCGCGCAAAGTTGGTCGGACACCTCTTCGTGCGTTAACACCGATTAACGTTAATGACAAACGGTAAATAGAAAACTTCTCAGCATACCTGAATGGGTTTCAAGCAGAAATATGAACACCGGGTGAAT
The DNA here is from genome assembly GCA_007726485.1 of Eragrostis curvula. NCBI lineage: Eukaryota > Viridiplantae > Streptophyta > Magnoliopsida > Poales > Poaceae > Eragrostis > Eragrostis curvula. The sequence goes on from CM017442.1 coordinate 8,891,146, forward strand.
CGTCACTAGGACGCGCTGTAAACAGGACCATTTTTTTTTTTTTTGAGACGGGAGATTCATTCATTACTCAAGAGCAGGATTACAATCAGACACTAAGTGTCGTTGAATGCACGTCGGGGCTTCAGATTGCCACTCCCCCGTAACACACACACTAGACACCTGTTTAGCTAGCTCATGAGCTACTTTGTTACAAGCTCTGCTAACAAATGTAAAAGAAAAATCAAGTAGCGAGAGACTTATGTCATGAATCTCCATAAGGACTGCAGATATTGATGATCTCTGCGTTTCCCGTGTAGACCATAGCCGAACCAGCTCCTGAGAATCAGTTTCTAGTAGAACTCGACGCACGCCGTGTTGCCGCGCAAAGGCAACTCCATTTCTGCATGCTAGAGCTTCCATGGTTAGTGCATCCTGACAATGTTCATACCAGCACGCTGCACTGCCAAGGAAAGCTCCGTGGTGATCACAAAGCACCACCCCAGTCGCCCCGCTACTATCAGCATAGAAAGCGCCATCAGTATTGCATTTCATCCAGCCCTCGTCCGGCTTTTTCCATCTTTGCATAACAGACTGTATTTTTTCCTTCCGCGGATGCAAGAGCTGCCACAGGTCATGAGCTAAACAGGACCATTTTGTGGCTCCTTTTTTTTTCGATGAATGAAAGGAGACGCAGTGCAAATTTTTGCATGGCTAGCGTGCCTTAACAGAATTAACACGGCGGATATTATGAAAACAAAGGATTGGAATGCAGAAGAAACATGCTCCCTTTGCTATTGCATGCCTGAGAAAGCAGCGCACATGCTTAAGGAATGTAATTGCACTGAAGCAGTCTGGAACCTACTTGCACACAAAATCAACAAACCTGAATTCAAGCAAGCATATTCAAATGCTCCTACCCTGCGTGAAGGTGTCTGCCTCATCGCGAACTGCACATAAAGGAAAAAAGGAAAAGAAACTTGCTGTTGGTCTCCTTTTATACTAGTATGCCTGTCCGCGCATTTGCACGGCTAGATTTTTTAAATTATTTAAATTATTTGTATATTATTTCAGGAGTTCAAACATATTTTTTATTATTTTTATATTAATACATTACTAATATAGCTAAAGTTGATTACACTACGTTTGGATGTAGATATTGAGCCTCAGAATTCGGAATTGGAATTGGTAGCTCCAAATGCCACTGTTTGGATGTCGTGGAATTCGGAATTGGAAATGAACCTCAATATCAGCCGGCATTCGTTTCACTCTCAACCCCGCACCTCCAATACTGAGCCCAACCCCTCCGTATTCGTTGGAATCGTCCTCCCGGCTCCCGCATCTCTCTCTCCCTCTCTCTCCTGCGAGCGTCCACCTGCGCCGCCGCCGGCGCACACCGGTTCACCCTCGCAGCCATCCCACGCGGCCTTTCTCCACTCCGGTGTATGGAGCTCTGCCATCCCCCTTCCCGACTCCAGGCCTCGCTGCCGCCGCACGAGATCCCCTGCCCCGACATGGCCTCCCTCCGTCACCAAGCCGCAACTCCCCTCTGCACCTCCCCTTCTCTCTCCATGGGGTGGCAGCAGCTCCTCCATGAGCCTGAGTCCCTAGGTCTCCCACCTCTCCTCCTCTCTATGGGTGGCGGCAGGAGCTTCTTGACTCACAACGAGCTTGGCTGGGCCCGATATGCTACCAGCTAGCCTCAGTCCAATGGTGATGGAACTCGATTAGGTGAGGAAGAGCCTCAATCCGTGATGGTGGGGACACCATTGAGGTGAGGAGCAGTGAATTCCTAATTTTACGTGATAAGCATCCAAACATGAATTAGTAATTGGTCCAAAATTGAATTCCATCTTCCAATTCCATCAACCTCCAAACTATGGCTTTGGCATTGGACCCATTTCAATGCCTACACTGATTTGGCATTGGACTCAATTCAATGCCAAGGCCTCCAATATCTACATCCAAACGAAGCCTTAGAGAAATTGCTCAACGACTCTGCCAATTTGAGTGTGATATGAGTCAGATTTTACCTGAATGTCATTTTGAAATAACCAATATTTATAGGTACCATGTAATGATCATCATTGTGGCAACTGGCTTTGTTTAATTTTCTTTGTTCAATTCACTTTGTTTAATAAAGGATGATTGAGTTCCTATCATACCTGTTATTTTATATTGTTTTTGTGATTCATCTTTTATTCTAGCCTTTACACAATATTTACATGTTCGCTATTTCGATATGTGTACCTAGGATCCTTTAAACACCGAGCTATATATGCTTCTCGTAGATCTATGACCTTACGCTAAAGAAGTCTACTTAACGATGTCAATGATTATCGCGGTCCTATGTAAGCAGATGGATCGTCCTCACATGCGTCATCGGAGTTCAATCGTTATGGTGCTCACAGTCATCTAAATTTTAACCATCATATATGTTTATATATGATTATTTTCCAAAAGTTATGGGTGTATGGTCTTAAAGTTCTATAATATTTTCACATTAAAAGTAATCTTTACACTTTGTCAATTATTTTTTTTATTTTTTTTGATAGACAGGCGTACGCATGTCTATTACTCCCTCTGCTCCAGAATAATTGTCATTCTGGCTTTCTACCAGATTCATTGAACATTCTCTGAATTTGGACAACGTGTCTGTTCAGGTTCACTAAACATTCTATAAATCTGGACACTCCAAATCACTCTTAGAATGACAATTAAACTAGGACGGAGAGAGTGTCTATTTACTTATTGAAGGTAAATATTGTTAATGTTTAATATTTGGAAACTAATGCATTCCAACTCGTGTTTCAACTAAATTACATCTTGGTCAAGAAAGAATTTGAACGCTGATGAAATGTGCATTGCATGTCAGTCCAAATGAGTGTGCCATTCTAGAATAACATATTAAATAGTATGTATTTCCAAACATTGTGGAACACTCAAATATTTGCACAGTTTTTCTTGGCGTAAAAAGGATCCTAATATTTCGAATGATTGTTCTCTTGTCCTTTTGCCTTTTGACTCCATTAGTTGCATGCCGCTCCCGATTGAATTAAAATACTCCCTTTGTCCCTAAAAGACTATCGCTGTTGACTTTTAAATGTTATGTTTGACCTCTTGTCTTATTCAATTTTTTTATGCAAATTCTATTTATTTTTCTATAAGTTGTTTTATTATTGAACATACTTTAATCATGACATATTTGATTTGACATTTGCATGAAAATTTTGAATAAGATAAGAGGTTAAATATAATAAAAAAATCAACAGTGATAGTCTTTTGGGGGCGGAGGGAGTACATAGTTTGAAGCATCTCGATTGAGTATAGCATTCTAGAAAAACACATTACATCTTTATTTCCAAATATAGCGTAACACTCCAACATTTGCACAGCTACTTTTCTTGTTGAAAAACGAATCCAAATATTTCCAATAACATTTGCCAACTGATATTCCCAAATTCAGGCTATCATTCAGCTTGTTCGGATGGCTGCATTGTAGCAGTTGCGATTTAGCAGTTACAGTGTTCCAGTTATTTCTCCAGCATCCGCTACAGTATTTGTAGTTATTTTTTCAACTACCGTTACAGTATAATAGCTGCGATTCAGCCTATCCGAACCATGTGTCTAATTCAGTGGTAGGTCCAGCTGAGTGAGTGGTTCGGGGGACTAGACGTCCATTAGCCTGTTCGTTTCGCTGCAGCTGCGGCTGCAGCTGCAGAAAAATAACTGCGAACACTGTAGCAGCTGCAGAAATACTGTAACTGCTGCAGAAGAAATAACTGCGAACACTGTAGCTGCTGCAAAGCAGCGAGACAAACACGCTGCATGTCGCCTGCATGATCCAGGGTTCATCGTGGCCGCATCAGACAAACGCATGCTTACTGGAATAGTAGCCAAGCCACATCACCCTTGGTGTTTACCAGAACGATTCCTCTGTCCATATATACGCGTCTCCTTCAATACTACACCATCGAACGTAGCAAGCAGTCTCTGCACAGTTGCACCTCTGTACTGTAAGCAGAGGACAAAAGAGAAGTAAGCGTTAACGATGGCTTCCTCGGATAACCCTGCTACTGTCGGTACCAAGAAGACTGGCAACTTCAAGTTCGCCTTCACCTGCGCCATCTTCGCGTCCATGGCCTGCATCATCCTCGGCTATGGTACCGATATCATCTTTTGTTCACGTCTTGCAGTAATATCATCCATTTTGCTTTCCAAGAGTTTGTCTGATGTCTGTCTGTGTACTGAATACCCGGCAGACATTGGGGTGATGAGTGGAGCAGCAATATACATCAAGAAGGACCTCAAGATCACGGACGTGCAGCTGGAGGTCCTAATGGGCATCCTCAACCTGTACTCACTCATCGGTGCCTTCGCGGCTGGGCGGACGTCCGACTGGATCGGCCGCCGCTTCACCGTGGTTTTCGCCGCCGCCATCTTCTTCACGGGCGCGCTGATCATGGGGTTCGCTGTCAACTACGCCATGCTCATGGCCGGACGCTTCGTGGCAGGCGTCGGTGTGGGCTACGCGGTCATGATCGCGCCCGTGTACACCGCCGAGATCTCTTCGGCGTCAGCCCGCGGCTTCCTGACGTCTTTCCCGGATGTGTTCATCAACTTCGGCATCCTGCTCGGGTACGTGTCCAACTACGCCTTCGCGCGCCTGCCGCTCCACCTCGGCTGGCGCGTCATGCTCGGCATCGGCGCCGCGCCGTCCGTGCTGCTCGCGTTCATGGTGTTCGTCATGCCCGAGTCGCCACGGTGGCTCGTCATGAAGGGCCGCCTCGCGGACGCCAGGGCCGTGCTGGAGCAGGCCACCGACACGCCGGAGGAGGCCGCGCAGCGTCTTGACGACATCAAGGCTGCCGCCGGCATCCCCAGGGACCTCGACGGCGACGTGGTCACCGTGCCCAAGAAACAGAGGACCGAGGAGATGCAGGTCTGGAAGGAGCTCATCTTGTCCCCAACCACCGCCATGCAGGCGCATTCTTTTCTCCGTGATTGGGCTCCACTTCTTCCAGCAGGCTTCGGGCTGCGACTCCGTCGTCCTGTACAGCCCGCGCGTATTCAAGACGGCCGGCATCACCGACGACAACCAGCTCCTGGGCGCCACCTGCGCCGTGGGCGCCACCAAGACGCTCACCATCCTGATCGCCACGTTCCTGCTCGACCGTGTCGGCCGGCGGCCGCTTGCGATGACCAGCACGGCCGGGATGGCGGTTTCGCTCGTCGGCCTCGGGACGGGGCTCACCGTCGTGGGCCACCACCCGGACGCCAGGATCACGTGGGCCATCGCCCTGTGCATCGCGTCCACCCTCGCCTTCGTCTCATTCTTCTCCATCGGCCTCGGCCCCATCGCCGGCGTGTACACCTCGGAGATCTTCCCGCTGCGGGTGCGCGCGCTGGGTTTCGCCTGCGGCGTGGCGTGCAACCGCGTCACCAGCGGCGTGGTCACCATGACCTTCCTGTCTCTGTCCAACGCCATCACCATCGGCGGAAGCTTTTACCTCTATGCCGGCATCGCCGCGCTCGGGTGGGTGTTCTTCTTCACCTGCCTCCCCGAGACCCGCGGCCGGACGCTGGAGTCGATGGGCAAGCTGTTCGGCATGGATGAGACGGACAGCATGGCAGAAGCAGCAGAAGACCAAGCCGCCACGAAGGAGAAGGCAGGGGAAATGCCTGCGAATTAGTAGATGGAAAATCAAGAAACAGCTGCCACTTTGTCATTGTCGCAAATTCCTAGAAGCTAGTACAGCAGGGCTGGACCAAAGTAACATTTGCAAGATCCCCGTATCAGCTGCTTGACCAATGCGAGACTATACCGCATGGGTGTATTGTCGTCTTGTTCGTCCTTGTTTGTCCGTGTGCGAGGTAGTCTTTGCAAGTTGTCAGCGTCGCGTGTGCTTTGCAAGTTGCTAGGCATTGGCTTGTTGTATATGACTGCTAACCGGAATGATATCATTATCCATTGAAACGGATTTGGGTTAACTTTTCCTGTCGTATGTTCCAAAGCTCACATGTGAACTGTTTTTGACACTTCCCGCGAAAAACACAACGTTGGAGTGTTTGACGTCGAACGCCTCTCCAAACATTTGCGTTTGCGTTAACAAGATTAACGTCAGTGATGAATAGAGGAATGCTTATCATTTTAGCAAAGCGTTGTGAGCACGCTTTTCAGTTGGTTCCGGCCGCGGAGCGGTCAGCCGACCTCTTCAACTGACAGTCGCGTTGTAACGGGTCGTCGTGGGGGCCCATGGGCTGTAGCATTCGTGGTGGGTTGGCCGTAGGCAACCGGTAAACCAGGATTCACCGTTGGGCTATGTCACAACAAAAGCCTCGGGGTTTCAATGGGCTTAGTCGCAAATTTACGGTCCACGTTTATCGAAGAGTAAAGTGCAATCTCAGGTCCTTAAACTATTTCAAGTTACACATCTGGGTCCATAAACTCTCAAAATAAAGGTTTGGGTCCCTAAACTATTTCAAAGTCCTCTCTGGCTCATAAACTTTTAAAATGATAATTTAGGATCCTAAACTATTTCAGGGTTTTCATCTGGGTCCATAAACTCTCAAAATAAGATTTGATTATCTAATCTTGTTTGGCGCTTAAGCAGCAATTGACAATACGTCTTTTGCTTGAATTATGATGACATGGCATGCTAGCTTGGTGACTCGCAGATTTGACGGGAGTGATCTGCCTTGATTCTTGCAAAAGTGAGACTATACTACAATATGGACCAAACAGAGCTCTCCATATAGATTGTAGCAAAAGTGAGAGACTCTGTATATGTGTACACGGAGCAGAGTTCTTTTAAGGATGGTCTAGCAAAAGTGCACTTGAGTCTTGGGACACTCCTATATGCAAAATACTGACACGGCAACATCCATTGCACCAAAATATGCATCCTCTTGAGGAGCTCAATCATCGATCAGCCTGCATACCTCCTGAACCAAATTGAGGTCACACTTAATTTGCGCCGGAAGCTTGTCATCTTTTTCTAACGAAGCCTTGTTAATATGTATCATCCTGTAGTTGTTGCCTCCACCTACTTTCATTGCTTCTATCATGGCAAGTTGCAATGACGCAAATATCCGATTTGACATTGTTGGATCATAATCCTGAAACGCTTTCTGAACAGCGGCAACCAGTTCTGGTAACGATCTAGGAGCCTCCTTATACTGAATGGACTGAATGGCAGAAAAAAAATCCAAGATCAAGGATATTGAAGTCCGGCGAATTTGATGGTTGGCAAATAAGCTTGATATTGAATCCCTCTTGTGTTGCTGCTTCACAAAATTCAGGGTCATCAGGTTTGATGTGAGGTGTTGCATTGTCTTGTTGGATGAATATTGGTTTTCCAACATCTTCACTTGGCCATTTTTCTCGAATTGCAGGAAGAACCTTCTCTATAATATAGGAACGCATCACTTCCTTTGTAACTGATGTCATTGCTTTCATCTCCATGTAACAAATGGAAAGCACCCTATTTTCCCATCAAAAGTACAATTTCCTTCTTTGTCCATCCTTGGGCAACCAATAGCACATAGGACCATTACCTTAGGGATAAATTTTTTGTTCTTGCATGTCCGATAAGGCTCCTCTTCCTGCGGAACAATGTAATATCTCCCAGTTTTCTTTGTTAGAGAGAACCATTTTTCATCTATAAAAACAGTGTCAAAGAAATCCTTGAACATTGGATCTGTTTCAATGCTTGTAGGATCAAGCATGGAAATGCACCACCCCAGTCTTTCTTTCTTATTCTCATCCTTTAATAACGGCTTTATGTTGTTTGAGTGCCGTTTTATCAAACCTGCCTTCTTGAGTGTCCAAAGTTTATATTTGCTAATCCTCAGTTCCTCTGCTAAATCATGCAGCGTGGTCCTCTTGGACAAAGCAATGCTGGGCACCCTACTTAAGTCAACATTAAGTTTCTTACGACCACAACTAGATCGCTTCTTACAGACATCAATCCCAGCTCCACGTTTCAGACAATTTCGTGCTTGTTCCCATATCCTCCAAGCTGTTCGACTACTAACTGAAAATGATGCAGCAACCTCGTCAACAATTTCCCGTGTCAGTCGCCCATTAGTGCTTCTCCAAACCAGAGCTTCAAACAATTGCTTCCGCTTATCATTTGGGAGCTCGTTCTTGCATTTGTACCGATTGCCATGCCCTGAATTGATACATACAGAATAGTACTTAGAAACAGGGGAAACAAATGTTTGGAGTGGAGCAGGAATCACAATTCATAAATGTGGGTTCACGTAACATGTGAGCAGCTAGAATTAATTCCAAATGGACTTCATTAGAATGGACATATTGTTCTCCAAATCGCAGTACAGCTAGAAAAAAATATGTGCTCAACATAGACCGAAAATCATCACGAATGAGTAGGCCACTGCAGTGACTCAATACCTCCTGTACTTCGCCACTAAACTGATGGCGCCGGCGTAGGCGCTCCGGCCGCGCCGTTTGAGCTCGTATAGAACATTAAGCAAGTTGGGCCGGAGGACCTGCCCATGAATGAAACACTACCAAAGGGACGAATCGAGTTGCTGTATAGAAATCAGGAAGGAAGAGCATACCATCTGCAAGTGACTCTCTTGGATTGGGATCAAGTTCCATCCATTCTTGCTGTGGAGGAACGTTCAGATCAAACCCTTGTCCAGCGTAATACTCCTCAGGAAAGGCATTCAAATCGAGCAGGGCTGTACGAGGAGGAGCGAGTGAAAGATTCAAATTGCATGCTTGTCCACCGTAGTGCTCATCTGGGTAAGCATTCAAGTCGAAGAGAGTTTGAGCAGAGAGGGAACGCATTGGCTTACGATTGAGCAGAGGAGAGGGATGAGGGAAGGCGTTGGCTTCTGGAAGGAAATGAGTGGGCGGGAGCTGTTGACTAGTTCCACTCGATCCCGCCACTGCGTATCAAATTTTGAACTGGCAGTCGACTGCTTGCTCACGTGTACACAAATCCAACCAAGGGCATTTTCGTCATTTTGAAAAAAATCTAGCTACCTTGGTATGCGTGCCTTGGTCAACGCTGTCAAGTAAACAAAACCGGAGGGAAGTATCATTCTAGTACCGGTCGGAACGACGTATATATACCATTCCAGTGGCTTGAGGGATACAAAAAGAGAGTGATATCTTGTTTCTTTTTTTTTTCGACTGGTGTTTGGTATTGGGATTATTCGAAGATGCAAACCTTGATGAATGGGTCACTAGCGAATCCATGACTGCAGGTCAAGTAGTGATCAGAGGTGGCGGCAATAACGGGCTATCGAGCAGCAGCCCAAAATCTTTGTTTTATAGTTTATGGACTCAAATAAGAGCAACAAAATAGTTTAAGGATCTTAATCTTCGTTTTAAGAGTTTATGGACCCAGATGAGAATCCTGAAATAGTTTAGGGGTATAGATCTTCATTTTGAGAGTTTATGGACCTAGATGAGAGTCCCAAAATAGTTGAAAGACCTTGGATGCACTTTACTCTTTATCGAAATTCGGAACTCTGGACGTTAACTAAAGTTCCGCACGGCATGGACGTGTACAAACTATGAGATTCGTCACATGAAACACCAATTATCATTCCTCATTTGCTTCAAAAAATAAACATCACTGCTCATGCGCAGGGGCAACCCTAGGTGATGGCTCCTTAGTGTCATGGCACCAGGGCTTGTAAATATTTTTATTTTCACCTCATGTGCCTCCACACAGATGCATCCTATAGCAGTCAAGAGGAGTTTTAGTGGTACCATGGTCTTCGGGGCGCTAGCTTCGTCACTGCACATGCGCGTTGCAACACGAAGATATGCAGTCGCCAACCTTTTAGGTGGTGTAGTAATCTAGGTTCCGTCGCCAACCTTTTAGGTAGTGTAGTAATCTAGGTTCATTGACAAACCATACTCTCTTGAGCAGCGACAAGGTACGTAGAGTATATCTTACTTCATGCTGGTGCGGTCCGTTTGGGTGAGTTGATTAACTTCAACTTGCCGCGGTAAACAATCCTTTGCTCCTAGTCGATAAGGATGAATAATCACCTCGTGATCAAAGAACGACAAAGTCTTTTAGATAGATGTTACACCTTTTCCGTGGCCTGCTTGACTCTCTCTGCAGGCACCTCGAACCACCACCAGTTTTCTCGCTGGTCTCACCCAACTCCACGGCCCATGCAGCGAGGCACAGGCTACACGCTTACAGCACAAATTAACGTGACTGACACCTCCACGCAGCCAGCGGCATTGGCAGTCTGGCATTGGCCTTGGCAACTTCAATAGTACACAACTAGCTCATAATCTAACGGACAAACCAAAGAGCGAATGAAAACACAATCCGTGTACTTAAAAGATTTAAGAAGCTTTCAAAGCCTCGAGCTGGATCGAGCTTGCCGGCCGTCGCTCTCCAGCTGCTCCGGATCAGCGAATCTTCCCACGTTACTTGAGCTAGCTCATATGGCAACAATGGCAGCTAGCTAGTTGCCGAGCTACCCAACTAATACTGCGCACAAGTTTTTTAATTGTTCTCACGAAACACCCTGGTGATCCTGTAATTTGAAGTTAGTGAGTGGCGGGCGCCATCTCGAGCTGCTTCTTCTCTTGGGGCTTGGGGACTTCGTCGTCGGTCATTCCAAACAGCTTGCCCATCCCCTCCAGCGTCCGGCCGCGGGTCTCCGGGAGGTAGGCGAAGAAGAAGACGAACGCAAGCACGGCCATGCCGCCGTAGAGGAAGAAGCCGCCGCCGATGGAGATGGCGTTGGACAGGGAGATGAAGGTCATGGAGACGACGCCGCTGGTGACGCGGTTGGTGGCCACACCGAGCGCGCAGCCGAGCGCCCGCACGTGCAGCGGGAAGATCTCGGAGCTGTACACCCACGTGATGGGCCCCATGCCGATGGAGAAGAAGGCGACGTAGGCCATGGTGGACGCGATGGCCAGGCCGACGGCCCCCGGGATCCTGGTGCCCGGGTTGTGGCTTACGATGGTGAGCCCCGTCCCGAGGAGGACGAGGGAGACGACCATGCCGGCCACGCTGGTCAGGAGCAGCGGCCGCCGGCCGACCTTGTCGAGCAGGAACGTGGCGACGAGGATGAAGAGCGTCTTGGTGACGCCGACGGCGCAGGTGGTTCCCAGGAGCGGGTTGGTGCCGGTGATGCCGGCGGCCTTGAACACGCGCGGGCTGTAGAGCACCACGGCGTCGATGCCGGACGCCTGCTGGAAGAAGTGGATGCCGATCCCCGTGAGGAGGATGCGGCGCATGGCCGGGCTGGGCTTCAGGATGAGCTCCCTCCACACCCGCGACTCCTCCTCGCCGCCGCTGTTCTGGGGCACCTCGACCACGTCGCCGTCGAGCTCCGCGGGGATGCCGGCCGCGGCCTTGATGTCGGCGAGCCGCTCGGCGGCCTCCTCGGGCGTGTCGGAGGTCTTGTCCAGCACGACCTTGGCTTCCGCGAGGCGGCCCTTCATGACGAGCCACCGGGGCGACTCCGGCATGCCCAGCACCATGAGCGCCAGCACCACGGACGGCGCCGCGCCGATGCCGAGCATCACGCGCCAGTTGAGGTTCTCCGGGAGGTGGGCGAACGCGAAGTTGGAGACGTAACCCAGGAGGATGCCGAAGTTGATGAACACCTCCGGGAAGGAGGTGAGGAAGCCGCGGGCCGACGCCGGGGACACCTCGGCCGTGTACACCGGCGCGATCATCAGCGCGTACCCGACGCCGATGCCGGCCACGAAGCGGCCGAACATGAGCATGCCGTAGTTCACGGCGAAGCCCATGAGGAAGGCGCCGGCGAAGAAGATCACCGCCGCCAACACGATGGTGTACCGGCGCCCGATCCAGTCGGACGTCCGGCCGGCGGCGAAAGAGCCGATCAGGGAGTAGACGTTCAGGATGCCCATCAGGACCTCCAGCTGCACGTCGTTGATCTTCAGGTCGTTCTTGATGTACAGTGACGCCCCGCTCATCACTCCGATATCTGCAACACCGCACATGACATGAGAACATGCAAACGCGAACACAGTAGCTAGCAACTAAAGCGAAGTGAATTAATGCGTGGTCGACGTACCGTAGCCGAGGAGGATGGAGGTCATGGAGGCGAGGATGGCACAGGTGAAGGCGAACCTGACGTTGCCCTTCTTCTTCGGCTCCACGGCCGCCGGGAGCTCGTCGGAAGCCATCGTTCACGCTTGTCGTTCTGCTCTGCGATGTGCAGAGAACGTTACGGATTTTCAATGTTTGGTGGTGCTCAAGCGACCTCTTTCTTGTGTCGTGTGGCAGGGAAGCTGTGCAGTGTTGGATCACAGGAATAGATGCGCATATATAGGCGGAGGACGGGAGGAGAGAGTCAAGAACTCAGGATCTGGTCACCCCTGCTGGCGGGCTCCACCAGAGAAGTTTCAAAGGAAGGAATTGGAAAGGTTTTGGGTCCACTTAGCAGTCAATATCGATGTGGGCCAGGATACTGACTGCCCCTACCGTTTAAAAACAGTCACCGGTGGTGTAGTGACCCTTCGTCTTATACGGTGTGCATGTGAATGACCGTTGGGTCCCATCGGAGCCGCGTTTCTTGATTTTCTGATTTGGATGCGGCCAAATGGGGCAACGGCTCCTTTTGGTAAGCTGAATTAGGTAATGAACGTAACAATAAACAAAGTGTAAAAGGGGATCACTGATTGATTTGCTTGATTATACATGTTGTCTTTTGGATTAACATCCAATAAGAGAGGAAAAGGTTACCCAAAAGTGCACCCTAGAAGACTTTTCAGTATGCATGCCAAAAATCCTCTTTGTTTTGTGTTTGCCTAAGTGATCATACCTTTTCACTGCGAGACAAAAGTAAGTACAAGCTAACATCTACTATCACGTAGCAATCTCGTGTTGTATGTCGTCTTATACCATGTGATTTCGTTTGTTGCAGATATATTATATATAATCGCTGAACCACGGTTCATGCGTTCAGATATTTCCTTATGTCGGCCATGTGCACCTGGCAATAGACTAGCGGGGGAAGTAATTGCAATTGCAACTTGCAAGTACATTCATAGGTGATCACTTTGATATATCATATATGGGACGTCCGTCTTCGTCAATAAAAACAGAAGAAAGAAGAAAACAAAATTGCGGCTCGGGCTAAAGATTACATGAGAACGCCATGGGTTACCAACTGTAATGTAATTTAATGTTCAGAAATGAATAAAAGACAGATATCTGCTTGTTTGTTGAAAATGTTGTCCATGGGGCAACAATGGAAGTCAGAAAGCAAAACAAAAAGGAAGATGCATTTTCGTCAATCGATTGGCGCTGAAAATGTTTGCCTTTGTGATGAATCAAATATATGCATTTTCCCTGTTAAAAATGGCTTTTGATAGAATTCTATCGCACATGTTGCATATGTAATTGGAGCACGGCAATTATTGCCATCTCGTGGGGTTCCTTTAATTATACATATATGCATGGATTATTAAGGTATCTCACAAGTACACACTACATAATTGACTTATTTGTTACCAGCTTTGAGTCAACTGAACTATGCATTATGGCAATGCGTTGGCAACTGAATCAAAATTATTGATTTGATTTTTTTCATAAATAAATAGTTGCTTGATGAAAAAAACGTTGTCCTTGTAATTAAATGGCAGAACGAAAGGGAGTTGCATTTTCAATCGACTATGTCAATGCATAGGGTACTGAAAACTTGTTAACATGCCTTTCGATATAATTCGAATTATTGCCAGCTCATGGGCTCCGTCCTTGGACTATATGTTCGAATTATTAAGCTATGTCACAAAGTCGGTGTTAGATAATTGTCCTCTACTTGTTGCCAGCTTCACGTCAATTGCATTAATCATAATAATACAGTAGTATGTTGCTTGTTTAGGACTTGAACAGTGGTGTGGCAGCCATGATGTGGTGATGTTTCTTTTTTGTGCAGAGTGTTCAAACGGTATCGTATCATTAAGATAAGAATGGGTATTCCGCAGGTTGGCATCAACACAGGGTGTATATTTTGTCAAGAACGTGCATTGCATTATTATCATAACTGGGTGAAGCTAGCTAGTTTATGCAAAGTCTCCTATTACTTCTTCAGCTGATCTTCAGCGCATAAAACCTTCGCTAATTTTCAGCGAGCACATCATTCTAAACTTAAGTACCACATTTCTTTTCCAATCCCAAGTATGTCCCTTCAAAACAGCAGAATGCAATAGCTGGCTTGCTATTTGTCCTGTTGCTCTCATGTAATCTCTCCCTAGAATGCCGGGGTTCACTCTATAAGCTAGAACTCGAGCACTTTTTGATGAATAATGAGAAGTAGGTGGGGAACACCCCCCCCCCCCCCCCCCCAACCCCGTGCGAAAAGTTTGAAAAAAAAATGAGAACGCCATGGGTTACCAACTGTAATCTACTTTACTGTTCCGAAATAAAAAAAAATAACTATCTGCTTGTTTGTTGAGAATGTTGTCCATGGGGCAACAATGGAAGTCAGAAAAGGAAAACAAAAAGGGAGATGCATTTTTGTCAATCGATTACGTCAATTCACATGGTGCTGAAAATGTTTGCCTTTGTGATGAATCAAATATATGCCTTTTTCCCATTAGAAAAGACTTTAGATAGAAATATATCCCACATGCATATATAATTGGAGCACGAGAATTACTGCAAGCTCTTGGAGTTTCTTTTTTATTATGTGTATAGATTTCATTAATTATTAAGGCATCCCACAAAGTTAGCATTACGTAATGGACTTATTTGTTGCCAGCTTTACGTAAACTGAACTAAGCGTTGGAAGACTATGGGTCGCCAACGGAATCTATTTTTTATTAAAAAAATCCTTATTGGTTGAAAATGTTGTCCTTGGGAGCAATAATGCAATTATTCAGAAGGTTGTACAAAAAGGCTGATGCATTTTTAATGGATTATATATATGCATGGCAATGGATATGGTGCTGAAAATGTTGACCCTACTTCTTATGCATCCAATAGAAGTTTGTATAATAAAGCCTTACGATATAATTTGATCACATAATTGGAGCGGGTGGCGGAGCTTGAGTTCAACGAAGAGTGATGCGGAACATCTCATGTGGCTTCTCAAGCTGGTGTTTCTGACATTGTGGGTGCATAATTAGATACTCTAGGGGGGTGCATAATTGGTTGAGTCGATTATATGTTTGAATTATTAAGATATCTCACAAAGTTGGTGTTAGATAATTGTCCTAATTGCTTCTAGCTCCGCGTCAATTATGCTAATCATTCCTAAGATGAAACTACAAAAAAATACATCTATATATTTATCTGATATCGTACTATGTTACTTGTTTATTATAGGACTACAGTGGTCTAGCAGCCATGAACCTATACTTTCTTTTTTACGCAGAGCGTTCAAACTGCATCATATCATTAAAATCAGTCAAATGGGAATGATTCCACAGGTTAGCATCAGCACAAGGTGTATATTTTCTCAAGAACGTGCATTGCATTATCATATAACCGGGTGATGACTCGCTGTCATTTTTATAAACTTGGGTAGTTTAAAAATGTGAAGTTTATGCGAAGTCTGTTATTATTTGTTCTTGAGCTGATCTTCCGCGTATAACATTATTTTCCCTAATTTTCAGCGACCATCATTCTAAACCTAATTTCCACGTTTCTTTTCGGGTCCCAAGAATAAAATAGCCATCGGCCAGTGACGTGTAGTAATTCGATTGCATCAGAAATCTCTTGGGTCCAAAACGTTGGTTAGCTGGCAGATTCGTTTGAAATTTGCAAGACTTTTGGAGCTGTAAATTGTTATACTAGTCTCGTGGGTGGTACGGCATTCTGTATCGTTAGTCGGCGTCGTCAATGGCCGATAAAACTCGTCAGCTAGTCGTGCTCAGCCGCGCACGTTACCCGGCGACCCTTGCTCACCTAACCCGGGTTAAGTACACGCCAAAAACAACTGAGCTATTACACGAAGATTTGCGTATCCGAACGTTGCGGAAATCGACGTCGACCAGGTGCACCGAACGGTAAGTGTTGGCGCAGGCTTCTCAGCCGTATGTACTCTTGCTTGGCAAGTGTTGGGCCTTGTTTCGTCACCGTCGCTGCAACCGCGGAGCCTGCATTGACCGATCGAGCCGACCTCGCGTCGTTAGCTAGGGCCGGTACCTGTGGTTCAGACTCCAGAGCCTGGGCACGGTCAGATCGGGCGCCGGATGAGAGGCAGATACGTACGCACCACGAATATTCAGCCGAGACACAGGAGACGCAAGAGCCAGGGGGGACCCGCTGCGGATGGGTGCAGAAACGTCGTGCGGTGCTACACTACACTACACTGCATTGGTGGCGGCTACTGGCCAACAGGCCAAAGCGAGCGAGACACTACACACTGGAGTACATAGCCGCTACAACGTCACGCGCGTGGACCGGCCGGACTTTCGCGGCAATTGGCCCCAAAAACGTCGCGCTCCGTCGACCCGGCCGAGGGGGTCCCCGTCGTAATTCCGTCGCTTGGCCGCAGTTGCTCCAGCAGCACCTCCCGTCGTGCGAACGAAGCGCGGGCCGGTCGCTGTCTCTGCCTATCCCTCTCCAACGCTGCAGGCTACGCCGCGCTAGACGCGACGGAGCACGCGACTTGCTCTGTCGACGGGAGGAGGTGGCCTGCATCTCTCGCCCGCGTTTTTGTTCTTCCGGACGCGCACGCCTCCCGTCCAGTGTACTGTACTACTGTAGGAGTACTTGGCGGGCTGGGATAGTGCTTCGTCGGCGGACCCGGCCGCGCGGGGCTCGGTCGGCGACGAGACGAGTACTGCCGATAAACCCGTCTCCCTCGTGCCGGATAGCATGGCGAAGCACACAGCTGGTCCGCGCGCGACTGCCACTCTGCCAGCAGCGCTGACCGCTGACTCCGGATTTCAACGGGGCAGGTCGACATGGACGTCACCTCACTCATGGATGCAACTTGCAAGCAACACTTGCACAGAAAGCACCCTTGCACACAGGAGCGTGAATGGCGACGCTAGCTGGGCCATGCCATATTGCGATGGGGAAGTTCTGCGCTTTTTTCTCACAAGTAGGTGTGGTACTGTACGTAGCGAGTATTTTACGATCGATGAGTGATCATATAATAAGATCGCGATAAGCCCACACGAACTCATGGGCCATATATCTGCGACCGATCGAAGTGCAGTTCACACCGCGTCGTCGCCCGCCGCCGCGACGTGCAGGCATTTATGTCGTGCCGAAATTGAGATCCATTGCATGCGTCGGCTGCACTGCAGGGAGATAGTGGTCAAAGCCGCAAATATCTGCTTATCCGCCCCAGTGTGATCGCGGCGGCTCCAGCATAGCATAGTGTAAGCATAGCACGCACGAACGGCTGTTTAGCGTGCATATCCATTTTTCGCCGTTCAGAGAAAACGGCTCACGACGCATTTTATTCTGATGTATCCATTACATCAGCTTTACAGCATAACACAGACGCCTTTCCACGCAATAATCTCCCTGATACAATCGTTTGATTTGACGTTCATTACGCCAGTGCAAGTCAACATGTCAACGGGGGGGAGCTGGCTCGCTGCGAAGCCCCCAACGTGTGCATTGATTGTGGTGACGAGGATCTGGAATGGACCTCCGGGCTGATAGCGCTTCCAGCTACCCAAACCACTGGAAGGGACAAAAACATTTTTTCTGACCGCACGAAACGCGCGTTTTTTTCCCCTCCTCTTGCTTGCCTGAACCTCATGGCATCCAAGAAAAATAAACGGTGCATCTGTGCCATGAGATGCTGGGTCAGTCAGGTAACCGCGACACTCCTCGGCGTCCTCGCTTTCATCCTGTAATATTCCGTTTTCGTTCTGCATGTCCGTCGTCTCCGGGCGCTGGATCTCGACACCTACTTTTTGGACAAAGAATGCAGAACACTGACGAGTCCAACCCAAACCGTGGCCGAGGTGTGTTGGTCGAGCTTGCACAAGTCCGACTCGTTGTGGAAAATTGAGAAAAGCCGTACTCGGCCAAAGTACGGACGTGTTGGCCAAAAGTTTTCTGCACCTATACGTGGCCATAGATTTAAGTGCAGTCAAAAGGGTGATCCAAGATTCCAAGCTGCATCCATCACTGTGCTTAGTCAATGGCACGAGCTCGGAAAATCAGCCCAAGGATCAGCAGGTTTCCCACTATAGCTAGAATGGCCTCCAAAGAATGCAGGAAGGACAAACTACAGAGTTCTGATGTTAACTTTGATTGCTAATACCCGCCAAAAAACAAAACACTTTGATTGGCAAGGAACAAAACAATTAACATCGACGACAGGTGGTATGAAACTCTGGAGAGATTCCATCATCTCACTGGTGATTCACTTTGCAATCGATAGGTGTATTGTTTGAATATTGATTTGTCGCACCGACTGAATCATTATTGCATTGGCAGTTTGCAGAGCAAGTGTGTTTCCTAAGGATGGACAGATACGGCCGATGAGACAAGCGTGTCAACGTTTGCTCACCCACCGCTTATCAATCTTTGCAGCAGCGTGTTTTCCAGCAGCTACAGTGTTTTGCAGCAGTTACAGTGTTAACGTTTGCTCACCCACGTTCGCCTCGCTGCTTTGCAGCAGCTACAGTGTTTCAGTTATTTCTTCAGCAGCAGCTACAGTATTCGCAGTTATTTTTCTGCAGCCGCAGCCGCAGCTGCAGCCTGCCGAACAGGCTTACCATTGCTAGAGGTCAAAATCGATCGGTTGTATTAAGAACACATCTGATGCGAGGGCTGTTGAATCCTGGCACATCTGGTCCAACAAACGAATCAAGGGACTAAACAATCCGAAGTGAGAAAGCCGTCAGGGGGCGGCTCATCTCAAGAAAAAATCAAGTGAACTTTGGATACTATTCAGTGACAATAGCTTCAACTCAAAACATGGGACACAGCCAAGTTTTATACAACACGCAGGAATTCTCGGCACAAAAGTCAAAAAATTCCAGCATTTGAAAACAGGAGGCGTGGATCAGTAGAGATGAAGACAGATACGCAAACAGAAGTGCAGGTCAGAAAAATGATCCCTCATCAGAAAGATATATATAAGATTAAAGTGTTAATAATAGTGCGAAAACAATAGAAATCGCATGAGAAGATTGTCGTGAGATTAATGCACTCTATGATTGTAACTTAAAAATATACTCTATGATTAGTAGCTAAATTAGTTTGTCCGTTCCAGACAATGACCCTAGGCGGCTAACCGGCGTACCCGCGGTCAGTGGAGCAATATATATCCTTAAAATCAGTTCAAGATAACAAATGTTGAACAGACCCTGTGAAGAGGAGGATAACTTTGTACTACTTTTACGAGGTCTTACGGTAAAATAAGTTTGGAAGAAAGCCGCCATAAATTAGTACTTGATCCGAGCTGATACCAACAGAGACTATCTCGTGACAATACATAATGTAACTTTCACAAAGATGCAGCCATTTCTGTCGTCACCTAACGGCCTGACTTCACGTGGTGCACGTAAATTGTCGTCACCTGACGACCTTAGCGGAGAATAGTTAAACAGCATTTCTGTCTCTGTTTTTCATTTCTAGATTGAGAGGCGGGCTTCAGTCAACAACATTGTTTAATTGTTTTTCTTAAATGGGCTTCAGTCCGGAAAAGTCTATTTTAGGCCGAACCAAACCCATCATGGCAGCATAGTTGGGCCTTGAAAGAACGTAGAGAACTGATCAGCAAATTTTAGCCCACTAAAGTTCTAGAATAGAGGATAAGTTGGCCCATGGTTTGGTGGCAGCCCAGAGACAGTGAGATACATTACCGGGCATACAGACCTCACCAAAGGCATGCCACATTTACCCATGTATCTTCCCGTAAGAGAGTACTCACACCATCACCACACCAAGTTATTTCTCACAAAAATGTTTGATATGAGTACTTTGGATTGGCTTCCATCAGGCTTCACCAACAATGAGTCTCCTAGCTTTTTTTTTTACGCAAATTGGCAGGTGCATTGCCTTTTCATTAAGAGAGGAGCAAAAGAGACAAATAAAAATAGTCTTACAGGCATCTCATGGCTGGCTCACTTAGGAGTGTTCAGAGCTTAGTAGAAAATAAAACTAGGTGGTTCTCATGGCCAAACGGCTGGCCAAGAGAGATAGAGCAAAAGAAAATTCTGGGGATTAAACCTGTACTGCGCCTTGTTTTACCTGACCACTACTATCCCCATTTGCCAATTTGTAAAGACCGATAGCCTCCTTTGCTTGTAGTGCCACCCGGGTTGGATCCATCGTCTTGTTTTCAAAAATACGACGATTGCGCTCCTTCCAAATGTTCCACCATGTGTAGAAGATTACACCAGCTGCTGTTCTTCATTGTTGCTTGCTTATGGCACTTGTATTCTGAGTTAGCCACGGTGCCACTCCATCCTCATGCGCGTCCCTAAGTTGTATACCTGCAAAACCAGTCCAATGCCATACCAGTTGCAGCACATTCTTTGCGAATGTGCAGTTCGTGAGTAGGTGTTGAGCATTCTCCTCTTCTGTTTGGCACAGAGGGATAATTGGGTTGTTTTGCCATCCTCTCTTTTCTAAATTGTCAATCGTCAAGATCTTCTCATGCATCGCCGTCCAGGCAAAGAATATAACTTTCGGTTCTGCCCTGGCCCTCCAAAGTGCAAGAGTTGGGAATGAAGCATGGGCACTTAGGAATTGTGCTTTGTAGGCTGAAGCCGCTGTGTATTTGCCATCCGCGCTCCATTTCCAAACAAACAACGCTATCTTGGATGTCCGGCTGCAGCACCACATTTTGGATTAATTAGTCTCCTAGTTTGTAAATAGCTTGGGACAGAATTTGTTTCTTCAGGAACTTCTTTAGTATGCATATCGAATCTGAATTTCGACATAACCGATCTTTACAGCTTCGGCATGACAAATATTCAACCTGTTCGTTTGGCTGTTTTGCAGCAGGCAGCAGCAGCAGCTACAGTGTTCGCAGTTATTTCTTCAGCAGCAGCTACAGTGTTTCAGCAGCAGCTACAGTGTTCACAGTTATTTTTCTGCAGCCGCAGCCTGCCGAACAACCTGATTTTGGTCACCATACTTTACATTTTAAAGCAGCCCGCGGCATTGGAGGGACTCCTCACTCCTGTCTCCTGTGCATGTAAGATTCAGTGGTCACGATGCTGCCACATGTTGAACATCTGTACTATTATTGGTGGCGTCAGAGTCCCCAGGTCCCGGCAGGCATTGGCCCTCAACGCCTTTCAACAAATACGGCATACCACGAATGAAGCCCAGATTCCTGGACGAATATACTGTTCAGTGTAGCTGCGCACGCCATGTGCAAGCACACCCTAGTAGTATGCGTGACAGCTCTGAGCCTCCGGCTGGCTGGCACCGTGACAGCACCATACAAGTACATTCCGTTGGAAGTCTAGCGCAGAAGAACTCAGCAGATAATTGACCGAGAGTCGAGGAACGAGACTTCTCAATCGTCTGCGGCGTCATCTGCTACTCCGAGGAATGAGTATGGTTGAAGATAGCGGGCGGTTTATCTGCACAACCTCCGATGATGGCGATAGAGAAACTTTGAATTAGCCAGCAGAAGAGATGCCCTACGCTTTAACTGTTTGAACTTCACTTCCACGAACTTTCAATTAATTAAAGCGAGTCCCCATCAACCCTAGCCCCCGCCGCCGCCACTCAGGCGGCTCGGGCGGCGAGTCGATCTGCCGTCACTCCTCCCTCCCCCCTCGTCTTCCATCCGGCCGTCGCCGGAGCTAGCTTGCCGGGACAACCCAGGCAGCGGCGGGGATGGCGGCGGCGGGATTTCACGGGATCGCCGTCTTAAAGAAGGCGGCGGATGAGCTATGGTGGCGCATCGGGCGGCATGCCATCGAGGTGGAGCGTAGCAGCCGGGTCAAGGTGGATTGAGCCGTCGAGGTTGAGCGTCGTTGATGGCGGCGGCTGCTTCGGCGCTCTGTTCCGTGCGGCGGCGGCGCTCATCGGGACGCCGATCTGCATCGCAGTCATGGTGGAGGCCCAGATCATGGGCTGAGCGAAGGTTCGTCCTGGGCCGTGCGCCGACGAGATCGGGCAGCTACTTGGTGGCCATCGATCTTCCAGACGGTGGCAGTACGGCATTCAACTTCACCAAGGGCACAATTCCTTTAAGGTGGATGCAATGCAAAAATCAAAGCTGCTCCAAGATGAAGACCAAAGCACTTGCAAGTGTGAGAAGACGGTGTGCCGTTTAATTTCTCTGGTCTCAGGATATGTTGCTGTTGCTATGGGTCGAATTGGTCTATCATCTGCGCTCATGTACGAATCAATTTGGTGGTCGAGAAGATGATGTGAAGAAAGCAAGTTTGGCGAAGCTTTGCAGCGACGATGTTTTGTGGTGGCTAGATCTCGCTTGTTCGGGAGAGGCCAATAGAGCCATGATCATGGTTGTTTGTTAGTTTGACTAACTTGCTGCCGGTGTGTCAGATGACCAACTTGTGTGTCAGATGACCGACTCTGGTGTTTGAGGGAACAAGATTGCAGGCAAGGCTTCAATTCATCGACAAGGAAGTCACTCAATGGTGCAGCGAAAGTGCCGCGCACCGGAGATGATTTATCTCCGCATGATACATCCTTGTGCATGATGATAAAAGGTGCAACGAAAGTATCGCGCTTGTGCGCGAGGAGGTGCTACACCTCTGCACGACCTTGTCTGACGGAGTTTGGAGTTATTCAAGCATTGTTTAAGCAGGTACAACAGATGGCTGCAACAATAGCGATCGACGCCATAAGATTTTAGAAGTGATGAGCTAGATGATAGATTCCTCTTTGTATTTAGGTGTTTTCAGGCTGTTTAATAACAGCTCACCTTGATGCTTGACATGTAAAGGCTAAATATACCTTCGTTGTGCAGAGACCGGAACATTATTTCACCTCGAAATAAAAGCAGAAGCAGGTTCCTCTCGTCGTCCCATGATTATCTCCTTTGTTGTGTGTCGTGTCGCGCGGCTCGCGCGCCATCGTCTCGTACCAACCGTTATCTGACTGCCGAGGTGCTGCATGTGTCGAGCACGCACAAGCTAGCGGCAGGCACTGTTCGTGCTACAGTGCATAGGCGAGCCGGCGTCGTCACTCAACCGCTCAACGGATAGGCCTCGCCCCGTGCACGCACCCGGCGGCCGAGCCGAGCAATAAAGGTAGTGGCGCAGGACTGCGGCCGCGCCATGTGTTGCTTCTTCTCGCTGTCGAGACAAGACACCAGTTGCCCCTGCGACGCGCCTCATCCCTGACCCAAGTCACTTGTACTAGTACGATCGGTCGACCGAGCAGGCCGTACCGATCGCGTGCTCTCTGCTCTGGCAGCGCCGGCCCGTGCACGATCGACAAGTCATTCTCATTCCACGGTCATCTCCTGTAGCATGCTGTAGTACAAGTACTACCGATCGATCGGCATTGCAGCAGAGACGGGATAAAAAGTCTGCAGAGTGGTGGGGCGACGCTCGCTCGCGGCCGGCAGCCCGTCGACACCGCGCACTGTTGGGATAAGGTTCTTGCTAGCTTGCTCCAGGGGAGAGGCATCATCCTCCGGTGGTCCGGCTCACCTCGACGCACCCGAACCGAACGAACCGAACGACCAATGCAACCTCCGGTCTCCGATGGCGTCACGTTGCTGCGCGCAGCAATCGGCCGTGGAGCCCCCGGCACGAAGCGGGACGCAGCGCGCGCGGCGCGAGGGGGCCCGTTCACCTCACGCAGCGCCCCTGATATTTCGCGCCACATGCGGCCCGCACTCGCGCGCGCTGCGTGCGGCCATCATGGGGCCGCGACTGCCTGCCCGGCCGGGACTGGAGGCCGGCCAGGCGCGCCCCGAGGCAACGGTTGTTCGACACTTGGCGCCTGCTTGCCGTAGGTGTGTGTAGGCATAGGCGTATAATAGCTAAGCCAGTCGCGCGCCGGCGCAGGCTTTCCGCTACCCCGGTTGCGTGCCCCGCCGGCCGGCCGGCCGCTTTGTGTCAGTTGCCCGTCGCGTCGCGTCCGTCGATCGTGGCCGGCTTATCGCGTTGCAGGAGCGCCTGTGGCGTCGCCGCGGTGGACGTGGACGCTGTTCCCGTGGCTCGTTGGTTGCCTCGTTCGATCGTTTGCCTTTCCCATATCCGGACTGGTGTGTCGATCGCCCGGCCGCCGGTGCCCTGAAATGGCGAGGCCCCCGCGGGCGGGCGCGCGCTCGTGTTGGACCCAGAGTGTGGCAGCTTCAGCATGTACTACTGTACTACCAGGTACCCAAGCACGTTAGCACTGATGATGACGTCTTCTTATCCGGATTTCGCGAAGCTGACGGGCGATGGTCTGTGTCGTCTCAGGCATTTGCTTTGATTGATCTGCGCGATGCGAGTGTGAGAGACGGTCGATCGTTTGCGTCCACGAATAGCGGAACAGCCGAATGGCGATGTCACGGATAGACGGGGATTTTGTGATGTTAATGCCGCGCTCGATCGTAAGTGTGGGTGTCACCTTGGAGTAGAAAGCTCGCACCGTGGCAGTTCGTGGTTACTTATGCCTGGCCGTTATTAACCAGCGTATCTTTTCGGCGCATTTAGGTTCCGTTGGTGTAGTAGTACCTATCATGATGCGTTTGACCGATTGGCGTGATCGATGCATTACGTCAGAGCTGTGGCTAAGATTTAGGACATGCCATGTTCCTAGGATTTTTGCACAAGAAAACTGTTTCCATAAAAGAAATCAAGTTTTTTTTTTCCGATTAAATTCATGTAAAATTTGATGATTCGTAGACTTTGATATCAGTCATTCCAAATAGGTCGAACTATACAATTCACGTTTTACTACATCCGTCGAGAAATCTACTCTTCGCCTTTCTTTTAAACACTAAATAGAGCTGAGAATGAATTGTTAGTAAATACTACCTCTGTCTCAAAATAAGTTTATTTATAGAGTTGGTCGAAAACAAAGTAACTTACGTTTGACCAATATTAAAATACTTTGAGTTGAAATAGATTTGCTTTAACCGACTTCAGAAATGAAGCTATTTTGGGACGGAGGAAATTCGTGGGCTTTTTTAATGACTAGAGAGCATATGTTGAGTGCGCCTGAAGCCTTTCTAATAACCTTAAAGATATTTATTTTTTTGCGAATGAATAACCTTAAAGATATGAAATCATATGTTATGATTATGTTTAGTTTTGATTCATAAAATGATTTCTTGATAAAAAAAACAAAAGGTTTTGGCATCTCATTACAGCTCAGATTTTACCCTTTTTTATATCTATCCAAAGTAAAACACCATGAAAGTTTGAAGCCGACACCTTTTGATCCATTTTGCCGTGAAGCGAATGAGGTAATCCATCCGTGGTTTCTTACTTTCTTTGGTCCACTGCACTTTTGTCACAAGAGCATACTGCCGGAGGAGCAACAGTACTAATGATTTTACATGTTTTATTCACATCCAAGTTTCTTGTACGAGGAGCTGCCATTCAAGCACATAAACCTTTGCAGGTTTATCTTTTGCAAATTACAGTATTTCAGTCGAGACCGTACCAGTGTGTGGATACCCTTCACTGTGGTGGAGGTCAAAATTATGTTTTTGAAAACTCCGTTTTGAAATGTGCCTATCATCTTGACACGATCCATCCACAGCTAACACATGCATGAACACAGTGCATATTGCCCATTCTCGGCCCGTAGGCCCATTAATTGGAAGACTAATGACTCTAGGAGTGGAGCAAGATGCCAATGCAAATGCTAATTCACAAAGGAAACTCAAGTACTACTAGCTAGCTGGCTTACATTTTGCCACTAATAACATGATCTATGTACATAATTAAACAGGAGTACACTTAGAAATCAGGACAGCAATGAAGCTATGACTAGCTTAGCTAGAATCTGACACATCGCTTACATCAGTCCCAGTCCATACAGGCTAAACCACTCGACCACACTGTTATCAGAGTAGCCAAAGTCGGTTACGTCTGGAACATAGATCAGGTCGTCGTCAACACCGCCGACGCCCGGCTGCTGGCAGGTGCCCGTCGAGAACGACGAGCTCGGGCTTGCGCTGCAGACGACGCGGCCGCCCATGACGTCTCCGCCGTCGCCGGAGACCGCGTGATTCCCGGCGGATCTGAGCCGCGTCAGCTCATCCTCTGCCACCACCAGCCTCTCCTTCAGCCTCAGGACCTGCCATGTTTGTATCAAAACGTATCAGTGCACGAACGTGAACAGAAAAATTCAGGCAGGATTTTTGAAGTAGTAGGACACGGGCACGGCGAATGCGCCAGGTTTGGGGGTCCGTACCTCGTTCTCGAGGTGGCATTTGTGCAGGATGGCGGCGTCGTGCGCCTGCTTGAGCTTGGCGAACTCCTCCTCGAGCAGCTTGCTCTTGTGACGGGCGCGGCGGTTCTGGAACCACACGGCCACCTGCTTGGGGTCGAGCCCGAGCTCGGAGGCCAGGTGCACCTTCCGGCCCGTCTCCAGCTTCCGCTCCTCCCGGAAGCTCAGCTCCAGCATCCCCACCTGCTCGTCGCTCAGCCGCCGCTTCTTGGGGTCCCCGGCGTCGACCTCGCCGCCGTCGGCGCTGCCGCCGCTGCACCGCGCAGCCCGACGCCGCCTGCGTCGCGCTCTCGGTCTCTCCCCCTGCGTCGCGCCTGCACGAAACGATTACCAGTCAGTACATGCGTGCCCTGGCACCGAAAGAAAACTACTCTTTGCATGTGCAGAGAAGAGAACAAGCACCGCTTGCAAGAGATGATGCTTGCATACACGGCGCGTGTACGTACCGTTGGGCGCTAGGGAGAGTCAGAGAGAGTCCACGAAGGAGGACGGAAAGAGCTGCTGGTGCTCGTCGTATTGCTCCATGCTTTACTTGCTCTCCCGGCCGGATCAGCACCAAGCAACGCCTTTCTTTCTCTGTGTCCTTGCCAAGTGTGTGAGGTGATTTTGGAGCTTGCCGAGGAGAGAGAGAGAAGGGGCTGGTGGCTGGAGAATGGTCGTGGCCGGGTTGTGCTTGTGCGAGGACCGGAGGAGAAGTGGATCAAGGAGGGGAGGACCACAAGGCACTCAGTTGGGGCGTTAAGTAAGCCGGGGTGCGTGTCTCGAGAGAGACCTAGGAGAAATATATATACAGGTAGCAAAGGTACGCGCGCAACGCCGGTGGGGCTCGCCGGCCGGGTAGGTGATGGCTTTCCCAGCCAGGCCATGGATGGATGGATGTACATCACCGCAACTTTGTTTTTCTTGCAAAGTTAAAAGACTGCTGCTGCTCAAGAACAGGAATACAGGATAGATCGAGTACTACGACTCTGGCATGCAATCACTCGTGCACCAATAGAGGGTACTGTCTACAGGAGTACTACAGCAGCGATTTCATTTCTCTATTTTTTTTAAAAAAAATTAAAACCGTGGAATTGATTAAATTATATTTATTTAAAAATGGAAAATGTTGGATCAGTCGTTTTCGGGTCATACCTTCCTGCTACAACATGACATAGGTAATTAAAAGTGTGCATTGCATGCGTGGATAGTTACGATAGTACAAGTGTATATACAATAGAAAGTATACAATGTACTCCTATATATGTCTCATTGCACATGCTCTAAACGAGTTCTACTTTGACCAATTCAAGGGCATGGAATGGCATTGTTCTCATTGTTTATCTACCTTAACAAGGAGGCACCAAATGCTAGTACGTACTATTCTTTTATTATATGCTCTATTTTTTCTTTAATTTCTAACTTTCCCTCTGCTGACGAATTGAAGTAGGGGCCGGATATGGATGCATCGTGTGTCAATTCTTAATTTGGTGATTAATGGGGAAGTGCACGATCTTCTAGGTTAAACAAGAGTGGTCGACAAGGTGGCACTTGCTCCTGGAAAGGGCTCTCACTTTCTTTGAAAAGATGGGAGGGAGAATCTCCGTTCAGTAGTCTTTATAGAGGTAGCATGTTATTTGATGGTGAAGTAGCCATAGCCGACTATTTACCCTCCTTGAACTACATGCACTGCAAAACGATGCCACATCTCCTGTCATCTTTGTGTTTCAAAGTTACAGTACAGTGATTTTAGAGTTACTTTGAACACAAAAGTATAGCGAAACTGTCTAAAATTAAAAACTTTCTGGTACAACAAAATTCTCATATATCAAATGCGCCTTTCCTACATGTAAATGTAAGCACAAATTTGGGATGAAAACTACTGTAGCTTTCCACATGCAATTCACAAGTCCCTAGTAGGTCACAGCATTAACGATTTTGCATCCTATATTTGCCTTCACAACCAAAATACTCCTATAAAGTGGCGCCATTTAAAATTTTGAAATATGTACAGCAAATTATGTTGACTTCTACAAGTCAATGGAATTTTGTTACGTTTTACATTGAAATCAATATGATTTTCAATGGAATTTTGTTACGTTTTACATAGAATATATATGGCAACACTAGTTTTAAAAAATTATATTATTATCCGAACCGATGACATGTAACGATGACAGGATGACAGAAAAGGCTAACAAAAGTAGAGATGATATAGGCGTTGTCGAGCGAAGAACACTCCTTATCAATATACAGATGAGGAGAGCATACGATATATGATGCCGTACCACGCATGAAAAGATCAGCATGCACAACACCTTCTCTCTCTATAAAAAAAAGATATCAGCAAGCACACACATGCAGTAAGATGGATGAGCAGAGATATTTCAAGCTTGGAAACGAGGATGACCGACGCATGGACAAAAGCTTGAACAAGACGAATGCATGGAGAATTTTCCAGGTGAGTGAGGTGAGGGGAAAAGGAACAGTGGATAAGGCTACACCCTAGAGGAGGAGCAATGGAGCAAGCAAAGCAACTGTGGGAGTAGCTAGCCCGGGAGACAAGGGGCGTAGGCACATGGGGTGCACCGGGGTCATCGCCCTGCTGCCAGTGGCGGGAATGAATAGGGATCTCCACGCGTCGCGCGGGACCACGCCCCCGGACGTGTCGCCACCCCGCCCGCCGATCCGGGAAACGGAGGAGGAAAACTCCACCACCACCGGATGGCATGGCTGCATCGCTGCTTTTTAGTGCTCCGGGATTCCAAACGCAGCCACTGCTCACCGGTTGATTAGTCGTCGCGGTAGCAGCCTCTCTGGATGTACTCTGATGAGGAACCGGGCTGCAGCCCACGTGATCCGAAGAAGACTCTCCTCACTGACAGGCGGGATCAGGTGTCGTTCCACTGCTTGAGATCTCTTTAGGGCAGTGTTTTAGTAGTACGTGTACAGAGTGAGGCGTTGCATTGTCTACTGGCTGTCAACTGCGAGTGCTGCTGCTATTTGGAGTTACTACTAGGAGCGTGTCAGAACAGTGCACTACACCACCAGAATTTTCACTGGAGTATCAGAAGAGGGTTTCGGTTTGCATTTCTATCGGTGCAACTGGTTTTCGACGCAACAAAAAAGGTTTATCCTGCCGGTATTATGATTCACCAACTTGGCTCCTTGCCGACTCAGCAACTGTCCGGTACTGTTGCAGCTGATGCCACCCTCCATTTTTCCGAACGGTAAAGCCGGACCACAGCATCTCCATAACTAGACGAGGATCCTTGAGTTCTTCGAATCCAACTCACTCACGATCTCCTGGTGAATGCACATGCCCGGGAAAGCAGCTCTCCCATGAACGAATCAATGGCATATAGTCCTGCACGCATCAGCCCTGACTGCTCGGAAAGTCTTGAACTGTACACGTACAGCATGCAGGGGCACGCACACCAGCTCAGCCTTTCTTCTCTCGGCAAGTTTTCGATACCGTCCCTGTGTACGTTCGTAGTTTGTACTCTTTCCTTAACTATTAATACAGGTATGTTTGATAAAAAAAAAAGTTTTCGATACCGTCCCTCTCCATGTTGACCTGTGCCTTGTGCGTTCCGGGTAAGCCTTATCTTATCCGCTCGCCAACGCCGGCGTCGGACGCCTCCCCGTTTAGGAACTCGTGCGTTGGCTCGCGAGGCCCTCGGGCGAAATCAGCCGCCATGGATGGACGTTCTCGGCAGGGTAGGGGCCCGGCCGGCCGGCGGCGTCGTCCCCACGAGGACGAAGCTGTTGGATGCAAGGAACAACACGTAGACTTATCTGTTCAGAACTTCAGATCATCCGGTCTGCGTTGTCAGCCGGCGGCGTGTGCAGCGCTGCAGTCCGTTTTTGGCGAAGGTGCGAAGAGAACTTTACTGGGATTTCGCTTGTCCTATGATGTTCCATGAACCTGTGCACTTCGGTAGAGTTGGTACGTGGGTTAGATTGCTGATAACAACTTTCCTGAATGTAGCAGCTTCTTTATTAGGACGTGATAGGCTTCAGTGATAACATACTACGTTTTAAGACATGCCACTCTAAGCAAACTGAAATGGGTAAAAAAATACATACACCAGACAAGCATTGCAACAGCCGCAACTTGCCCTCCGCTACTACGCTGACCTTTTCAGACCTGTTGTTCTAGATGGCAGCCAAAAAAAAGAGAGGAAAAAAACGTGGATGTCTATCTGCAGGGGTATGTATTCATGGTTAAGGCCACTACTTTTCTTAATAACTATCATTAGCCGAGCTTAGCTGTGTCGCGGCTGTATAACCATGTTCTTTACACACACATCTAGGCTGTTTCCAATCGAGATTGGATGCGGTATTAGCTAAGGGATCAGCGCTAAGGACACTTGTCTACGTGAGATAGGGACCGATATTACTAATCCCAAATGCCATCATCATGTGCTCGATTCCCTCACATGCCCCGTGATCTCCACTTGCTTTGTTAATGCTGCAAAGCAGGATTAATCAAATGGAGGCGCCCTTACTCCCGGACAAGCCACGCCCCTGCTTCCCAACCTCCAACTTATCGTCTTGGATCTGCCTGAAACTGCAGCGCTCATCTTAATTTTGACGACGTAACAGAAACTTAGAGGTCAATGAATCTTAATTGTGATATATGTGCCTAAGAGCAACTCCAGCAATGAACCTTAAAATTAAGCCCCTACTTTCATTTTCCAAGCCAACATGCAAAAATAAGGGCTCAAAATTTAACTTCAACTCCAGCAATAAGTGGTTCAAGCCCCTATTTTGTGAAAGAAAAACTGTGGGACCCATAAATGAGAGGGATGATTGGAGGACCCTAGGAATGATGGCTTGGAGGTGGAATTTGAGGGGGCATGCAAAATGAGAGCCCAAGTAGGGTCCCTGCTGGAGTTAATTTTTTGACCAAAGACCCTAAATAATAGAGTAGGGGCTTGAATAGGGTCCTTGCTGGAGTTGCTCTAATGCAAGTGGGTATCTTGTGATAATGTGGTTTATCTTCTTCTGAAAGTCCCATGATCTAGACTAGGTATATACACATGGAGATGGACACTTCAATATGTTACTCCATGTAACAAAACTAAAAGTTCCTATAGCTATTTCAGTTTTGCAAGGTTTATTACTGCATTCGCTACCCACTGATTTTAAAATTTTGACATCTATTCGGTTCACTGCAAGATTTACTTCCCTAGCTTAGTTGATTTACAGGTCTTGAGCGGCGTCAAAGTTCTAAGATTTGATCTTTTGCTTGTACGGAACATAGATCTGCACAAACCATTTTCAATTTTCACTCTTGCGAGGCACTCAACTTTACTCTAGAAATTCTTTTACCTTTCCTTGAATTACGCCACTAACCATGTGATGTGACCTTTGCGTCACTAAAATAACGACTCCAATTCAATGCCTAAGATAAGATAGGATACGGAAGGGCGATTAGCCAGTAGCCAGGTAGTACGTTGCCCATGGCACGGCGAAACGTGGCAGCGATGCTTGCTAGTCTTTTCCCCGGCCCATCAGCCCTAAGCCGATGAAGCAACTGGCATTTGTTTTCTCATCCCCGTACATGGTGATGCTGTGGTGGCGATTAAGCGAACGAATCAATCTTGTGATTAACTAATGGCCCATGCTAATCTGGTGCCAATAGGAAACGTTGCAAACAAAGGTGTGTGGTCTGTGGCGTACTTGTAGAATCTTTCCAAGAAATTTATATGCGTGTGAAAGCAGAACCGGCCGGAGTGCAACCCTGACATGCATTTGTAATGATTGAGTAATCTAAAAGGTCCTATAATGACCCGCAAAAAAAAAAGGGTCCTATAATGAAACGGAATCTTGATTGAAATGTCAAGACAGTAGTATCAACCAGCGATTAATTTTACAGCTTTTACTAGTACTCCGAGTTATCTTTTCAAGGAAAAGAAGAATTGACATGATTTATATTCTAGCGATTAATTCTGCTAGAATGTTCCACCTTTAAACATTCTCTTGTGAAATTGTTATTAGAATTGACATGATTTTAGCTTGACTGTTTATTAATATCCGTTCTCAGATTCACTCCATATTGAGAAAAAGATTAGATGGCATATATATTTCTAAATTCTTCAGGACCACATAAAAGCCGCTAATTCGTACCAAACTACCAACGCAGCAAGCAGATCAAATAACATGAAAAACTTGTGGCCATCCCGAGCCACAGCAGTAGTATAACATTGGCAGGCGAAAAAGATAAGCAAGTTACTAACCTGAGGATAATATTGATTAACGAGGAACCTCGCTGCGGCCGCCACGAGGACGGATTCTCTAACCTGGCCGTGCAAGAGACACAGGGAGGCGAATCTTTCCAAATCGTATAAAGAATTTTACCTGAAATAACTGTGATGCGTCCAAATTGGGCAGTGCAGTTGTTAAGGATTCCTTGCAGGCGTAATGACACTTGGTGTGGTGACCATTGACAGTTGGCTGAGCTCCAGCACCAGCAGCATCTTGCCTGTGATTTTTTTGCTTGCATGAAAGTGGTTTTGCACGGTCAGCGGCCTTAAAAATGTGTATCAATCAATGCCACGAAGGGGAAGTTAGAAGAATGAGAGGTGGTGTCACGGGAATGCACCAATCCGCGTAGTTTTGAAATGATAGTTGCTGATGTGCTTCAGTGCATGATCAAACAAGATGGGCGAGTGCGTCACCCGCTGACTGATGATTGCAGCTGCCCTGTCCTCCAATATGCCGATGACACCTTGCTGCTAGTCCGGGCTGACCTGGATGATGTGAAACACCTCAAGCGCCTGCTGGACTCCTTCTCGGCTGCCACAGGCCTGAAGATTAATTTCAACAAAAGCACTATGGTTCCTATGTCAGTTGACCCTGCCCTTGTGACACAATTCACTCAGATCCTTGGTTGCCGTGTGGAGGGCTTCCCACAGACCTATCTCGGCCTCCCACTCTCCAACGAGAAGCTGAACCTTACAGCATTCGCCCCTCTCTTCGAGAGCTCAGCTAGGTACCTATCCGGATGGCAAGCCAAACTGCTCAATATTAAAGGGCGATCAGTGCTCGTGGATACAGTTCTGGATTGTCTTCCTACCTATGGCATGTCTGCCATGCAGTTCCCCATTGGTGCCGTGGAATGTTTCAACAAGAAACGAAGAGCATTCATGTGGTCAGGCCAGGAAAAAACTACTGGTGCTCAGTGCCTCATTGCTTGGGATCGTGTCTGCCAAAGCAAGGAGAACGGTGGACTGGGAATAAAACAGCTCGGAATGCAGAACCAATGTCTCCTTCTCAAACTCATCCATCGCCTCTTTCACCCCGGCGACTCCTCTTGGGCAGCTTGGGCCAGAGAACAAGTCTCTCTCACTACGCTGGAAGGCGACGTTGACGGTGACCATTGGACAGCCCTCCGCTCTCTGTTACCGGTATACCAAAGCATTACAACAGTTCAGATTGGCAACGGGAGATCGACGGCCTTCTGGGAAGACAACTGGCTTGATGACTGCGCCCTCAATGTGTCCTACCCAGCTCTGTTCACCCATGTCTGCCGTCCCGGCGCCTCGGTGCACGACGTTCTGGAGCACGGGCTCAGACACTTCCTGGTGCCGCGGCTGTCCACAGTCGCCAGCAATGAACTAGCAGCTCTCGAGGCGCTGCTAACCAACATCACCCTGACCAATGATGAAGATGAGCGTGTCTGCCCCCTGGCTGCACCAAACGGCCAGCTGAAATCGGCGCCGTTGTACAAGCTGGCGATGCAGAACGAAGGGGAACCTTGCAACTTCTTTGAATTTGTGTGGCACAACCGTGCGCCGCCTCGCATTCAGTTCTTTGCCTGGCTCCTGGTTCATGGGCGCATCCAATGCAAGACGAACCTGCTCACTAAACATGTCGTTGACAATGATGTCTGTGACATATGCCACTCTAGTGCTGAGACGCCGGACCACATCATCTCTCAATGTCCCTTCGCGGCAAGCTTCTGGGAACGTATTGGATTCTCGGCACATAACATGCCACAAGTCGCTGAACTATGGACGGTGAGCCTGCCTGCCCACATCCTACGCCAACATTCCGACACTTTCCTGCTCCTTTGCTGCTGGCAACTATGGAAGCATCGCCACGACGTGGTGTTCCGTCACATGGACCCCTCGCTTCCGCGCCTCCTCCGATCCTGCCGAGATGAAGCTATGTTATGGCGCTGTCGCCTTCCGATACATGATCGTGGGGTGGTTGATAACTGGTGTGTAATGTTTCAAATGTAATCTACATCTCATCCTCTTGCTAGGTGATTAATTTGTAAGACTCAGGTGCCATGCACCTTCCTGTCCCGGGTTCTCCCGTGGTTTAATGGTAAATCTTTCAGGTGGGGACTCTCATCCCCCACGTCGACCTTTCAAAAAAAAAAAAAAAAAAAATCTTCTGATCATTCATAGCAAACCTTTTTTTTTCAAGAAAAAAGGGTAGAAATCGAGCACACCGGATCGGGGAAGTGATTCCTCCTGAAGATCTGGTTATGATGCTTAAAATTGGGCGACAAAACCTAAGCTGCTTTACCAAGGAAGATGGTAATTTGGAAGCCTGGTATTTAGCTCTTGGTCAACTACCAGAAGCATCCATCCAATGGAAAGCAAGATACCGCTGGCGAGTCGACCGCAACGTCTCGTGCACCGTGCACGCCGCCGCCGCCGCTATTCCACAACGCTGCTGAACTTCAGACTCCTTTTTTTTTTTTTGGAGGAAATGCTGAACTTCAGATGATCATCTGAGCAACGAAAATGGGCCAGAGACCAGAGAATCACGAAGTGGGTTGGGCTTCTTGTATGGTGACTTGCGATCCTGGGCTGGCCGCCTACTCGGCCCATCACGGCCTGTTTTATAGTTTGCTCTCCGCCCGAGTCCACTCCGTCTCCAAGGCCCAGTTTCGGATTCCTTTGCGGAACAAGCTCTGCAGCGTTTCCATGGCCGTGACTCGAGGCAGGAGCAGCGCAGCTTCGGTGCAGCAAGCAAACAAAGCCTTTCAGCATCGTTCGCAACCGATGCAAGTCGCAATGCTGAAATTGGAAGCTGCCGACAATTTCACCTGCTTCTTGTTGCAGTCACTGCTACTAACTGAAAGAGACGACCCGTGCGTCGCGCATTCAAGCACCAGGAGCGAACGGCATTCAAACTCAGCAATCAAGCAGGTGGTTCAGGTGCAGGTCATGCTCCCAAATCGTCAAGCTCCACCACGTGCTGCCACCTTGCACGTTCTGAATGCTGACCCAGCGCGCCGATGCCCATACAAAGACAAGCAATTCATGTCGATCCTGAATGTGCTCTGCAGCCTGTTTCAAAAAATTTCCGCTCTCTCTTTGAATTTTCGTTTCTGTCAACCAGGACAACAGAACGGGACATATAGCCTTTACACCCATATGGAACTATACGACGAAGTCCAGGCTGGGGATTGATGGATCTGCTGCAACTTGTTTCTGAACTTTGTAGGGTCCCTATTCATTCCTTGGTCTGTACTCTCCATTGTACACATGCAGTACAAACCGGAGGTGGCAGTCAGGGCACTAGGGATACATAAATAGATCATTTCCCAAAGGGAATTCTTGCCTAATCTGACTGAAAATGACGCCAAAAACTTACTAATTACGTCAACAAGCAACAAAAATAGTACTCCAGGTGTTCAATCTTCTTCAACATCTGTGCCGTCAAAAAAAAGGTCTACCACCAATCTGAATGGTTTCCAAAGCAGGCGATTATTGCATTTCCAAGACTGGAAATGCTTAGCTTAGCATTGCACAAACAAGTTCTGCAATTGCGAGCGGTGCATATGCATGTTGTGCCTTGTGCGATCGGCCGATCAGTTTCGACAAGTTCAAAGCAATCGTACGTCGGTACGTGCTTCGCCTTTCATATCTGCGTTGCCAAAAGAGGAAAGTATCCAGTACGAGCCGTTTTCCAAAAGAGGATCTAGCTTAGTAGCTTAGGTGTCGCTTTTGGCACCACAACAAGGCGTGCCATGGTGTGACAAAGACTGGCCGTTCATGACTAAGGCCCTGTTTGTTTCCATTCAGATTATATAATCTGGCTCATATAATTTATAAGCTAAAACAAACAGGTTCCAGATTATTGCCAGATTATAGCAATTCACAGGCCAGATTATCATAATCCAATAAGCTGCTCTCCCTCAGCTTATAGATTATATAAGCTGGATTATATAACCTGGGTAGAAAACAAACAGGGCCTAAGTGAGAAGTACTATGAGCTTGCTCGACACGCACATTATCCGTTCCACCAGCATATCTGTGTCCTGGGGCGGTTCGGGGCAAAAAAAATCATGTGTAAATATGTTTAATTTTGCTTCAATTCACTTGACCAGGAATTATTGTTGTAACGTGATCAATTAGAAATCGGAAGGAATGCTAATTTATCGATATATATATTTATGGTCATATAGTTCTAACCTTTTGTTTTTTGCGAGGATTATATAGGCCTAACCTACTCGTTGTTTTTCGCCTAGTACATATCGCCACGATTGGGGCAACTGCCCTGGTACACATCTTTCTTTTGGCGATTTGTGGGCACCTACCGAAGCCTCTCATAACTCGTTCCTCAATAATGATTGCCTCAATGATCTCCAAGTTAAGTGGTTCATTTCTTGCCACACTGACTAGGCTACGCTCGTCTTGTCGGACCAAAAACACTGTAGACTCGCACGACGGGTCCGAAATCTCGACACGTCCGTCGACTCCTTTTCCTTCACAGAAAGGAACCTGACACGTTAAGTGAGCAGAATCCGTCTCTGCTGTTGGTGTCAGCAGTAAGATCGATCGAAGTGTGGCACAACATGAGCACGAGAGGGATCGCCAACTGGCTGTTTGCCAGATGTCCGTCGTAGAATTGCCACGAGGTGCCGAAGAATAAAAAAATATCTGAATTTGGTTAAACACAAACACAAAAATTGTTTTAACCTGTCGCAGGCGAAAGCAACAGAAATCTGAGGAAACATACGGCTGTTTAGCCATGGATTGCTACGGCACAGAAATCTGAGGAAACATGCTGCTGTGACGAAACCCCGATTGATAACAACAGCTGTGAAACATATTCAAGCCGTAACGAGAACGTCAGTATCATGACTGCTAGGTCGAACAGAAAGGAGAAAGTAAACAAAAGGTATTTACACATCTAGTACAGGATATATTCTCTGAAGTACTATCAAGAAGTTTGTTGACTGGCAGGTTTTAGCCGTGCCGACTTAGGAACAGCAGTAAGAGGGGAAATAAAACACCTTTCCAATGTCAGCATCGCTGTCCTAATCTCAGCTCTTTTCTTTTTTCCAAAAACAGTACAGGATTAGCACCGCAAGTTTCCAGTAACAAAACCAACTACTTACCCTATTACTTGATTACAACTGAAAGGAACTGGGGTCATCAGCCCATCAAGGTCGGGTCAGGGTCAGGTTCCATCTTCCCGGATCAAATTTCCGCTATAATGTTAACTTCAGTTCAGATATTAGACAGAAGGCAGGATTGGAAGAAGCATCGAGCTATATACAAGTCCTGCATCTTACAGAGTTCTAGCTCTACCAACACATCTGCTGAAAGAATGAGCCGGAACACAAAACCCCTAAGGTTACAAAAAGAAAACCTCACAGGATTGTGCGTCCGTTGGTCTTTCTCTTGACATCCTCCCATGGAGGGGGCACCTGTGCAGACCCCATATCCAGCTCTCCCCTTACCATCAATGCTGGGAGGCCACCATTGGCCGTGGAGCTGCCCATGGTCCCTCCAATGCCAAGCCCAAGGAAGTCCAGAGTAGCAGGTTTGGGACCAAACAATGGAGATGATCCCATCATCAAGTCTGGCAAACCTGAATTCCCACTTTGGTAGGCGAGGCCAAGGCCTAGACTGCTGGATAACATTGGCCTGGGCTCCATTCCCATTTGCTGATTACTCTGGTGGCGCTCCACCTCCATGTGCTGATTACTTCGGCGGTGCTCCATCTCCATTTGCTGATTACTTCGGCGGTGCTCCATCTCCATTTGCTGATTACTTCGGCGGTGCTCCATCTCCATTTGCTGATTGCTCCGGTGGTGTTCCATCTCCACCTGCAGGTTACTCCGGTGGTGCCACTGTTGCCTGTGGTTATCGGCAAACCTTCCTTGAGGTACTTTTGATGGTGGTGATGATGACGAGGACGAGCCAAGCCCAAACTCCTTCAGGAATGATGAGCTAGATTGCGAAGCTCCAACCTCAGCAGCCTTCTGCAGGAGCGCAGTGGCGGACATGTGTGGCGCTGGAGGTGGAGCGAAGCTACAGGGGTTGCTTGCATTTGTCTGTGGGAACAGAGGGGAGGGCGTACCAATTGCAAGGCAAAGGAAGGTGGGATCAACTCCGATAAGATCACGCAGGGATCTGCTCTGGGAAGTGGTACTTTTTGTAGCTGATGCAAACAGACTGGCAAAAGTGTTGGTTGTTGTGGACGGCGCGATGGAATTGGAAACACTGCCGCCTGCACCGCAGGTAGTGCTGCTGATATCTGTGCCAATGGCCTCGGATGGCGAGGGGAGGAAGCATGGAAGCATAGGAGTGTCTTTGTCCAGCAGATTGGAGCTCTCAATCTCAGCATCCTTGTATTGATCAGCTTCCTTGAAGCAGGTAACTTCGTCTTGATCAGCTTCCACCTCTTCTTTGGCGAGCACGGTTGGCTCAGCAACCACCTTTGGCACTACAACAGATGAACCAAAATAAGAAAGAACAGGTCAGTCATCACTCTTCAGCTACTGATCAAACTGGACAGCCAAATCGGGAAATAAAAGCCACAACTCATGCATTGATTTCCTACTACAGCATTAAGATTGGACTTAAAGAGCAAGAATTTGCAATAAATCTCATCTCATCCACCTAGGGCAATATGACAAGCACAGAAACAAGATGCAAAAGTAGCATACCATCCACATTTGGCACCAATGCCACAACTGGCTGCTGTTCCTGTGGAAATGGAGGCCGCGAACGAATTGGCTGTGGCTCCTGAGGCAGCGGAGCTCTTGAGCGAAGGGGCTGTGGCTCCTGCGGCAATGGAGGCGGAGACGGACTACACCGCGGCTCCTGTGGCAATGGAGGCGGCGACGGAACGTGTTGCGGCTTCTCTGGCACCGCCTCCACGACACGCGGAGGCTGCTCCATCTCGGCCACTGCAGAATTCTCATTGTCATCTTCCTCCACCTTCTCCTTGTCCCTGTCTGCATTCTCCTTGGCCTCCAAATCAGGCGGCCGAGGCGATGGCGGCGCAGGCACAGCCAGCACCCTACCGGTTTCCTCCACGAGGGCGCCGCAGAACGCGCGGTGCGTCACGAAGCTGTCCCTTCTGATCCAAGCAAGCATGCCATTCAATGAATCAAACAAGAAAGCAAGCACTTTTTTTTTTCTTCCCCTCAAGCGACCGGATTGGCCATCGGGCAATTCGGGATTTTGGCTTGATTTGGTAGGGAGCTGAGGAGTGATGGGAACAGAACCAAAAGGAAGCACCTTGTGAAGAGGGTGCCGCAGTCGCATCGGTACTCGCGGGTGCCGCAGGTCTTGGCGTGCGCCTTGAGGTCGGCCTGGACGGCGTAGCGCTTCCCGCAGCGCGGGCACGCCCAGCGCTTCTCCCCGTGCTTCCGGCAGAAGTGCTTCTTGATCCCGGTGAGGTCGCCGAGCGCGCGGGCCGGGGAGTGGTGCACGCAGCCGGGCTCCGGGCAGACGTACACGCGCCGGCGCGGCGGCGCGGCGCCGGGGCCGCGCTGGCGCAGCCGCCACGGCAGGTTGTGGCCCCGGCGGTGCAGCTGCAGGTTCTGGTCCCGCTGGAACCCCTTCCCGCACACCTCGCACACGAAGCGGTTCGTCGCCATCAGCGTCCCCGGCGACAGCGCGATCACCTCGGCGTCCGGATCTGCGGCGGGGCGAGACGCACAGAGAGCAAAAGCAGCAGCAGCGTCAGAGCAGCGGGAAGGGTGGAGGAGCGGGCGGGCGGGCCCCGTGAAGCGCGAGCGCGAGAGCAAGGGAGTAGTAGCTCACCTGGCGTCCCCGGGAGGTTCCGCTTCTTCTTCACCGGCGCCGGAGTCGGCGCCTCCGCCGGTCCCGGCTGCTCCGGCCCCGCCTCCGGCTTCGTCGTCGGATTGGGCGGCGTCATCGCTCTCTCGATCTGGCGGCCCCGGCTCGGCTCACTGAATCCCACCACTCGCGCCGGCTGGGTCGCTGCGCGGCGGCGGGCGGACGGTGGACGGGGATTTTTTTCTTCTTCTCTCTCTTCTCTAGCCGTCGTCCCTCCCCTTCTGTCGCTTCTCTCTCTCTATCCCTTTTGGCGATTATTTTTGGAGCGGCTTTTCTATTGGGGAAGGAAGGAAGGGAAAGACGCGAGACGAGACGGGGGTGGGAGTCAGAGCGGCATCGTTTCGTTGGGATGAGACAGCCCGCCCGCGCCGCGCTGGTGTGGGGCGCTCGCTCGCACTCCCACACTCCTCCCAAGCAGCAACAGCCAGGCCACCGCAAGCTGCCAAAGCACGCGGGGCGGTGGGTGGGTAGCCTAGCCGCCGTCCGATGCCGCACCGCGCCGCACGTGGTCGCCCCCGCCGCGGTTTACTGCATCCCCGCGCCTTTCCGCTCCGCTCGCCGCCTTTTCTATCCCGGCCCGATCGCTCGTTCGCTTGCTCGCTTCCGTTCCGCCTCACCAACTCGGCTGCTCGTCTCGCGGCCTCCGCCGACGCCGGGCACCGACCGCCCTTCTTCCGCATCGCGCCGTGTACCCAAGCAATGTAACGAAACGGCTGCCACGTATACCAGCACCAGTGTGAAGCATTGTGAGATACGACGAATGCGTGAAGCCTTTTCGACGTGTAGGCTCTGGATGGAGTGGCCAAGTGCGCAAAGCAAACCAAGGGCGTGCTTGGTTTCCTGCCAGCTTTTACCACGCCAACTTGTGGCTGGCGGCGCCACACCCGCCACAACATGCAACGAAGGAAAACAACTAAGATTCGTGTGACTCGTCGTGGTCTTCGCGTCAACCAAGCAGCTCCACACTTCCGAAAAAATTGCCTAACCTTCGGTGTGGCGTGGAACCAAGCACGCCCCAAAGCGAGCGACGAAAAGCGTGGCTTGTTTGTTTACCCGGACACAGAAAATGGAGGCTGCGTGTGCGGGGATCCGCGCACTCGATCGATGCCGGTGCAAAAGGCTGGGACGGGTTACCGTTTGTGGCCGTCCGGCTTGGCTGCCACGGCGCGGCGCCGGATCCGCGACCGTCGTCGCATTGCCCGCGTGACGGCGCGGCAGTGGGGGCGTGGATCACGAGCGCGCGCGCGTGGCGTGGCCGCTCGCTGAGCTGGAACAACAGGGAAAAGTCAGCAGCGAGCGGTGTTCAGTGCTCGCTACGCAGAGGAGAGGGGCAGAGGGCTGACTTGTCGTGCGCGCGCGGGGTGGGTGGCTACCCCACGCGACGCGAGGGGCGGGGGGGATGGGTACAAGGGCTCGTGAGCCCGGGGCTCGTTGCTTGCGAGGTCGGATGGACCGGCCGGTAGCGGAGCGAGCGGCATTATCTTATGCGCGTGTTAGTGGTGCTGGATTGTTACCGCGGGTTCCGTGCGAATATCGCCGATGGGTTTTGGCTGCCGGTGCAAGGCACGTAATGCCAGTTGGGGGCCGCCTCCTCTAGCGTTTGGGATCTGTCGCCGTGACGCGGAAGGAAGACCTAGCTTAATTACCGGACGTGGTGAAGCAAGCAACGCGGTGGTGGTGAAATGGTGTGTGTGGGTTTTGGGACTGTTTATTCCCCCCTTTTTTACCGCTTGTCCAAGGATAAAGTGCGTGCATTTTTCTGTCACATGAAACGGACATAATTTTGATTTCATCTCATACGGAGCTAACAGGGGGTACAGATGGGACAGTCAACTAGGGTCCCCGTTCCCCTTATCTTGTTTCAAGTTTGATAATGGCCCAGTTTTTCCTCGGGTCTTTCCAGGTTTTGGCGTTGGATTTAAGCAATACTGTGAAAGAAAGTGTGTCAATGGATAAAAGGTGCTATCCAGTGTACATCAAGCTAGACATGTCTTTGAGTAGGAGCATATTAAGTTGAACAATCGTTGTGGAAAAGAGCCTTCATCAATGTTTGTGAAAACATCGGCTACATCAATGGTGAGACTATGTTTTACTACCCTCAAGTAAACGAATAATGTTCCGGCCTCTACATACATACGTGTAGCTCATCATTATTACATACAAACTTCCATAACAGAGACTTTGTACTACGCCTCAGAGCCTTACCATCCATATATATGAGATTGTATTTCCATATTGCCTTTCATAAGCTCCATTTTGAGGGGCATCATTAATTCTTTTACCGCTCGTGCATTTAGGATGTGCGATACAATGTGAAGGGGGTAAACTTCCTAAGTACGTACGAAGTGCACAAAAACCATGAAGAATGCCATTGGCACCCCTTTTTCGTTAGGACATGTAGTACCACAACTTTTACCAATAATTTAATGCAAAATTAACCTCCAACTTACTTCCCCTAATAATCACACCGCATTAAATTATTCTACATCAGAGGTTTGAACCCTAACTTGAACATTGTTCTGCTGATGTGTACTACAAGACAACATCAACATGTTTATACTCCATACTGTGTCAAAAAACTTGTCGTTTAGGACATTGATACGGTCTTCAAAACACAACTTTGACTAATACTTTTTGCTGTAAAATATTTATAAAATATAATTAAAGTGTACTTTTATGAAATCATATTTCAATACGAATCTACTCATATCATTTTTACATTTCTAAACTTAATGCATAAAAAAATATTTGAAGTCAAAGTTTAAAAGGTTTGACTTAGGATAACCTCAAAACGACAAGTTTTTTGAAACAGGAGGAAGTACTAGTAGTAGTATTTTGAACAATGGACCCACATGTCGGCGTATTGTGTACCAGCGGTAAAGGGCATCCTTCGTGTCGGTCCAAAGTCTATTTCCAGGGTTGGATGGTCTGTTTTCTTTCTCCGTTCCAGCTCTCACACTCTGATTCGGAGGTATACCCATTTTGATCTGTGGTCCCATTCATGAAAGGGTTCCCTCCAGTCCTCCTTGTGTCGCGTGTTCCCATGCCATTACGATAAAACTTGAGTTGCTGGCTGAAAAAGTTTCCACCTGAATGATTCCAATGTAAAAGCTCATCGGAAGAAGAAGGTGAAGCCTAGTCGCATCAGTCGCCACCAACACAATCAGTGACCTGCATGCATGGCTGCATTATCTCGTGCAATAAGTTGAAGATAAGGCGATCTCGCTCTGGTAAT
Source organism: Eragrostis curvula (assembly GCA_007726485.1). Classification (NCBI taxonomy): domain Eukaryota; kingdom Viridiplantae; phylum Streptophyta; class Magnoliopsida; order Poales; family Poaceae; genus Eragrostis; species Eragrostis curvula. The sequence goes on from CM017442.1 coordinate 8,934,705, forward strand.
CCGATTGCACCAATAATTTTCGATTCCGTTCTCTCTGAAAAAGAAGGGGGAAAAATCAGCTCCGCAACAAAAGGAACGGATAGACGCTACGTCCAAGGAGCACGGGACAAATGGAGCATATGCAGCAGTTCAATCATTCTGCGGAATCCATCGTCTTGAGGTGCCCCTTCGATGGAAAAGGGAGTCATTTTCATGCAGCCACTGACAATCATGCTTATACTACGTGTTGGCCGACAGACAGAGCTGTATTTCTGCACAATAACAGTGACGAAAAGTAGTAATAGTTTCATTGAGAAGAAAGAATACATTGTCATTTAGCTTCAGAAAATTGCATTTGGATTTATGATTTATGGGCAAGTGGAAATCCTCGTCCTGCCTTTGCGTAGACACTTTACGTCAGTTTGGCCGGACGACGGCAACTGATTTGACCGAATTCGAAACACCCAGCGGCCAGCGCACAGAAACTGTAAATCAGAACAAATACTTGTGAAGACGATTCACTTTCTCTCTCTTATCTTCCCTTCTGGTCCAGAGTACCAGCGCTCAATGAGATCAGGCTATCAGAGAATGGCCCATCGCCTGTTCTCACTCTTGATCACCTAAATCAGTTCAAGATCTCGAGGAAAGGTCTACTTATATTTCTTTATTCCACAAGTTTAATAGAGGGAAATACTCAATGCTGGTATTGCATAAACAGTCACCAGCTATTTAAACAGTATCCTTATCAAGAATGCAATAGTACTGGGCCTATTGGCTGTCAGATATGCCGGTGCAGCCGGTCAAATAAAACAGCACACATCTGAATGTAATTTTTGCCACACAGAATATCATTTTTATTACAGAGACAGACAGAAAGATTGTTCTGTCAGCTCTTTTTCTTCTTGGAACATAAGGGGCATGGACAACGAAGGCAAGAGCTAGCAACAAATAAATAACGACACAGCTCCAGGAGGACTTCTGTGGAACCCGTGACAACGACCTGGATATAAGCGTTCCTCTTTTAGAAGCTTACTTGTGATGAAGCCCTAAGGATAACATATATTAGTAACTTGATCCTGATGCGGGTCTGGTCTGAAGCTCTCCACATCAGGCCATGCCGGAGCTACCGACCTCGAAAGAGACGGGTCACCGCAGCGTCAGCATCTGTCCTGAAACGATAATCGTCACGGCGGAAGTGCTATTAAATGCGCTTTCTAAGGTATTTTACATGTGCTGCAAATCGAAACAGGGAGAAGGGAAAGTAACCAGTGAAATATTTCAACTCCTTACAGGGTTCATTCCTAATGAAACATGTGAATTTCAACACCTAGAAGAAAAAAACCTTGCAGGATTTAAGGCTTCGGGAGTTTATGGCACGCGACTCAGCCGCCACAAGGATGATTGTACAGTCGCACACCGGATGAGCGACCGAGACCTGAACTCGAATCTTGCGTCAGTCAGGCGTTTGGTCCTGAAGAGATTGTCCGTACCAACTTGACAGGGCCCACTTCCGTTCTCATAGGCTCAGCTTTGTAACCGAATATTGGCCCGATATCAGGGCCGAACCTGGGTTTTCCTAACTCTGGGCCGAATTAGCTTAGCCGTTGTGCGTTCCCTCTGGCAAGGAGGACCACGCAAGTTCAGAAACAGGGCACATCCCAGCGAAGGCAGGGGAAAACACTACACCCACTCAATCTAAAAGGAATTCCTTCAATCTATTTCTTTAAGCTCATTACGAAGATTTGATACCTTCAAATGCGTCTGCTACCTTGGCCTTTGCGATTGCAAAACATAAACAATGCAACAGCCAACCGGTCCACCTTCGGTGAGCTGATCGAGTACCTGCTAAGTTATACATCGCTGAACAAATGACAAACCACCATATACAACAACAGAGACTGCTGTACCAAATGAAACATGAACAGCTGGCAGACTATGCCCTAAGACCTGCAGGTGCGGTATACTTCACCCCGCATCACATCGACGGGTCCATGATCGAGTGTGTAGCGATCTGGGGCAAGATACACGCCAGTCTTCTCGAGAAGAGCTAAGCCTTCCTCCCTGCCATATCTTGAAGAATATAGCTTCAGGTATTCAATGTCCTGCGTGAAAATGCAACAAAAAACACCTGTTAGGAGCAGAAATACGTAATTGCATATGTACAGTACATTTCTAATTTGCTGTACAGCTGCGAACTGTGCAATGGAAATCGAATAAACAAGACTATAAGGGGGAAAGCAGTTAGCTATAAAGCTTCATTTACATGCAATACTTCATTATGGAAGAGAATTGTGAACTAGGAGTACATGATTTCTGATAAGCAAAATTGCAAAGACTTGGCAAGTAATGAAGTGTAGTTCAGATTAAGCCCTCGACTAACAATTACTTATGATCTGAACAGAGTGTAACTCCAAGGATGAAACAATCAGTTTCCAAGAATTATCACCTGCATGCCACTGAGAATGCGCTCTAGCCTGGTGGAAGCAACTGGTTCATGTGACGAAGAAAAGACTTCACCAGGGTAGAACAGCACCCCATCGCCAGGAGGAAGACCACGTCGGAAACATATCTGTTGCACCAACAAATTTGAGAATAAGACGTGTTTAATGGGGTGGACACAAGAATAATTAAATTTGCAAACTGAATTTCAAACTTGGAACAATAAAGTACGATTCTTATACTATGTTCGAACAACAAATGGAAAACAGAACAGAAGTTTCAATATAAATTAAACCCATCCTATGTGGAACAGTTCCAAATCCCAGATTATCCACAAAATGTGAATACTACAGAAATATAAGAATCACCAGGAACTTGCATTTTTTTCCCTATCTCGATAGTGAAGCAAAGTTGTCACTTATCAAATAACTGAAATTAGTACTTATTGTTCAACATGAAAACATGAACAATTAGTCGCTTTGAATGTATCCTCGCTTGTATTAGAAACAATGTGAGCAACTTAAATCATTTTAAGTTTTACTTGCCTACATTCACTCATACTATTAGATCTGCATAGGAGTTCAACAATCAATGAATCAAACACATGTCCAATACCCATGTCGCAAAGCTTCAAACAGGACTTTTATTTCTAGTTACTATGTCTCCTCAGTTTTAATCTTTCACATCATGAAGACTAAAAGTCTAAAATCAAACAGTCTTGCAACAGTGGATGGATATATTTCCCAAAAAAAAAAAAAGAGAAGTGGATGGATATACTTGGAGTAGGTTTTACATAACTGACGAAAAATGATCAGGTCATCTATTAGAGATAGATTATATATAAAGAGGTTTCAGCATACCTCGGCACTTGGAATCATAGCCTTTTCATAGCAGTTTGTACCCCAATAAAGGAATCCTGTCCCGCCCTCCTTCCACACTCTCCACATCACTGCCCGGTGCTGGGTTCCACGCATCCCAAGGTGCCAGTTCGGTTGAGGATCAGTAGGCCCCAAACAAACATAAGTCCACCACTCCTGGGGAAAAAAAAAAGAAGACAGCATGCTTGAGAGACAAATGGATAACTTCAAGCCAAATGAGAAAACTCAATAACTTGCATTGACTAGGCAAAAAGGCATCGTCTAAACACTGCTTCAGAGCAGATTGCACAAACAAAAATAAAGACAACGGCACGTAATGAAATCAATTAAACCTACATGGAGCTAACAAGGGGCCAGCTGGCTAGGTGGATTTGAGTTGCGCAGCCCACCAGAGATGAAACATCGATATCTTCAAACGACATTCAATAATGGCTAAGGACAAGTGGGAGCCCTATATTTCTTAAAACCAGCTAAGTCTATATGCATAGTTCTGCGTGAACTGTCAACAGATACAAAATTCATCACCACGTCATTGCAAATGGAGCTCACAGAAATTCATGATCTATTCCAATCATAAGAAAGAAATTAATATTATCCCCAACAGACAAAGAAAACAGTCAAGTGCATTTAAGAAATGCTTTGGATAGCTGTGTTGTGAGCTTTTACATCTCGAATAATACTTTATGCAATACCTTTTGTTGTACAAATACACCTGACATTTGGTTTCACTAATTAAAATGGGGATCTCGTCCCTGTTTCCAGAAAAATCAAGAAAATGCTTTACTTCTTGATCTGTGACCACCACAAGCAGCAAATACTAAAATGCTAGTGTTAAAGCGGTGATAACAACAAAAGAAGGGTGAAAAGGTGGCGTGCACATGCATTTTTCTACATAAAATGTTTAGGTAGTTACAATATTGCATAAATGTATAAAACTGGATGCTCATCCAGCTAACGAATTTTTATAGTTTTGATGCATGCTTGCTTTTATATTGATAGGTATGAAACAGTGTTACTCAGAAACAAATGGTGTCATGTCATGAACTCTCTTTCAGCATTGCACATGCTTATAAACTGCAACTATAGATAAATGGTTTACCGATACATTATTTTGGGGGAACAGATTTATTCTTACCTCACCAAGATCAGGTCGTAATTCTGAAACAATATCCTTCACTAAGTCCTCTCTTGTGCCAAGAACCCATTCGCTGTATAAGAAGACAATAAATTAGGTTGAAGTGGTTCGTTGACCCAGGATTGAAGTGTAAGTGTGTAACATTGTCTTAGTGTGCATCACACCACCGATATTTCCAACAGTCTCCATGATGCATATCCAACATACACAGGGTGCCGCCACGTCCTCAACACATATTGAAAATGTTTGCTTCTATCAAAAATGCAATGTAAACATAGTACCAAATTCTAGTACAAAGGGAAAATCACTTCCCTCGCACATAGGGATGGTAGTTCCGTCTGTTTTGGTCTATTTTGTTAATATATTAACTTGAATGTTTGAAAGTTTGTTTATTAGATGTGTAAGCTAAGTTCCTACCACCAGGAGTGTATGATAAAGATATCAATGAAACATTAAAACTGAACTTTATGTATTATTAGCAGAATCTTAATGCAAAACACTACAAATACAACACTTTTAGCATAAGCATAAATGACAGCGAAAATTGAACTAATGGCACAATACATTCAGAAGGAAAAAAAAGTCCATGTGCTGTGGCTGTACATGTGTATGTTGGTGCAATCGTCAATGCCATTCCCGTATGAATTTAGTAACTAAGAAAAAAAATGCAAGAAATGCCAGGATAATGCATACCTTGTGCAAAAGATCTGCGTGTGTGGACGTAGAAATTTTGGAACTTTCACAAAGGCTTCGAATGTAGAAGGGGCGAGTTCAGAACCACTTGGTCCTGCACATGTCATTCAAATAGGGGAAAAATAAACACATATTTCAAGCTATGCTATAGAAACTAGCTAAATATACAATGCACTCCGAAGGCATAATAATCCAAACATGCAGAACCTAGCGTCCTAGCGCACCAAAAAAAAAAAAAAAAACTGCAGATAGTGTCAGGATCAAAAAATCATATATCATTACAAAAACATATACAAAGTAAAGCACCTAATAATTAGCTAAACAAGCCATGTTAGTCAATTAATTAGGATAAAGACTCCAGCAATTTTCATCAGCAGTGATAAAGTGTAGTTAGGGTATCCTTAAAGTTCATACTGAAAACAACCAACGCTAACTATTTTAATGTGTAACAGCTCATCATATGTTCTAATCTTTGCTTCACTGCAGCCATTATCTCATACATTGATTAATATTAGAAGTTCTGGACAAATCTTAATTATGGAAGTATGTTTCTAAAGAGCGGTAGTGTTCAGCAAACAAAGGGATATCAGGCTTAGTCTTATACTCACCACAATAATAAGTTGTTAAAATTCGCACATCATGTGCATACGAGCGCAACTCATTAGAGATGCTGCATATTGTATCGTACTGATCCACATTCAATGGCTGAAAAGTTGAAAACAACAGTAAGACGATCATAGGTAACTCCTCTCCAGTGAAGGAAACAAACTTAGAAGTTAGAACCATTATACTCTAGGGAGGTTAGCAGTGGTTATTACGGCAACTTAAATGAGTTCATCAAAACTTTCAAGCAATGATAGCTGCGTAGTGCCACAATAGCAGTGTATATACAAGTTGGCTTCACCATTAATGCTTGTAACTCATTGTTGTAAGTGGTGACCTAATGATTCTTAACAGTTCTGATTGCAATTGTACTTCCCTAATTTTCATTGCTATTTGCATATAATCAAATAAATGGTAACACAACATCAAGACACCATACATAATTATCTCCCTCATCAAAACCAAACAAAATAACCTAAACTCGTATATCTTTTCATTCAGGGGGGAAAAAATAGATGAATGAAAGGTATAGTTGGCAAAATTGCTGGGAATAACAACATTGCAGTTCCTAGGTTCACACATCGTAGAGTCAAGCAGGTCCAAATTGGGCAGGAATATTGATATGGGATCAGAAGGCACACTATAAGTTGAGTGAAATGTGAACAGAGGAACCACATGTCTTCAACTTTAAGGAGAGCATATATTCACCTATAACCATTGCTTAGCCACAACAAGGTTTTGCTCGATCCTAATCTCACATGGTGGCTGTCAGGACATAGCATGGAAGTTAGATAACTTACCTCATCCCACAAATAGAAGTAAGCTTTTGACCAGTGAGGCTTTGTCTTTAAGATTTCAACCTCTCTTCTCAAGGAATTTTTTGCAGCGTCAGTACTACAGTGCATCAAAATGGAGCCAAATTAATTAAAGTACAAAACTGAATCAGCAAAGCTAACATCTCAGAAGGACTTCAAGCAATACCATGAAAGGATAGGCGCGTAGGGTACAGCATATGCTGCCAGTCTTGGGTCAGAATAGTAGTCATTAGCCTTTGGATGATCAGCTAAAATAATAGAAACAAAGTAGAATAAAAATCACATGCTAGGATAAATTTCAACATATACTTTTATGAGGCAAAACGATGAAATAAAACAATACCAGGCCAAGGGCATGTATATGCTAGAATGCGCATGCTATCACCCCATCTGCAGAAAAATGGACTAATTCGATATTGCAGGAGCCACCTAAAGTGACGATCCAGTGCATCGTACCACCCTTCAGTGCCATGCTCCAAACAGAAACGATCTTCAATCACAGTTTCAGCTATCTAAGGTATAGTCAAAGGAGAACACATACATACGATTACTATTCATTAATTACCGATACCTGAAAAGAAACACTGAAATATACAATCCAACAACAAATTCGAAAATGTGTTCTTGATTATGTGTTGCACACCACAGAAATAGTAAACGGAACATTGCCAGGATACACCAAAAACAGCAGGTAAAGAAGGTGTCACTGGGAGAGTGAAATCCCAAACAGTAAGGCTTAATTTCAAGCGAACTGAAACATTGTTCATAACATCTTCATCCATCATGTCTCCTAATCCATTACTTTCTTGACAGTCCTGGAATGCTGGAATATCCAACATCCTCCTAAGCGATGTTGAAGCAGATGCCAGTCTTTGTACCTAAATGTCATACTGTATTAGAAAAAGGATGATACAGCTAGGACTTAAAATGTAGAATAAATTTCACAAAACTACAACTTTGGGGAGAAATTTCAGAGAACTACAACTATTCTTACAGAAAACTACTTTTTTCGTGGTTGGTCCCACCAGTCAGCCTCATATGAGAAAGGGTCACTATGTGAGGTTGACAGGTGGGACCGTGCACAAAAGCTGTAGTTTTCTGAAACAAAAGGTAAGAATAGTTGTAGTTCTCTGAAATTGGACCTAAAAGTAGTAGTTTTTTGAAACAACAACGCAAATAATTCTAATTTTGGGAAATTTACTCTAAAAATGTATTATCAGAGCAGAATACCATTTCATCTGATGATGAATAATCTCTGGGTTCTGTGATGTCCAGACAACTTCTTAATTCTCGATACAGCCGGTATCTCTCAGATTTTTGTAAAGCTTCTGTTCTGGAACTGCCACAGGAAAATAGAAAGTAAACAAATATAATCCACAAATAAAATCTAAATATCAACTACACACTCCTGAATAAGGTAGCGATTATTTTAGAGTGTTGTAAAACTAATTCTCTGGTTTCATATTTTCATGACATGAATCCTTCCAGACTGTGTGAACACTAGCTAAGGTATATAAGCATGTACACTCGTTAGTCGTTAGATTACATAAGCCAACGGATTTTGGCTTCTCAAGTAAACACATTTAAAAAAAAAAAAACAATATAGCGCCCACAGAGTTATCTTAAACACCTCTATTTTGGGTCAGAGGTAGGACTAAGAACCCACTTTGCTTATTCTGTAAGCCTTAAAGGAAATGAGCCTAGATCAGTTGATTAAAGGGTTGGATCCCCTAGATCACCCAAAATCGACTTGAGGCCTTTCAGCTATGTTCAGTGTTGCACATGGCCCCTTTTTTAGCCACCCAAGGCGACCTGTGAACTATCAAAGTTGTTATAATAGGTACAAACCGAAGTTGGCATTTCCCTTTGAGCCATCTTTGACATGAATATGGGTGCTTATATATTTTCTTATTCACGATGCCACCTAGTTCCTCCTAGGTCAGTTGAGTTTGTTTCTTTTCTGTAAGCCTAAAAGAAACTTCTATTTTTTTTTACATAAGAAGACAAAAAGAAAGGAAAAGCTTACTCTGCATCTGCCTTAACAGCAGTAATGAATATTTCACCCTCATATAGACCAGGCGGTTGTTCACAAGGAACGTTTAATGATACCCATACTGCAGTTGTCTCCCTATACAAATAAAAGTAACCTTTATATATTTAAGAAGAAAAAATAACATCGATTTAAGTCATAGTTATATAGAGCACAGAAGCAGTACCCTGGTTGTAGGCTTATCTGAGGGCTGAGTGGATCAATAGGCACAAGAGCGTCTGGTACACCTAAGATAGGCACCACACGTCGCAAAGTTATAGATTGACCAACCACTAACCTGGTACAACACTGTTGTAATCATTGAAATAGAATTGTGCAAATGTTGGTTTCCCTAAAAAAGAGAGAGATTTCAAAGTTCAAACAAACAAACCTGTCTCCTGACGAGCAGCAGAGATCAGAGCACTGAATCTGCACAGACCCTGCAATACCTGACGTGGCCCAAGAAACCTTTGGGCGTAAAGCAATTTGAAAACTTTCTCTTTCATTTCGTGCTGCCAAAAGATTGACCTGAAGAAAAAGTATTATTTGAATTTTTGGGAAGGAACATAATCAAATAATAATAAGCTAAATGTTTGCGATGTGCACGGAATCTGCACAGATCGAGTGAAAGCACAATGAATATAATCACATTACCTAAAAAAAGATGAATATAATCACACATGAAAGCCGAATATTACAATTTATAGAATAAGCGACAGAGTTTGGAAAGCATATCCCAGTAACTGATAAAACAAAACACTCCACGTCTAGAAAAACATTGAAAAGTAGCATCACTAACAAACACTTTTTTAATGAATGCCAAAGTCTAGTTATCCTTCCACCAGTGCCGATAAAATGAAATGCGACTTACTTTCTCTAGAGGTCGAGGTGCTTCTTGTGGGCTAACATTTGCTGTGCTGGGCATAGACCACACATGCAAAAGATCTTCCGAGTGCACTTTCGTAGGATCAATTGCGCTAGAACCCAGACTCGAACCACGCAAGCCTCCATCCACCCAGCCATAACTGGTCCCCCCTCCAGCAACACCTTCAATAGGTGGTACAGAAACATTTTCTGTTTTCCCTCCTGTGATCAAACAAAGGTGAACAATCTCTAGTCAAACTACAACAGTAGAATTTAAGCACCAGGTCCTATTTCCTATGCAACCAAACCTCAACTTTCGTATAAATTCTCACTGTTAGTTAGAAGACCATACTGATTGTTGCGAAATAGTAATTGCAATGTGCAAGAGGATTTCTGCTTGTTGCATATTCTGCAACGTAATTCCAATGATTACAATAACAGACTCCAATACTAGCACTTGACACTAAAACAAATGGGGAAAAAAAATACCGAGCCTGATGGACAAAGGAATTTTCAAGCGGCCGCACGGACTGTTTCGATCTTTCCCATCTCTCTGCAGAACATGCTTTGGATCATCTAATACACGCTTCCCAGGCCACAACTCGATAGACAACACTTGTGTTTCTCAGAGGAAAATACTTGATGAAGTTTTTCAGTGCAATCATCACTGGGTGCTAACTGAATAAAAAAAAAACTGAATCCAGTCCATCGAAACTTCATCGAATGGCCAATGTATGGATCAATTCTACACACTGGATACTTCTTCATATAAGTCACATATAGATATGGACATGCAGCCATTGTTTGTGTAGAAAATAAAGGATCTAAGGTTATCAGAAATGGCTTAAAATCCTTGATCTTGCACACAAATGGTGCTTCTCGAGCTAGTTAGCTAGTTAGCCCCACGATGTCATTGCTTGACTAGCATCCCTGAATCTTTTGGCATGATTCACTCCAATTCAGAAATGGTATCGCGTCCGCACCTAAACCAAATCCCCCACCCCTTTCACTATGTGTTTGCATAGTTTTGGCTTCCGTGCGGTCATGGCATACAACAAAAGTTTGGGGCACTTCACATCACTAAACTAAGATCAAAGTATCTTACGAATGTGGAGACCTATGGGCACTGCGCCTCAAATTGAACAGACAATTCAATGCTCTATTCAGTGACTGGAGTCCTACAAGCAGACACTAGACAGACAGGAACAGCGAGGAAGCTCGCCACATTGGTCCTACCAACGGCACTACCACGAACTCATCTCGATAGCTGTTGAATTCAGCACTAACCGGAGCTCACACATACAAACAATCCGAGCAACCAGCAGCAATAGTCAATGGGCGACCAGCTCCACATGCCCAGCGGCTAGAGTGAAAGCGGGCGCGGGGCGATCCGGGTGCGTCCAACTGGACCCTCTGATGGCGCGATCGAGCTATGCCCCAGACAGCAACCCAGTTCGATCAGGCAGGAGAGGGGTGGGGGAGGATTAGTGGGTACCTGAGGCGGAGTTGGCATCGCCTGGCTCCATGGCGCCGCCGGCGAAGGGCGGTGGATCGGGGAGGGCGGCGCAGGCGGTGAATCCTTGGAGTAGTGGGAGTGGTGTGGGGATGGAGGGAGGGGACTGGGGGAGTGGAGGAGGACGGGTGGGGAAGGGGAGGAGAGGAGGGAGGGAGCAGTTGCTGTTGCGTTTTCCCAAGGCACGGAACTGGCTGGAGGTCGTGGGGCTGGGCTGGGGAGCAGGAGGAGGCAGGCGAGCAGGGAGGGGAACCGACCGACCGACCAACCGACGCCGGTGGCAGGATCAATGATCAACGTGGTGACTGGCGTGTTGCGGCGCCGTGGGCTGGCGCCGTGGGCCGTGGCACGTTGGGGAACGGAACGCCGGCGTGTGCCCCGTTCTGGAAATCTCGTCGAGTCGTACCTGATCAAGTACTAGTGTCCTAATTTGCCTTGCCAAAACGTGATACGCATACTCCAGCACCGTTGAGACGTGTGTATCGTGACGGGAAGGATAACACGTTCTTCCTGTGGAACGGCGGTCGGCGCCGGCCACGGCGCGGTGGTCGTCGACAGCGGACGGAACAGCACGTGCACGCCTCATCACAAAGTAAGGCTTGCAGCGATCGGAAAGGTTAGAAAAGATATAGTAAGCCTTCTTTTTTTTCTCCCTAGCAAAATAAAGCCAACGCAAAGCGGTGGCGGTGGTGCTAGAAAGCGGTGGCGGTGGTGCTAGAAGATGACACTTACTATCAGTCACATCACATGCACACCTGGCTAAGCCTGGTGCGATTTCATATGAGTTTTAAGGCAGGTTAGTTCAATATCTGCCAAGTGTCTGCTTTGCCAGTCTAGGACGACATTACTCAACACCAACCTTTGATTTACCATCATTCCAAAGACATCATGAGTACACGCAACAGCAACAGGGAGTAAACAAACCACGAGTCCAATCTGAGTTGCAATTGAGATACAATTGAGTTGCATAATTAACCCCCTTAGCAGCTAACATGTCCACTACACATACCATGAGTTGTCAGGGTAGCAGCAACCTAAGCTGTGAAGAAGCATCCGAAATGCACCAAAAACCAGCTTACCAGCACATGCCACCAAAGTTACAATGCAGCACAAAATTCATCTACGATTGCATGGCATCCTCATCCGCTTCCCCCAGCCCCTCGCTGAACATGTACTGGCTCTGGTACTCAACCAGGTATTGGGTCGACCGCTTCACGTCTAGGAAGAGCCCATAGACCCGGCTGACGTCATCCATCTCCACCACCTTGCCCTTGCGCTTCTGACAGGCAAGCGCGGCGGAGGTGATTAGGTTGATGGCGTACCGCAGGGAGGTCTCCACTCCGATCTTGGTGAGCAGGGCCTTGGCATCCGCGGACATCTCCACCTCCTCTTCGTCACACCTGATGTCCAGGATCTTCCGGATGTCGTCCTCTGTGTACGGCTGCGTTGTGATGATCAAGAGGCGGTCGAGGAAGTCAGGTGGTATCCCGTGCGGCGACCGGTAGTTTGTCCCGCGGATGGATGTTATCCCTCGGTTTGTCGCGATGACTAGGATCGGAGCCATGTCATTCTCCAGTGCCCGGTTCAGGAAGGAGAAGCATTCGATGTCTAGCATATGGACTTCATCGATAAACAGGACACCAGGCACAATCTCAGCCTTTCCTTCCTCTCTCCACTCGGCAACTTTTGTGTCAATCTGCTCTCGAACCTCTGCACGAATTTCACCAGTGTCACCTGTGAACAGGGCAAGAAATCCCTGTGTCCTGGACAGAAAATAACAAGACAGTAGAAATGAGTTGGCTCTGAGTAAATTGTATACCATGCATTTCATGACAAGAAAGAATTGTAAAGCTTCTGATTGTAGCGTTTAGTGAAGAAAAAAATGAAACGAAAAGGCTAAATGCAATTATATCCAAGCAGTATCTTCTAAAAGATCCATAGATTTATGTCAGACACTTTGTTCAAAACGAGGACCTTTAGGGAAAGCATAACATTTTAGTTTTAGTTCCAGATATTCATGGATAGAGATATCTGCATATCATATTATCGCAAGTATCTCTTAACCTCATTATTCAGCAGAGTCTGATGAGTGCATATGCGCATATAATACTTTTAACATGGCATTGGCTAACTATATAATTTGTATCAATAGAATCAATTTGCTCTCATGGGGCTACTTCTGCTACTCATGCACCTCTGAACCAAAACTGGAAGCTAAAGCACTCTTGCAGGCCTTTCTTTGATCAGGTCACAAGTCAACCGGATGACAGAGCATTCCTATTTCTCTAAAATCAAACGCAAACCAGTTACCAGATCCCAATTTGTGTAGCACAGCTATACTCAGATCATATTTCAGCTCTGGCTTCTGAGCATATAAAGTTATACATGTATATCTTAGTCGATAGTCATTTGCGATGTAACAAAAAGGATGCCCACGTCAGCAGGAAAACCATTGATTCAGAATTGTTTTATGGGAATGAGATTTTTTTGCGGTATTAGCTAGAGATTCCAGTCCTAGGCCCGTAGGGATTGTCCAAGTTAGTACTCCCTCCGAATTTCTTTTGATGTCATTAGGACATGGTGTTTAGTACAATTTTATATTAAGCATGATGTCCTAACAACATAAAAAAACACAGAAGTAGTAGGCAAAATAATTTGAAGAACCAAAAAGAAAATTGGAATTTCTGGAGAAACAATAGAGGACAGGGCAAGTATCATGGTAGCCTCAACACATCGTGAGCAAATATTAGCTATGGTCAGCAAATTTCTGATGTGTTTTAAAGTCACTTGTCAAGAATTGATATATCAAAACATTACAGCCTTTAACAGCAACTTGCTGCTTAAATTTACAGCAACGTTTATCTTTTTCATATAACTTTGAACATGGGTAAACATAAAGCTAAATGATCTATTTGACTATTTCACTGCACATGTGGCATAATGATGGTCTGATTTTCCGCAACGCTAGCTTGACATTCAGAAGAAAAATTATATAATCAGTGCTACCAGAAGTCAGAAGTGAACTATGAAATAATCTTTCCAAAGTGGTGATCATTAACAGCTAATAATTGCTTAAGAACCTTCAAAATGCTTCTGTGCAGAGACTAAAACAATACTTTGGCAACTAATAGTGATGAACCATAGCTCACACTCAAGCACACGGTACATCCAAGCCAATGTAAATCATTACAGTTAGTAGTAACTAGTGGGATGATTTTCTTCACAGTTATACATTTTATTGGTACGGTAATTGATCGCTTAAGTGCCATTTAACGCAGCTAATAAACTAAAATATTAAGATTCGTTCTGTATGACTGTATTCATCTGCCATCTCATCAATCATCAACGTGAATAACTGGTAACGTGTATGTGTGTATACTCCAAATCACATATGAAATTATTCAGGGAAGGGAATGAGAAGCTACCGGCTGTTGATGACATCAATCTCATGTAAGGTGACACAATGCACGACCTCCTTGCGCTTCTGGAGCTCACCCTCAGGGCACTTGACGAACTTGGTGTGAGCGCCAACGGCATCATAATCCCGGGACCGCCCGATGGAGCGGCCAAGCTTGGTGACCTTCCCGGAGGCCTTATCAAGCGCAATCACATCCCCACTCTGCACCTTCTCCTTCCCGAGGGCTTCAATCATCTTCCCCCCAAGCTCGTACACCGTCTCCATGTCCGTTGTCTTCAGCGTGAGCCGCCCGGTCTTCCCGGGTGCCGTCGCACCTGAAGGCCCGGCGGCGGCAGATAAGGGGCGGTCGATGGATATCTCCACGACCTCGCCCTCGATAATCTCCGCCTCCTCCTTGATGCGGACGCCGATGGAGCGGCGGAAGGCCTGGGTGAGCGCCTCGGTCTTGGAGAGGTCGAGCGAGAAGAGCTCCGAGGCGGCGACGGAGGCGAAGGGCGTCTCGGCGCCGAGCGACTTGGCGATGCCCATGGCGAGCGCGGTCTTGCCGGTGCCCGGCTGGCCCGCGAGGAGGACGGCGCGTCCGGCGATCTTCCCCTGGCGGATGAGCTGCAGGATGAGGCCACAGCCGCGGCGGGCGTGGAGCTGCCCCACCATGCCCTCCGAGGCGTCGCGGGCCTCCAGGGAGGAGTCCAGCCCCAGCCCCCGGATGTGGGAGTGCGCGCCGATGCGCTCGATTCGCGTCAGGTCGCGGCTCTCCGACAGCCGCTTCAGCTCCGCCATGGTGCCCACCCGCCGCCGCCGCCTCGATGGATTAGGGGTTTTTTAGCCTGGGGCGAGGGGCGGAGGAAAGTGAAGGTTGAAGGCAAGGGCGGCGAACGAGCTAGATATTTGTCAGAAAACCAGCAATGGAAAGATGAAGGCGAAGACGGTTGTTGGGCTCGGGCCACGAAGAAATAGACGGGTAATGGTGATGGTCCAATACTGTTTGGCCCATACAGGCCTGGCCTATTCAAATATGGTTATCATGACAAGGCCCGGCCTATACAGGCCCATATTTAAAAGTCCGGTCCACATATATACCAAAGAAAATGCTGTATGCGTCCTTGTTAAAGTCCAGTCCACATTTTCGCTGGAGCTACTTTATGTTAGAGTGGAACGATGCCAAGCAAAACCTATAAAGACATCCTCGCTGTCATCTTGTAAGTTGGTATTTAGCACAACTTAGTGAGTTAATGGTCCCCTAGGCCGGCCTTAGTGGTTGTCATTACTCGATAAGTTCACCATCAACCTTTCCGGTGCCGTGCTTACCTTACTGTTCTGCATTTGGCTTCTTGTTTCACGCACGTCTTCTTGCGTTAGGTACTGAAAGGGGGTAGTACGAGTAACATTGTCGTCAAATAGAGGAAAATCTGGCTAAACAACACGGTTATTTCAGTACGTCCAGTCAAAGTGATTGTTTGAGCTCTTTGAACCTTCGATAGCACAGCTACAAAAACGTACCACTATATTGGTAACGGTCGTGCTTCAAACATTTGAAAACATTTACAATCACACTTCGGAATCTACGATTGATCGTTGCTGCGCACTCCGGCCGTGGCGCGCCGGCTCAGCCGACCCACCTCGTGTCGCCGTCGACACGCCCACGCCCTGCCAAGATTCGGGACGGGACGAGACAAATCTGCTCGTTTGCACGCCGCACCCACCATCTTCGTGTCCCTGCCCCACCCAGAACATGCACCGCTCTCCTCCTCCCCCACACGGTCGTGGGGACCTGGATGTTGCCGGCTGCCCATCACCGTCCGCCCCCCGCATATTAAGCTAAGCTAAACAAATCCGGCCGTGGCAACGCCTCTGGCCTGTCGGTGGCGCCGTGGAATTCCTGCGCCGGCTCGAGCCGGCAGTGGCACTCGCCAATCGCGGCGGCATCAGCGCCCGTCGTCGTCGCCGCCGCGAGCCCCGACGCCCGATCGATCGCGTCGTTAAAAGCCTCCTCCAGTCCTGCTCGTAATAAAGGCGGCTTACCGGTTAACGTTCCTCTTGTCTGGAGAAAAGCGATCCTTCGTCGCAGTACAGTGTTTTTTAAGGTGGCCATTTGTACTTCTTTCAGATTTGATGGACACATGACCAACAGAGCTCTGGGCATGGTATGCTATTAGCGGAGTTTTTTTACGCGAAATGGTGGGTGCACTCGACATGTACACCTTAACCTCGCCACCACCATGCGCCGGCGCACATGTGCGCTTCTTCGATTGATGAAGCGTGCGCTGGCCAAGTCAAATGAACTGGCCCCTGTGACACGTGGAGCCGCCAAAGATCCGGTCAGATGAGGCGAGGAGACTCCATCCAAACCAAACCATCGGAGACCGGTCGAACGGGCCAGCCAGGTTCAATGGTCCAGTGTGGCCGAACAATCAGTTACAGTACTACAGCTGAAAGGTAATCTGGCGTGACAAAGCGAAACTCATCAAAGCGACGCGCATGGCGACCCCGGGCCAGGAATTCAACCGTTGATCGGATCGTCGCTGCTTGACAGGTACATGTCCCCGCGTGCAGAGATTTCTCAATTTGAAGGCGAAAACGATGTTTGAATGGTCACTTTGTCAGTCCAATCGCTGCATTTCCTCCATGATTTGATGATCGGGTGCCGGGATGCTTTCACGCTTCGCGCCAGGAACGGGCGAACGAATCAGGATTGCCGCCACGGACCACGGTACTCTAGTCGCCGTCACATTCTCAGGAACCCGGGAGTAGACTTTACACAGCTTGTATAATGGTTCCTTCAGGATCTTAACCATGTTTAACGGAGGGAGGATCTAAGCAGCATCGAGATTACGGAGTATCTAAGCATCGAGATTGACATACTTCCCACATGGCTTTACTCTATTCCCGGACGTGGTGGATCTCGAGGCCCGTGTGCGGTAGGCTCGCGGCAGTACTAAATTATCAAAGCGATTATGCCGTACATCTTATGATGCCCGCCATGACAAGAAAAGTGTCCTGTTCTCAAAGCCTTGCTTGCTATCACAGGAAAGGTTGATTCAGTGTGCGGCCATGCGCCTTGTAAAATCGTATCACGATTCCTACAAGTAAACGCACGCATAATTACGTGTACCAGAACATCTGACGATCAGGAACAGCAAAGCTCCAATCCCGTCCGTGTACCACGCGACTGGGAAAGAAGAGCTCGCTTTGCCTATCAAAAAAATAAAATAAAAAGGAGCTCGCTTTGCGCCCATGCGGCGATGCCCGGGCAAGCGGAACCGGTCGCCGGGCTTGCCGACTTCGAACACAAGCGCGCTGCTGCCGTTTTCTGGAGAAAATCCTGCGCGGAAACAGGGGAAACTGCTGGGAAAAAGCGTCCCTCATCCGGCGCGCGCGCCAGCCACAGGCAAAAGCCAGATCCAGCCGAGCCAAGCGAGCCCGAGGAGTCGAGGACCCCGTCCGTCCTGTCGCCGCCGCCCTCCTCCATCAACCTCACCTCACCATCACCCGCGCAGAGATTTTTCACCGTTGCCCGTTGACGTTTCCGTCAGGGTGCGGCCCCCAACCCAATTCGAAACCCTCCCTCCCCGTCCTCCCTTCCGTGCCTAGGCGGCAACGCCCTTCCCTTCCTTTATAACCCAGCGAGCCGGCCCCTCCCGCGTGAGTCAGCCACCGAGTCGTCAGTCGTCCGTCTCTCCCCCGCGCCGGCCGAACCCCCCCTTCTTCTTCCTTCCGCCTCCCTCCGGGTTCGCGTGCGGGAGGAGGAGGAGGAGGAGAGACCGCAGATATGGAGGCGGAGAAGAAGCCGCCGGCGGTGTCCGACATGGGCGCCTGGGCGATGAACGTCGTCAGCTCCGTCGGCATCATCATGGCCAACAAGCAGCTCATGTCCGCCGCCGGCTACGCCTTCTCCTTCGGTACTACTACACACCTCCCTTCCCCCCATCTCGCTCCCCCCGCGGATCTGGATCCGCCGCGCGGGTCATGGCTCCGAGGATTCCCGCGGATCTGACGAGGCCCTCCATGCCGACCTCTGTGTGACTGCAGCCACCACGCTGACCGGGTTCCACTTCACCGTCACGGCGCTCGTCGGCTGGATCTCCAACGCCACCGGCTACTCCGTCTCCAAGCACGTCCCGCTCTGGGAGCTCGTCTGGTTCTCGCTCGTCGCCAACACCTCCATCACCGGGATGAACCTCAGCCTCATGCTCAACTCCGTCGGATTCTACCAGGTACGCCTCAACAACGGCTGCTCTGCCTGTCCAGTCACGCCTACGCCGGCCGGCTGTTTGGCTTTGGTTGCTCGTCTGTTTTTGTGTGTGGCTGAAGTTGCGGTGCGAATTTGTATACAGATCTCCAAGCTGAGCATGATTCCGGTGGTCTGCTTCATGGAATGGGTGCTCAACAGCAAGCACTACACCACCAAGGTCATTTCCGCCGTGGTGGTCGTCGCGGCCGGCGTCGGGATTTGCACCGTCACGGATGTTGAGGTCAATGCCAAGGGATTCATCTGCGCTTGCGTAGCTGTGTTCTGCACGTCGCTTCAACAGATTGTGAGCTTCTTTCCTTATTCACCGTCTTCATGCTTAGACATTTTCCCCCCTCATTGTGCATTCCTGTTTAGGATTTGTAGAATGATAGTTGTGGGTGCCAGCACAATAATATGCAATGTGCTAAAAGATTTTACTGCGTGATTGTAAAATTCAGGTCCTTAGTTAAAACTCGTATGGCAAGTTGTGATGAGGTATGCTGAAACTGGCTGGAAATTATTCAGTCCAGCACATTTGATGCCTTCCTTATCTACCTCCCACTTATTTTACAACCTGTGGACCTGCTTTGAATATCACTTCTGCAGCTGTATCCCATTGGTTTATTGCAGAACTCTTGCCAATATGCAATTTGTACAACCAGGGCAATAGGGCCTGACTCCCTTGAAGTCAAAACTCGAAATAATATGCAGTATGTGATATCTGTTGCATGAAATGCTGCGGAGTCGCAGTTCTCATCATAGATCACTTCTCTGTACTTCTAGATTTATTTTTTTAAAAAAGCTTCTTACCTTTTTGGTGTTTTCTTTTATAGAATTTATTTGCTATTTACATACCCTTTTAAAATAGCTGAGATCAACTTTAAACGTTGTTTGGTCATTTGCATTATTCTTTGTTATGTACTATAATATAAGTGATAATGTATTTCTACCTCTAGGTGATGTTACGGCCAAAAAGTGTGGACTTCAAAGTTTATGGATTATTGTTCTTGAATTTATATAATGCATCTTAAGTTGTTGACTAGGAGTTGTTAATCTGAATGTATTAAAAGGAATCTGATGTGTGGAATTTAAATTTCTTCCAAAAAAATTATTTTACTTTGTAGTGCCGACACAGTCTAATAAGTTTCAGCATGCTCGCTCTGACTAACAATACATTCCTTTTTCTTCCCAGACAATTGGCTCCTTCCAGAAGAAGTACAACATTGGGTCATTTGAGTTGCTAAGCAAAACTGCACCGATTCAGGCAATCTCACTTATTATACTGGGTCCCTTTGTGGACTACTACCTTAATGGACGATCATTGTTGAACTACAATTTTTCAGGAGGAGCAATAGTAAGTTTTCATGTCTTCCACACAATTTTCAATTCTTCCTTTCTTGATTTTCCTGAGTTATTTATGTTGTACTCTAAATTCATGCTAGTATTTTCAGCTCTTTAATTGATATGATACAAACTATGCTTTTTCCCATCCTGCTGGATTGAACATCCCAACCATGAGTCCACCTGTAATAAATTTGTATGGTCCCCTTGACATAACTGATTCTACCTGGGAACTACCAGAGCAGTTTCTCTTTTGATTTCTCTGTTGCTTACCATTCTTCGTGATAATCGCTTATTGTTGAATAGGACCTCTTAACAGTTTTACTACATCCTTTTTACTGCCAAATGCTAGAAAAGTTTTAGCAGTTACCTTGGAGTTGCAACTAAAATGTGTTGTTCATGCTGCTTTCTTTTTGAAATTTGAATCATTGTTGGCTCTCCGTTCTGGCTTGAAACTGGAGTGGAAACTATGCTATATGATCTTACAACTCATGTTCTCATTATCTTGCAGTTCTTCATACTGCTGTCATGCTCCCTGGCTGTCTTTTGCAACATGAGCCAGTACCTCTGCATTGGTCGGTTTTCAGCAACCTCCTTCCAGGTCCTGGGCCACATGAAGACCGTGTGTGTGTTGATCCTCGGCTGGATCCTGTTCGACTCGGCCCTCACCGTGAAGAACATCCTGGGGATGCTGCTCGCCGTGATGGGCATGGTGGTCTACAGCTGGGCTATTGAGTCCGAGAAGAAGGCAACCACCTCTATCCCGCGGAACAAGAGTGACATGCTGGACGGCGAGGATGTGCCCCTGAAGGCCAGGGTGAGCGGCTTGCCCCCAGTCGACCTTGAGGAAGGCGATTTGAAGAGCTAGCTGAACTGTCGATGACGATGATTCGTTCATTCTTCTTGTTCTTTTTTGTAATTGTACTTGCTCGCTGGGAGTTGCTGAAGCTATGGATACTTGTTAATTTTGCCGCTTTGTTGGTGGGGGGAAGTAAGTCCTAGGTGACGGCTGCCCCCAGGGTTTCGTCGACATAGATGACAGCTTATTAGTGGAGGTTTGTCACGGCGGACGGCTGGAGGTGGAGACATATGTCTGTTTCGTGATGGCGTGTTATTATAGATGACAAGACAACAACTTATATAATGGAATACAGGTGTTTATCAGTGGTAGGGTGGGCATGATCCAGCCGGCGCTGGAATTCTTTTTTGTGGTTTCGCTGTCCTGATTTGGTTGCCGAGCTTGTGATTCCTTCCTTGCACCATTGCGCCTGCGCACCAGGTTCGTGGGTTTCGTCGGAGTTGCCTGTCCCACATGGGAATGTGGGATGGGAAGGATTGGGCTTGCCGGTGTCACGTGTCGAGGTGGGCAGGCGAGGATGTGGACGGCAGCAGGCCACCGGCCTAGCGAGGAACGTACTCCCTCCCTGGCAAGCGGTGTTGTACTCTAGTCATGTTGCTTCTGCTTTGCCAATTCCGAAGTTTTTGTCAAAGCCATCGTGACGATGGATAATCACATGAACGTACTCCCTCCCTGGCAAGCGGTGTTGTACTCTAGTCATGTTGCTTCTGCTTTGCCAATTCCGAGAAGCAGGCTCGATGTTGTAGCGTGACCACACTTTGATTCTGAAGCTGCAGATGCTTACTGATGCATATCAACTCCTGGAATGCTAGGTTGATCTGTGTTATATGTCGTCACGATTGTTATAGGTGGGATTGAAGTGAATCACTGCCGTCGTGAGCATATCAGAATATTCTTGATTGAGCTGATTATATACTCCATGTTTAGTAGTAAAATATACTACTCTTTGGACGTCACATGGTCCTAACTCTGCCTACCTACAAATTGATATTAATATACTTGTCCGAACGACAATAATTAGAATATAAAGGTAGTAATAAGCATAAGCTAGGTCAACTATAAAATTTTGTCGCCATACGTTATTAGTAAGATAATAATAATAATAATAATAATAATAATAATAATAATAATAATAATAATAATAATAATAATAATAATAATAATAATAATAATAATAATAATACTCTGGATTTGAGCTAAGAAAAGTGGTCATTTGGTAAGAATTTTGATAAATTACATACTATTTGACTTGACTTTAGAGAACGTATTATGCCGCATAACACCTTGGCAGTTTGTTGTTGGTAACTTTCAATAAAAAGCGACAAACCTGTGGAATCGCGAACAAATGTTTACCACCAACAAGATTGGAATCGAACACGACAATTTTAGAAATAGGAAAAGTTCACCATTCTGCTTTCGACACTACGAACCTTTTTTGAAGCTTGAAGTCAATAAATCGTTAAAATCATATACTACCTCGCTTAAAACCATAATGGGTTTTAGGACTTGTCCACATTGGCCTTTGTACAAGAAAAAAAATACAATAACCTCATGTTAGAAAATTCAATCTTTTCGTAGAAAAAAAGTGACAAAATTCAATCAGAACGGGATAAGGTTCATTTTATACGATAATTGTATAATGCTCTACAAACAAAACTCTATTCATTTCTGAAGAGAGCATGCACCATGTACCCAATAAAATAGGGACAATACTTAGAGCAAATCATGAAAGATTATTACCATGACTCTAATCTTGTGATATCTTTTTTCCTGGGCAAGAGTTGGAAGTGGGATTTTTCCTATGCCACTCATTTGGACTGATCCCATTATCAAAATTCCGGGGGGAACTTTTATAACAAACGTCACAATCCCATCCTACCAGCCTATAAACCTATCAAATATCGTTCTCCACAAAAGGAGAATCTCATCACGATTCTTATCCTCTATACTACTTCATAATTGTTACTAATTAACACCAATAGTAACAAACACAGCCTGAATTGAACGGAGACTTTAGAACACTTGCGTCAGCAGCAGTAACAGAACAGGGTGTCAATCAAAAGTGGAACACGCTCTCCTTGCAGCGCGTCACGCCGGTCACGAAAGGCGAGGGTGCACCACCGCCCAGCCCACTCCACTCCCACTGCCCTTCACCTCAAGATAAGGAGATCGCAACCTCACGGGGCCACCTCCAATCTCCACGACGCCCCCTCCCCCCACTTAACACCCCGGCCAGCCCAAAGCCGTTTCGCCACCCATGCCATGGCCTTCCACCCGCTGGCCGCCTCGCGCGTCCACCTCGCCCCGCTCCTCCCCTGCCCCGCGGCGCCCGCCTCCGCGGCCCACCGGCGCCGCTTCTCCGCCATCGTCGCCACGGCGGCCGCCTCCGCCACCACGGAGTTCGACTTCAAGGCGTACATGGGGGAGCGCGCGGCGGCCGTGAACCGGGCCCTGGACGCGGCCATCCCGGCGGGCGAGCCCCCCGCGGCGCTCCACGACGCGATGCGGTACGCGCTGCTGGCGGGAGGGAAGCGGGTGCGCCCGGCGCTGTGCCTCGCCGCCTGCGGCGTCGCCGGCGGCCGCGAGGCCTGGGCGATGCCGCCCGCGGCCGCCGTCGAGATGGTGCACACCATGTCGCTCGTCCACGACGACCTCCCCTGCATGGACGACGACGACCTCCGCCGCGGCAAGCCCACCTGCCACGTCGTCTACGGCGAGCCCATCGCGGTCCTCGCCGGCGACGCGCTGCTCTCGCTCGCGTTCCGCCACATGGCCTGCGTCGACTCCTACCCGCCGGACGTCGACCCGGAGAAGCACCCCGCCCGCGTCGTCCGCGCCATTGGCGAGCTCGCGCGCTGCATCGGCTCCGAGGGACTCGTCGCCGGCCAGGTCTCCTTTTCATCAGATTCCTTTCCGTACCATTATTTTGCAAATAGAATAAATAGAAACTAGGCAATGTGCTTATTCTGAATATGGTTCTGGCATCCTACGGATGATGATGTCGATGCTTATTTGTCAGCAGTACAGCTGAAAATAAATAGGGGTTGATATTAGTAGTACTCTCTAACACATAATTTGACTTGAGGTGACTGGTTGTTGATACTGAAATAGAAGTTGAGAATCTGTAGTACTTACTCTACACAAGTGATCACATTGCTGAAAACATTTTGCCTGCATTCTCCAGGTTGTTGATCTTGAGATGACTGGCTCAACTGGAAATGTGCCCCTGGAACGCCTTGAGTACATCCATCTCCACAAGACTGCTGCCTTGCTCGAGGCCTCAGTGGTCATTGGGGCAATCATCGGTGGTGGCTCGGATGAGCAAATCGAGCGGCTGCGGAAGTACGCTAGGTCAATAGGGCTGTTGTTCCAGGTGGTCGATGATATACTTGACGTTACCAAGTCATCCGAGGAGCTGGGGAAGACAGCTGGGAAGGACTTGGCTAGCGACAAGACGACATATCCGAAGTTGCTGGGGCTGGACAAATCAAGGGAGTTTGCAGAAAAGTTGCTTTGTGAGGCAAGGGAGCAGCTTGCAGAATTCGACAAAGAAAAGGCGGCGCCTCTGCTGCACTTGGCCAATTATATTGCCTATAGGCAGAATTGAGGTGATGCTTTCTATTGTTGTTCATTGTCGATTTGTAATTTGGGAAGGTCATTGGATTGCTTTTCAGGAACATCCGACAGATCTTGTGACATATAGTAGCTGTAGTTCTCTGCCATGCTGTAATGGAAATATTTAGTTGGCAAATATTGAATATCATATCAAGTTAGTCAAACCTGATCTTTTAGCCGTTCTAGCTTTGATGATCATCTGCTGCATGCATGACATTACATCATTACAATACTTCAAGCAGGCTCATTTAGAATATCATAGCACTTGTGATTTTCTATCCGGGCTGATCAAATTACTGCTGACTTTAATACTGTTGCTGAAATTGAAAGTTTTCTGTAATGTTGCACACTGCTACCTTGAGCGGGTTGAAATTATTGTTTTGAACATATCTGAAGGTTTTAGTGAAACCAATTTTCTGTTTTACCACCAGTGCATGCATCAAGAATGTACCATGCCAGAATTGCTGATGTATTCTCTCCCTGGTGAGCCATGCCCATAATATCCCACAGCTTTTATCATGGGTCTTTGTTAACCATGTGCTTGTGGACAACACAAAAATGCTAAAAATTTGTTACTTAATAACTTTTAGTCTGGTAGTGGCAACGAAGCATCCAATGAATGTGCAAAATTAAAACAAAAATCTGCTTGCCATCCTGTGTCGTTTTTTCACTATTGTTATTCAAAGAGTATCTTTTACGACAAAACTGCAAAAAGGTAACATGTTGACCTTTGTTACGTGTCCAGCACACGACAGCTTCTTGCATGATGAAATTAGAAGTCTTGAGTAGTCCATCTTGTTTGGTAAAAGTCTTTGAATGTGGAAAACAACATATTTTAAACTTTATCATCTTTCTTTATTACCATTGAGGTCAAATAACCCAAATGAGAGATACAGTACTTTTTTATGGTATCCTCATTCTGATGTACATAACTGCATCTAATAAGCAACATGTTCTATTTGGCGCATCTCATAATAGCTTCACCTGTGACACATTGAATTCTATGCATATTTATCTTTGATTTTATCCTGTGATTGTGTGTAGTGCTTGGATCTGGTTCATTTTCTCTTCATGTCATTGTAAGCAAACTTGACAGATCTTAAGTCTGGCGGTCGCGTTGAACCTGTTGAATGCTACATTCCCTCCCATGGTAAGCGGATCTTTCTACACATGGTTTTTGTGGCGTCCGTGGCGACCCACCCCCTCACAGCCTCTAGGCGTTGTGGGGTGGCATTGTGGCATAACTGAAGCCTTTGGCGTTGGTCCCATGGTGACCCACCTACCTCACATGTCACAACTCCCAGGTGACATGAACATTTTCTCCCAAAATCTGGCACACGAACATCTTCTCCCAAAATCTGTGTAATTTCTATTGAAAATTGGAGTTTCAGTGGAATACTCCCTCCGTTTTTAAATTGTTGTCGCCATTGACTTTTTTATTTACGTTTGACCGTTCGTCTTATTCAAAATAGTTGTTCGAATATGCAAAATTATAAGTTAGGTTCAAACTTACTTTGAAGATAAAACAAATCATCACAAAATATATGATATTTTTAAAACTTTTTTGAATAAGACGAATGGTCAAAGATAGCAAAAAAAGTCAATGGCGACAACAATTTAAAAACGGAGGGAGTATGCTAATGGTTACAAATATGTACCGAAGCCATCTTCAACTTTGTGTACATTTCTATGCAAAACACGAGTGCATTTGCCCGGAGCAAAGCGACTACTGCTGTTATACATTCTGTACTGTGTTTACTCAGAAATCAAACTTTGATTCCCTACCGTTATTCCTGGGGACAGGGTCTTTGAGAAATGCAACCCATTGCTCAGGCCTCGAGGATTTAGTCAGCACGCAAGAAGCTGCAAATCCTGCAACTATTCTCTGAATAGTACCATTTTCCATCTGAACCTTCTTTCCCCTTTCCTCATTCTGCTGTTCCATGCTACGTCTCGAGTTCAGCCGTGCCCAGATTCTATGCAAAGTCTTCGGGCACAGCTTCTGGATTGGATTTTGGATTCTGCTTTTGGCACTGTAGCTACAGAAAAAACACTGTAGCAGAATCTATTTTTTGTCAGAATCCAAAAGCAGCAAAATCGTAGCTTATCACGGATTCTGTCACCGTAGCTACAGTGTTGCTACAGTGACGGAATCCGTTTTGTAGAATCCCTCCCAAAGAGGGCCGTTCATCGCTGTAGGTGCAGAAAAATAACTGCGAACACTGTAGCGACTGTTGAAGAAATAACTGAAACACTGTAGCTGCTTGCAGCCAGGCGAACGAGCGGCCGACGAGCGGTACAGGAACCCAACCTGTCGGCACCGAGTCACCGACCAACTTACGTGCACTCCCTCGACAGCGATCACAGTGGTTTAGGACTGGCTCCCGCAGCTGTCTTGCTTTCCCGCTCCGATTCGCTGCTGTGGTTACAGTTCAGCGATCGCTGGCTGCTGCTCCGTGGCTTGTCGCCGGAGTTCACTTTCAGGCCACGCGTAGCAGAGTCGACTTGACTCTTGCGCTCTGTTCCAAGGGGGGAAGTTTTAAGGCTATATTTGTTTTAGTTTTTTGACATTTTTATCTGTTGGTTTTTGGAAGATTCAAAAGTCGGATGTCTTTAAAACTTGAGAAGTCAGAAGCACATTCTAAAGTGCTTTTGGCTTTTGACTTTTGATGGCATCTGATTTTTAGGCTGGTGAAGGAAGAAATAACAGAACATGGGTCTGAAACGGGAGGTAGAGCAGGATCGAGTTACTGTCTAGTGGTATTTTTGAAACCGCAGTTTCGATCAGGAATAATCGGATAGATGTTTGTTACTGCGTAGCACGTGAAACAAATTGTTAGAGATCTTCAGTGGCTTTGGGCCTTTGGCAATATCAAGCTGTGATTACTGTCCTCAGTTTTTGCAGACCTCTAACGATTTGTTTCAAGTAAGGCAATGTAAGATCATTTTCACATTTGGAAAATGAATGAGGATAGATGATGACCCCATTTTTTTAATTGATCATTGCACTTTCTATTTCAATACAGTTTCTGTTTCATAAAAAAACAGAAACTGAAGCTGTTTGACACGTGTTTCATACAGATTCTGTTGCATGTAGTACGTGCAGTCTTCACTGAAGCTGTTTGACAAGTATGTATTTCGTTTCTTTATTACTGTCATGTTGCGGTAAGCAATGATTGATTTACTGAAGGAACAAGGCCACTCTGGGCTTGCCGACGCCCATGACGATGCGTGCGGCGTCACCAGGATAAGGTGGAGAGCCGGAGATGAGGACGGCTACTGTGATGACGATGGCCAAGGAGTGCCGTGGCAGCGTCGACGGGGAAGGAGGAGGCGCCGGCGAGCAGCAGCAACAGGAGATGCGGCGCTTTGATTTGCAGGGGACCGAGATGTGTCTTGCCGAGGCCAGCGCCGCCTCTGCCGGTTCACTGCTCTTTATGAGCACCGCGAATCGGATCTACAGTACAGTACAGGTGATACATGGCGTGTGAGAGTTCACTGCCTGCACTGGCCAGTTCCCTGCATGGCCGATGAATGGTACGCGTAACGAATCTAGACTACGTACGTACGTGCACGCCGCGTGCGCTAGCGCACCCCTTGAAAGTGATCGCTGTGGATGGAGCGAAGCGGTCCGGCTCCAGCACCTGTCTTCCTGCATGCTTTCCTACTGTGAATCTCCGTTGCTGTCGGAAACACTGTTCAGCGATCTGCTGCTGCATTTGAAACCCGTGCTCCCCGTGGCTTTGTCGCCTGAACAGAAGTCTCCATCGCGTTCCGGCACTGGCACATGGCCAGCGTCGACTCGTACCCGCCGGTGGCGGCGATGCATGCATCGGCTAGGACTAGGAGGGGCTCGTCGCCGGCCAGGTCCCCTTTCCATACCATTTACATATTGAGCCAATAAATAAACGGGAAAAAACTAGCTAGGCGATGTGCTAATCCCGTGTCAGGCTTCCTACGAATGACGTGGCGATGTGGATACTAAGTTAGTTCTCTCTTAAACAGAATGTTACCTGTACCAAGTGACCACAGTATTGTTGAAAACATTTATTCTACATTCCTCAGGTTGTTGATTTTGAGATGACTGGATCAACTGAAATTGCGCCCCTGGAGCGCCTCGAGTACATCCATCTCCACAAGACTACTGCCTTGCTCGAGGCATTGGGGCAATCATCAGTGGTGGCTCGGCCGCTCGGATGAGCAAATCGAGCTGCTGAGGAACTATATATGCGAGGTCAATATATAGGACTGTTGTTCCAGGTGTAGTCGATGATATACTTGCTGTCACTTAGTCATCGGAGGAGCTATGGAAGATGGAGTGGCGGGAAGGACTTGGCAAGTAACATGACGACATACCCAAAGTTACCGGCGTTGGTCGAGTCGAGTGAAGGGAATTTGCAGAAACGTTGCTTTGTGCTGCAAGGGACTAGGGAGTAGCTTGCAGAATTCGACAAAGAAAAGGCAGCACCTGTCTTGCACTTGGCCAATTATATAGCCCACTCGTAGAATTGAGGTGATGCTAATTCTGCAGTTCATTGTTGATATGTAATCTTGTGACATATAGTAGCTGTAGTTCTCTACCTTGCTAGCTGTTCTTTGGTTGATGATCGCGGCCACCCGGGTCAAAGGTCCTTTTTTTGTTAAAAGAACTAGCAAGATGACTCGCGTAAATTTGCGCGGCTAGATTTACTATAATAATTTCCATTATCAGTTTTGAGTTCATCTTTATCGAACAGGGAAGGATTTAAATTCTCAAATACGGTAATATCAATATGGTAGATGGTCATATGTTAGCTGGGCCATGGCAATATCTCGATAGCCTCATAATCAGACGTTTGCAATCACAACTCTCTTTTGTGTTGAGCATCTCTCCAGAAGTAGCTCTAAAATCATCATAGGGGGGGAAGCAGGCGTGTCAAGGCTGAAACTACGCAGCTCTGCAATTATCTTTTTATCTTTAGAGATATGAGTTTACCACCTAGCTATATCTAAGTAATCTATACTTTACGAACTGAAAACTCATTTTTTTAATGATAAAGTGGTCTGGTAATTAATCGCTTGACTAAAGAACAAAAAGTAGATATGAATTAATGTGTGACATATCCCCCACCATGCATCAGGATCCTGTTGGCTACTGGGGCAATGGAAATTGCTTAAAGATGCACCATCTTATCCCCCTCAAGTACTGCAGACACGTGGCGGATTGATGAATTGAAGCAAAGCATAGTACAAAGGGGCATATGCATCATCTTCAAGAAAAATCTCAGTTAAATAGAACAGGCATCACAAATAAGTATCTGATGTGTATATGTTGAAGAAGTTTTTTATTCTTGTGTTTAGGGCAGTATTAAAAATCGAGGAATGTTATGCGTACAACGGACGTACGACTCTAGTGTTACTCTCTTCCTTCACCAATCAGAGTGCTTCATTTGTTTCACATGGGCTCAAGGTCTCTATCGATGGGACATTGAGTCATACATGAGTCTACCATGCATAGTCATTCTCTTAGAAATTACACATTGGGTTCAATTCGACACTTTTGGCACTTAATATCTTTCCATGTATGGACATTGAATATTTCAGAGCAGGCCTCGAAATGAAGGCAAACTTCAGGCACCGATTTCTAACTGCCCGGTCGCCTCCCTGGGTGCATGCTGATCTCATGCATCCCACATATGGCTGCACGATCACATCCAGGACTCGATGCTCCAAATTGATATTTGAGAAGTAAGTCGGTTGTTCTCAACAAAGGCATACTACTGCATAGCTTGTGTTGAAGGCAAACTTACTGCACAATTGATTGTGTGCTTATGTTTTAATGGTCGCTCGCTGCCTTCACCTCCTTAGAATTGATCTCCCTGCTGCTTGGGACGCATGCCTACTCGCTGTTTGTCTGCAACATGCATATATGAGCATTGAGGTGTTAATTAGGCGATTGTTTTCTCCAATTTGCTTGACGGCCGGTGGGTCATGCGAATGAGAACCAAGACGGTAGAGATGTTGCCGGCGTTACCACTCAGAGTCATCTTGATTTGGTAGGCCATTCTCCATTGATAACTATATATGTGCTCATATGAGATGCCGAGATTAATCTTTCTAACTAATGTATCCATTCAAGAGCCAACTGTTTATGTTCCTTTTCCTCTCTGCTTCTGATTCTAACTGTTTGTGTTCCTTATTCTTCGTTGTCGTGTGTCCTCCATGAATGAACAAACACATGATACATCTCCACTTTATCCTTGTGTCTGCGGTACAGGTCTGCATGCATGATCGATGCCGTCGCGGACCATGGGCCACAGGCATGAGGAAGAACGATTATCTGCAGCTACGGACCATGCATCAATCGAGTGCGGCCATGACGGCTGGAGTAACCGTGTTCCACGACGTCGGTCGTTCACACACAGATTAGGCCGCCGACAATCGTCGAGGCCACGCAGGAAGAAGAGAGGCTCTAGGCTCGGCATCACGCGCAGCGTCATGCACGCATATGCAAAGATCAATTTCGCGCGGCCGTGCTGCGGATTTGACGTGAAGCTGACAATCAACACCCTGATCAATGGACATCTGCTATAATCGACCGTCGTCGCTTTTGTGAACATATCCATGGTGATACTTTGCGATTACCACCTAGTAGCCTTCTATGGCCAAAGTTGACCTCGTGCAACCCAAGCCCCTAGGGCTCCGATGGTCATGCACATATGAGATCCGACCAAGCTAATCTTTTACCGTGTGAGATCCAATTGGTATGTTCATGGTAGCGTTCAAATAGGACTCTGTAATCCATCCGTATCAACAAATATTTAGTTTTATCCGTATATAGGATACAAATTGTATTTGGCATGGACTATTTAATTTTATCTAGACCGTTAGATCTTCATAAAATCCAAAGGCTCATACCTTTTCTTTTTTTGGGATTAACGTGGTAATTTTGTGGCCTTGAGAGCGAACGTGGTGGCTTCTTTTTCCCTTCAAATACTAAGATAATAGATAGATATCAAGTTAGCCAAACCTTATCTAAATTAGCCGTTCTTTTTTTTTTTTGTATGTGTGATTACACAGTACAACTCGGACACTCACAATGCATGCACGCTCACACCTATGAACGCACATACGCAAACCCTACCCTTATGAGTATCTTCGAAAACTGAGCTGATAAATTTTCCAAATTGGCGAATTCACCACTGCCTCGCTGTCAACGGCCATGTCACCTACCGTTAAAAGCACAATGTCGTTAAATCCTTTGGTTGATGATCAGTTGCATGCATGACATTACATCATCGCAATGCTCAAAGCAGGCTCAGCTAGAATTTCAAAGAAATTGTGAATTTATCAAGGTTGATCAAAATTCTATTCACTTGAATAATGTTTCTTTGGAATTTGAAAGTCCTCTTTTATATGGTACACTGCTATGGTGAGCGGGTAGAAAATTGTTGAACATCTCTGAAGGGTTTAATGAAACCAAAGTCATGTTTGCTTCCATATATATAGGGTTTGCACCTAGAATATTACGCAAGAATTGTGCGATATATTCTCCCGGGTGAGCCACCATAATATCTTAATAACTTTCATTGGTCCTTTTCAGCCATGCGCTTGTGGACAGGTGAAACAATGCTACAAATTTGTTTTTGTAGTCTAGTGACAATGAAGTGTCCAGTGAATGTGCAAATAAAAAAGATCTGATTTACCACCACTATCGTTCCTTTGCTAAATGTTTTATTTGAGAATGCAAGAAAACTAGAAGAAGAGTAAACAATTCTTTTAATGTGACAATTCATGATTAGTGGCAACAATGCAATGTGTTAAACCTTGCAATTCTTATTCAACAACAAGTTCATTGTAAGTGACAAGACGCAATATGTGACGCCTAGCCCTGGCTTTAGAAAAACAATGCATACCCTAGCCTAGGTTGCACCTTCCTGCAGGAAAACTTCCAATGTTGTAAAATCATTTCAGGAAGTTTTACTGCATCAGCTCATGCTTACAAACGATGAAGAGTTCACTTGGCTAGTTTCCAATTAAAATGAGCCAGCTTATGTTATTGAACTGGTCCCCATAGGTGTTCGTGTAGAAGAGGGAAATCCCAACTCCAAAACAATGATATCAAGATTGAAATAAGAAAGGATATTATATTAAGAATGACAACCAGTCATGGGTTTTCATGCTAAGTATTGGTCAAGCCTCCTTATTGTCCTATTCCCAATATTTTATCAAGCAACACCATCACATGAATCGTACTTTCTTTTATACAAAAACATTTTCTCCTCTAATCGACCACTTTTGATTCCGTATTATCACTTTCTTAAGTCTACTAGAGTTTCAGATGGCATGTAATAACATTTAACTTATGTTCACTCTTTCTTTGTTATGCAACTCCATTCTCTTACTATGTTTTATATATGAATTCCATCCCGTTTAGAGGAATGACCTACTTTGCGCCTTACTCGTAATAGATTGTCAATTTTATCAATGAAGATACTTCTAGTAGGTACGCAAGTACAAACATGTATGGCGTAGCACTATTGGATCCACACGAGGTTGCTTGTGTGTTTGGGCTAGAGAGAATGCCGCTACAGAGAAGAAGACAAGAGCTCTATTTGATGAACCATGAAGGAGTTCAAGCTTTGGGCAAAATGAGGGAAGAAGGGAACATGAGAAAGATGGACGAATTAGAAAACTTTTTGAGTAGAATGAATAGGTTCTACCTTTCTTTTGCAAACTCAGGGCCCCTTTTTATTCATGTTGGGGAAATGACAAATTTTACTTTCACCCCTAAGATATTTAGACATATGAGGACTCCTATAGGGGAATATGGTACGACTCTCACTTTACTATACATGGTCTAAATTTCGGTTTGTACGGTTGTATTCTTGGGCCTTCTACTACCTGCGATTGGGGCCCTCTCGCAACATTGTGTTAAAAAGCAACAACCAAATAAAGATGTAATAGAGGAAGACATTGAAAAAAAAAAACCTGTAGTATGCAACTTGTACCAGCCATCTGCCAATGTTGCAACATATCCCTATTTACTCGAGTAGCCGTGCCCAGATTCCATGATATTTTTTCTTGATTCCATGCAATCCGTTTCACATTTTGAACATATGCGAAAATACATATGGTCGTGTTTGATCACGGTCGTGTCAATTTGTTTCATGAAAAAATGGGTTGATTGTATTTTTGTCTGATCTTATTGCCTATAACATGTGCAATCTTGACTGAATCTCTTTCACAAGTATGCATGAAGGAAACATGGTTCCTTTTTATTGCCATGTCTAATCTTGAACAAGGAGATTGTGGACTTCTTTGAATGAAATTTGTCTGAATTCTATGTGCGTCTTTCTCAGATTTGTCGAAATCAATGATTGAAAAAACAATCTGTTTCACATGATAAAATTTACTCTCTGTCCATAATAGAAAGCCCCTATAGGTTTGGCTTAAGTTTATCTTTTTCAGCGTTAACAATCATTGTACTACTACTGTAGAATATACCATTGTAGAGGAGATAATATCATCGTACTATCTTGTATATAAACGTAAAGTGCTGGGGCTTACATGACAGTTGACACGATACTAAAGTTACAGCAAGATGGTAGCTTTTTTACAGATCAAGTTCCAAAATCTTTCAAACACAATACATATAATAGATAATTCAAGGAGTCTTAAAAACAACAACCGGGAAGTTCAGAACACTGACTTTATTTTTTTTTGAAAGATCCGGAACATTGCCGGCATTTTATAAATATAAGAAGATGGACAGAGTTTTGAGCACCAGAGGCGCTCGATTACAACAGAAGATCAGCCTAGGAGCATGGGCTAGGCTGATCATGAAATAAATAAAACCGATTACTCACTAGATGTTCCAGCTACAAGATTAGCCAGGCTTTTTGCCCCGGCCTTGATCCAAAAAGCAGCCTCGTCCTTAATTTCGTTAATCAATCGCTCAGTTGGTTTTTCTGCTACCCGAAACACTCTTGCATTTCGTTCATTCCATATTGCCCAGATCGACAGAATGGCTAGAGATCTTATACCTTTTTTCCTAGTGGAGTCAGTGCCGTTTGTCAGTTCTGCATACCAATCAGCCACTGTGTGTACTGTGTGCCAATTGCCAGGGAGTAGTGTTGGTACATCTGCCCACAAAGTAATGGCCGTCCAAACTTCCTTGACTGCAATGCACTCACAAAAAAGGTGTTGGACCGTCTCCAGGTTACGGTAGCATAGTGGACAGAAATATTGATTTGGCCATTCCCTCTGCTGGAGGCGATCAGCAGTCCATATCCGATTCTGCAACAGTAGCCACATGAAAAATTTGGACTTGAGGTCTTTCGAAAAAATTTGGACTTGGCAGGTGCCCAGATCTTCCATACATGATCAGGGAAAGATGATTGAACTCCACGCTCAAACTGCATGTCATACGCAGAACTGGCTGAATACTTACCATTCGCAGTCCGTGTCCAAGTAATTTCGTTAGGTTGGTCATTTGTCTCATCAAATGGAATGTCCTCTATGAGTCCCCAAAGCTGAACATAATCATGTACAAGTGGCACCGTAAGATTGTGTAGCAGGTCACGTATCCTGTTCTCATTGTGAAATGCATCTGCCACTGTTCGTCTCTTTCTTTTGCTGTGCTTGTACAAAGCTGGGAACATGGACGCCGGAGATACCCCATTTAACCAGCTGGAAGTCCAAAAAATGGCCGTGTTACCACTGTTTATGTTTACAGTAGTGGCAGCTGCAAATAGGACCTCATCAGTGTTGTCCAGTGGCAGCTCTGTACCCACCCAAGGTTTGTCAGGACTCTTCCATTGGAACCATAACCACCGCAATCTTAAGGCGCGTCCAAAGAATTCCAAATCGGTTACTCCAAGGCCTCCTCGCTTGATCGGCCGTTTCACCCTTGACCAACTGACCTTGCACTTCCCTCCATGCAGTGTTTGATTACCAGCCCATAAGAATTTACGCCTTATCTTGTCGAAATCCTTTATGAATTTCTTTGGGACTTTCATAGCAGTGAGGATGTATGTGGTAATGGAGCCAAGAACTGACCGCACAAGCTCACGCCTGCCTCCCAAGTTCAGAAGTTTGCCCTGCCAACCTGCAAGCTTAGCCAACGCTCGATCTAAAATGTACTGCAGATGCACAAGCCGTAGGCGTCCCAAAGATAATGGCAGTCCTAAGTATTGAAGTGGAAAGGAGGCAAGAACACCACTGAAGTTGCAGAGCACCTGATCAAGATCAATATCCTCACATCTTATGGGGGCAACCGACCTCTTCTCAATGTTTATATGTAGTCCAGTCGCTTTGCCAAAAAGCTTCATGATCTGCATCACCATGTCCACGTCGCCTTGCACTGGGTTGACAAAGAGCGCTGCATCATCGGCATACAGTGACAGCCGAAGCTTAGCTTGCCTTCCTCTGTGCGGTGTCAACAGCCCTTCTTCAGTCGCAGCCTCAAAGATATGCTGCAGAGTATCAATTGCAAGGATAAAGAGATAGGGTGAGAGGGGGTCACCCTGTCTTAACCCCCTCTCATGCTTGATCCACTGTCCCTGCACTCCATTTAAATTTACCGAAGAAGAGGACGAGGTGAAGATTAAGGCCAACCAATTCCTCCACCTAGCCGGGAACCCCCTTTTCTCAAGCATCTCAAGCAAGTATTCCCATGAAACCGAGTCAAATGCTTTAGAGATGTCGAGCTTCATCAGTAGAGCAGGAGTTTTTTTTCCGGTGATAAGCACGAGCCAGGTTACGCACATAAAGAAAATTATCCTGTATGCACCTCTTCTTAATGAAAGCACTCCGTGCGTTGGATATAAGTGCATCAATCCTTGGGGCTAGCCGCAGTGCAAGGACCTTGGATACTAGTTTAGCGAAGGAATGAATGAGACTAATCGGACGAAAGTCACCTGGTCTTTCAGATACTTCTTTCTTGGGCAGTAAAACAATGGAGGCACCATTCATTTTTGGAAGAGGGCCAGTGTGCAGATTGTATATGCAGCCAAAGGCAGCCATCACCGTATCTTTGATTATTGGCCAGCAGGCTCGGTAGAAAGTACCCGTGAAACCGTCAGGTCCAGGAGCCTTTTCTGCAGGTAATTCTTCGATTGCATGCCATACCTCTTCCTCGCTGAAAACAACATCCAACTGACTGTCCTGTAGTTGAGGCATTTCAAGTGAATCCCAATCCAACTTGTGTTGTCGCTGTTCCTTTGTTCCAAGTATTGACTTGTAGTAGTTGAACAGCTCCTCAGCCTTTTCCTCATGCTTCCACACCATCGTGCCATCATGGCGTTTTAGGCATGGAATGAATTTCTTCCTGGTTCTCGCATTTGCTCTTAAGTGGAAAAACCGGGTACAAGCGTCACCATGTTTGAGCCAAACCAGTCTGGATGCTTGGCGTCGACGCGATCGCTCAACGGCCGAGAGACCAAGCACTCTTGCTTTCAGATCTTTGCGCAAGGCTAGCTCGTCGGCTGACAGTTGCCGTTCCTGTTGTGCAATATCAAGACATTGAGGGGGCCTTTGGAACGCGGGATTTTTTCCCGTTCCTGCGTTTTTCCTGTGAACAGTCAACTGATTCCTGTGAAATTCCTATACAATTCCTGTGAAAATCCTGCGTTCCAAAGGGGGCCTGAATGACCTCATTACACATGTGCAACTGCATTCTGGCGTTGCCAAAAAGTTTCTTGCTCCAGGCGCACAATGCCTTGGCTGTGTGCTTCATCTTATAGTGTAGGATGTTTAGTGGGGATACACCAGGCACGTGATGGTCCCAGGCCTCTCTAACAACATCCATAAAACCGGGGACCTTAATCCAGAAATTCTCGAACTTGAACCGAGCCTGGCGTGGTGGCCTATTCTGCTTGCTCAGAAATAGTGGACAATGGTCAGACATGGATGAGGACATTGCCTGTAAAACTGCTCTAATCCGAATGTTGCAGGTCCCAGTCCTTGTTGCAAAAGAACCGATCCAGTTTCTCCAGTGTTGGGTTTTCCCTCTCGTTACTCCACGTATATTTCCTATTCTGCAGTGCTAACTCCAACAGCTCACAACGATCAAGTGTTCTCCTGAAGGTCCCCATCAGTCTACGGTTCAGGTTCAAGTTATTTTTGTCACAAGCCTCATAAATCTGATTGAAGTCACCTAGGCACAGCCATGACGTATCATCATCAGGTTTGATTTGCAAGAGCTCTTCCATAAAGCTTGACTTGAGGGCATCGTCACATGGCCCATATACTGCAGTGAGCAAGAAACTTGTGTTATTCAGTTTCAGCCTGATCTTGACAGATAATGAGAACTGACGTCTGATCGGTTCAGTAGCTTCCACATAATCTGGATTCCAAGCAATGACAATTCCACCGCGAGTGCCAGCTGCCGGCAGGTACTGAAACTCAGCGAGCCTGTGACCAAGGAACTCTCGGCCAAGTTGACTGTTGATGTCGGCCAACTTTGATTCTTGAAGGCATGCGATTGTTGGGTTAACCGATTGCAGCACACCCAGCACGGCTTCTCTTCTAGCCGGCATATTCAACCCTCTCACATTCCAGCAGATTACTGTGAGGTCACTACTCATTGGGAAACAAGAGGTGCAACAGATGGATAACAGCCGAGACAAACAGTTGAACATTACTGGATAAAATCCGATAGCTAACCTGACCAGCTGCCGAGAGCAAGCCGTCAACAGGTAGCACCCGTTGATTGGACACCTTAGCACAAACAGCATCCACTAAACTGAACTGACACTTAATCCTAGTGATAACGGTGAGGAGGCCTGCAAGGACCAAGCTCACAACACTACAACTACTGAAAGCAGAGGAGGTTTGCGATAACATTAAGATACAATGGCCAACTTTGCAGAGCTACCCGATCCTAGGTACCAGGAGCATCCACCTGCGCCGCGCCCTCGTCCGCCACTAATGCTGCAGCTGCCTTGGAGATGTGCTCATTTGCCAGCCGTGTCGCTGCCCGGATAGCAGAACAGGCCTTCCTGGACAAACCATTCTTGTACACGGTTTTGTACTGCTTGATTGCCTCATCGCCGATAGGCTCATAGCACCAGCCAGGTCAAGCTGTCGAATCAGCCTGTGTGTTGCACGCTGGGCTACAGGAACAATTGACTTCACCTTGGCCTGCCTAACACTGCGGCGAGACGGCTCTGCCGAGACCGAGCGGACGCGGCGGTTGTTTGCCGGGCGCCGCGGGGTGGAGGAAGAGCTGCTGCCGCTGTCTCCCGGAACATGGATGCCAGGAAATCTGGGCCGTCTCGTGCGGGCTCATCTTGCCCCATGTTGTAGTCATTGCCGGGCCCGTGGCCCGAGCCGATTCCCAACGAGTCGACCTGATGGGCCAGCTGGTCAATAGAGCCGGAGGAGCCATCAGTCTGGCATCCTGGCCCAAACACTATCTCACCCAGCGGCCCATGGTCACTCCCTCTGTCTTGCCGGGGAAGCCGTGGCTTGAAGAGATCCGGCCCCGCGCTGCTGCTGCCAAGCAGGCGAGACCGGAATGTAAGTCGGGGATGCCGGTGGGACCGCATGCCCTTCCAGCGGTGGAGAGAAGGACAAGGGTCTCCCGAGTCCTGACATAGCTTGATGCAGCCACCTCGAACTCGTGTAGCATCGGGTCCCCCGCTGGCTCAAAGAGGAAGCTGCAGTCCTGGGAAAACTCACGACAGATACCTGCTAAGTAGTTCATGAGAGGGTCGGGGTGAAAGCGCGTGGGGAAGGCGCCTCTGGTGCAGCCACCAGCTCCTCGATCACGAGCGCCGAGGACCCGTGATGCCTGGAACGCGCAGCCGTGGCAGGTGCAGCATGCTCACGCACACGCCGTGGGGACCAGGAGCGCCGGCGCTCCCAGCCCTCGTCGTCCCGCCGCTGGGGATCCCGGATACGGCGATGCACCGGTGATCGGGATCCGCTTCTGCCGCGCCTCGGTTCGTCCAGATCGTCAATTGCAGCCCTGTGCCGTCCACCATGGCGCGGAGAGCGAGTCCGTTCCCGTTCCCGCGTGCCCTGGTGGCGGGAGCGAGAGGAATCATCAGCCGGGCGCCCCCGTGCATGGAACAGCGACCTCTAATCGCGGCGCGGCGGAGCACGGTGGTCATCTTCATCGTCCCGATCACCATCACTGTAACACCCCTACTTTTGGAGCAAAGAGAAAAAGAGAAAAGAAAAATAAAAAGGAATAAAAATCACTCCAAATTAAAATTTTTGTCCAACCTCTCACCTTGAAATGAATTTTCAAAATAAAATTCACTAAATAAATTAAACTTAGTTTGAATCTGAAAATTTTGAAAAAAATAAAACTTGTGCTCAAGTGTTTGCTTCATTTAAAAATGTATTAAAATTTGGAAGCTTTTGAATTTACAACAAATAAAATCAAAGTAGAATTAAATCCAAAATTGATTTTCAAAATTTTGAATTTAAATCTGCATCAAAATCTCATCATATGCATTTCTGTGTTTTATTTGATTTATTTTGAGTATTTGATCAACCCTTGTTTTTGTTTGAATTTGAAATCTCTTCAAATTCAAATTCCAGCAAAAAGGAAGGTCTTTTTCTTTTCCTAATTCGCCTTCGGGCCGAAATCCTCTTTCTCCTCTTTCCGGCCCAGCCCACTGCTCCTTTTCTTTTTTCTTTTTCCTTTCTTTTTCCCTGGGCCGCTTCCTCCCTCCGGCCCAGCAGCAGCCCAGCCGGCCCGTTCCTCCCTTCTCTCTCTACAGTGACGATGACAGGCGGGACCCGCCTGTCATCCTCTTCCTCCGGCAGCCGGCGGAATCTCCGCCGCCGCCCATACCTCCGCCGCGTCAGCCGACGTCAGGCACCGCCGCCCTGTAGCCACCGCCATACTGTGCTCCACCGCCATCGCCCTCTATAAAATGGCACCGCGCCGCGCTTTTTCCTCCTCTCCTCCGCGCCACCGAGCCCTTTCCCCTTTCCTCTCTCTCCCTCTTCCTCTCTCCTCTCCGGCGATCACTTCCGCCGCCATGGGAAGCGCGTCCCCTTCTCCTTCCTCTTGCCGAGCACCCCCGAGGCATGCTCTCCCTCGGCCTACTCCTCGCACGCCCAGCCGAGGCCCGAGAGAGGAGATCGACGACGAGCTCCTCGTCGCCGCCCTCCCCTCCGGCTCCGGCCGCCCTCCGCTGTTCCCCGGCCTCGCTGCACCTTGAGGTGAACTTCACCGTCCTCTCTCTCTCTTCCGTGCCCCTTTTCCCTCATCCCCGCGCGCGCACCCCCTTCTCCCAATGCTCACCGGAGCTCAGCCCACTTTCGGCGCCGCCGCGCCACCGCCACACTCTCTCCCCACGTCTACATCATTCACCACTTGGTTTCCCTTCGCGCACTCGACCCCGGCGTCCATTTCTTGTCGCCAACATCCCCACCTAGCCGCCTCCGGCGAGCGCCCCGGCCGAGCGCCGCCGCGCGCGACACCCCGGTCCACCATGGACCGGTGGACCGCCGCCCATCTCTCGTCCATGGACCCCGTGGACCCAGTCCACCGGGTTTTGATTTAATTTAAACACTTATTCCTCTTTATTGCGTCAGCGCTACGCAATAAATAATTTCCAATTGGAAAATAATTTCGAAAATCCCAGAAAATCCCCAGACCTGTACATTTTACAGATAAGCCCTCGAGCTTTTCTGTAATTATGTTTAGGCCCTGCCTTTTTACAGAAAAGTACCTAAACTTTTCTGTAATTATGTTTTAGCCCCTACCTTTTTACAGAAAAACCCCAAACCTTTCTGTAATTACAGATAGGTCCCTAGACTTATCTTGTAATTACTTTTAAGCCCTCAAAACCTTTTTAATAATTACAAATAAGCCCTTCCATCTTTGAAACCCCATAACTTTTTAACCCTAGCTCCGTTTTGAGCGATTCTTGCGCTTACGCGTTCGTAGAAACGCGAAGTACCTCATGGTACTATTCTTGGAACTCCACACTATACCTAGACATCATCAATGCCCTAACACCCTCTCTCATATTATATCCTTTTCCTGACAATCATGCGACGTCAATCTCGCACATCGCAATCATCGCCCACCTGCACCCAACCAATCTTGTAGTACCATTTAGTCTAGTACCTTCTTTATCATAACCCCGCTTCGTCCTTGTATCGCACATCCACACATTCGCTTACTAGCATTAAATCTAACGATATATCTCTTATGTCGTTTTCAAAATCCGATAACCTCCTTCTATCACGAGCTCAACTCAAAATCTAGC
This sequence comes from Eragrostis curvula, assembly GCA_007726485.1. Taxonomy (NCBI): domain Eukaryota; kingdom Viridiplantae; phylum Streptophyta; class Magnoliopsida; order Poales; family Poaceae; genus Eragrostis; species Eragrostis curvula. The sequence goes on from CM017442.1 coordinate 8,976,336, forward strand.
TTTGATCAATCATCGCTCAATCAAACTTAACCCAATAATGCCTGCAACACCTATTCCAAAGCCCTCACCAAATCCTTACCAAAGTCTTATCGATTCGCCATCCTATTGTTTAAGTACCCTTTCATTGGATCTTATTGGAGCTGTTGTTTCGTTGCTGTCTTAATTGTCAGTTGTCTTTATTGCTCTTGGTATTTTATCTGCAGTCGTGCATGCATGTCATACATGCTCACGTACACGTACCATCGTCGTGCGTCCGACGCATGACGACCAATCAATAATAACTTAATCTTAGTAATTAATCACTCTAGTAAGTAATTAATAGCTAAATCATCATTAGTTAACGATACAAGGTATAGGAGCCCTAAGCTGACACACCTCGTACTTCGTACACGTGTTGCATGAACCTTTATATAGGTTACTACCTGTATGGAGGCTAGTGCCACGAACGTACGAAGAACACGTACACCCGCTGTCCCCGTCACTTCATGCATTCATGCTCTTCTCTTCGTGTTTAGCATCTCTCATTACACCAAAAGCCATAGAGTATGATGCATCGCTCCTAATGGCCTTTATAAGGTAACAAAACCTCGTTAAAGTAAAACTGGATGCATCATCTGTGTCTTGAGTCTTTTGTTCTTCATTTGCTGTCTATCGGTTTTAATTGGAGTTAATTAGATCTTATTCGGCTCTTCTCGCTTTTTATTTACTTTTGCGGTAGTTTATTTATACGTAGTATCTCTATGCGTTAGATTACGCGAGAATCGAGGAAGAGCTAGAAGAATCCAAGCACTCGTCGAGGAAACGTATATCAAGACCCGTCGAAAGATACGAGCTTCAAGAAAGGACTCGAAGGCATCCACTTCGACGGAAAAGACTGAAGACCCAGAACTTAAATATTCGGAAAGCGATTATCAGGCAAGCCCTAACTCCCCTTTGATCATATTGATCCTATGATTGCAAAGAAAACCCACTTAGAGCCTGCTTTCAAATAAAGTATGCATGGTATTTAAAAGTGATTTACATGCTTAGTATGTCCTAAGTACTTGTTGATTGCCCCGCCTTGTTTTTGCTTATCCTGAATTCCCTGTTAAACCTAGGAACCCACATCATTAACTCTTTAATGATGTGATGAATCAAAATACTGCTTAGGACCTGTTACACCGTGTACTTAATTAATCTTGCTCACATGCTTTTGTGTTAAAATGTGTGAGTGATTGGTGGTGTGAGTAAATGTGAAAATGGATGGGTTTGATGATAAAGTGCAACCCATAGTGGGGAATGTTTTGGCGGGATCAGGCGAGGTAGTCCTCAGTGGGGAGGCTATCTCTGGGACGCCTTTCCTCGTGAGGATTGGCTATTGAAGATGCCTGATTCGGTCGTATAAGGACCGGTTCATGTGCCGCCTGGCCTAGCACCTCCCGTACAACCACAAGCCTTGTATGGGAAAGGTTTGGAACCACACCCTACTATAGCGTTCACCCGGTACCCACCAGGAGGCTGGAGTGGCAAACGGAAGCCAGGAGAAGGCTCGACGAGGTTGGCGTCGAGTCCGGCATGTGGAGACAATTCTGGCCTGTGGCCATGCTATTATATGATGATGGAAGCCCCTGGTTGGTGATTTTCCGTGGTGGTGCCGTGGTGACGCCAAGTAGGTACGGGACCATTAGTATCCAGTCCAAGCCATGGCAGTGGGGAGGACTGGGTACCTTGTGGGGAATGTGTACAACCTCTGCAGAGGATAAGAATCTATCCGGATAGCCGTGTTCCACGGTATTGGACAACGCGAAAGCTATGGCCACACAATGATTAGACTTCCAGTGTGAGTTATCCTTGGCGTGTTTTTGGAATACACCGGCGTGGAGCCGTGCGCTGGTTTCCGGCCAGCATTAAAAATTGAGGAACTGGCGGGATTGAACCATTATCTCCCCCAGGGCCGACCAACCCCACTATATGATAACAATCTTGACTGTAGTTTGCGAACTGTTTTGGTTTCAAAAACAACCCTTGCATAAAATTGGCTTTCCGCCGATATGATAAACCTCAGCCTCATCCTTGTTTATACCCTTGCATATATTTACCCCTTGTGTTAGGGTTTGCTGAGTACCTTATGTACTCACGCGTTTGCGATTGATGTTTTTAGTAGGAGAAGTCTTCGTAGGAGACGACGAAGCTTTGGTTTTCGGTTCTGCTTCTCAAGTCTGCCTGTGGCTTGGGTCGTGCTTTCCGCTGTCTGTGTGTGGTTGCTTCGCCTTTATTTGACGGAAGGACTTGGATACTTCTGCATCCTTGTCGAACCGTCACTAAAGGCTCAATATATCAGGTACTATATCTATTTACCTATTCAAAGTATGCTTTTGATTACCATATCTGTGTTCCTGTGCGTATCAGCTACTGATCCAGGGACTGATACATGATGCACAGAGTGCTCCAGAAATTGGGGTACGACAGAGTGGTATCAGAGCAATACTTGACCGTAGAACGAAAACCTAGGATTCGTCGTGCTCGAAAAAGACTATTTTCAAAACTAATTGCAAAATCTTCCATATAACCCTCCCTTTTCTATTTAAAACCCCTTCCCTCCTTCGACCGTAAGAAAAGAGACTCATTCAGAAGTGTCCGAGTGCAGAAGCTCTCGAACCAATGGACAACCATGACTACGTGGTCATAGATGTGGAGAACGTATCGTACAAGGTGTACCACGCCCCAGACATGGTTTCTAAGCAAGAGAACAAGATCAATGCAACTCAAGGCACTGGATCACGGACGACATGCTTCAACTGTCGAGACCCTGGACACAAGTTTGTTGATCGTCCTCTTTATCAACCAAACGGTGAAGAAAGACCACAGCGATCGACATGGAAAATGATCTACATCAACTGCCAATATCCCCAGGAAAGATTGGATTTTCAGTGCAGGAAAAGCATGAGATACAGGAAACATGGACTGACGTGGATAACACCAATGTGGCTTCAACTCCTATCATCGTCAGAGTATCTGAAAAGTTGAGTAGCCTGGAAGAGTCAATGAGGAAGATCTGTAAAGAAGTCACCAAACTTAAGAAAGCTTTGCAGCCCAGGAAGGTTAGCAAGAACCGCAACAAGAAAAGAAAGAACAAACGTCGGGCATCTGGTCAAGCTACATCTAAGAAGGCAAAAAGCACAAGACTTTGTTACTACTGTAGAGAACGAGGACACATGGTAATCAGCTGTCCTTACTACAGACAAGAACCTACCCTTTACCAACTAGACAATGTGCGTCACGACGCAAGCAGCACAGATCTGCCACCTAATATTGAATAAAAAGGGACCACAACCAAGTAAGATATGCGTCCCTGAAGTCCCCAGAAAGAGAAACCAAGGTGGCAATGATTATTGTTGGAGACCGTAACCCATAAGTCGATAAGACGCCTGCGGAAACGCAGTTATGCGACTTGTACCAGACCTTCTCCATGTAAGTTCTTTATGAAGATTGATTCAGAGCCTCGCTCAGCATCTTGGAAGAAGGTCACCTTCATGCAAGAATTTGTAGTACTCATGCACAATAATGGAAGTACTTGTAAGCCTGCTGTGGAGAGGCCGTCCTTAACTGGGGCCAGCGTGGCGGGATTCCAGCTACAGCTGCCGTGCTCAAAGGTAGATCCACATGGCAGGCCGACATCAAATGTCGGATCTTCAGCTTGAGGGCCAGGCATGGCTGGGGCCGTAATCACGGCTGCTTTCCCCAGCCGAACAGAGCGGGCATTGCGCTCGATGGACGGTGCAGCCGGAGAAGCCGCGTCGCCCATGCCCTGGGCTCCTAGAGTGGAGCATAGGGCGAAGGCGCCATCCTCCTCATCAATGGCGCCCCAGTCCAGCTTTTTAGGGCTGCTGGCAACGTTGCTGCCAGGCGAGGTGAGATGGCCTGACGGAGTAGCCGGTGGAGGAGCAGAGTCGGCCACCGAGGTTTGGGGATGAGTCAAGATGCGTAGGCAAAGGGAGGATGGGTGATCCATGGCGTGGTGGTGGGACGATGTCGTCGGGGCCGCGAGGCCACCGGCGCGGCGGAAGTGGCCGCCGGGACCGGGGTCACCGGCGCAGGCTCATGCGTTCCTCGCTCCGCTCTTCACTGAACTCAATATAAGATTCTGGCCTGCTCACCCTCCATCACTCAGGTGATCTAGCAATACCTGAGACAGCGAAGGTTGCATGGTTCTTGTTGGAGCTCATGGCCATGGACATCAGGGGCGGAGCTAGGGGGGGCGAGCAGGGGCCTGCCCCCCCCCCCCCCCCCCCATGCTTCATGCACACATGCTTTGTACACTTAAAATCACCATGTAAATTAGAAAAAAAATTGGATTTGACCCCCCTTATGAGTCAAATTTTGCTAAATTTTGTAATTTGGCCCCCCTCATCATCAAATCCTGGCTCCGCCCCTGATGGACATGGGCGTTGAGGCAGAGTCGCTGATCGAACACTGACTTTATTATATTGCCGTCTTTAGACACGTAAAGCTTCGTTTTGTACCTCTTCATTTGGAGTTCCGCATGATCAACACCATTGGCGTTGCTAGTGCCCCTTCCACTACGGTTGCTATCATGGACACACGGCACAACCTCCACGCCGGTTAATGCAGTAAAATGATGCTCATATATGTAATCGCCATAGAAGCCCCCGAGAGTCCGAGTGTGCATGTACCTCGCGATGCAGAACTTGCCGGAGCCTAGGCTGACAAACTGAGGATACTGTGTATCCTGCCATTCTTTGAGCGGAGCAAGTTCCATCCAAGTGTGCAGCAGCTGTGGCTGTGAGTCCATGGAGGAGAGGTCAGCAACAACACAGTGTTCGGTCTCGGCAGAGAGACCAAACCACAGCTTCAACTCCGGCACGTACTCAACCTTACCTTGGAAGGGTAAGGTCCAGTCGCCGACATGCCTCCATGTATGTTTCACCGTGTCAAAGCAGTAGGTGCCCACGCCGTCCACTGATATGCAGATCTCGGAACCGCCGCCGACCACCGTGTACGAGATGATTTTGGACGACCGTGCCAGTACTTGGGGTCACGGACGAACGGCGGCGGCGGAAGGGATTGCCGGGAAACGGTCATGGTGTTCTTATGGTAGGTGAAGACCTTGAACTGGTCGCTGCAGGCCCCTTTGCACCAACTGCCCTCCTCTTCGGGAGTACCCTCCATGATGAAGAGTGTTAACGTGTTATATTTGTACATTAGATTGGTTTCCTTCGGAGTCACGTCTCGGTGGTTTGGATAGCTCCTGCCGAGGCTATCTCCTCCCATATCGTTGGGATTGTATTCCATTGTAATCTTGTACATGGCTATATAATGAAAACCAGACGGCCGCCACCGATCGTGTGCGCTGTGTCTTCCCAATCTTGTTTGCTATTCGTCTTCATGGTATCACACGGTTCGTTCCGAACCCTACCAGCTTCCGCTACCCACTAAACCCTAGGCGCCGCCGCCGCGTTCTTGGCCTCGCTGCCCTCCGCACGACGCCATGAGTTCCACCACAGCGAACTCGTACTCCACCTCTACCTCCTCGGCATCTTCCCCCAGCACCACCGTTGATGCGCTCTCGCAGCTCCTTGCCGCCATAGCGCTCTATGCTCCTGCGCTCCAAGCACCCTCGCCGATCTCGGCTGCCCTGGCTGTTTCCTCGATCAAAGGCCACGTTCCCATCTTGCTTAGCTTCAAAGCCGCTAATTTCTCCAAGTGGCGCACGTACTTTGAGCCCGCTTGCGGCAAATTCGGTCTTCTTTCCCACATCGACGGCTCTGCCCCCGCTGCTCCCGATGGCCCAGCTTGGGCGCAGGCGGACAGTTGCGTCCACACCTGGCTCTTCACCTCGATGGCCGAGGATGTCAGTGACATGGCCGTCGCACCCGGACAGACTGCGCGCCAGCTCTTCAAGCGCACCTGCTCGCTCTTCACCGACAACCGCGACACCAGCGCCATCTACCTTCGCAAGCAATTCCACACGCTTTTTCAGGGCGACCTCTCCATCACGGAGTACTTCCAGCGGCTGAAGAATCTCTCCGACGCCCTCCGTGATGTTGGCCGCACCATCGAGCACGATGAGCTCGTTCTCAATGCCCTCCGCGGTCTCAATCCTCGCTACAAGACTGCGGCGGACATCATCTCCTTCCGGGAGCCTCTGCCGGACTTCGCCAAGGCCCGTGACCTACTTGTACTCTACGAGTTGTCTGACCTGGCCGACGGCGACGCTGCAGCGACGGCCCTCGTCTCCACCAACGCTACGCTGCCATGCGCCGGTGGCTCCACCTGCTCCTCCTCTACGGCGCGCGCCCCTGCCCCCAACCCTGGCCGCGGTGGTGGCAAGGATCGTCCACGCAGCGGCAAGGGCAAGCAGGCCCAGAACGTGTCGCAGTCCTCTCAACCGTGCCACGCGCCCTCTCACGGGCCGTCTCCACCATCCGGCCCCTGGATTTGCATGACTCCATGGGGGCCGGCTGCGTCCCTGGGCCCTCCACCCCAAGGACAGGGTCGCTCTTCATCAGCTGGGATTCTTGGCTCACGCCCGGCTCCTGCACCGGCGGCCCAGGCCTACTTGACCACCACCATGGCTTCGGTCTCCTCCAGCCAGCAATGGGATCAAGCTTCGCTGATTGCCGCCCTTAACGCCATGCAATCAGCGTCGCAGAACGGGTGGGTCATGGACTCGGGCGCTTCGTCGCATATGGCCGCCGATGATGGTATACTACACTCCCCCGCCCCCTTCCCCCTCACCCTTAAGTCACTGTGGGTAACGGCTCCTCTCTCCCCGTTACTCGCACTGGCCATGCTTCTCTTAATTTTCCTTCATCCAACTTTGCTCTTCGTGATACTCTTATCGTACCTTCCTTAATCAAAAACCTTGTACTGTTCGTCGTTTTACACGTGACAATTTTTGCTCTGTCATATTTGACATGTTTGGTTTTTCTATTAAGGATCTACGTACCGGGAACACGATTCTACGCTGCAATAGTGATGGCGACCTCTACACATTCGACACCACTCCTGCAGCTCGCTCCGTTGCCCTTTTGGCCTCCATTGCATCCTTCGACATTTGGCATCGCCGCTTAGGTCATCCGGGACGTGATGTCATGTCTTCGCTTCAAAAATTGAGTCTTATTTCATGTAATAGCATCGGTGGGTCACTCTGTCATGCTTGCCAACTTGGGAAGCATGTACGTCTTCCTTTTAATAGGTCCAATTCAGTTAGCACTGTACCCTTCCAGTTGATCCATTGTGATCTCTGGACGTCTCCTGTCGTCAGCAACTCAGGATATAAATTTTATTTGATATTGGTTGATGATTACTTGCACTACTTTTGGACCTTCCCCATTCGCCGCAAATCTGATGTTCATGAGCTTCTACTCGTTTTTGTTGCTTACGCTAAAAATCAGTTTAATCTTCCTGTTGGATGCTTTCAGGCTGAGAATGGTCGGGAATTTGCTAACCATGCCAACGTCAATTTCTTTAGACGCCATGGCATCTTCCTACGCCTATCCTGCCCATACACATCTCCACAAAACGGCAAAACTGAGCGCGCCATCCGTTCCACAAACGATGTGTTCGCACATTGATGTTCCAAGTGCATATGCCATCCTCCTTTTGGGCCGAGGCCCTGGCTGCCGCTACCTATCTCATTAACAGACGACCCACCGCCGCTCTGGGCTTTGCAAGCCCCTACGCCCGTCTCTTCGGCCATGATCCTGACCTCACGGAGCTCCGCGTCTTTGGCTGTCTTTGCTACCCCAACGTCGCCGCCACCGCCGCACACAAGCTTGCACCACGTTCCGTTGCATGCATCTTCGTTGGGTATCCTTTAGACCATAAGGGCTATAGATGTCTTGATCCGATCACTCGCCGTGTCATTATCTCCAGCCATGTTGTGTTTGACGAAGCCACTTTCCCGTTCGCATCAACCACATAGCCCTTTGATCCATCCGACCTTGATTTCCTTGCTGCTCCCGTACCTCAAACTAACCGGTCTTCCCAGGCCAGTTCCTCCTCTACTGCAGGTACTACGATCGTCGTGCCACGACTCCCACACGGGTCACGAGCGCGGCGCTCACCCGCTCCACGGCGACCTCGCCAATCGATTGTGCCCCCGCTGCCGCCGAACCCACCACCGGCTCCGCCAGCAGCTGGGCCACACACGCCACGTGCGGCCACTGGCGACCCGACCTGCATGACACATGCGGCCCCGACAGACGTGATTGGCGCGACCCTTGTCGACGCGCCCGGCGCGGCTCCCGGCACCGTGTCTGGCGCCCCTCCTCCTGCTGTGGACGTCGAGCCTGTCGCTCCATCCCTGGCACCTGCTCCCGCGGACGCCGAGCCGTGCGCTCCGTCCCCAACACCTGCCCCCGCGGACGCCGAGCCGTGCGCTCCGTCCCCGACACCTGCCCCCGCGGACGTCGAGCCGCGCGCTCCATCCCCGGCACCAGCGGGCAGTCCGGCTGCCCCGCGCAGCCCGTCTCCAGCAGCTACGACACCGCCGCCACCGCCTCCGCCCCCGCCCCTGCCCGGGCGCGCGATCACGCGATCAATGCATGGCATCTTCAAACCCAAGGAACGGATGAACCTGTCGGTCACCCACCCTGGTGTGTCCCTGGTGCCAAAGACCTACCGTGCAGCGCTCGCGGATCCTCACTGGCGCGAGGCCATGTCCGCCGAGTTTCAAGCACTCGTTGACAACGGCACATGGACTCTTGTCCCTCGGCCTCCTGGGGCGAACGTCGTCACCGGCAAATGGATATTCAAGCACAAGTACAACTCCGACGGCTCCTTGTCTCGGTACAAGGCACGATGGGTTGTGCGTGGCTACTCCCAGCGACCGGGCATCAACTTCGACGAGACCTTCAGCCCGGTCATTAAGCCCGCCACCATCCGTGCTGTGCTTAGTATCGCCGTCTCTCGATCATGGGCTATTCATCAACTCGACGTAAAAAATGCCTTCTTGCATGGGACCCTGGATGAGACTGTATATTGTCAGCAACCTGCGGGCTTCGTTGATCAGCAGCATCCCAATCATGTTTGCCGTCTTCTCAAGTCGCTATACAGATTGAAGCAAGCTCCGCGTGCGTGGTATCAACGGTTTGCGACTTACATTCGCACCATTGGTTTCACGGCATCGGCTTCTGACACTTCATTATTTATTCTACGCCGGGGTGCTGATCTTGCTTACATTCTCTTATATGTCGACGACATCATCCTTACGGCATCATCCACACCACTGCTACAGTCCATCACCCAGCGCCTCCATGATGAGTTTGCTATGACTGACTTGGGCGACCTACACTTCTTCTTGGGTATCTATGTTACTCGGTGCTCTGATGGTCTTCTTCTCTCCCAGCGCCAGTACGCCGTTGAGCTTCTACAGCGCACTGGTATGTCAGAGTGTCATCCTACAGCCACGCCCGTCGACACCAAAGCGAAGCTCTCCGCCACGGAAGGGAGTCCCGTGGCCGATCCCACAGAGTATCGCAGTCTCGCCGGTGCCTTGCAGTATTTGACCCTCGCTCGCCCTGATCTTGCCTATGCTGTGCAGCAAGTGTGCCTCTACATGCATGATCCAAGAGAACTTCATCTCAACATGATCAAGCGAATACTACGGTATGTGCGTGGTTTATTGGATTATGGTCTTCACTTGTCGGCAGCGTCGCCTTGCACTTCTCTCATGGCGTATTCAGATGCGGATTGGGCGGGGTGTCCCGATTCTCGGCGCTCCACCTCAGGTTACTGTGTTTATCTCGGCGACAACCTCATCTCCTGGTCTTCTAAGCGTCAGACGACGGTGTCTCGATCTAGCGCTGAAGCGGAGTATCAGGCTGTAGCACATGCAGTTGTTGAGTGTTGCTGGGTGCGCCAGTTGCTTCAGGAGCTCCATCAGCCCATCGCCACGGCCACCATTGTCTATTGTGACAACGTGAGTGCGGTGTACATGGCGTCCAACCCAGTTCATCATCGTCGCACGAAGCATATTGAAATTGACATTCACTTTGTGCGAGAGAAGGTTGCACTTGGGAAGGTTCGTGTACTACACGTTCCATCCTCTCATCAGTTCGCCGATATCATGACCAAAGGACTTCCAGTTCAGCTATTTCAGGATTTTCGGTCCACTCTTTGCGTCCACGAGCCCCACGATGCGACTGCGGGGGGGGGGGGGGGGGGGGGGGGGGTTAACGTGTTATATCTGTATATTAGTTTGGTTTCCTTCGGAGTCACGTCTCGGTGGTTTGGATAGCTCCTGCCGAGGCTATCTCCTCCCATATCGTTGGGATTGTATAATCCATTGTAATCTTGTACATGGCTATATAATGAAAACCAGACGGCCGCCACCGATCGTGTGCGCTGTGCCTTCCCAATCTTGTTTGCTATTCGTCTTCAAAGAGGTTGCCGCAGTTATCGTCGTCGCCGCCGTCCATGTCGGCGCTGGGGATGAAGAGGGAGATGGGCGATCGCTTCAGCTTGGGGAGGTCGGGCACGGTCACCACGAGACGCGTGTCCAGATCGAAGAGGAAGGTATGCCCGGTCTGGTCCGTGCAGAGCACCTCGCGGCCTGCGAGCGGGAAGCAGTCGATCGACCATTGATAGATCTTGGTTGATGCCTGCTTGGAAGTTGAAGATTGGGCTGGGAAGCTGAACCATATCCATCTTCGAGGCCGCCGCCTCCGCTGCCTGCTGCCTCTGCTTCATCATCATCTTCCTGACGCTGACGCCGGCATCAGCAGCGGGCGGCCAAGGGAAGGCGCCTCGTGGTTGCAGTACTTCAGCTTGCGGCAGCCGTGTTGGTGTTGTGTTGAAGAAGTCATGTTGCATCAGGTCGATGCAGCTCAGCGATCTGGATCCAGGGATGCGGCGGTCTACGATCAGGTTCAGGAACCGCCGGGAGAGACCCATCGTCGATTCTCCAGTCAGCTTCAAAAGTTAGAGTTGCCTAGACACCGAATCAAAATAGTAAGATTTTGTACGCAGACGAGGGGGGACGGAAAATACTTTTTCAGAGGGACGAAGGAAGAGTACCTATCGCTACGAGCACGCAGCAGCGAACAGATTCGGCTCCCAAGGCGGCTGCTCGTTCCGTCCAAGCGAGGTGCGTACAACTGAAGACAAAGAGAACAGGATGAAGATGAAAAAGACCAACATGATCCAGATGAGCAGTTATGCGGCGGAAGGGCATGCCGAGGATTTTTATATAAGATTTTACTCTAATCAGCTTTATAAAATAAGAATACACGTATTTCGTTGCCCTAGTGCTTGGATTATTTGTATAAAGAAAAGGCCAGGCAAAAGAATTTTACAGTCGAAATCGGTAGTCTCCTCCTTGCAACCTGGTTGTTCCATGTGTTCTCCTTATCACCATTGATCTGGGGCCGATTAAAAAGGGGAAATATGGGGAACCAAGCGAGATTTCGATGAGCCCTATTTGTACCCCCTCCGTTCCAGAATAAGTGATGTTTTTGACTTTCAGACATTACGTTTGACCATTCGTCTTTTGTACTCCTTCCGTCTTTCAGACATTCCAGAATAAGACAGACGGTCAAACGTGATGTCTAAAAGTCAAAAGCGTCACTTATTCTGGAACGAAGAGAGTGCAAAAGATTGCAACAGTAGCTTGTCCCAAATAATGCATGCATAGAAAGAATCAAGAAACATTAATATGCTTGCCATAAAAAAAAAGAATAGATGCATAGAGGTTTAAGAAACATTGGAGTGGCGGCCAATCTTGATCTACTTGCACAACTGCTGACCGCACACCCATACCTGTCACAAGCCCTTCACCAATACAAGAGTAGACAACGTTGAAATGGAGAGGGGTACAATTATTTTTTTTTAAAAGGGTCAATATCGAGGCAACAACACTATGGATACAAAATTCATATCGATCGCGTCCTCATGGAGGCCAAAGAAAGAAGACCCACCGACCTCCATCACTGTGGCGATTGATGAAGAGGGGGTAGATGTTTTATTCTGACAAAATCAAAATTATTAGATCTACTTAAGGCATATACAATCTAGAATGCACTTGTGTGCGATCAACAGTCCAACACATGGTTTTATTCGGAGGAGCTCACCAATGGCGAGCGGAACCATGCCGTGAGAATGTTGCACTATGATGTTTCCTGCGAGTCCCTGATTAGAGCATGTGTGGGCATCATTAGCGCATAAAAAAATTCAGATTTACAAAGTTTAAATAGAAAACATGGGAAAGAAGGAACTTAGACGGTCACTAAATAACATGATCCTTAAAGATGAGATATGTGTAAATGGTTTTTGATAGAACTCTTGTGTCTACATGCGGTCAAACATCTCGGGGGGGGGGGGGGGGGGCATGTGTGCTGAGAGACCACTAACCGATGGAAGGTGCGCCTTTTTTTAGATAATGAAAAAAAAAGACGTTCCGACCTTCACCTCCAAGGAGGCTAGAGCCAATTATGACAACCATTGCAGCATTTCCTTCTGACACACACACCCGGGAAGAGCGCGGTTGTTGGTTACAGGGTCTAAACAGTAAAGAAATAATCCTTTTAGGGTCTACCACACTTGAGAGAGACTCTAGGTAGGACTTAGAGGGGAACAGACAAGAGCCATAGGCTAGTAGGTAACACTCAATGCCATTGATGAGGGGGGTAAGGGGTATTTATAGCCATACCCCCTTACAACCTTAGGTTCTCTAAGTACAATATTACTCTTGACCTAAAGGTATTACAGTAATTATGTTCTCTAATACAAGGAGGGTAGTAACCCTAATAGACCCATGGCCCAAGTACATGGGTGTTTCTTTCATATCCTATCTACTTAGGTTTTGATGGGCCTTTTTCCTAACAGGCCAAGAAGCTAGGGGGAGGGGACACTATGGGCCTCCCGCAACAAGCGCCTACGACAGGATGAGGCAACGTATCACTCAATGGCGGATCTCCCACACTAAATCCGCCGGGACCAGCAAGGAGCAGGGGCGACGAGCTAAATCGAAGGGTCGCCATTATCGCTTTGACCATCTAATATGAAAGACCAGTAATCCTTAGAGAACGAAAGGGGGATTGCTTTTGTATGTGCGAAGCTCAAACTATCAATGACGACGGCTACAACAAGGCAGCGATGGCGGTGGGCACAAATGGAAAAGAAGGATTCGAATGAAAGTCGCGAAACACAGAAGCTGGAACTCGCTCATTCAATCAAGCAAGAATGGAGAGAGATAACCAGTTTGACCAAGTGAGCTCTACGGCACAAAAAGAAATATAACCAAGCATGCAGCGTGAGACGTTTTGCCGGATCTCGAGAAAAAGTGGCAAACTTAGTGCGTCGGATATATTCAGTTAATAGTAACATAACAACAATGACCTAAGTTCCTTGAATACAAGAATTATATTCACAGCAGTAACATATATATGTTCGAATTATATTCAGTTAATTAAATACAAGAATGACGCTCTATGAATTAAGCTCCCTTAACCATACTGACCTAAGTTCGTTTAATAAGAATTATAGTGAAGGTCTACGGAATTATGAAATCTAATTGGTAGAAGTTTAATTTAAAATCTCTACAAAAGCTTTTTTGATAACAGCTAGTTAAAATACATGCATTCAGATGCCGGGTATTGTCTACTTACTACAAGAAAAGTCCCAAGATCATTGGGAGGACACATTATGAATAAAGTTCTCGCAAAAAAGAGTCAGACCCGTTTGGAATGGAGGATTTCTTCTCCATTTCTGCAGAAATTGAACTCTTTCCTGTAAAATTCTTGGGTTCCAAATGAGGCCTGAATAAAAGTGCTTGTTTTGAAAGCAATGCCCCAAAATCGTTCAGAACACTGCCTGGATGGTACCGCTGCCATTAGAAGCGTGATCTTCCGATTTGCGAGCGATCATTCTGAATTCAACTACTCCATTGCTGCCATTGCCAAGATGGGGCACGACCTCCACACCAGTCAATACAGTAAAACTCTGCTCAACTGATTCATCGCCTGATGACGCCACGTTGGGGGTCCTAGCATTTAAGAACCTTGCAATGCATAACTTTCCAGAGCCCAGGTTTACAAGTTGAGACTCCTTGCACTGCTTCCATCCTTCTGGCAGGTCAAGCTCCTTGCAATCACCAACGAGCTGTGGCTGCGAATCCATCGAGAGGTCAGCAGCAGCCAGCACCTGGGCGTTGGTAGCAGCAGAGACGCCGAACCAGAGCTTCGGATCAGGCGCGTACTCAACCTTACCGTAGAACGGCATCGTCCACTCGCGGACTTCGCTCCACGTGTGGCTCTCCGCGTCCAGGAAATAGGTGCCGATGCCGTCGACGGATATGAAAACGTGGGAGCCGTCGTTCACCACGCCGTATGATGTGATCTCCGGGCAACGCGTCTGCGTGGCGGCGTCGCGGACGTACGGCGGTGGCAGGAGGAGCTGGCAGTCCCACGACTTGAAGTAGCGGTTCGATCTAGGCTTGCGGTAGACGAAGGCCTCGAACTGGCTGCCCACCCCCGCCGCCGCCGCCGGCTGCGGTTCGGGAACCCTTTCCATGACGAAGAGGGTGCCGCCGCCGCCGCAGTCGCGGTCATCGACGTCCTCCGTGCTGGGGATGAACCGATGAATAGGGAGATGGGCGTCGACTTGGGCGCGTGGAGACGGGGCAGCGTCACCACGCGGCGCGTGTCCGCCTCGAAGAGGTAGCTGCGCCGGTGATGGTCGGCGCAGATCAATCTGCGGTCGACGAGCGGGAAGCAGTCGATCTTCCGTGGCTCGTTCGGATCCGAACGTGATGCTCCGAGGTTGAAGATGGGGTTGGGAAGCTGGAGACTCTCCATTTTTGAGACGTCGTTCTTCTTATTTCCGGCGACAGCAGCCGGTGCGCAGGTAGCGGCGGCGTTTCGCAATCTTTTGGATTCTCCTGACCCGTTTCCATTGTGCGTCGTGTTGAAGAACCGCGTCGGGTCAACGCAGTACAGCGACCTGCATCCAGGGACGCCGTTGTCCACGATCAAGTTCAGGAACCGCCGCGAGGAACCCATCGTCTGGTCGACCAGGTAAAGTTCGACCGAGATCGATGTCGGTACTTCTTCCCTTCTTACGTCCTTATTTGCAGCGATAAGATGGCAAGTGTCGCAAGTGGCAACGTATCCTATAAGAACCAGGTTCGTGTGAGAACTATGAGAACTCCAATCTGGATCACATGATCTTGATCTAATGGTGCGCTTGAATTCAGGTGGGAGGGGGGATTTGCCTCTCCCTATGTGGCCTCCCTTAGATGAAGATCATGTGGCCCAAATTAAAGTTCTCATAGTTCTCACACGAACCTGGTTCTTATAGGATACGTTGCCTCGCAAGTATGTCGACGATTACAGCAATAAATTAGAGAACAGCATGAAGATGAAACAGATCTACATGTTGATGCGGACTTGATCCATCCAAGCGATCAGGAAGGCGGCGGAAGGGCATATCGAGGACGCTGTTCAGATTTTATGCAACTCGACCAATCACGCTGTGGTAAAGTGTAATACGGCGGCGTGCAGGATTTGTAGCCGCGCTCCCAGCTCGCGAAATAGCGCGTGCATGTGTCGTCAGTGATTGAGAGTTCAGAGCGCCGTAGTGCATGGATGTGTGCCTGCGTGAGGAGGGATCTTGCATGCATGAAGTTTTTTTTTTAGAACTCTAAAAATCTTGCATGCATGATGTGCGAGTAACGCACACCATGTCCATATTTTTTTCACGAGTTGAGAGTGTGCGATAAATGCATATTCGAATTGTGGTGGCGACATTTTTTCAGCGAATTTCAAGGAGTTGTATATGCTGCAATTTTTGTAATCTTATATCTTTGACTAATGACGAAAGATAAGAAAGAAACGCTGGCGCTGACATGACAAGTTTATCAAGCATGTTACGCCTCAATGGAGGCATAGAGAAGCAGAAGCATTTAGCATTTACTCTGAATTTCTGAAAACGACTGGATATGTAAGAATTATAATGGTACAAGAGAAACTGTTGCATTTAGTTACAATGCCAATTCCAAAACTTCCATTAGCACAACACTTGAAGCATATGGTGTAGTCATCCAAAACACGAAATGAGCGACCAGGCAACATTGATTTCCAATGTACAAAACTCAGTTTGAAGCAGGCCAGAGCTCCTACCAGATTCCCTCGCCGCGAGAACCACCTCCTTATTGCACAGCAAATTTTCTTTGGAAGGTTCGAATGCTTTCAAAGAAATGACCAGCTCCCCTGTTTTTCGAACTGATACAACAGAGCGAGAGAGGTTGATGCGGCCATCACTAGAAACAGGCACAGTCGCGTCCTGAGAATCAAGCAGGAGCATTGGCTTGCAGTCGGTTTCTTCAACCCGACTTTCCTTGATGTGACTAGGGCAACTATTGTTGGTATGGACAGTAACAAAAAATGCACCGGGCAATGAACCATCGACGACTCGAACAAATATCGTTGCCTCGACAGAGGAAACAATAGATCCAAGGGTTAAGTCCAGGATGCTATGCTTCCTTGTGTAAGATCCATCTATCATGCGTGACAGCCATATATCTGAATATATCAACTCAGAAGCTTGAAAGTTTAAGATTTTATCCTCACATTCAACAGCGCCCTTCACCTTTAGCATTACTTCAATGAAAACATGACCCAAGAATAAGATGGCACGGCTAGGACCTGTCAGTACTAAATAGGGATCCTGCATGCAACACATAAAAAAGATAGTAAGAAAACTGAAGCAAAATAAGAGGTTCACAGAGACAGTCGAGCATAGTATAAATTATGTAATGAGCAACTACAAAATATGGGGACAAAATTAGATTAATGCGAAATATGAACAGCTTATTAGCTGGGACTGAAATTTGTTATGTGAAAAAAATCTGATACAATTATACAGGAATGGATTGTAACGAGATGCTAGAACTGCAATGCACAAAAATCTGGTACTATCTGAGACAATTACCAAAAGCAGATCCTCCAGGGCACAACACAGTCGAAGTCTAATAAGAGAATTGTAATCCTAGGTTTCTAGCTACCAATACCTGATAACCTATTGCTGCTGCACTCTTGAACAATATTACTGGTGTAAAATGCTCTTAATTAATACATTAATATTGAATAAGAAATCAGTCAAGTCCGATGTGTTCATCGGTTTGTGTTAATAACTACTAGCAACGTATGACTTGGGCTGCACTATATATGCGGGGTTATTTCTTTGCCTACAACTGTACATATCACATATGCCCTGCAACGATAGATGTACAACTGAAATTTTACGATTGGCCTACTTCAAACTTAGTTGACCTTATCCTCGCAAAATGTACTCTGATAATAGATATGTTCCCATTGGGAGTAGCCTAATGAAAGGTTGTCATTGACGGAATAACTACTAGGCTAGCTAGGGGAGTTATCGACGACTAGATCATTAACTATATGAATGCGTGTGTGAATAGTTAGTGAGGTTCAAGGGCATACAGAAAACCGACTGAATATTATAAGCTGCTCTAGGTACCAAAGCAAGAAACAACCAAAACAATGTGAAAACACAATAACCTGTTCAGTGATAGTTTGGCAGTTATCTCTTGTGCGGCTGAAGATAATGTTGCGCCTCCGGTCAGCAGAGTCTCGTGCAGCAATCACACCGAAGACGTCAATCGGAAACTGTAAGCCCCCACTTAGTCCCACAATCTTAGCTGAAAAGACCTGTACAGTAGTGCGAGTATTGGCCTCAGACGGCGGAGGATGATTATCCGTGAAACGCATGGAAGGAATGCATGCTGCACATAATTCAGTAGATTTCAGATAAGTCCGATTGGGAGCAGCATTAATAATAGTAACAGGAACATGGCACTAATATCTTTCGAAAAAAAAAAAGAACATGGCACTAATTAACATGTTGTGGGATCGCATCCCAAATCGTGTGCTAAAGGATCCTACCACATATATCCATCCATAAGAGCATTTTTAACAACGTCAGGGTGAGGTAGCAAAATATAAATCGAACCACAAGAAAACACTAGTTACAGAACAGATACAGAGAAGTAATCAAGAACTCACTTGTCTCCTCGAATGAGTAGAGGCCGCCCCATATCCAGTTTTCGCGATACTCGCTCGCCAGCCGCTCTTCATCATCTTCTACCTCCACCAGGTCATCCAAAAAACCCAGCCTATCATATTCCTCCTCAACTCCAGCTTTCCTGTAGGCCCTAGACCTTTCTTTCGCGGCCTCCGACAACTTATCGTAGCCTTCGAAACCCTTTATCTTCTCCTCCAAGTAGTCAAGACGTTTCTGGATCTGAAGGGCACGTTCCTCCGGCCCAGGGCAGTCTCTCTTCTTGCTGAGGTCCTCCTCCCTCGTCGACGCCACCTGAACCCCCTCCATGCTGCGCGGCACAAGCACAACAAAAGTCGGACCTGTGAGCCCGCCGAACCGTAACTTGGCTCCCGTACAATGAATCCGCCTGTTTATGTACGAGTAATAAAACCTGTAACGAGTTCAATTCGGACACGTGTTGGACATCTGTACGTACAGATCGTCCCCAAGTCTGACTGGTCCTCACACCTTCCTAATCGCTGGCTCCAGTGGCGGACGCAGAGAACAAGTTGAGGGGGGGCTGAACCTCCATGTTCTTCTTCCTCCTCCCACCTCATTCCTCTGTTTTTTCTTGTCCTTGCTCGAGAACACCATTGTTCCATGCTATTTTTTCAAGAAAGTTTAGGAGGGGCTTGGGGGGGCTCTAATGGGATGGCAGCCAGTAGGGGGGGCTGGGGGTCCAGCCCCCCCCCCCCCCCCCCCCCCCCCCCGCGGCTGGATTCGCCACTGGCTGGCTCCCCTGATCCAGATGCGTTTGAATACGAGTCCGGCTCACATGCAGGGCACCCTGCACATATTAGATGCAGGGCCAATGCTGCTGCGACACCTGTCCATTGTGGGCCCAAACAAAAATAAACTAATCCTGAGTATCTCTACTACTTAATAAGTCTAAAAGAGGTCGTCAGCCCAAAATTTTCAGACCTCTGCCGTTTGAATTCGTTTTGAATTCATCAAATTTGAATCGTGTTCAACTCGAATTACAAGTCTTAGACCCGCCGAGTCGTTATGAAACACAAAGCAGTACGAACTCTAGCGGTAAACCCGCTCACTCTAGCGGAATCCCGCCCTAAGTATTGTTTTTTTCCTTCTTTTTTTTCAAGCTATCAGCCCCGTTCGTCTCATCTCCGTTCCCTCTACGAGTCTTCTCCTCGATTCGATTTTATTACTTTTTTTTTCGGTGGCAAGGGCTTCGGTTGCAACCAAAGACGCCGCAGTGGCGTCCGCATCCGCGGTAAGTCCGGGAGCCTCTTGCAGGAGTACCGCTCAGCGTGCAGCCCCACGTTCGTGAACAGCATCGACTCCAACTCCCACCGCAAGCTGCTGGAGATGCACCGGAAGAAGGAAAGCGTGCTCTCCTAACTCTGCTCCGGTTGATGTGCAGACGTGAGACGTCCATGCACCTATCGCTTGGCCCGTCGTTTGTTCTTACAGCATCAGGGGATGTGAAGATATCTTATATGGCTAGGACAACATCTGGACGAACAACCGTATAAAATATGCTGCACTTGTTGTGGTGTATTGCACTTCAGGGAAGCAGGGTGAAACTACATATGTAAGCAAGTGTTGGTAGCACAGCTATAAGCAATACCATGTAGTTTCAGAAATCCATCAGAGTCTTAGTTTGCTTCCACTTAAAATTACATGAAAGATCGGTGGAAAGATTATTTCAACAGTATGTTCAAACTGGCCTCAATTTATGCTACAGGAGGTACATGTGGCGCAGCTGGAGGCATACACAGAAGTATTGGCCAGTTGGTTGATTAACAAAACATAACTACAAATTTGTTAAAACGATTGGTTAATTTAGTATTTTATTCCAATCATCTATGATGATTTGTTATGTGAACTGCTTAGAAACCATGTTTGATGGGAGGCTACTAATCTTAATTTCGTTTCTTTCACCAGTTGTGAAATACTTTAACTTGTCAAACATGCAAATCAACAAGGTAGACAATTTTAGGCTTTGGCAACCATCAATAAAAAAAATGTTTTAATTGGGACCAGAGTTTAGGCAGCCTTGATATTTCTGTCGCACCGAGTCTCCAGTGATGATAATTGGCCCAATGGCAACCATCAATGAAAAATGGTTTTTTTTTCCGATGAGGTCGCTCTCTGGTAGTTAATGATCGAACGATTTGTCACCCCAAAGGATTCCTTTAGGTGCGCAGGAACCGTCAAGCACATTAGCCTCGCTGATTTTCATACATCCTTTTGTTTAATGAAATCGCCATTGGAGACTTTTTGTTAATCCAGTTGTTGCAAAATTTTTAGCCGTCGCAACGAACGGGCAAATTGCTAGTACGGAATAAAGAGGTATTCACTGGCCGCGCCAAGTACTCCACGATATCATGCATGCATGCATGCGCGGGCAAGCGGGATCGCCAATTCGCCATTGCCGTCAAAATTGTTCAATCCTCTTCTCACGTACAAGCCAAGGTACTCTCCTCTTCGTCTATTTGATTTGCATGTTGAACAATTGGCGTGATCAGGGAGTTGTTACTTGTCACATCAAGACTTCCAGATAGAGAAAGAGCTGTGGGAAGAACGGATGCCGCGAGAAGAATGACCATACTCTGATAGATAAGGCGCTTGTTGTGTCTTTATGGTTTTCATCTCACGAATCAAGAGGTGCCTCTATCAGAAGATAACTATGTCAGACCTGAAGTGTTGAATCCTACTAGTAGTAAGTACTACGATTGATTATCAGAGCATCCATGGAACAGACCTGATGAAGATGGGAGATTGGACGAAGAATCTTACATGATCTCTCTACAATTCTCGATGAAACAACTCCGTGGCCGTAAGAACCAACCAATCAGACCAAGAGGAGACGACCTCGGCTTGCTTACACGCTCAAGGGGATGAGATGATATCGAAGATCATGGCGTGCAGTTGACGTGCGGCACGAAGTATTTGGCGCTATCGCGGAACCGCGTACATCCGTATCATTTGTAGTATTACGATTTCCTTCCAATACTGTTAATTTTTATTTTGGACCAACAAAGGACAGGTGTCGCACAGGCATTGGCCCTGCACCTAATATGTGGTGGGCGGCCCTGCATGTGAGCCGGCTATGAATATACTGTTGTAATAAAGTAATCGGCGGTAGAGAACAACACACAAAGTAGACAAGAGGCAAGACACAATGTAGGGTGGAGTCTTCTCTTTATTATTCTGAATAGATCGGTGTTTACAATGCTTGGGGTGCTCCACTATTTATACTCGGGGGAGAGATCATCTTTCCTTCTAGGATAGGAACTCGTTTGGTAAATTGCTCACATATTGGACTAGGAGTCGGATGTTCAACTAGAGTTATTATTATAACACTCCCTCTTGGGCATTTTATGACGACACACATGTCTCATTAAAAACTCCTTCATAAAAACCCAGTGGGAAAAAATGAAGAAAAGAGTACATGATATCGTTACTTATATTGCATAATATTGCTTCCTTAAAACCTAGAAAGGGTGCCCTTCAAGTGACAACTCATAGATAAAAGAGTACAAATATTAATGCAAGTTACATTTGCACATGTTGCTTCGTTAAAAACCTTTATGTGAGAAACCTTCAAGTAAAAACTCACAAGGGGAAAAGAGTACAATATTAAACCTTCTTGGTTATTATCTTCAAAATAGTGATCTTCTAGATCATAAACAATTAAGTGATGTATTCAATGATTATTTCAGATAATCTATATGTGCTCCCCCTCGATGGCATTCTTTAAACTTCTGAGTTTAATATGCCATGAGTTTAATATGCCATAGTCACATTTTGCCTAAATGTGTACGAGCAAATGGTAATTCAATACCACAATGCTAAGTCCTTCATAGACCTTTCTCATAGTTCTTCTGTCTACTATGATGAGAGCAGTGGAGCAACATACTTCATTCATAAATACTTGATTCGATCAAGCAATCACTTATTTGCTAAGTTGTGCAATACAAACTAAGTATTATCCTTACAGAGGATTAATCCTTTCTGAGGATTATTGAGGTTATACTTCTCAAATGATCTATATTTGTAGTCTATCAATGAATCAAGACAAGATTTTGATCATTGTTATTCTTCTCATCCAAGTGCATTCTTGGGATGCCACATGCATGGCGATAATTCGCAAATATCTATATCTTCTTGATATAGTATATCTTGCTTCAAGTCAAGACATTTCATTATTGCGAATATGTAACGTTCATCCTTCCGGATCAGAACAGATCTTCAATCAATCTTGATTTTCTCTTGGGGATAAACACCATCAATATTCCATTACCTAACGGGGTAATGTCGGGTCTATATTCACTTATGGAATAGACGGTGTTATTCAAGATTCAATTGGCAAGTCATTTCGTGACTTATTCCTTCAAGGATATTCTTCAGGATATTGTTCTCTTCTGTGTGATGCATTCTCTCTTGCGAGAGGCTCAGTGATACATATATCATCTTTCAAGACAATATTATATCTTAGAGACTTATGTCATCCTTTCAAGGAGATTTTATTTGTCGCGATAATTCACTTCGGGAATTATTCATTGTCCTTTGAGGATCTTTCATTCGGATTTACATAATCCTATGACTAACTGCATATTCTTTCATTCTTCATATTTTGTCAAAGATGCAGCAGAACTTCATTCACAGTATGAGAATATCAGTCTTTCAGAGACTTATGAACCATATACTTTCACCACTACGGTTCATATCCTTAATTGCATTCTTCATTGACCCGATAATAACACTACAAACATCTTTGCCATGGACTTTGTTGCCGGATCCGGGTTCTCTCTTTCAAGAGAGAAACAATTGCAATTCATGAGATGTTGTACAACTTTTCTTCTATTCTCATATTCTTCGATTGTTCTGCATTCCCAACACTTCTATGTGCACAATGGTGTTGGTTTCTCATCTTCATGATGATGACCTCTTTTCATGAGGTTCTTGATCCTTCTTCGTGAAGTGTTCTCTTCAAGAGATGGAGGAGTCATGCTTCTTCCGTGCATGAATAGATTCAAATGACAAGTGTCCATTGATATAGAATCCAAAGGCGTCCCAATAGATTTTACATCAATGACAAACAAGTCGACCGGTGATATAAGCACAAGCGTCCCCGTGATATATCACACACGTCATTTGGTTTACTTCTTGTAAACTTCAAGTTAATAACTTCTAGTTACTCCTCTCTTCAAGATTCTTCTTGGCATTACGCTTCATGCGCATGTATACGCTTCACGCGCATATTTAGTGCGTGATTCCATTCCTGTTTCAAGCATTCAAGGAATGATAATGTAAGGCATTTAATTCTGGGTTCATTATCCCCTTAATGCTGACATTATAACATACAATCTCTAATGATATCCTCTATCATAGGCATTATTGACATAACTTCCAGGTTATATCACCAAACTTCAAGTGGGAGCCTATTCATGTATGCAAAGATGGTGAAAATATTTGCTAAATATTCACGCACTTATGATAATGCAGTGAGCTAGACATGCTCTCAATTCAGGATGGAGCAATCCTATCATGTTGGACAACAATGATAATGTCTAGCTTCTTTTTCATCACAACAAAATAGATTTAATTGAATAAACCACAAACTTCAAATGAAACACTTCAAGGTAAAAGAAACTACAAGTTTCATAATGTTAAAACATGCAAGGAATTTTGTTCTTCTGGAATGTTTGATTGCCATATTAGACTTGCTGGTCTATACCATAAACAATTCAACTAGCCAATTCAATTTCACTATCACCGAGTTTCTGCACAACAGATTAGTAAATCCACATATCTAACTATGTGTACTCATATTTAGTTGAGTATATCCCATATTAGATAACTTTTCTCCCCCTAATCTCGACCTTCTTGATCAGAGACAAACTGATAACTACTAGTTTCAGTCATTTATGTGCATTCAGTGCACAATTCATGATGCAACACAGATGTTAGAAAGCCTTAGTTGCATGAAAGGAGTGTAGTGTCAACTCAATGGAGTGTCACATTCGATATGACATTCAATCCATAAGTATGGGATAGCGCAAATGGCGACATGCCATAGTGCAAGCGCAAAGCAGAAGATAGATATATATCCATGCAAGGCTAGTAATTGCTAAAGTAATGACGTGCAAGCCAACTCATTTGTGCAGATTGTGTTTTCTTCTTGAAAATTATACACAACTCGAACGATAAATTGATTCAAAGGCTATGATTCAAGCAATATGTTCATGTGCAAAGGTTAACCCAATCATACAGGATCAGATCATTTCTATTAAATTTTCTAGTATATCCACATATGCCATCATCAATCAACATCCTCCGTCTTTTCACACCATTACTAAACTTCAAGTTCATTGAATGCTTCTTGCATTCTCTATGACACAGTGCTATTGTATCACAGATTGCAATTATACTCCTTGTATAATAGTAAATGGTATGAAAACTCACATATGTACCGTTCATGTACACAATGTTCTAACAAATAATGTGAGTACGGTAGATATGATACAAACTTCAAGTTTATTGTATTCGGTACAATATGGAGGATCACACTATTGCAAGAAAAAATTGATCTTCAAAATCAATTATAATGCCAGTGTTTTCCATTCTACCTTCTTGCATTGGTTCATGTGCTTTCAAGGAAATACAGTTTCCATTCTACCTACTTGGTAGTGCACAAAGAACTTATGCAATAACCTACAAGGTTATATGTGGCTTCATAGTGGACAAATATCGTTGCAAATGATTAATACTATAGAATTGGCAAATCAATATGTTTAGCATATATTTCATATATTCCAAGCGAAATTTAACAAATATACTTCAAGTATTAAAACCGGATGGCAAGAAAGAAAAACAAGCCAAAACCAAGTTACATATAGACTTCATGCTATATCATAGATAACGAACAAATTCAATTGCAACCGAGAATATTATATGCATGCTTCAGGCTTAAGCTTCAAGCTTAATATCTCTTTAGGATAAATTAAATGCTCACTCTCCTAAAAGTTTGCATGATCCATTTAATTCTTCAAGAATTATTAGCTTGATGCACCACCATACCATAACTACTACTAGGTAGCTTCTTTCAACTTTGGAAGACTATGATGAGTCCCCATGCACACATTCTATTTCATCACCTAAAAAACATCCTCATTCAGGAGGCTATCATCAATTTTCAGAATTAATGTTCAATTCTTCAAGGTTTTTAGTGATGATCTCTATTGTACCATTAACAATCTTCTATGATTGCTTTATCTCTTCTTCATGAGAGCTACAGTACATAGATTTAATCTTCAAGATTTATGTCCAATAATCCTGTTATACTAGCTGCATGCTTCCTAGTATATGCATTCACAATTCTTCTATGAATTTGTCGAATGTTGAACCAATGACCAAGTATTCTGTACTTAAGACAATGGTAATAGCCTGGTTTTGCTTATGTTGCCAAATGCTACTTTCGGTCTCTACATGATTCCAAAAGTTTATGCTTATGAGTACTACAAGTAACTCGTTATTGTTGATAGTATATCATCTTCAGTGACGATATGATCAATAGCTTCTTACTAGCAACAATTATTCATTCAATAGCAACATAATCCCTAAAGTATATTGATATGAAACTTCAAGTCATTTTAAATATACTGACATTCATGTGCCAGTATTTGGGTTATCTTCTTGATTTACTCATTCAATGAGTCACAAAATACTTTAGGATAACTCCAATTCAAATCATTGTATACCAAAATATCATACAACTACTAATTGTTCTGCACAAGTAGCATATGATTCACCCTGCATGGGTTGCATAATTTCTTCAAGAAATATTGTACTTCTAGGAAAAATCTTGGTATTTAGTGACCAGACTAAAAGTAACCATTCTAGGTTAATCAGGATATTTATTCTACTAGAAAATTGGACAAATGTTTTAACATAAATGTGCATATATGTTTACTACATGTAAACAAGTAAATGGGTTCAAAGAGTAATGGATACAATTCTCGGAAGCATCCTAGCAATAAGGTATTCATAAATCTTCAGAATTAATTACCTAATCATGCCAGGAAAATTATGAGGCTCTCAAAAGGGTGCTAAGATTCTTCAGGATTAAGAGAGCTCATATACACAGAAAAACTGCAAGTTTTTAGTTCGTTATTTATTCAAATATGATTTCAGATCATCAAAATAGCACATAAACCGCAAATGCATAAAACGCAAGGGGCATGCTTCAAAAACACCATGCACACATAATTCTGCAGGAAATTCTAATTCTCTTGTGGTGTTATCCACGTAACTTCAGGTTAATATGCACAAAACTGCAAGTTAATATGCACAAACAGAAGGTTATAACCGCTAAAAACTGCAAGTTTATATGTTTCTGACATAATTACCCATAAACCCGAGGTGTTATCTGCAAAATAACAATAACCAGACAATTTCCAGAGACTATAGGGTCAATTTTTCAATAATTCAGGGCCAAAATGTAATTTCAGAACAATCTGGGCCAAATTGTAAAATTTATAGACTGCGGGTTCTATTCTGAAAAAGGTCAGGGAGTATTCTGCAAGAATTCAAAGCCTAGCCGCAATATTCTTTCAATTCAAGGGGTTTCTCGTAAATTCACCGGATTTTTCCTTTTTCCACGATTTTTTTGGTTGATTTTCTAAATAAGACTCAGCCCACCAGAGCCCATTAGCCCACCCGGCCTGCGAGCCGGTATAAAAGGGAGGAGGGTTAGGGTTTCTAACCCTAACTCCTCACTCTCCCTCACTCTCTCCTCTCTCCCTCCCGGCGCGGCGGTGGCGGTGTCCGTGTGCCCGCGCGCGTGCTAGCGTGGCGGCGCGGCCCAAGGCGGCGCCATGGCGTAGATCACCAGCAAGGAGGCTCGCACTTCGTCGAGGAGGCGGGGGTACCGCACATCCCGGTGCGTGTAACACCCTGTGTGTGCCCATATTTAAAAATCACTAAAAATTTGAACTTTTTCAAATTTGAACAAATTCAATCAAGGTAGAAGTCAAATCCATGCCAAATTCAAAATTTCGAGTTCTAAATGTGCATCAAACCCCACCATCTGCATACTTGGAATTTCCTGATTTTATTTATGTGTTCATTTGGTATTGATCCTTTTTCAAATTTGAATTTCATTCAAATTTGAATCATAGAAAATCTCTGAAAATGTTTAAACTTTCTTTTCCCTTCCGGGCCGCCCTTCTTCCTTTCTCCTCCCCGGCCCATTCTCTTTCCTTCTTTTCCCGCGCGCCAGCCCACGGCCAGCTTCTCCTCCCGCCGGCCCAGCAGCCCGCGCCAGCCCGCTCCTTCGCGCTGAGCCGCTGACAGGTGGGCCCCACCTGTCAGCGTCGTCTTCCTTCTGACGCCGCGCCAGGAGCGCCCATGCCGGCCGTCGTCGCTCCGTCTCGTCGCGCTACACCGCCGCCGCAGGAGCTTCACGTGCGCACGCGACGCCGTCGTCACCGCGCTCCCGTCCCGTCGCATCACCTTGACCTCGCGCGCGCCCTTTCCCCGCCCGGACCGACGTCATGACCCAAAGACCGGCGAGCCCCATGCCTCGACGCCAGCCCAGCTCAGCCGCCGTCCCGTCCGCCGCACTGTGGCCGTCCCTCGTGTCCGTCATCACGCGCGTGGGCGTCGTCCTCTTTCTGGCGCGCCATCGCGTCATTGTACTCGGGCGAGGACCAAGCCGGCGACCGCAGCTCGAGCCGGCGCCCAACGGCTCGCTCCGCGGCCGCTTTTAAAAGCCGCAGAGCTCCGCGCAACGTCCCTTGTCTCTCTCCCGCGCTCAAACCACCTCCACCGCCACCGAGTAGCATCAATTTCACGTTTTCCCCGCCGTCTCCCTCAACTCCGGCGGCCCTCCAAATCGTGAAATCGCCGGCCAACCAGTAAAGCTCCGCCCTCTTCTCTTCTTCTCTGGCGTCTCCGTGCCTTCCCTAACCTCTTGCGCCTCGCCATTTTTGCAGCTGGGCTGCAGAGCATGGCGGGCAAGGGCGGCTAGGGTTCCGGCCACCGCGAGCACGTCGACGTCAAGCCTCCGTCCCTCCTCCGCCTTCTTCGAGCCCACTGTGAGCTCCGCCTCCCTCTCCTCTCTCTCCTGAGCCCCTCCTCTTCCTTCCCCGCGCACGGGCGCGTGCTCCGCGTCGAGCACCGCCACCAGCCGCCGCGCGACCTCGTCGTCGGCAAGCTTCCCGGCCGCGCCTAGCCAAGCTGAGGTGCGCGCCGCACGCGGCGCACTCACGCGCACGCGCACGGCCACACAAACTCGCGCGAGCTCGCGCTCATGCGCCTCTCCCTTCGCGCGCAGCTGCGCACCGCCATCTCCGGCGAGCCCGCGCCGCCGCTCCGGTGCCCCTCGTCGTCAACACGTAGCCGTAGGAGCTCCGCCGCGCCGCGTAGAGCCCGTAGGTGTTTACCTCGCCGCGAGCCGTGCCCTGTAGACGCCGCCGGTGAGCTTCCCGGCGACGTGCCGCCGCGCGCGCCCCGCTCCGGCGCGCTCTGACCGCGTCACGCCACCGTCCTGCGTGGCGAGCCACGCCAGCACACGGGCCCGCGACGACCCGGTCGTCTTGCCCCGTCAGCGCCCCGTCAGCGCGCATCCACGCGCCCGGTGCACCGTGGACCGCACTCACAAGTGCCCCGGTCCACAGCACACGTGGATCGAGTCCACAGCACAGTCGCGCACAGTGGACCTGACCCCAGTGGCTCACCTGTCAGCCACACAGTCTCTGGAATTTTGCTAAGTCCACACACAGTTAGTGTACACAGCTTGTCATTTCGAGCACTTTCTTTTATCAGAAAAATTCCATAAAATTCCTAAAAATACTAGATTAATTCCTAATCATTTTGCAACACTTGTTTACTCCATAATAATTAGGATTATGTCTATGGTTAATTACTTAGCTTAATCCTAATTATTTCCTATGTTGCAAACTTGTAAAATCCATATCTCTTTCACCTTAGCTCCGATTCGGGTGATTCTCTCACCAAAATTCGTCAAAAATCATGAGCTACTTATTGTTACCAAAACCCTCTGTTGTTGATCTCTTTTTGGTCTTCGTTTGATTTACTTGCTTGTTAGTTCAATTGTTTGATCGATAGACTTATTGGATCGTTGTTTACTTTTAATCAATAGAGGAGCAAGTCCTTGAGGAAGGAGCTGAGGACCCGGATTACGAGGACTTAGAAGAAGAAGACTTTGGTGAAGGCAAGTTATAACCCCCTTTGATCATGTTGTTCCTATATTTACAAATATCCAACTTAGAGCCCAATTTAGAAATAAATGTGCATGATGTTTAAATGTGATTTAAATGCTTAGTATAATCCTAAGTACTGTTGTTTGCCATGCCTTGACATTGCTTATCCTGATTCCTTTGTTAGACCTAGGATTCACTATCATTAATTCTTTAATGATATGCTGAAATGATATGCTGCTTAGGAATTATTACTATGTGTACTTAATTAATCTTGCTATACATACTTTTTGGTGTGAAATGGTGTGTGTTTGGTGGAGTGTATGTGTGAATATGAAATGTGGGATGGTAATATACTAGTGATAATTGTGCAATCCATAGTGGGGATATTTCTGGCGGGAGCAGGCGAGGTAGTCCTCAGTGGGGAGGCCTATCTCTGGGATGCGATTTCTCCTTCGAGGATAGCTATTGAAGATGCTTGCTTCGGTCGTATAAGGACCGGTTCATATGCCGCCTTGCCTAGCACCTTTCGTACAACCACATGCCTTGAATGGGAAAGGTTTGGAACCACACCCTGCTATAGTGTTCACCCGGTACCCACCTGGAGGGCAGGAGTTGCGGCGGAAGCCAGGAGAAGACTCGACATAGCAGGTGTCGGGATCCGGCATATGGTGTTTATTCATGCCTTTCTACATGATAATGATGATATTGTGAAGCCCCTGGTTGCAGTATTTCCGTGGTGGTGCCGTGGTGACACCAAGTAGGTACGGGACTATTAGTATGCCTGTCCAATCCATGACGATGGGAAGGGCTGGCATGCCTTGTGGGGAATTGTGTACAACCTCTGCAGAGTTAAAAACCTATCATGATAACCGTGTTCCACGGTAATGGGCAACGCGAAAGCTTGTGCCACACAATGATTAGTATAACGGTGTGAGTTATTTCCTTGGTGTTTTTTTGGAATACTCCGGTGTGGAACCGTGCGCTGGTTTCCTGCCAGCATTAAAACTTGGGAACTGGCGGGATGGACTGCATCTCCCCCAGGGCCACAACCCCACTAAATACCACTGATAACCTTGATAATAGTTTGTGAACTATTTTGTTTTTCAAAACAACCGTTGCATAAAATTGGCTTTCCGCCCAGATGATTAACCCTCAGCCTATCCCTTGGTTTCACCCCTTGCATCAAAGTATCCCTCATTGTTAGGACTTGCTGAGTACCCTATGTACTCACCCTTGCTTTAAATCAAACAGATGAAGAACCAGAGTACGTGGAGGATGGTGATGAAGAGTAGGGTCCTATCTGCACTCAAGATGCCTGTGCTAGTGCCGTTTCCGTCTTCCGCTGTAGTAGTGTTTAAGTGGTTCTGCTGTTGCAGCCTACCAGCTTGATGCTTGTTGTAATAAAGTGGCCCTTAGCCGGTTGTTGTAAGACCTTTTATGTATGAAGGCTTGTATGAGACTTGGTAATATTTATGTAAGTGATGACTCTGTGATATCAGTCTGTGTAAAGTGTTCGTATCAGCGTCTGATCCAGGGACTGGTACGGTAAGCACTAGTGCTCCAGAAATGAAGTACGATAGTGCGGCGGCGCGCTGGTGGAGGAGGGTGGCCGCGCGGGTCGATGCGGCGACGCGCAGCTGACGGTGAGGTCCCGCGCTGCCCGGTGCGATGGCACGCAGTGGCGGGGGCACGACGGCATGCAGCGACGCGTCCGAGGTGGGGTAGGCGGAGCATGGTGGCGGCAGGCCACGGCTCCCGCGAGGTGAGGAGGCGGAGCAACGCGCGATGCAGCGACGCGAGGCGGCGTGGACGACGATAAGTCGTCGCCGTCGTGCTCCGGTGCCCGGGGCTCCTCCATCCGGCGGAGGGAGCCCTCAGGTGGGTGTGCCGCCGGTAGATCCGGTGGCCCGCGAGGTCGCCGGTGCCGTGCGGTGGCCGGAGGCGACAGGGGCGGCGGCGGTTCAGCGCACGCGGGGAGGAAGGCGAGGCGACGGGCCCCACCCAGGTCTGGGTGGATCTGGGCTGGATCCCGGCCCAGTTAGGGTTGGATCCGGCTGGATGTGCTTGGATCCGAGCCGGGCCGGGTTGCGGGCTCGGCGGGTTGTGGCTGCTATGTAGGGTTAGGTTCCGGCGAGTAGAAGAACTCGTCGGATTAGGGTTAGGGTTTCGGCCCTTTATCTTTAATTTTCTTTTCTTTTTTTTCTGTGATGCATGTGTTGGATCTGCGAGCCAACAATTGTGTGCTTGGTGGCCACGGCATTGCTGCTGCCGGCGGCAGTGGTGGCTACAAGCCCCACTTGATTCTGTGATGTATGCAAAGGCAAAGAAAAACCCTAGTTCTAGGTGTAGGGAAAAGAAAACCTGGTTTAGAAAAACCAGGGCCAATGCAAGGGGTTCAGATTCGTGACTGCAGCGTGTCAACGCGATCATGCAATTCGAAGAAAAATGAAGCTACTGGCAGCAACGCGCTAGGAAATAACCAAAGGCGATCTGCAAGATTCAACGCGCTTAGGAATTCCTAGTTTCATACCTTCGATTTTCTGGACATGTATACCATCACAATGGTCACCATCGCGTAGGATGGAACCAAGGACTTAACCGCGTAGGGCGTATACATGGCAGTTCTTACTTCATAGTCGTTCCCGATCCCGCCAACAACGTCAGGTTGGCGCAGACGTCGAGGTCGTCGAGGCACGGATCCCGAGGCGGCGTGACTTCCTAGGCAGGCGTGTTTCCCAAGGTCGGTGCGTATCCCGAAGTGTTGACTTCTGGAACCCGGCGGCTTCTAATCGGCGACTTCTTCTCTCGACGCGCTCAGCGGCGAGCGTGCTGATAACGTGCTGTAATAACGTAATCGGCGGTAGAAAACAACAGACAAAGTAGACAAGAGGCAAGACACAATGTAGGGTGGAGCCTTCTCTTTATTATTCTGAATAGGTCGGTGCTTACAATGCTTGGGGTGCTCCACTATTTATACTTGGGGGAGAGGTCCTCTTTCCTTCTAAGATAGGAACTCGTTTGGTAAATTGCCCACATATTAAACTAGGAGTCGGCTAGATTCTTTTAGAACTTCCTTTTTTAGTCCAACTGGAATTATTATTATAACATATACGACGCTCCTCTCCGTTCGATCCACGTTGCCATGGTCGTTGCAGGGCGCGGCCTCAGTTCACGCCGTCGGCGGGCAGAGTGCAGAAGCCAAGGAGACCACGACATGCACGCTCTACGCGGCCATGCCTTGTCGTCGCCTTCATCCATACAATGTCCACAGCGGACGGACTGCGCATATCTGTTGTCGTCGTCGCCTTCGTCTCACCGGCCGGGCTCATCACCCACGTCCTCCCTATGCCGCATTCGATCAGACCCTGCCGCCGAAGCCACGTCCGATCAGGTCTACACAGTCCGGTGAATCCGTCTGCGGCGGGAACAAAAGGCAGTCGTGCCTCCTGCAGCTTATGCCGCGCCTCAGGAGCGGCGATGTCTAACACAGGCAACTAGCAGACCGTAGATGTGGTGCTTCGCATGCTTGTAGCAGGTAAAATGCTCGATATGTTCCTTGTTATTGATTGTCAATTAGCCACGTCCAGTCAAAAGCAATTCCCCATCACACGAGTTGAAAGTTAGACTTGTAAATGTTTATGTTCATGCTGCTTGAACCAGCTAGTTTGAGTGTATCACCATTATGATTCCAGTGCTTCCTATCCACTGCTTTTCTCTGCGTGTGATGACAACGAGGAGATTGTGCCGCAGTGAGAGGAACCTGATGGAGAAGAGGAGCCAGCTGATGAGTACAAAAAGGAGATTCAATTTCTAAATATTCGACCACCACAACGCTTGCAGGCAAAATGAGGTTTCTCGCTACCTGATACTCTTATGCACTAGCAACTTTTTTTTTTTTTGGGGGGGGGGGGGGGGGGGGGGGGGATGTACAATTGTTAATTCTATTCTATTTAACATCAAGAGCTAATCATTTTTTTTTGTTGTATGGCCTAATTAGGGCTGCATATATGCATCTAAAAGCTCAAATTAGTGTGCATCAACTTGATTTTGTTAATAACGCAAGTCTAAAACAAACACTACCAATGTGTAAAACTAGTGGTTTGGAGGGGGGGGGGGGGTGCACATGCCCCTCTTAGTTCCACCAGCCATACTTGAAGAAGTTTGTGTTTCTATTAATGTTTGATGGAAATTGCACAACAACACAAGTCCACTACAGCGGCGGACCGGGAAAACACGCAGCGGCGGTTTTCCAAAAAGTCCGCCGCTGTAGTAGCATGCGCAGTAATATTTGTTCGGACCGCCGCTACAAATCTTTATTAGCGGCGGAGCGTAAGATAATCCGTCGCTAGAAACATTTTGTAGCGGCGGTTGGTTCTGTCATCCGCCGCTATAGTTGCACATCCTGATATATTCTATATAACTGTGTGTGTGCATCATATGATTTCTTAAGATCTGGTAGTAAGTCGGGGGTAGTGAACTGTCTTTCTTTTTTTTTTCGCGATCTTAAAACTGATGTTTGACTTTGGACCCCCGTCCTGTTGGATGGGGGGTGGGTAATCTCGCTTCAAAAAAAAATTGTGTGCATCATATGATGAGAAGAGTTGGATTTTCTGCAATGGTGCCTAGCTAGCTAGCTCGCCCGAACCAACTTGCACCATATACCCGAAACTCGAGACTAGATCTTTTTTTCGCCCTTTTACAATTACTGTTGTTACATTTTGTCTTGTGGACAAGTTTTCCTTTAAGGTAAGATCCCTTATTTACCTCAAAAATGAACAAACCGAACAAGAGTACCCATACATTTCAAATTTTTCCAGATTAATCAAGACTCATCATATTCTTGAAAAATGCAAGAACACACAATTTTATGACAAATAATAATAGCCCATCCATGAGCAGCCATAAATACATTGATTGATCATCCATAAATAAGTTACAAATACATAGAGATGTTCCAGCATCCATACACATGCACATAAGAGTGCATTACATTCCATTCAGTAAATAGTTTGGACCAAAAGAGAAACTGCTACAGCCTACTTAATGTTTTCCACCAAGCTTCTTTCGTGCTCCTTCTCCATCAGTTGATTGATGTACACATTGAGCTTTTATGCAACCCAACCGTCATGATGTGGTAAAACATAATATGAAGGCGTGCAGGATTTGTTGTCGTGCTCCCAGCTCGCGAAATAGCTCATTCATGCATTTCTCGTTAGTAATTGGGAGCTCGCGAACGTGCATGAATGTGCGTGCGCGAGAAGGAGAAGGCCGGGATCTTGCATGCATGATGTGCGAGTACCGCATCCGCATGCCATGTCCGTTATTTTTTTTTTTCACGAGTTGAGAGTGTGCGACAAGTGCATATTCGAATTGTGGTAGCGACAATTTTCCAGCGAATTTCGAGTAGTAGATATGCTGCAATTTTAGTAATTTTATATCTTTGACTACTGACGAAAGATAAGAAAGAGACGCTGACGCTCACATGACAATTTTCTCAAGCGTACTATACGCCTCAATGGAGGCATATAGAGAAGCAGAAGCATTTAGCACTTACTCTGAAAACAACTGGATATATATGTAAGAATTATAATGATGCAAGAGAAACTGATGCATTTAGCTACAATACCAATTCCAAAACTTTCATTAGCATAACACTGAGCGCATGTAGCTTAGTCATCATAAATACGAAATGAGCGACCAGGCGACATTGATTTCCACTGTACATAACTCAGTTTGAAGCAGGCCAGAGCTCCTACCGGCTTCCCTCGGCGCGAAAACCGCCTCCTTATTGCACAACAAAATTTCTTTGGAAGGTTCGAATGCTTTCAAAGAAACGATCAGCTCCCCTGTTTTTCGAACTGATACAACAGAGCGAGAGAGGTTGATGCGGCCATCACTAGAAACAGGCGCAGTCGCATCCCGAGAATCAAGTAGAAGGATTGGCTTGCAGTCGGTTTCTTCAACACGACGTTCTTTCTTGATGTGATTAGGATAACTATTGTTGGTATGAGCAGTAACGAGAAAAAAACATCGGGCAATGAACCATCGACGACTCGAACAAATATCGTTGCCTCCACAGAGGAAACAATAGAACCAAGGGTCAACTCCAGGGTGCTATGCTTGCTTGTGTAAGGTCCATCTATCATGCGTGACAGCCATATATCCGAATATATCAACTCAGAAGCTTGAAAGTTTAAGATTTTATCCTCACATTCAACAGCGCCCTTCACGTTTAGCATTACTTCAATGAAAACATGACCCAAAAATAGGATGGCACGGCTAGGACCTGTCAGTACTAAATAGGGATCCTGCATACAACACATTAAAGACACGACAGTTTTATACACTGAAAGAAGGCACAACAGGCTCAGCTAATGACGGAATAACTATGACGCTAGCTAGGGGAGTTATTGACGACTAGATCATTAACTATATTAATATGGATACGTGCGTGATAGTTAATTAGCGAGGTTCAAGGGCATGTAGAAAACCGGTCGAATATTATAAGCTGCTATAGGTACCAAAGCAACAAACGACCACAACAATGTGAAAACACAGTAACCTGTCCAGTGATAGTTTGGCAGTTATCCCTTGTGCGGCTGAAGATAATGTTGCGCCTCCGGTCAGCAGAATCACGTGCAGCAATCACACCGAACACATCAATCGGAAAATGTAAGCCCCCACTTAGTCCCGCAATCTTAGCTGAAAAGACCTGTATAGTAGTGCGAGTATTGGCCTCGGACGGCGGAGGATGATTATCCGTGAAACGCATGGCAGGAATGCATGCTGCACAAAATTCAGTAGATTTCAGACAAAGTCCAATTGGAGCGGCAGTAGCAAGAACATGGCGATAATTAACATGTGGGATGGGATTCATCTCAACTCGTGTGTTCAAGGATTCTACCACATCTATTCACCCATAAGGGATCTTTGTTTTGATAACGTCAGAATGAAGTGGCAAAATATTAATCGAACCAAAGCAAACACTAGTTAAGAACAGATGCAGAGGAGTAATCGAGAACTCACTTGTCTCCTCGAATGAGTAGAGGCGGCTCCATATCCAGTTTTTGCGATACTCGCTAGCCAGCTGCTCTTCATTATCTTCTACCTCCGGCAGGTCTTCATCGTCCAAAAAACCCAGCCTATCATATTCCTCCTCAAGTATGGCCCTCCTGTAAGCCCTCGACTCTTCTATCTCGGCCTCCGACCACTGACTGAAGCCTTTGAAACTCTTTATCTTCTCCTCCAAGTAGTCAAGACGTTTCTGAATCTGAAGGGCACGTTCCTCAGGCCCAGGGCGGTCTCCCTTCTTGCTGAGCTCTTCCTCCCTCGTCGACGCTGCCTGAACCCCCTCCATGTAGCACGGCAGAAGCGTATGGATGTCCTGTGCAACACGGTCTCTCGGCGGCTGCCTAACACAGATCCAGATATGCTCAATTGTTTCTCTGAGCGTATCGGTCGTTCACCGCGTATAATGAGTCCGAACGAGTTCGTTTGGCCATCGGATACGTGTTGGACTTCGTCTCTGCAAGTTTGCACGCCCGCCCGCCTGCCATCGCGTCCGTCTTGCCCCCGGCCGCTCCAGTTTTCACGTCGTTTTGGACGAAAGATAAGAAAGGAAAACTGATGCGCACGTGACAATTTTCTCAAGCATCTCTACAGATGCTTCAACGGAGTCATGGAGAAGCAGAAGCATTTACTCTGGAAACGACTTGATAGGTTGCTTTCCTTCTGAAGCTCTCCCGTGTCGTTCCATGTCTTGTTGACATCAGCTAAGGCAGTGCTGAAAAGCTCGGGGCATATGTGTGCTTAAGTTGTGCTTAAGGTGGCTGTTTGCTTATGCAGTGCTTTTTCTTATCTTGATCAATCTTTGACTGTCAGAACTAATACTGGTTTGAAAACCACTAGTTCCACGATCCACCATGTTAGGTGTCCTCGTTTCTTGCTACATATCTTGATTTGGTAAGTTTGTTTAGCATTTGATTTGATTCTGAAGATACAGAGCCGCATGAGCACGTGCCGGCGTGCTCCCGGGTCAGCAATGTAGCAGTACATTTTTGACTCCTTAGGTGATGCGTGGAGAGCCGTACGGACCAAATATAATCGGCGACACGCAGGAACATGGCCTGTTCTGTGCACAGGAGGGCTGTTTGCCTGTGTTCCTTACTGATGATGGAGGTCGCAAAGGCCGTCGCCAACCTGCAGATCCTCGCCTTGTTCATGCTATGTCTCTGTGCAACCGCGTCGTCCCAGTCCCGGTCCCGTTTCTTCCGTCAAATGATGCCAGGCCCGTTCATCCCGCACGAATACACCCGCTCCGCCGACGTCGCGCGGCAGTGCCAGTCCGTACTCTCCTCGGCAGCCGAGCTCAAGGTTGAAGCCGACGGAGCCCACGTCCTGATGCACCATCTCTCCTTCACCAACGGCGACTGGAGCCAGGACGACGCCGGCCAGGCTCCCCTGATGCCGTTCGAGGGAAGCCACGCCGACACGCCGGCGGCGGCCGACGTCGAGCCGCTCGACGCCGTGCGCCTCGCGTCGTTCACGCTCACGCACGTCGACACGGCGCCGCGGCGGCGAGGCGCGCGGACCGCGGTCAACGTCAGCGGGTGCGTGAGCTTCACCGTCACCCGCGACCAGTGCTGCCGGCGTATGGAGCCGCGCGTGTCGCCGGAGTTCGAGCTCGGGTCCGGGTTCGCCACGCTCGATGTGGTGTTCGAAGGTGTGTACACCGAGACGATGTCGTCGGGCAACGGCGACCGCGGCGGCGGCGAGAGGGTGCTGTGTATGGTCGGGAACGCCGTTCTCCCCGTGCGCGGCGGCAATGCCTCGGATCCGTGGGACTGGGCCAAGGCCAAGAACGGCGGCGACGGCGAGAAGCCGCCGGTCACGGCCGACGACAACATACTGCTCGTTCTGCGGTACCCGAAGGAGCACACGCTGACGACCC
The DNA here is from genome assembly GCA_007726485.1 of Eragrostis curvula. NCBI lineage: Eukaryota > Viridiplantae > Streptophyta > Magnoliopsida > Poales > Poaceae > Eragrostis > Eragrostis curvula. The sequence goes on from CM017442.1 coordinate 9,014,541, forward strand.
GAGCGGTGCTCGGCGAGATGACGAGCACGAGCGCTAAATCGAGCAGCGCGTACTTCGACACGGTCCGGCTGGTGTCTCGGCTCGACCCATTCTCCCGCTACCAGTTCCGGCCGGAAGACGAGCTTGCTGTCACTGCAGGATGCCACAGCGAGCACCCGTCCTTGTTCGACGACCACGGCGGCGGCGGGCACCTGTACAGCGGCGCCTCGTTCTGCGACTTCCTGGAACTGTTCGCTCCCGGCGAGAACGACGTGCTCGACGTGGTCCCCAACTGGAGGTGCGACTCCTCCACCGACGAGTTCTGCAGCCGGCTCGGCCCGTTCGACGCCCCCGCGACGGGCGGCGCGTTCTCCCGCTCCGCCATCGCGCTGCTGGACCTCCAGTGCCAGCCGACAACGAGCGACGCCGCGAGGGTGTCGGCCGTGTTCCGGGTCGTGCCGCCCCAGGAGCACCACATGGTGGCGGCGCGGCGCACCGGCCTGAGCGGGACGACCATGTCGGCCGAGGGAGTGTGGAGCGCGTCCACAGGGCGGCTCTGCATGGTGGGGTGCCTCGGCGTCGGCGAGGGCACGTGCGACCACCGCGTGTCCATGCACGTCGCGACGGCGTTCTCCATCACTCGCCGCGGCATCATCGTGGGGGAGATCGCCTCCACCAACGGCAGCGGCCGCCACTCGCCGCCGCTGCTGTTCCAGCAGCGAGTGAGTGCCGGCCAGGCCTGGAACCGGTTCGGGCAGAACGAGGAGCCGGTGCGCATGGTGTACGAGTACACGAAGGTCGAGCAGGCCGTCGGGCTGCTCCGGAAGAGGAAGCCGTCCTGGTTTCGTGACAACTTCATTGCAAGGTCACTGCTGAGCTATCCATCGGTCGCCGGCGCTGCCGATGATGTGATGAGGTTGTCCGAACTCGCCGGCGACCTTTCTATCCGCTTCCAGTGCGTGCCGAAGCTGCCATTTCTGCCGCAATGGGTCGTGGAGCCGATCGTTAACTTTCATCTCCAGATCCTGTCCACCGGTCCACTCGTGGGAACTTACTCGCCCCCGGAACAGAGAGGGTATGCCGGCGGTATACCGGCCACCACAAAAACTCAGAGAAGCCATGGCGGGGAGCAGCATCGGATACTAAATGTATCGGCCTATCTCACGGTATCAGGGCCACGAGGGACGCCGAGGATGTTCTCCGGCCGGGCGGTGATGACGTTGGAGGGCGTGTACAGCCCGGAGGACGGCCGGATGTACCTGATCGGCTGCCGGAACGTCGAGGCCCCATGGCGAGTTTCATCGTCAGCGAGAAGGCACCTTGAGGACGGAATGGACTGTTCCATCGAGGTTGTAGTGGAGTACCCGCCGACGACCACGCGGTGGCTGGTGAGCCCGGCGGCGAAGGTCTACTTCGCGAGCTCGAGGGACGCCGACGACCCGCTGTACTTCAACCGGACCGAGCTGCGCTCGCCGCCGATCAACTACCGCGACCAGAGGGACGTGCTGACGGAGCACGTCGTGGAGAGTCTCCTCTGCGTTTCCATGCTGTCGGCCACCATCGCCGCCAGTGTCGGGCAGCTGCGGCACGTCAAGTCCCACGCCGACGTCGCGCCGTACGTCTCCCTCGCCACGCTCGGCGTCCAGGCGCTCGGCTACGGAGTGACGCTGGTCACGGACGCCAAGATGCTGCCGGCGTGGCCGAACTACCACCATGTCTTCCGCGCGGGGTACCTGCACTGGGACATGGACAGCTCCATCAGGGCGCTCACCCTGGCGGCGCTGCTCCTCACGGCCCGGCTCGCGCAGAAGGTGCGGCGGGCACGGGCGCGCGCCAGGGTGCGGTCACCGCTCGAGCCGGGGCGCGTCCCCAGCGACGGCGCGGTGGTCCTGTACACGGTTGTCATTCACCTGTGCGGCCTCCTCTTCGTCCTGGCTCTGCACTGGCTGAGCTCGCGCGGAGTGTCGTTGACTCGGGAAGAGCGGGCCGGCGCGTCGCGTCTGCCGCCGTCGCAGATGCGCACGGCAGGCGCCGTCGTCGAGCGGTACATCGGCGTGGTGAAGGAATGGTTCCTGCTCCCGCAGGTCGTCGGCAACGCCGTTTGGCGAGTCAACTGCAAGCCTCTCGCGAAGAAGTACTACGCCGGCGTCACCGCCGTGTGGCTGCTGCCGCATGTCTACGGCTACCTCCGGCCGCCGACGGTTTACATGCAGCCTGAGATTCGGAACGACGTCATGGACTTGTGCGCAAATGCTTTCGACGTGGTGGTTCCGGTCGTCGGAGTGGCGCTCGCCCTCGCGGTCTATCTGCAGCAGCGCTGGAACTACAAGATTGTAGGGTGGACGACGAAGACGGAGCGGAACAAGCTGCAGCACGTCCACTGAAGGACTCGAATACCATAGTTTTGTAAGAGTTTTTTTGCTGTAAATAGATCAGTTTTCTGAAAACAATGTTAAAATATTTTTAATTATTTTTTCTGAAATTCTTTGTAGGCATATGTCGGTAATTGCAATTAAACTATGTAAATAGTATGAAAAAACATGTCATAATTTTTTTTAACATAGTTTGTCTGAAAGTTGTCATCATGCAAAATTTGAGCTTCAAATTCCACATGAAGGTTGAGAAACAAAAAGGACAAACCTCAATAGGGTGTATATTGAATCATATGGAATTGTTTGGGAAAGTAAAGTGAGCCATTATTTTGTTTAGGGTATGAAATGGACAAATTGAATTGTTTGTGGGCGTAAAATGGACTTTTTCCTAATTTTATTATAGCACTGTTGTTCCCATCTACTCTCTCGGACTTGATTTCTATCGTACATTTAGAGACAATTAGTTTCAATAGACATGTGCTTAATTAGTGATGTATGCTTTTTAGGAACTAATTATAATGCTATTTTTTGGTAAATCACTTCTTTTTTTGTCTGATATTGCTGAGAGAAACTTCAATGGTCTTTATTGTGCCATGTATCATATTGTCATATGTTGCTTTGTTTACTTTCAAACAAGTACTAAAGCATATAAAGTGTTGATGTGTAGACTAAAATTTGTGTAAACTAACTATGATATTCTTGTTTCTTGAAACTAAATATCTTCATGTCTATAACATCATTGGTTGTTGTATATGGATTGTCCTTAAATATGTCTTTGTGTGGGATTATATGTCTCATGATGAGGATCGAACTAAGGCCGGGGATCTCCATGTCTAACTCTAATGTAATTTTCTCTCTTGGAACGAAAACAAGTTTTGAGCATGTTCCAAAAGCAACCAAAAAAAAAATCATTGTCCTATCATGCAAATTTTAGCTTTTACATATATTGAGGTAATATAATGTGATAATAATGCACCATCAACATTTCATAGTTAGCCTACCTATGTGGCCTCAACATTTTGCAACCACCCTCGTTCTAATGAATGCGATTGATGTTTCTAAACTCAATTGCCACAGGTCACCAGATTCAAGAATCACTAAGGTAGTGTTTGGTTGGTTGAACGAGCATGAACATGTACAGGATGATTCAATTGAATGAAATGGTGCTGTATGAGATGGTACAAATAGATGTTTGGTACGGCCTACCACAACATCATAGTTGAATATTGTGAGATAATAAGGTTTCAATTGCACATTGTTACTCATTTGGGCTTCAAATTCCATTGCACGAGTAACAAAATTCTTCAATTTGACGTGTTATTATAAAAATACTAATTTAAGGTGTATCTCACAAAACAACATATTCAATACAGAATCCTTTTGATTGCAAAATACATATTTAAGCATCTCGAATCCTATGGAATAGAAAACAAAGAAAAGTCATAGGAATGGCTGTTTGTATGGTGCACAGGAAAATCACAGGAATCGGATGCGAGAGATAGACACATGAAATTTTCTATGAGGTTGTACCTCATATTGCATTCCTTTGTTCGGCTCATGTAGGAAAATTTTCTAAGGATTGAAATCCTCTAAAATTTATATGAAAATCCTACAATACGAGGCCTGAATCATGACCAGTGGCGAAGCCACAATAGGCGCCTGGTGCACAGGGGCTCGGATCAGTTTTTAGCAGAAATCAACAAAATTTGACCACATGTGCACCTCCTTGGGACGAAATCACGCACCATGTCAGCTCAAAAAATGGCTCATCTGAGCTAAATCCTTGTTCCGTGGGCCAAAATGTCGAAGTGTTGCCCATGAGCTCTTGAGTTCTTGCTTCGTCACTGGTCATGACTTGTTCACCATGCGATTTAGCTGATCCAGGGCAGCTTCAGTCTCGGCATTGGGATCTCAAGTGACTGTATCATGGCAGCAAGATCAGATAGTGTGGCGATGGACCACAAACGGAATTTATTCCACCAAATCAGCATACAGGATGCAATTTGTGGGAACTCATCCTTCTTTACCAGAGTGTGGAATTTGGAGGGCAAACACCGAGCCAAAGGTGGCCCTGTTCGCGTGGATCGCAATGCATCAAAAAATACTAACATCATATCATCTCGAAAAGAAAGGATGGGGGTCGAATGCCATGTGCAGCTTGTGCAATTTGCAGCAGGAAAAACACGTGGCCATCTGCTTATCCACTGCCCCTTTGCCCAACAAGTAATGCGCATTTGTCTGTAATTGGATCTTTTTTGCAGGTTGCCCAGCTCCTGGTTACGTGAATCAAGAACTTGCGAAATGGTTGCACGAAGCCGTGAAGAAGATGCCCAAAGAACGCAGCCGATTCCTCACGGGACTAGTGTTGTATGTCTGGTGGAATGTGTGGAAGGAAAGGAACCGGTGTATATTCGACAATCGCTATAGCTCGCTCCTGCAAGTGGCAATGCTCGCAAAAGAGGAAATTGACATCTACTCCCTCCGTTCCAGTTTACTTGGCACTCTGAGAGTGTTTTTTGATGTCCAGATTCATGAATGTTTAATGAATCTAGACACACAGGTTGTCCAGGTTTAGAGAATGTTCAATGAACCTGGTTAAGAGTTAGAATGCCAAGTATTTTGGGACAGAAGGAGTATCTGAAAGCACAAAAAGAGGCACAGCACTTGCAGTTGGAGCATCAGCAAGTAGCAAACAACTAATCCCAATTGTAGTGTTCCTGTGTTCGTATTTTACTGCTATTTTGGCCAGTGTGTTGGCCTGAAATTTTTGTGCTTTTCTGGAACTTCCGATGCATCGGCTTAGCAACTGCTAACGGGGGGATAGGATGCAAGACATTTTCTGTTCCTCCTTAATGAAAAAAGGCAGCCCACCTGCCATTTCCGGTCAAAAAAAGAGGGATCTTTTTTTATGATCACGTATCTCTTTCGGGTGGGAGCGTGGGGCGGGGAGCTAAACCAGATCGTGTTTGCGATTTCCTTATCGTTTCAGGCTTTGTTGAATGATAACTGGACAATCGTGCAGCATGTGGAGGATCTGGGCTGGGGCAGCTTCGATCACGGCAGGTGATTCGGAGCCCACCATCTTCTCCAGAAATGTTCCCGGGTCATCAATTCAAGCATGAGTTAATTCAAAGTCGGCAAGGGCCGAGGGGTATCTGAGAAAGGGCAATTGATACGTTAATAATCTTGGCTATCACTGATTAGTATACTTCTTATCATACTTTAGTCCAAGCAGGCACTGCCTAACACCTGTCCCATTGATCTGTCATGTCCGAGGTCAACGACCGGAAATCCGAGGTTATGGGCATCTGTCCTCTTACTCCTTGGAAGTTTCTTCATATACAATGTCCAACTGTCCATTGATCATCCTGCAAACCTCCCAAAATGTTTTTCAAAAAGCGCATCGTACATCATCTTCTTTTCGCTGAAACAAGCTCATGCCGATGAGGTCCAATTCGCTATTTCTCCGTGTGCTCGTGCTCTGCCTGTGCGTCACGTCGTCATCCTCTGATCCACTACGCCCAAGTGCGCAAGCTCATGGCTACCTCCGATTCGCTGACATCGAGCACCACTGCCAGTTCTCCTCGCCTCGGCGGCCGCGCTAAGTCATCACGCCTACTGCCGTACCGCGCCACCAGTTTGAAGCATGAGCTGTCCTTCCACAAGGGCGACTGGCGCCAGGATGCTGGCGGCGACGCACCGTTTGTGCCGTTCGACGGCAGCGACGTGTCAAGCGACGCTCGCCGCCGGCCGCCGCTGGACCCGCTCAACCTCGCGACTTTCGTGGTCACGCACGTTGACGGCGAGCGCCGTGCGAGGACAGCCGTCAACATCAGCCGTCTTCGTTCTGCCCGAAAGAACAGAGACCCCGACATCGAGCCAAAGACAGATGACATGATGAGATCGGGTTACCTCGTCGACTACCTCGATCTCCACTTCACGACTGTGCCGGCCATTTCCGCACCAGAATGGGTCGAGAGACCTGTCTTCCATCTGAAGATCATCTTTCTCGGGCAAATCAGCGACCGTCACTCGTCTCGACCCAACGATTTCTCCACGCCGTCAGGCGTGGCCGACAAAGGCCGTGCGTCGGAGACCACGGAGCTGCCAATCAACGTGTCCGCGGAGCTCACGTTCTTTGGAAATCCATGGGTCGCGACCTCGGTGATGTCGCTGGAGGGATCGTATAATCCCCAGGACGGCCGGATGTACCTCATCGGCTGCCGTGACGTCATCGGCGGCGGACTTCCGTGGCGAAACTTGTCGACGAGTGGCGGAGGCCTCGAGGACGACATGGACTGTTCCGTCGAGGTGGAAGTAGAGTACCCGCCCGCGACCACGCACTTGTTCATGTCGCCGACAGCGAAGGTTCGCATAGCAAGCACAAGGAACGCCGGCGACCCGCTCCGTTTCAGCACGATGAAACTTGATGCTAAACCAATCCGATACCCTCAGCCTCAGCCGGACGATCCCAAGAGAGGAATCGCCAACGGCGTCCTCGGGCTCATAGTGTTGTCAGCCTCCATCGCCGCCTCGCTCAGCCAGCTGAGACATCTCAAGACCCACGCTGACGCTGCGCCGTACGTCTCCCTCGTCATGCTCGTCGAGCAAGCTATCGGGTTGGGCTTGCCTCTGACCACGGGCGTCGAGGCGCTGTTGGCCAGGGGCACCTTGTTCTCCAACATCGCCACGCCGTCGTCTTTCCCACGTCCCTCCTTCTCACTCATCGACAACCGGCTATGCCAGTCCATTGATTTTTGGGCAAGGATCCTCAGCCTCGCGGCGTTCATCCTCACGCGTCAACTCTTCCAGGAGGTGCCGCGGACGAGGGCACGCTTGCATGCCCCGTCGTCGCCGCCGCGCGATCCTCCTGGCGACGCCGAGGTGCTCGCGTACTTCGCCGCGGCGCACCTGCTCCTCGCCATGCTCGTCCTCGCGCTGAACGGGCGGAACATGACCGTGGAGCAGCACGTCGGGCTGACGCAGGACCTGTTCCTGCTCCCGCAGGTGATCGGCAACCACTGGCGGAGCTCTTTAGATTCATAGGCAGTCATATGAATGCCCAAAATTCTGGTGAAAAAAAAAATACCATGTAGTATGTATATGTTTTGGACAAGAAATGAAGCAATTCCCTTCTATCAGCTAGCTAGTAGCTACTCACCAGCAGCCCACAGCCCACGACAATGCACATGCGCATAACCTGGACCTCTGTTCCTAAAATAAAAAAAGATGGACATGTTTCTTTTCTTTTCTTTTCCCCCTTTTTCCCTTTTGGACATCAACTCGTTTGTTAAAAAGGCTGCAGCGGCAAGTTTTCCCCAAATCCCTTGCTCGAGTTAAGAAACACTGATTACATTTATCGAGCGGGACTTTTTCAAACAAGTTAAACATGATATTGTGCTAGCGCGCTTCAAATCCATGAAGGAACGCGTAGTTAAATTGTACTAGCTATTGTGTAATTTCTCTAAATTGTTTGGTTTTATCTTTACTCTAAACAATTTAGTACTGTTCAGTGAAAGCTTTGTATTGTGTTTTTTTTTTATTGTTGTTTCTAAATTTTTTATGACCATCGTTAAAATATAAATGCCCAGCCGAGCAATCTCAGCTCCGCAACTGTCGGCAACGCCGTGTGGCGCGTCAACTGCAGGCCCGTCGCCCGGAGCTACTACCTGGGCGTCACAGCCGCGCGGCTGCTGCCGCACCTGTACGACTACGTGCGCCCGCCGGCGGTGCGCGTCTGCGACATGAGCGTGTTCTCCCACGCGGGCGACGCGGTGATACCGGCAGTGCCCGTCCTGCTTGCGCTCGTCGTGCACGTGCAGCAGCGGTAATCATGCTCTGTTTTCTGACGTTTGGTTTGTTTATTGTGCTTCGTGCATGTTCTCGTATGTGTCACGTTCTATTAGCTTTTCTCAGATGTGGATATAGAAGGTGTGTGTTGCGTTTTTGGATAACATATGTAACGTTTATAATAATGTATTACACTGCTAGTACGTTCACAAATCATAAGCATTGAAAAGTAAAAGCCATGAAAGATTTGTTTTGCGATGAATCTGTGAAAGGAAATCGGCCGCATGTTTAGGTTCTAAAAAGGTTCTTTTTCAATATTTTGCAAAAAAAAAAAAGATGCCATCACTTTTGTTTATAAAGGCTAAAAAATATCACAATAACCCCCAAAAAAAGAAAAATTACGTACTGTTGTTGTGAAAAGCATTAGCCCAAAAATACCCTGATAAGTGTTTGATTATTCAACGTTGCCATTATGAACAATAGTCCAAAAGCCATATGTAGGTTTATAATTGTTTTAGTACAACTGTTATGAAAATAATCAGCAAAATAATAGTAGCGATAGAACGAGGATAATGAACTAACAAAATTGATACAACTCTACCCCAACAAATATGCTTATCGCTCCTCTAGTTATATTGTATTTAATAAATTGGAATTTTTTTTTTTCAAAACAAGTACACCGACCCTCATAAACACTCACCCTATGAAAACACGCACGCAACTCTTACCTCTATAAGTGCCTTTGAAAGACTGGGCCGACTGATCTTGAGATTTACGAAGTCACCACAAGCGTCTCGCTGTCGACGGAGACGTTGCTTCTTACTGAAAGAATAAATAGTTAAAATGTGCAAGACCAATGTCAAGTCTGGGACTTGAATCCGAATGGGTTGGTTCCACCACAAAGAACCTAACCAACTAAGCCAAGCTATGCTCGCTCTGCAGAATTGGAATGGCCTTTAGACATGTCATATATATACACGTTTATTGAACAAATTTTCACATATTTACACTCTTTAATTTGGGCTCACGGCTAAATGGATATATGTCACCTCACTTTTCCAATTTCGTAGCAATACAACTTAATTTTATATATTTGAAGTATATAAAGATTTTTCACTAGCATTTAATTGCATCTATGTTCTTATGTATGAATGTCTCTATGCCTTTCCCTCTCTGTATCATGATCCCCATGTGGCCCGTAGTTTGGGAGTTCAAATACATAAAGCTCTCACCATACCAGTCTATGTTGACCGCGTGATCTCAAAACACGTCGAAGATCTGAAGCACCTTTGTTATAGGCATGAAGATTGGGATCGAATCACATCTATATCATGGTCATAATTGTTGTGTGCCATCTGATCTATGATTTCCACAACCCTCAGCATGCGGTTGATGTTGTTTTGGAGTGAATACTAGGCCATAAAAACTTCAAGATTATGTTGCTCCATATGTCTTTTTCGCATGTTTGTCCTGCAAATGTGTTTCGCATCATGACAACACTTTTATTTTTTGAAAGAGACGGTTGAGTTCATACGCCTTTGAAAGTTGCCAGGAGGGGGGGGGGGGGGGGGGAATAGGCAACGCTAAAAACTTTTGCAATTTAAAAACTTAATCAAACTGTCAGCACACCGGATGGTCCGGTCAACTGCCGGATACTCCGGACCTGGAAGTGTCGGAGTATCCGGTACAGAGAATTAATCTTGCGTAATTTGAAATCTATGAAGTTTCTAGCAATTCTACTTGAATAAAAAGACTTGTATAGATGCTAGTAAGTAAATCTACACAACAATTGCGGAAGGAAACAAGTAGATACGTAGATCGAGGCAATATAGTGATGTATGAGCAATATGAACAAGAACAAGTATGAACAACAAGAACAATCAAAAGATAGACAATTGACACACGATTTTTCTCTGAAGTTCATGCCCACAAAGTGCCCTTCGTCTCCGTTGAGGGTCCACAAAGGACCGGATTGCTCTCAACCCTAAACCTCACTCAAATGGTCACCAAGACCGATTCGAGTTGCTCACTAGCAAATCCCTTGCGGGAATGTGTAATACAAACTTCCCGGAGCTTCACCACACGAATTGGGAGCTCCCGGGCAACCACTAGCCGTCTAGGAGCACAAAGCTCCAAGAGTAACAAATGAAATCAAGTGAGATGATGCCACAAGAAGCTCAAGAGTGGGATGCTTGCTCTCAACACGATTCTCTTGCTCTCACACACTCCCTTGAGTGAATCACACAAATCTATGGCTTGGGAATGAGTAGAGGGTGAAAGGGGGAAGCTTTGGTCGTGTTCTTGTGAGTGGAGACGAGAGAGAGAGCCGTTGGAAGTGGATGGGTATATATATAGAAGCTCTCAAAAATCGAACCGTTGCGCTGCTGGTTAGGTCCCACCGGAGACTCCGGTCAGGACTTAGGATCTGGCTGCACTGGCGTCTGCCGGACACTCCGGCATGATGCCGGATGGTCCGGTGGAGCTGCTCGGTGGATGAAAATTTGGAATAGTTGCAAACTTACTTTGGGATGGTTTTGATTCAGCCAAAAGCTCTTATGACACATATTAACACATGATTAACATCCCTCTTGATAGTACGGCATTCCTATACTCAATTAAAATTAAAATAGTGCTAATTTTTTCTATTGAGTACTTCATGCCAATTCTTTTCAACGCACGTTGAGGTTTGTAAAAATTCATGGATCGCATGGCATACAACCACTTCATTCTGATTACTGTTATAAACATTGAGTTGTCGTAAAGTAGCATTAGCCACATTCTTCCCTGAAGGTTGTCCCACCATATCTTCAAATGACTTGTACTCACTCACTATGTATAATAAAAATAGCCTGTGGCTGTGTTGCGGGCAGTATGCTGGAAAATCAAGAGAATAGCCTCATCACTATGTATAATAAAAATAATAACAACACAGATGAACAAAAAAATGGTAATGAAAAAAACAAAGGAGGAAATATACCGTAATATGATGATAATGTTATATGAAATGGAGTTGTGCTTACTGGAAGAATATTGCGAGCAGCTCCAATTTATAAGAAGTTCTAGTGGTGGAGGTAAGTTTGCAATGCAGCTGCAAAGACTAGAAAAATAAGGACAACCAGTTGTTCATGATTAATGAGAACCACTCATGCAAACTAAGAATAGATATGAAGAAATCAAAAGGGTATGCGTCATTCTCGTAGGATGATTAACTTGGATACGTTAAATAATTGTTTACAACAAACAGTGAAATGGCTTCTCGTGGATTAATATCTACTTCTAACTGCCAGCTCTCACTAAACCCATCTTTGTTGACCGGCAAGATCATGGAACATGCCGAAGATCTGGAACACCTTAGTTGTTGGCACGCAGACTGGGATCGAATCGCCCACTGATCTCTTCCCCAAAAAAAAAAAAAATTGTTGCCCTTCAGTCAAGCCACAAATTTACTACTCTCATAGGAAAACAAGCATGCAATAGTTGCGTGCCCCAAACAAACACAGCTACGAAGCGACCATCTTCTCCTGTGATTTCTTCTTCTCTGCCACGCCCATCCTACCGACGATCGCAGAGTTCCACCGCTGCTGCACATACACGACGAGCCCGAGCAGGACGGACACGGTCGGCACCACCAAGTCGCTAGCATTGGGGAAGAACACGCTCCAGCTGGCGTTCACGTAATCAGGAGATGAGTACGCGACCCGCGGCGGCGGCCGCACATAGTCGTACACGTGCGGCAGAAGGCGCACGGCGGTGACGCCCAGGTAGTAACTCCCGGCGAGGGGCTTGCAGTTGACTCGCCACGCGGCGTTGCCGATCACCTGCGGGAGCAGGAACAGGTCCTGCATCAGCACGACGTGCTGCTCGAAGGTCATGGCCCGTGGTCCATTCACCACGAGGAGGAACTGGAACACGACGAGCGCCAGGGGCACCAACACCTTGGCGTCGTCCGGCACGCGCCCCAGCTCGGGCCGCGACCGCGCCAGAATGCGCGCCCTCGACCGCCGCACGTTCTGGCCGAGGCACAGAGTGAGGACGAACGCGACGAGGCTGAGGAACTTGACCACGAGGTAGATGGACTGGTACACCGGGCTCATCCTGTTGAGCACGTCGGAGGATGTCGGCAAGCCATTGATGTCGTCGGAGCGCAACGTGACCTTCGTCCGTAGCGCCTGGATGTCCGTGACCAGCGGCATGCCGAACCCGAGAGCTTGCACGCCGAGCATGACGAGCGAGACGTACGGCGCCGCGTCGGCGTCGATCCTCAGATGCCGCAGCTGGCTTAACGCAGCAGCAATGGCCGCGAACAGCAGTATGATGCAGAGGACGCCGTTGGCGATTCCTCTTGTGACATTGTCCGGCCTAGGCCTCCGGTACATTGTTGGTATTGCCTGAAGCTTCATCGTGTCGAAGTGCAGCGGGTCGCCGGCGTCCCTCGTGCTTGCTATGTGAACCTTCGCCGTCGACCAAATGAACCAGTGCGTGCTCGTGGGCGGGTACTCAACTTTCACCTCGATGGAACAGTCCATCCCTTCCTCGAGATCTCGGTACACCGAAAAATTCCGCCACGGCAGTCGTATGTCCCTGCAGCCGATGAGGTACATCCGGCCATCCTCGGGATTGTACACGTTGATTGGCGACGACTGCCACTCCGGAGCAGGCCCTGTGCTGGCTACTCTGGACGCTTTGGAGACACCTTTGAGTACATTACGGTCGCTGACCTGCCCAAGAAAGATGATCTCCAAATGGAGGACAGGCTGCTCCATCCATTCCGGCAAGAACATTCTTGGCTTATCCATGAACCGGAGGGTAAGTTCCTCGGTGAGGTAGGCTAAGCTTGCGGTGTGATCCCCATTGCCGTAATCCGCCTTTGGGTACCTTAGCGGCAACGACATTGAGATGATCTTCCGGAAGTCGAACGGCGATTGTCCCCGCCGGAGAAGCTCGCCGGCCTGCTCGACCTTGGAGTAGTTGTATGTGAACGCCAGTCGTTCGCCGTCCCAGCCCCAGTACAGTGGCAAGGCCAGGCCCAGTTGGAACGAGAACGAGGAGTGCGCCGCCCATCCGGCCGATGCATTGATGCTGGTTATGCTTCCCACCAGTACACTGCGCCTGGTAATGGAGAACGTGAGCGCCATGTACAGGCACACTCGGAAGTGGCACGCCTTGTCGCTAATGCCCCGGCACGCCACCATGCAGGCCTGCCCTGCCGATATGTTCCACACGCCTTCAGCCGACAGCGTCATCCCGCTCAGCCCCGAGCGCCGCACCGCCGTGTACGGGTCCTCCCACGGGGGCATGACCCGGAATATGGCGGACAGTCTCTCCACGCCAGCTTCTTCCAAGTCGCACTGAAGGTCCTGCATCACGATGCCCGCTCCGGCGAGCTCGCCCTCGTCTGCAGCTCGGTCCATCTCGAACGGGCCGAGGCTGCGGCACGAGGTCGCCGCCGCGGAGTCGCAGCGCCGTTCTGACCAGGGCACGGCAAGCACGGTGTCGCGGCCGTACCGGCTCAGGACCTCGCAGAAGAAACTGCCCCTGTAGCGCTTGATTGCACGGTCGCCCGCGACGTCGTCGTTGTTGGCGTCGATCGACGGGAGCGGACTGCACGCGCCGGAAACAAGTTCTTCAGATCGAGCCAGATGTATGGGGTACCACCAGAGCCGTGACACCAGCCGCACTGGATCGAAGTAGCCGGCCGCCAAAGCGACGCTCGTGCTCCTCATCTCGCCGAGCACCGCTCGGTTCGTCAGCGTAGGCTCCTTCGGGTACCGCAGCACCAGCAAGACGTTGTCGTCGGCCGTGACCGGCGGCGCGAAGCCGCTCCGGCCGGAGTTCTTGGCCCAGTCCCACGGGTCAGCGCCGTCGACGCCGCGCGAGGGGAGGATGGCTCGCCCAATCAAACACAGCACCCTCTCATCAGCTCCGTCTCCAACGTTGCTGCCCCTCGCTCTCTCCGTGTACACGCCTTCAAACATGATCCTGAGCTTGGTGTCGCCGGGAGAAATCTTGAACTCCGGCGAGGTGACCGGGCCGACAGGTACCCGCGGCCAGATATCGGAGTCTCTGTTCTTCCTGGAGATAGAAAGAAACAGGACGCCGCTGACATTAAGAGCTGTAGTTTGGCCACCGTTCGCACCGTCGACATTGGTGAGCACGAACGTCGCGAGGGAGAGCGGCTCCAGCGCCCGCCCACCAGTGTCGCTCGGGACGTCGCCGCCGTCGAACGGCATCAGGGGCGCGTCGCCGGCGGCCTGGTGCCAGTCGCCCTTCTCGAACGATAGCGTTCGCTTCACAAAGCTGGCTCGGCGGGCGTCGACAGCTAGTCCGGCGGCCGAGGAGAGCACGGACCGGCAGTGGTGCTCGACCTCGGCGAAACGGAGGTACTCATTCGCTTCGTCATCAGGGCGTGGCGGGTCAAAGGATGACGACGTGATCCAAAGAGAAAGCAAGAGCACGCCGAGAAGCTGCGAATGTGAGATGGGAAATACCATTGCTGCACGAAAACATATTGCCGATTCAGAAAAACAGTTTCAGATGTTTGCAGGGATAACAGCGTGCAACTACGAATAACTCCAGACAAAACGAAACATGGGAAATTTTTGTAACTTCTGTACCATGACCAAATAAGCAAACGCTAATTTTTGGCTTAAAGAACACGACAAGTATTAAAACTTTCTAATACTTTCCATAGAAAAAAGAAGAAGAAAAGAGGACAAGTATGCATTTCAGTTTTCTACAGAGGAAGAAACAGGGCACCTGGTTACTGACCTCGGGCAGATGCTTGTACGTTCCAACCACATGTGCTTGTACTCTGTACTGGGATGTTGTCTATGAAAGGAGCGGAGCCAGCTGATCCGTGGTCACCAAGATAACCAAGCGCTGGTATGACCTGGCTGCATTATTGGTTCTGGAGAGAAGATACTCAGACGATCCGGTCGCATTCCTGGTGCAAATATTCAAGCGGCCCAAGATCCAAGGCCACATTCTCCAAAATCTTCCACGCGAACACAAAGAATAGTAAAGCCTCCAAAAAATGCGGTGAAAACGGGCTCAAAGCTTTATTGTGAAAATTCCGTCAAAAACACACTTAGACGTTCCAAATAATTTTTTTTTTAAAAATGCATATTTGATGCAATTATGGTTGCATCTAGAAGCTGCAAGCTAGTCCAAACTCTAATTGTTTGCAACATATAAAAAGACCGTGTATGTCTTTCTCTCCACCCTAAGCAAACTCCAAGCAACCCCCTGTGTCATGCTGAGGGGAGCTCTCACGCACCGTCACATAATATCAAACAGCTTGTTCGCCTCGTTGCTTTGCAGCAGTTGCAAAGCAGCAGCTACAGTGTTCCAGTTATTTCTTCAACAGCGGCTACAATGTTCGTAGTTATTTCTTTAGCATTCGCTACAGTAAAACAGCTGCAAAAACAGCCTGCCGAACAAGCCGTTTAAGATGGCAGCGCTGCTGTTGATGACAGCCTCATGCATATCAAACATGACTCGTTGCTCGAAGCCCATGAGAGGTCGCTAGAACCGATGTTGCTGGAGGCCCTCCTCATGAACCAGACACAAGACATCGGGGTGGCTCCTCCGCACCTTTGTCGACTAGTACGCCCCCACGTGTTATCAACCATCATCTCCCCTCTGAAGAAATCCAAATTCCAATGTTATTTAGAAGTGAAGTGGAGCAAGTAGTTGGGCAAGCCTTTATCAAGGCCTTGAGTGACTTCAAGTAGTCAGTTGTAAGTTCTTTGTCTCCTCACCCTCAGCAAAATACTTCTTCCCAGAAAGACTCAATGATGGTGCATAGGAAGGGCACTCATAGTTGCAGTCATCATCGAAAACCGAGAGTGAAAACTCAGAAACCAGGCTTCGGGGTGGTCAGGGATTTGTTGACAAAGTAATGGTTCTTAATCAAGAAAGATAATCAGTTGAGTGCTCTTTCCAAGATGGCTAGCCTCTTGGAGGCACTGCGGTTGCCTCCCTAGTTTCCTAGCATGATGGTGGAAGGACAATCGGCCTCAGTTTGTTCTATGTTCTCCTGTTGTTTCGCTGTTTGATTTGTTTCGTCTTCTCGAGCTTGGTGATGACCACTTTTTTTTAATAAACATATAAAAATGCGAATGCTACTCAGAAGACCTATGTGGCCCATGTAGCTTTTTTTTTGAGAAAAATGCGGCCCATGTATCTGACAGACCCGCTGGCCGTAGCATCTATCCGTGGGCCGACCGAGGAGCACCAGACTATCTCGATTAGGCTGAGCCGAAATCCCAGTTACGGCCTGTAAACCTCTTGGTCAAACGCCCAAACGGGGTCCCGGCACACGGTCGACGCCTCCACGGCGGCACCGCATGGTCCCCTTGTACCGCCCGTCCAATCACCGGTCGAGCCACGGAACGGACGGGGTTCACGCTCGTGGCCGTAGGTAAATCATGAGTGTTTGTACCACCCAGTCAAAGCCGCAGAGCTTTGAAGACGCTGTCACTGCCTCACTGACGGCCTTGTCTCTCCCCCTGATTATAGTAATCGTGTCATCCCAGAGACACCCGTGACCTTCATTAATCACGTACAGCAGCAGAATTAGGAGTCCACAGGAGCAGGCAAAGCACCTTGACTCGTTTGACCAACAGTTGGTTTACCGCGCGCATGCCTGTAATCATCAGAACAATTGAGAATCAGCACGGGATGCTTCCCATCTTTGAATTGCTTCCGACGTTTTTTTTTTTTGGGAAACTGAATTGCTTCCGACGTTGGTTCGGTGTTTCTCAACGACGAGTCGGGTGCATCAGCTCCTGGCTGCTGTTGCTTGCAATCGTATACGGTATACTCACGCTGAACAGTAGGAAACGCGTAGCATCACCACAATACGTGAGTGCCCTTCCACACCGTCTGCGTTTCTGAGCTCATCAAATCTCCATGCGAGTACACGTTACTGCAGTTCACCAATAAAGTCCCTACGCACATTGTAGAAGCGAGTACTAGACGTACACCCACTTCACTGTACTCTCTTCATCACCTAGTGGAATGGCACAGCCGTAAAACTCGCCGTCGCAAATCCCGAGACAGCCACACACATGCTTGGCACTACTGGGCACTGCCCCCACACAGCACTCTCACTCACTCACCTCACGCACAACGCAACACACAACAGTCTCACCTCGCCGTCCCAAAAAGCCGAGCCTGCCGATGGAAAGAGTGTGTGAGCTGAGGGTGGAAAAGGCAGGCCACCACCACACCCACCATGGCTGGAGCTGGGAGCAGTAGAATCTAGCCAATCCAGCTGCGATAAAGTAAAGTTACCGTACCCTCCTCGTGACCGAGCCGAGCCCAGTGCAGGCGGGGCTCCACGCGGGCCCACCGCGCAGCGAGCCGCGGGCCCCCGAGAGGGAAAGCTCAAAGCGGCGAGCAGCACGCCATGACACCACCCACACCACTCTGCTACAGCGCAGCAGCCAGCAGCTTCCACCTCCCCCCTCTCCCTCTCCTCGTCTCCGCCGGGTCAATTGTGCTGTCCGTGTAGTGCCCACCTCACAGCTTAACTAAAGAAAAGAGGAGGGCAAGTGCGGGAAGAGCGGAGGAAGGAGCTAAGGGAGCATGACGTCGGGCGGCGCGGCGGCGGCCGCGGCGGCAGCCGGCGGTGTGGGGCGGACGCCGACGTGGAAGGAGCGGGAGAACAACAAGCGGCGGGAGCGCCGGCGCCGGGCCATCGCCGCCAAGATCTTCACCGGCCTCCGCGCGCTCGGCAACTACAAGCTCCCCAAGCACTGCGACAACAACGAGGTGCTCAAGGCGCTGTGCCGCGAGGCCGGATGGGTCGTCGAGGACGACGGCACCACCTACCGCAAGGTCAGTGAGAGAAGCTTTCCCCGCTTTCATGGCACCCCGACCTGATCTCTCTCTTCCCGTTCCTTTCGGATCTTGGCTCGCTGCGAGCGCAGATCTGTGTGTGCCGTGCTGAGATGAGCTGACTTGTGTGGTGCGTTTCCGTGTCGTGGCAGGGATGCAGGCCGCCGCCAGGCGCAGGGCTGTCGTCGGCGGGGATGAGCCCGTGCTCGTCCTCGCATATGCTGAGCGCGCCGTCTTCGAGCTTCCCGAGCCCCGTGCCGTCCTACCACGCCAGCCCGGCGACGTCGGGCTTCGCGAGCCCGACGCGCCATCTCGACAGCGGCAGCGGCATCAACAACGGCGCGACCCCGACGGCGGCCTGCCTGCTCCCGTTCCTCCGGGGCGCGCTCCCCAACCTCCCGCCGCTCCGCGTCTCCAGCAGCGCGCCCGTGACGCCGCCGCTCTCGTCGCCGACGGCGGCGTCGCGCGGGCCGCCCGTCAAGGTCCGCAAGCCCGACGTCTGCGGCGGCGGCTGGGACGGCGCCGTCGTCGTCGACCCGTTCCGCCACCCGTTCTTCGCCGTCTCCGCGCCGGCCAGCCCCACCCGCGCCCGCCGGCGCGAGCACCCGGACACCATCCCCGAGTGCGACGAGTCCGAGGTCTCCACCGTCGACTCCGGCCGCTGGATCAGCTTCCAGATGGCGGCGGCGGCCAACACGGCGCCGGCGTCGCCCACGTACAACCTCGTCAACTCCGGCGGCGCATCCGCCTCCAACTCCATGGAGCTCGACTGCTCGCCCCCGCCGGAGTTCGAGTTCGATAAGGGCAGCAGGGTCGTCACGCCGTGGGAAGGCGAGCGGATCCACGAGGTCGCCGCGGAGGAGCTCGAGCTCACGCTCGGCGTCGGCGCCAAGTGACGGCCTGAGCTGAGCAGCGCAGAAAGCTCGGATCTTTGCCGTCCTGCAGCACCGAGAGACGATGCACCTGCCAGAAAGATGGTTCATTTCATGGACCTTGCGTACCAGCTGATCGCGGTTGTTGTGAGATCAGCTGCGAAATGTGTAGTACTATCACAATGCATTCGCATTCGTGCCGCGATTCGATCCGGCATTTCGTTGTAGGCGTAGGCGATGTTGTTCCATTCATCGATTCAAGAAAATCAGGGAAGCGCGAAACAATCCTTGGACTGTAACTGCAGTATTGGTCATAGATTGTTTGCATCCTTGAACTGAATGATGTCGTTGATTGTTTCATCACTCAATTGGATATTTGGATGGGCTGCTACGAGCCTAGGAGTACGTTGCTGCCCCGATTCCTTGTCACCCTTTTGTTCTGTCTTGTGCACCTGTCCTCAAAATGCGTGACCTTGACGAGTGCAAGTGAACAAAGGTTAGTGCGAGGGTAAAAAAGACGTTCGGTGAACTTTGCGACGTGATCTTGTCTCTCTCGGACAGGACGGTAAACAAGTGAGTACGGGTACGGCGAAGTCGCGGTTCATCACTTTTTTTAACCTTTGCTCACTTTTCACGTTTGACAAAGGGAGAGAGCATCGACTTTGGAAACGTGACCCGCCGCGTTCAGATCAGATTCTCCTGCGGACTGCGGACGTAGCATATGCTTCTGAGCTCTCCAGTCCAGAGCAAGAGCATGAAAGTGTGGAACCGGAGGCCGATGCTTGCTGTGCAGATGAGACGCCGGATTTGCTGGTTTGTTTAGGGGATCGTCTAGCACACCGTGCGGTGTGTTCCCAGTGACAGATGAACGGACTCAATCATGGTGTTAGCTCGCTCGAGCTCGTAGTAGGATCTGCCTGTAGCTGATCCTGCCTGCACAACAAACCCAATCATGTGCTCGTTACACGGGCACACGCACCTGTAGAAACATGCGGCGTCGAACAACAGGTTCTCTCCCTCCAACCGCAAAATCATTGGGATCGAACACGAGTCGCTCTTCGCAATCTGGGCGGCGCACCGTGCGGCGGCGGCTCGTCTTGAGTTGAGCTCCGGCTGGGTCCGGTCCGGTGGTCACTCACACAACCGGCTGTACCGGCCGGCGCACCCACCACCCAGATATCCAGTGCAGTGGTCGTTTTTGCGTACTTGCGGTATTGATTGATGAACGAGCACTGCGGCGTGGCGGGGCCGACCCGACCCGGGAGGACGGGGTATCTTCCACAGCGCCATTGTACAGTCGCGCAATGGGCTCGCCCGTCCGCTAGCGACGTGTTCCCGGTACAACGAAAGCGCCGCAATTCCGTGCCCGTTTCACGCCGTTTTGGTTGCCCGGCTCAGCTCCCGTCCCACAGTGTCCGCCCTGTAGCCGATAGTTTGGTTGCGCGGCGTGTGGCGCCAGCTGCTACTGTGTCGCGGTAGCCACGGCGTCGCGTCGCGTACGGGGAGCCAGAGGCGTCGTACCGGTCGACGCGGCGGGGCACCACAGAGCCGCGCGCTCGCGTGCTCGCTCGCCCCGGCCGGGCGCCGCGGTGTCGGGTGCCGAGAGATCGCGGGCGGATCGAGCGCGGCGCACGGGGCCCCTCGCGCATGTGGGGTGCGCGCGTTCGTTGTCTAATCACGCGGCGGCGCCGGCGCCGAACGGGCGATGCGAGGATTTGTTTAAGAGGGGTTTCGTGCGCGACGCCGACCGGCAGGTGGTGGAGCGGAGTGTTTTCTCTGGTTCCACTCGTGCGCCGCGACGAGACGACCCTCCTGTCCTGTACTAAACGCGGTGGTTGGAGCGGTTGTTGCGCTGGTGAGCGGTGAAGAGAGATCGGAGCTGTAAACGTATAGCAGCGGCGCGTGGCAGAACGGCCGGCGTGTTGCGACTTGCGAGAGTGCTGTGGGTAATATCTGTGGGTCGCTGTCAACCGTGTGTTGTCCAACCGATAACGGTGTCCAGTAGTCCATCTCGGTGATAAACTCTTGATCATCTCGGTGATGAACTGAATAGCCCTCCGAGACAATGTTACGTGTCGGTTAGTATGAGGCAGCCTACCGCGGATTCTTCGCGAGTTGTTACTGTGTCAACTTGAGGTTTTTCGACACGTGAGCAACTCGCAGAACAAAAGGTCCTGCTGCTGAGCTGCACATTTTCAGGGTAGACAGTAGACTTCACGTACACGATGCTAATCCGAGAAATAAAGTCAGCATTGGCGGAAAAATATCCTCAGGTATGTATAAAAGCCCTAAAGAACTAGGCAGAATCTTTCCTCCCCTCTCTAAATCCTTTCAGGACTCGACACATCACACATGATTGGCGTGCTCTACCGTCCCAATCATAGCCAAGCACACGTTGAATTGAACGCAAAAGAGGCCGGTGCTGACCACCGAGCTCCGCGCTGTTCTTGCCCCGCTTGTCGCGCAACGCCGCAAAGCACGGAGAAACGTACCGTGCGGGACACCGCATCGAGCTCGAGCGCGACAAATCACTTGCACAGTGAGAGTGCGAGGCCTTGCCATGAACGCCACCTTCGTCTTCTTCTTCTTCTTCTTCTTAGCAACGTGTACGTGGTCGTGTACTCGCAAAAAAAAAAGTACCAGCGAGGCGGGCTTGTGATCAATAAGCCCAATGGGCCGCCAAGAGAAACAAAATAGTAACTCCATGGGCTGATTCTTCCCTCTTCCGTGCGAATACTTTCGTGCTGCTTCACAAGGTCGAGATGGGCGGCCCAAAATAGGCTATAGGCCCAGTTCGAGGAGATGGGCTCAGCTGGGACAAATCCGAAAACAGATTCGGAATCCGCGTCGGACGAACCGAATCGACGCCCTTTCGGACTCCGCCTGTCCTGTCCCGTGGCGGAGAACCGGCAGCGTCGGAATTCGAATTCCAGTCGGAAACGAAGACAATCCGCCTGCGCGCCTTTTTTAACCAGACGCCGACGCCCCCACTCCAATCGTTGTGCCATTACCCGTCTCCCCAACGCGCTTACAACACGAGCGTTCCACTCGCGAAACCTTTGCCCAACTCTTAGATCAAAATCGCAGGCGTGCCGCCGGCAGAACGAGAGCATGGCCGCCACTATGGCTGCTTCCAACACCCATCGCTCTGCCGCCATTGTGACTCAGCGCAGCCCCGCCGTTCCGCTGATGACGCTCTCTTCTCCCCGCGTTCGTGTCAACCCGGCCTGCGTTCCTAGCCCGGCCGAGGTGAAGAAGGAAGCCGCGGACAAGCAGGCAGCGAGGCAGCAACGCTGTCGCTCCCGGGACGACGAGAAGCCGAGGAGGCCGTCGCCGCAAGTCAGGCGCCGGCAACGTGATGGCGAAGCTCGCGAAGTGTCGCCGGAGATGAAGAGGAGGAGGGAGAGCGCTTCCCATCACCGCGACGTCAGTAGGGGTTCATCTTCCGGCAGACCGTACCGCCGCGACCGAGACGACGCGTACCGCGCGGCCAAGAAGCAGGAGAGTGAGCGCGATCGCGACCGCGCGCGCGTGGACGTGACAAGGAAGAGCGTCTCGGGGGCCGCCTCGCGTCCGGAGCAGAGGGCGAGGGCGGGTCGCCCCTTCTTCGCCGCGCAGCCGCCCGCCGCCGTCGACGGCAGGAAGCCAACGCCAGAGAAGGTGAAGACGGCCGAAGACGAGGCCGAAGTCAAGCGCAGAATGTTGGACATCCAGCGGCAGAGGGAGGAGGCGCGGCGGGCGATGGAGGAGATGGTGAAGACCGTGGAGTTCAATGACCCTTACATCTCTCCCAAGGACGTGCTCAAGGCCCTGTAGGCCACGGACGTATGGAGAATGGAGTGGAGGAACAGCGGGAGGAAACATTCTGGGGGAAATTGGGCTTTTTTATAGCTTCGACAGAAGGTGTGGCAAGGTGCCGAAATGAGATGGGCACGACTCAAGCAGGAGACGACTATGATGACAATCTTTGCCAAACATTTAATTTCCGTGAACCATTTTTTTTTCAATTGGAGCTCGAGATTTACTTTCTGTGAACTTTTTCTTTTCAATTGCTATTTGTTGGCCTATGGCTGCAAGCATGTAATAACGCCAGAATAATAAAAAATCTGTTGTCTAGACACAATCATGGTCAGTTTTCGTTCCGAACCATTGGGTTCATTTATTGTACTTTTCAGCCTGTTCGTTTGGATGTTTTGCAGCAGGCAGCAGCTACAGCTACAGTGTTCGCAGTTATTTTTTCAACAGCAGCTACAGTGTTTCAACAGCAGCTACCGTGTTCATAATTATTTTTCTGCAGCCGCGCTGCAGCCTGCCGAACAGCTTTTGTTACTCTACTGTTAAAGATGAGTCGTGTAGTGCCAAAAGAAGAGTGCAGTTCACTAAACACTTTCGCGAGAAGCTGCAAAATAATCATGGGCTTGAATGATAGGCCTATGTGCTTAAAGTAGGCTGCCAAACTGCATCTGGCCCGATATACATGGCCAAGGGCTTACAACTTTACCAGTGAATCAACTGAATGGTGAAGTAGCCCTTGTCTATAACAACATGCATGTAAAGTTAGATCAAGAACAAGGCAGACATTCAGTCACTTATTCATTTCAAAATGATACAACAGACAGCACAAGCAACAGATACAAAAGTCCTGATTTGCTGATGCATCTACAATGAAACCAGAGATCAGGGAAGAGGTGCTTGACGTTAAACCAATGCAAAAATCATGGCATCCTCTCCAACGCTGAAGGACTTATTGGAATAATACCGGACGATGTGACCAGAGCATCAATAGGAACATCTGTTGAGTTGATTGGGATGCTACCGTCCTCCAAGATTTGCACCGAATATGAAAGAGCAACTTCAAAATAGTAAAGCAAGCCATTAGAAATAAATAATTTAGCAAACAGAATAGAATTTCTATCTAAAAAAAATATTCTTAGCATGGAACTAGGAATGCAGAATTTCAGCAGAATGCAAAGCGTTCCCTTGTTGATGCACAGATAACAGGGGCATGTAAAACTGAATTCAGCACTATATTTTCTTGGTTACACCTTGCTCAAAATCTTATTTCCAGTTTGAATACCTCGTTTCACAGTTTTGATTTGTGAGAGGTACAGGTTGACAATATTTGATCAGAAAGCAGGCACTGTTGGCAGTTCTGCCTAGGTTCCAACCAATTTAACTTGGTGGCAAGTTGACACCGGGTATAAAGTCTAATGAAACTAGGAAAGAGTTTACTGACTTGAAGATAACAAAAATGCATCAAGCACTATATGAGTCACCAGGCTAAACAAAACTTGTGTTCTGGAGCCTGATCTAAGTGGGAGTTTAGTAGTTTTATAGTTTTTCATCATTACAACCCAAACCTATGGTCTTTGTGACATACAAAGACTCCGTCACTCCGAACACAATACCATTTTAGACCAAGGACATGAGTACTAAGTTATACATTAGAGTTTGATCTAGAAAAATCTAGTAGTTCAAGCAGAACTTTGCTTCTAAACATAACAGCCCCAACAGAATATTTTGTCACTCCATAACAGTAGTGGAACCATTTAACAGAGTCAACTTCAGTTACCATAAAATAGGCCACTTTAGTCCTGTTTATATCTAAATAACCCACAATTATCAGAGCGGCTAAACAGAGCAAACAGAGTAGGAGTATATTTGACCCATATATAACTAATCAAACACAATTGACTTGCTGCAGTATTATGTCAGGAGAAACATTTAATTGTGAATAGAGAACTGTAAGAAAACTATAAAATAAGAGGACAAGGAAATATGTATACCATACCTAATAGAGGCTGACTCCATCCTTTCTCTTTTGCAAGTTCTTGATATTTCATTAAGAATGTGTCATAGTACCTTTTCAATGAAAAAAAAAAAGGAAACAAAGGATACATTAGATAATGGGAGAAGTATAATGTACGTTCATTTAAAAAATATTAAGAGTGTATTGTAGCGAAAATGAACTACACACGGAACCATGGTCTATTGGTGGTTGGCATTACAAGGAACAAAAACAGCGCAAAACTGTTTCTAGGAGCTGTTAAGAACTGTTTTCCAATCTCATTATATCAATAAAAAAGTACACTAGGGCCAAGCAAGGAGCTCGGTTGGTCTGCAGCTCCGGCTGGGAGTGCAGCCACCCAGGTTCGATTCTCAGGGAGGGATCGAACCTTGGGCCTTTATTGCCTCCAATGAAGGCAGGGGATTGAATCCTACAATATTTTTTTCTAAAAAAAAAGTACACTTTATGCTCTTATTTATCGTGTTATGGCATGAATTAAATTTTAGCTCTGAAAATAACAATTTTTGTTGTTGTTGTCTTGTTGATGATGTCGAGATTAGCAACGTCATTACAATCCAAACGAATAATGTGTAAACCTACCCTCCACCACGCCCAAGTCTCCGGCCAGTTTTATCAAAAGCTTGCCCTGCACAAACAGCAAGAGTCATGCAACCAAAGCATATAATGGCTGAGCACGGTGAGTTAAATGATAAAGGACCTACCAGGCAATAGAAAAAGATCAACTGGGGACGAGGCTGACAACACTGCAAGGATTAAAAGTGAATTAGTGGTAATTTACACAACTCAGATTATACTACACTACTGAATTTTGAATTGAAGCATATAAGACTTGGCGGAAAAATGTTTCCTAGGAAGTAGTAACATAAAAAAGAAAAAACCTTCATACCATCTTCGCGATCATTCCCATTAGCGTCCACTGGTGATGGTTCCAAAATGTTCATTGAATTTTTAACTAAATCATCCATGGTGGTGATTTTGAGCATCTTCATATTGCGGTTTTTGTCCTCCACTCGAGGAACGTAAAGATCCTTTACCTGTCCCTCTTGTCCTTGAGAAGAAACCAAATATTAGTGACAGAAGAAGTAATGAACATGCCTGTAGATGAACTCACCAGGATTCGGTGGCAGAATTTCGGCCACTATTTTTGATGTATCAACTTCTCTCAACTGATAACAACTTATATAAGCGCACAGTCGTTTGCTCTCTTTGAACCAAGAGGAGTTCAAAATTGTACTTTGGATCGCAAGGTCTGAAAAAAACAAAAGCATAGAAACATTTCACCTCCAGAAACTTCAACAAACAAACACATAGAAAACCCTGTTTGTTTCTTTCCAACACAAGCATATGGGGGTGGTGACTGGTGAAACATAAGCAAAACATAAGCAAAGTTAGAGCACACTAATATTTATTTCTCCGGCTTCCAGTATCCTCTTTGATATCCTCATCCTAAGTACTTAGCACTTCTCATCAGGTTGGGTGGCATCTAATGGCATCTAGCCTTCACAGTTTGAAATGCTCTCTAGGTAATGTGTCAGATTGGTTGTGTGCCATGTATTGCAATGGTGGTCTGTGTTGATGACCAAGTATGTCCAACCGACCATGGGCCATAGAGTTGTGCAGATGTTGCTACTTGTTCATTCAATCTGTGGTTTAGTGTAGTGTGATGTTTTGCTCAGCCTGGACGCTTCTGTAATTCAGCTTCTTCTTCAGTGATAAGGCAGAGCGTCTGTCCATTTAAAATGCTAAGAGGAATGAACCACAGAGTTGCATATATTTACACAGCTGGTTTCTATCCCACGACAATCACTAAAATTATACGCTCGATTGATGGATAGAAGTAACCTGTTACCAAGCCTCTATCTGTGTAAAAAGCAGTCAGAGCTGTTTCTACTAGACCAATCGACGAACAGGTGGTGACCAAAGCCTAACCAATCACATCACACTCCGCAACAAGCTCAAGGCAGGCGTGAGGCATCACCTTCGCTGGCGCGCTGGTCGGGGGAGAGAGCCTTCAGCGCCCTGCGCACCTCGGCGCGCAGCGCGCGCTTTTGGTCGGCCACCGCCTGCGCCGCCACCGTGGACATGGCTGCGGCGGGCACCGAGGGCGACGCGGTGGATCGTAGGCGCGGGACGGGGAGGAGGCGGCGGTAGGTGGGAGCGGGCGCCGCGCGGGGCAGGTGGTGGAGGTGGACGCGCACCATCAGCGAGGCCACGGCATTTTTAATCATCTCGCCCCCTTTGTCGTGCCGCCGTGCGCTCGCGCGGCCATCGCGGCGTGTGCCCGTGGCGCCGGGCTTCAGCAGATACGCGCGGACGCCGGCGCAGCGGGCCCTGAGGTTGGGCTGAAAAGAAGAGGTGGATGAGGCCACGCTATTGCCTGAGTTTTGAGCCCATTTGAGCTTTGGGCCAGGTTAAGACTTGGGAGTGATCAACAGTCCGCTTGGGAGTAGTCTAACTAACAGTCTAACACAGTGGTAATTTGGTGGTTCTCCAAAAAAAAAACACAGTGCTAATTTGGAGATTCTCAAATAATTTTTAAAAAACAGTGCTAATTTGGTCTGGATATGGGAATATGCCATGTCATTTCAGCGTTTTATATAGCGGAGTAATTTGCACGCGCAATTAACTAAGAGCATGCAGTTCAAGTAACTTTAATTCAAGTTGGGGCCTTGCTTAAGCAGTCAGAACTGTAGATAAATATTAGAAAGGGCAAACTTAGTGACATTATTAATGGTCATTTTTGAAAGGCGTTGTTAAGAAAGAAGTGTACTAACATAATATTATTCAATGGAATTCAGTTTAATTATCCTTCACAAGTTAGTGCAGAAAAAACATAGGAGTATTAACTGCTGGATGAGATAAGAGAATCTGATGCACTAAAGATCGTTCATTGTTGGTTTAAAGATGAAGCCAAATCAAGACAACCATATGTCACTCAGTTTCGTTTCATTCAGTTGTTTGCGTCGTGAAATCTGCCCAACTCAAGACAACCAAATGTCGATCACTCAAATTCGTTTGTGTAGAGAAATCAGTCCAACCCAATCCGTAACCATTGGCATGCATTCGTTCTTGTTCATCGGCTATTCCACGGTAACCTCTGATTGGGACTGACCGGTCCATGCACTATGCTTCAGGTGCTACAGAAGCGCACTCCCTTGACTAGTGGACCTGCAGAACCTTCCAATTCACGCCCAAGAAAGGGCTAAATATAAGACTCTACTGGACTAGTGTGGCACCTAGCACACTTTCTACGATGCATGATATTGATGTGCAAGGGAAAAGAATTGAATATGAAACTGATGCCTTGACATAAACCTCTGTATCCATTTAATCAAGTTGCTAAATAGGTGGGCTTGGGTTCACCCCCAGACTGATTTTTTTCGTACAAGTAACTGCAAGTGGAAATAGTAATTTTATTTATGCAGGTATATCCTAGTTCATAATCATAGTAATGATCTAACCTGTTCTCGCAAAGAATGGGGGAATAGTCAACATAACTAAGCGTCTGGCAATCAACCAATATGGAAAGAAAGACAAGAATATGAGGAATGGCCACGGTCAGGTACCTACAACTGCAATAGATCAACGCTTGTTCTAAGTTTTTTTTTTTTGGGGGGGCCCGACAAGAGGAATGATCCTCAGGTTCTATTAGAGAAATAGTGAAGTTTACAGGCGACCATTATCGGAGTACACACTAACCAGGTGGAGAGTCATGCCAGCCAAAATTAGCAATAGCTAAGACATACTGTACTACTCAACAGACATCAGGTTTTCATTTTCTAAAAATTATCAGTAGAGGTTTATTCTAAGGACTAATAGCTGATAGTAAGAATGAAGTGAGGCAATGGACGCAAATACCGTAGAGGAGCTTCGGACGATCAGAAACGGGCACGGGCACCGGATGAAGATGGTAAAAGGAGCACAATTACATCGCCCAATCTAGACCTCAAAATAATTTGTGCGTGCCTTCAGTGACCTGCAAAAAGTTTTGATGGACATTACTGAGATATATAGGGTGTTGTCTTGGCAACAGTAAAGAGTGATTCCCATTATCAAGTCAAGGTATGAACATCAAAATATGAAGTTGAGTGCAGCTGAAGGTTGAAAATCTATTAAAGCATAATAGCAAATATAATATTCACACAGCTTAGAACTTCAGGGACTACATACCAATACTAATCCAAACTTACAAAATAATGGCACGAGGAATCTCGAAAATAAGATCAGTAAACATAGCTGCACTTACACTAGTCAGTATATACAAACACAGAATAGATAGCAGCAACACACATGTTCATTGCCAAGTGTAGGCAGATGGAAAGATTTTAGTAAAGGCAAGTGATTGACAAGTACACTGACACAGGGAAAAAGGGCTACAAGAGTAGTTTGGGCAAGAAAGTTTGTGTTAACTTACGAATCACATGTTCTGGCGCAGATGGAAAGAATTTAGTAAAGACAAGAGATTAACAAGTACAGTGACATATAGGCACATAGCAAAAAAACTACAAGAGCTATATGCAAGAGAGTTTGAGTTGATTTCTGATTCACATGTCAGAACATGCAGAACAGAAAAGGCAGCAATGATATTTGGTGTGTACGATCCGACATATAGTCGAATGCAACTTGGCGTGTACGATCCGATGTTTAGCATCTCATAGGGCTCTAAGTTAGTGCTTGTGCCGCAGGCAGTAAGCAAGATGTGTATGTAGCCTCAGATCAAACCCAAGAAATCTAAATTTCTGCTGCATCCAACCCACACCGCCAAACGGAACGCAAAATGTGCAGCCTTACCTCCAGTCCGAGAGGACGGCGGCGCGGATGGCGGCGGGGCCAGATGTACCCAGAACCTGGGGCGGCTCCAGGACACGAGGTGGTCGAGCACGGTGGGCATGGTGGGCACGACGAAGTTGGGGTTCAAGAGCTGGCCAAGCTCTCTGCGCGGCATCAACCACACGAATCTATTGTTCTCGTGCTCCTTCAAGGCACCAAATCGTCTCCGCCGCCATCGGAGGCAGAGAAGTGGAGGAGGGATCGAGGGAGCGCCGGAGCAGAGCATGGATAGTGGATCGAGTAGGGAGATCAAAGGAGGAGGAGGGGGAGCACAAGGAAATCATGGGGACGAGCTGCGACCACGCGGTCCTCTGAGTCACTGGCTGGGCTCTCAAGCACGCCCATGTCGCCGGCGGCGGGGTTCACCCTCGGCGGACGGGGAACAGAGACAGCGGGGAGGATAGCTGGACCAAATGAAGGGGGCAAATTGTAAATATTTGGATCGCAGAGAATAGTCGGGATCCAGTTTAGGGGGTTTTGTGAACATATTTGGATCGCGGAGAATAATCACGATCCAGTTTAGGGGGTCTTGTGAAAATATTTGGATTGTGGAGAATAATGGCGATCCAAAGTCGGGGGTTTCATGAAAATATTTGGATCGCGGAGAATAGTTGTGATCAAAATTAAGGGTGTTTATGTAAATAATGGACCACGAATCGCGAGCTGTCGGATCTGAGACGTGCGGACCAGAGTTACGTTCTGAACAGCCCGCGGCCTTGCCCGCTCCGGTCGCCGGCGGCCGCCGTCGACGGCAAGCCAGCATAACGTCCCGCCGCCCCCCTCGGCCCGTCCCCAATGGAGAAACTGTTCATCACGAAGGTTCTCCACAATACCGATCGGAGGCTACCTCAAACTCACCGCCGTTGCCGCCCGACGCCGTAGCTCCTGTGTCACTCTCATCGCTCGATCTACCCCTCTTGCCGCTGCTCTCTCTCGTTCGCTGCATCCGAGGACAGGGTACATGAGGACGACGATCAGGTCAGACACAACCCGCCTTCTCATACCTTCCATGATATTGTCGATTTGAGTCCAAAGTATTGGTCATAACAGATTCTCTGTTCAGTGTTAAAATCATGCTAAGGCGATTAGGTAAATTTTAGTCTACAATTAGAGAAAAGATCAAACTCGCCCTTGCACAAGAGTGTGAGAAAACCCTTGGGAAGTGAGGGATATTCACCTTGACTATGAACCAACACAGTCCATTTAGGGGGGAAAGGGCAACCAAAATAGAAAGACAAAACTATATTAGTATAATTTAGGATTCCAGCTGCTACACTAGGGCACTACCTTGACTAGTGGATCTGCAGAAGCTTCCAATTTGCGCCAGTTAAGCACAAGGTGGAAAGGGTTAATTAGAGGACATGGATAGAATATGATATAGTTTGACTCATTGACTCGTCTAGAAGATGTCTCAACAAAGGACTGAACTGGTACCACTTGTCCGGTCTGGTTGGAGCACATGATCAGTTGATTAATCTGAAAGTGTGAACTCAAGCAATTTTCATCATGGTCTTGTTATTATTCTCCTGATGTGTTCCTACTGCAGCCAGCGAAGACCGGCAATCCAGCCTAGTAGTATTGGTCAAGCCTGGGCTTACTGGTTGTCTGGTTCAAAATGCTTTGCATATGTCATATTGATGTCTTGATGATACTGCAAATACTTGAAACTAGGTTCACCGGTTTGTGTGGTATAGTAGAATTCAGCTCTGTCTGTATTATGCTAAAGGAAATTCAGAAATGATATAAAACTGGAACAAAATACACTGTGGAAAAAGATTTCAGCTGAAAGCTGCAGAATGCACGAACGACAGAGATGCTAAATTGTTGAGCCTCTGCAAGCAAAGCAGCAAGAAAACCATTTTTCTTAGGAAAAAAAATGGGCACTGACCAATTCGCTGTTGATACAGATTTGGGTAATCCACAATAGTATCTTCTACGCATTGTATAATATTCTTTCCTAATGAAATGAGCACGCCTCTCTGGAAGGATTTTGTTTAGATCATGATACGATCTTCAACTGTTTTTGTCCCTTGACGCTTTCTTTATTTAGGATATAAGTCCATTTCAGACTATCTATTTTGCATCCAGATGCAACCAAATTCATGGCTGTATCCATATCTGAGCTCTTTGACCAGTCTAAAGCAGTACATAACAGTGGATAATCATCATGTGTGGATTTTACTAGTAGTGAAAGGTATACCTAGGTAACTACAAGTTCCCAGCTGTCTCAAAAAAGAAGACAATTCAAAGTCTGAATCTAGTCAAAGGAAGAAAAGGAGCCACAAGAAAAGATTCTGCAGTGAGGGCCCGTCATAGTCAAAAGAGCGGACAACTTGAAGAATTATTGACAGAGACATGGGAATTCATATACATGTCGATGAACAACTCGAATAGTCATTCTTACAAACTGTGCGCAGCATATGCATCATTCTGATTTTGGATAGTTTCGCGTGTTTTCTTTTAGCGGAAGCAGGATTGAAGGATGCATCATGCAAATGCACTTATATATTGAGGGCAACATGGACGACGAAAGTTCCATGAGATGCGTGAACTTTATGAGACAACTGAGACATTCATGTTACACAATATTTGTTTATCTTACAGTTTACAAGCTTTTAGTAATGGTTTGATATCCCTAGATGTTAATGTACCTGATAATAAGAATGAACCTATGAAAGGATTGATTCAAAGTACCTGGAAAACTTATCAAGGTAATATAATTGTGGGTATCGCATATTGGAGTCGACCTAACAAAGGAGACAATTCAACTTTACGTGCTGACATTCCCTTCGTGACATCACATATTCCAGCTCAATCCGTTGCATATTGAAACTCAATATCACCAATGATTTGCGCTAATCTTTGGTAACTGTCGTGCATGCATCTCATCTGTCACTCTCTTTCAAAAATAATTGTAGTACACATCTATTTGTCTTGCTAGGTGCGTGTTCTAAATCGATCCAACTTGTGGATTGCCCAACTACCAGGCAGTTTGATTGTTAAAAATAACATTGAATATTGAATTTGTCAGGAAACACCGAAACAGGATGGAGTGAACCAGACTGAGTCAATGAAAACTTTCAATCTCGTAATAGATCATATACATGTATGTGAAATCTTGCCGCTGCAGAACAAGCAACCATATCATACTTATATTCCGAATATTCTAGTGACCATGTTGCAGATACATTTGATCTGCAGCGGGAGGTGGCATCTCTGAAAGCAATAGTTGAGATTTTCTTCAATACCTATCAGTACACTACTACAAGACTTCTTCTATGGTGGTCAAGTTCACTGAATATGGGCTAGATACAGCCATACTGGCGGCATTATTGACACACCATAATAATAGCACAGCATTTTCTGACAGAAGAAACATGCAAGGAGATATGGTGAAAAAGTACTTAAAGCAACAGAAAAGCTTGAAATGAAAGTCGAGTCATTGTGCACGAGGAAATCGAGGATCATTGTTTGGTAAGACCATTTCAATGGGACTCTGAATAAACATGTGAAAGAAGAGACGATGAAGCTTGTGATGGCTATGCAAGAACACTAGACTTCTTGGTTATAAATACTTGTTCATTGATATATATCAGTAAAGCTTAATTACATCAGCTTCCTCTAAGCTTAATTCCATATTGCGACTTGTTGGAGAAATCATGGCTCTGTGATGCCAGCTTTGTTGCAGAAACCAATTTATCTTAGATGAACCAGAATTTCGGTTTCATCTGAGAAAGGGAAGGTCATGGCACAGCAATGCTGAAAATGGACCTCTACTTTCTCACGACTAGTTTAGCCGAGGAACAGAGCATTAGTTCAGAGAATCGAAAGAAGGCTCTTATCCACCTCCATTTTTCTTTCACAGGGTAGTAAATTACAATTGGTTAATTCTGTGTTCTCTTCCATGCCCACTTTCTTTATGTGCATGATCAAACTGTATAAATCTGTCATTGAGCAAATTGAACACTACAGAAAGTACTGCTTCTGGAGAGGGTCTGATGCAAACAGCAAAAAACCCCCCTTAGCAGCATGGCATATGGTCACACTTCCCAAGACTGAAGGTGGGCTGGGTGTGCTCAAGCTTGACACCCAAAACAATGCTTTGCTAATGAAAAATCTGCATAAGTTTTACAATAGAGCTCCCCTTCCCTGGGTGCAGCTTCTGTGGTTCAAATACTACAGCAACGGGGAGCTTCCTGGTAAGAGAAAAAGGGGATCCTTTTGGTGGAGAAATGTTCTCACTCTTCAAACTCAATATAAAGGATGGGCCAAAGCACAATCTGGAGATGGTGCCTCTATTCTGTTTTGGGATGACTATTGGAATGGACATGTCTTTAAATTGGAATTTCCTGAGCTCTACTCATTTGCAAAGGACAAAAGCATCACAGTCAAACAATTCCATGAACTTAACCCCCTTCATCAAGCTTTTCAATTACCTATGTCGGTAGAAGCTTATGAACAATTCCAACTCCTAAGTGATTTCTTTGCATCCTCCCAACTAACATCAGAGATGGACAGCTGGTCCTACATTTGGGGAAGTAAGGACTACTCATCGGCCAAGGTTTATAAATTGATGATTGGCAAAAGAGATATTGATCCCATCTATAATTGGCTATGGAACTCTTCCTGTCAGTTGAGACATAAAATCTTTTTTTGGTTATTCATCAAGGACAGATTGAGCACGAGAGGGCTCCTTAAGAGGAAAAACATGGCTATGGATTATTATGACTGCGAACTTTGCTTATGGCAAATTGAGGAATCACGGGAACACCTCTTTATCCATTGTGGATTTGCCAAACAATGCTGGCAGGCCATTGGCATTCAGCTACCAGAAAGGCTTCATCCAATCAGAACCATGAAAATGCTAAAGAGAAGACTGGGAGTTCCTTTCTTTATGGAGATCATTATTTTGATGAATTGGGCCATCTGGACAACTAGGAATGATTGGATTTTTAACAATCAAGATCCTTCTCCCGGCAAATGCAAAGATAAATTCATTCACGAATTCAGGCTGCTGTTGCACAGAGCTAAAAAGAAGTACTTTCCTAGCATTGAACAATGGCTGCTCTTGATCTCTTAAATCTGAAGTCTTAGCTATAGGTTTTTTTCTTTTCTTTTTTTTTCTTTTTTTTCTTTTTTCTTTTTTTCTCTTTCTTTTTTCCTTTTCAGTATGGACTTGTTTGTAAGACCTTTTTTGTTTTTTTAATATATTCAGTAGGGGGGGCCTCCCCCCCTCCTGTTGCTTCAAAAAAAAAAAACAGAGCAATCACACACATAACTGACAATCAACAACAACTGAGTCAAATAAGTACTAACAAAAAGGGAACCTTAAATGGTCTCCATGGGACAGCCTCTGCTGTGCCGTTGCCTGTCGAAGCAATCTGACCTTGCTTGGCAGTATTACTGCATAATCAGTATAGTAGTCACCCAATTGTGGCCTCTTAATCGTGTGTACACCATATATGTTCTCACTAAACCACACCATTGACCCGGTACCTAATCTCCAGTGTGGACGCGACGATTTCAAAATTCCCCTGTGAACGCACGAGCTTAACTGCTTAAGCCGGTCCATTCAACGCTTTTCTGGACCATTGCATGGTATGCCTCGTCACAGCTAAGACGTCACTTGGCGCCCGGCTGGCATCGGCATCAAGGAAACTGATGAGACGTCCCACAGCGTCACTCCCGGCCTATATAAGAGTCCGCCGCCTGAGTTCATTCGGCGGACAGAGTGTGTGATTCTGTGTTCAGAAAGCAGAGCCCATCCGGGAAACTGAGAGTAGGGACGAGCATTTCTTGTGTGGGTGCGCGTCCTATGATCAGGAGAGATGACACCGGCGTCGGGCGGGTCTGTTGATCGATCTGTGCGTCGCTCTTCCCGTCTGAAGACGGTGTCATCTCACCTGATCACAGGACCCGCTCGCCCAGAATGATGAGCACGTGCGCTCCCTCGACGAGTCGTCGGACTTGCTCGCTCCCTTGTGACGAGGCGGTGAATTACGAGGTGATGGAACTGCTTCTGCCAGTTCGTTGTAGTGTATGTTTTCCTTGCAGGTGTGGCGAGACGGGGTCTGACGACTGACATGCCACGCGAGTCTGGAAGATATTGGAGCAAGCAAATGACTCCTACAAGATGCTCAGTAAGCCGACGGGTTGCAACTAAACAGGTGAGCGAGCGCTGCTGACTTCTCTCTTGCTCTGTTTCTGTTTTCGCAGCAACACAACAATTCTCCCGCTGCTATTTCAGAATGATGCCGCCTTGTATCTTTCAGGGACATGCATGTTGCCTTGCGCTTATGCAAGTTACTTCTAGAAAAAAGCAGCCTTGGAATTCTCAGCCAAGTAACAATACTTTCCTCCAGAGAATTTTCTGCATCAGAGGACCTCTTTTCGTTGATTGCAGGGAAGTTGTTTGCCTGTTGGATGCTGAAACCGTTTGCCGACCCTCTCCAAAAGGGGGTTAAACGGGCTTGAACTGTTGAACAGACCGAAAACTGGTCGGATTCAGTATGTTATATGACGAAATTTGTTGCATCCCTTCATTTTGTATAAATTCTTTAGATAATGATCAACCAATTTGAGAGGCTGAAAATTTTGTAAAAGCTATTTTGTAAACCACTCGATTTACGGCGTACTACATAATCGGTCAGATCTTTTGACTGAAAAGAGCACATGAAGCAGCAAGAAACCAGCTGTGCACCCAAAAGGAGGGAAATCCGGAGAAGGTGAGCCTGCTGGCTCCGGTCAACGGGCCAACGATTGCCAGGACCCCATCTTCTCCAGTCTCTCGGAGAAAACACAAGAAACCTAACAAAAAGGATAATGAACATTGAAATAAGCAATAATTTCGTTCAGGACAATGGGACAGCCAGGCAAATTTTCTGTCTAGTGGTAACATGCTGATGGCCGTCACTGACGGCACACTGCAAGCCTCAGGACCAACTCCGTCGACGCACGAGCTCTCGCTGACGTTCAAGCACGCACTGACGCACAATTTGTACCGAGGCGCGGCGTGGGCTGCCGGTGGGGGCTGCGCGCGGCGGCGCCCTGCTCAAATCCTCTGCTCTTTGGCTCTTTCGCCCAGTGCAAAGTTTAACTCTCTCATGATCTAACCGATTTGGATTGCTACTCTAGGATTTTAGGCATGGCAAAAATGAATCTTATTTTGTGCAATTTGATTGGTGTCTTGCAAAACTGTTGAGTCATGAAAAAGGAGGAGGATGGAGTTATTGCATCTCTTTTCGGAAAATTGCATTTACTGATGGTAGATGGAGAAATTAAAATAAAGATGATGCATTACATAAGCATGTGAGTAGGTTGATAGTGCATATAATGCAGCTCATTGTATCGTCATCTTCTAGTTTCAGGTCACGACGCGGCCCATATTCGTTCAAAACCCTTGTTTGGTTTGTAAAATTAGTAGTCCCTATGTTTCTTTTGGAACCAAGGAACCCAGCTGTTTGGCCCCGTGCAATCTGATCAAGCTGATCTGCATAGTTATAGAGGAGTTTTATGGTATCAGTGATATAATACCACAAGTATCCAAAAGGGCACCGTTGTCATTTTACACCTTCTCGTCCATGTCGGTGGCTCAGCCCAGTTCGCTCCCGTGCCATACTCGTTCGATTTGGCCCTCGCTGCACCGGCGTTCTGAATCCCCACCTCCTCTATGTGCCGCGTTATCAGCTCTTGTTGCTTTGTTTGTTGAACCAGACTGGGCTTCTTTTTCAATAACAGGTGATCGTTTTCATTAGCTAAGAGTTCTGGTTAATCTGTAGTCCAAATTATTGCCCACCAGCGCTGCGGCAAGGAAGGCATCGTATGGCCGTGAGCTATGACGGCGAGTGCTCTTCTCCTCCTGGCCACGGGCTGCTGTCATACATTCATGCATGACGAAGATGAAGATTGTATATATCTCACCATCAAAAGAGGTAGGGATCTCTGAGCACGCCATTGACGGCAGGAGGGGACTCGTTCATGGAAGATGACGGGCACGAAGGTGTAACGGATGATGGACTCCGCCGCCGGCAAGGCCTAGGATTCAGATTACAGAGCTCCGTGGCTCAGGCGCCCACTCCTGCCAAAGCTACGAGATCGAAGCTCAAAGCTGCGTAGCCCTCGCACACATGGCCAAACCCGAGAGAGCGGCGCGCAGGCACCGTTTAGGGACCAGAGGCGAGATCGTTGTCGTGTGGCTCGATCTGGTTGAGAAAAGCTGATGCACAGAGCGGCTCGTTCTCTACGGGCTCGGAAGGAGTCCCTGATTCGCTGCCATGTGATTAGGGGAGAGGGACACGTGTTGCAAATCGAAACGGTGCCGCACGGCATCTGGTTTAGGGCATGTACAATGCCCGTCTCCAGCCCGTCTCCGTGATGGCAATTTTACATAAATCCCCCCGCTTCAGCCAAGAGACGGGTGCCCCGTCGCCTGGCGAGGCGACGGCCTCGTCCCGTGCTCCAAGGTGGAGAAGACAGCCGCCGCTCCGTTGTAGGCCTCGTTTGCCCCTAGCGACGGCCTGCTCCGATCCCGCGTAGGCGAGCGCAGGAGTTTTCCGCGCCGAATGCGCCTGCCGCGAGCTCTGCCCCCGGCCGCTGCGAGCTCCGCAGCACCGGCTCCACAGCTCTTGCTCTCTCGCTCCTCCCCTGTCCGGCCGAAGTCATCTTGTGCTTTCTGTGCGCTGGGACCGACGAACGGATGAACCATGGATCGAGCAGATGGCCGACGTTGGGTGGTAGCGACGAGGGCCTCATGGCTGGGGCGGCGGCGGTGCCGTGTCCCTCGCTGAGCTGAAGCACCTCGCCCGCCATCGCACTTGCTGACGAGTTCGCTGTCATCCCTGCCACCGCCGCAGTGCCAAGCTCCTCTGTGTCACAAATCGCCCAGCAAGATACGACCCAATCGAGCTCGATTTTGCTTCAATCCAGCTTGGTCTGCCTCAATCGAACTACAAGAGCAGAGGAACTGGCAAGCAAAGGAACTTCGCTGCTCTGTTCTTCCATGCGGAGAAAGAGAGATAGAGGAGAAGAGCTGGCTGGAAAATGAGTGGAGGAGAAGTGCCGGTCAAAAAAATCTAGCCAGGAGCCCCAGAATGCGGTGGACTGGTGAAGAAATGAGTGGATGACAGGACCTGACGGTGGAGGAGAAAAAAAATGAAAGAGAAAAAGTGGAAAAGAAAAAAAAGATATCGAAAAGAGAAAATATTAAAACCATGTTAATATTATTTATGTTTGATACATTTTCTATCAAACAGTCACACAATGGTACACATAAATAATTTATAGTTGATCTTTAGTAACATAGTACAAATGCACGTGCGCCACGCACGTGATTAAAAAATAGTATCACTTGGCAGGACCACGTTAATTATAAGAAACCTGACTACATGTTCTTTTACAATTTAAATTTTGTTAATTTAGAAAGAATCACAATAGGCTAGCTCAAACTTCCAGTTAGATGGGGTATAACACAGATATCATTTAACTCGTGTATGGAGAGGAGATTACACAAGGAGTTTGAATAACTGAAAGTCAAATTTTTGGCCTAGTATGTTATGAAAATTTAATAATCGAACAGAAATATTGTACATGAACAGGCAAATATATACTAAATTTGGAATTAAACGAAACATAAAATTTCTAGCTGAAAGAGCACTGCAAATAATGTGTAAAGGCATCTGAAACCGCTATCACAATGGAATATATTAAGAAATAAAATATGTTTACACATGTAGAGCAAACTGGCGAAATATGTTTACACATGTAGAGCAAACTGGCAAAATATGTTTACACGTGTAACACTGAAAGGCTCGACTCAGTCAGGTGAAAAAGATTACAATGGAAGGTTGATCCTCTTTTTTTTAAAAATGTATGACAGTATGAGAGAGGCATGCTGACTTGGGGAAATTGGTGGTCAATCCGCTGGTTGCTTGCTTGCCATAGCTCCTGCGGGAACAACAAAGAAGCATTTGTCAGTGTAAATCCTCCCATATCCGTATCAATCTAGTGACAAAAATTAAAGTGGCCACTGGTCAATTCAGGCGCATGGCAATTAGAAAACACAGGAGAAATTAGCTCCCAAGCTCCCAATTCGAAGAAGATCGTTGTGGGCATGGGCATGGTGTCGCATGAGCTCACAGTACAATGAACAATCTAATTTGAAGTGTCAAATGCAAAATAAAGAGCATAGAACTGCTCTATGTTTGAGCAAAATAATGTTGCAACTTTTTTAAAAAACGACACCTAACTCGACAATCATTTTGACAGATAAAAAGGCTCACATCTCGCTTATTCAACCTTTTCATGTTTCATTCAATTTTCTCCAGAAAACATCATATTCATTTTCTCTAAGTAATTGAGAATGATTAATTGTAAACGAATATCGCCCAAACAATAAAAAAAGAACACTTTTGCCTTTGTTCATGACTCTCAATGATACGTGGCGCCCCATCAGTGTCATCCTATGCCATGCTCCTTACTGAATATTTCATCAATTCAGCAACACCGATAAACTTGGCAGCTGCTTTTTGATCTTCAGTCTTGCATTTTGTTAGTTCTTTCTGCAGGGATGATTCTATGCAAATATGAGCAAAAACAACTGTACAACTGAACATAAACATAAACAAGAATGTGCAGGGATAATCTTGCAGGTACCTGGCTGATTCGCTGGTAATCTAGGGCAGAAGCTCTAAGAAAGTTGTGCCACAAGTCATGGATTTCAGGAAGAGCCTCAGCAGACTGCAATGCAAGATATGGGAAACATCAGTGTACTAAATCGTTCAAACGGACAGCACAAGAGTGGCAGCACAGACTTTTGATCATTATCCTGGCTAAATATGTTACTTCTCAGTCTAATAACGATCTGTCTTTGAATTGGGAGAAACAAATCTGCTCCCCCTTCTTTGAAACAGTCTAACAACCGCATAGAAATGCACCGCTCAACATGTGAACCGTACAACACATCTAAAAATTCATGCAAAATGCCAAGAAAACGCAAACAAAAAATCAGTGTGCTCCTCTTCTATCATAATTTTTGGTATGAAAGCATCAAAGAGGGTACCACCTGCAAGGAGGCAATCCCATGCTTGGTGTAAACCTCCTAAGTTAATGTGTTTTTTTATCTGTTATATGCAAGTGTTTGTGAGCGAAAAACATGCTGCTTCATCTCAGATATTGTAAGATGAAGTACACATCAAATAAAATAGTGACCAATGTTCACATAACGTTAGCAAAACCTTGAGTCATTTATTGCGTTAACCTGGTGATTGAGTCGTCTGATAAATCTTGAAAGGTACCCCAAGAGCTCTAACAGCATTTGATTTCACCTGAATAGAGATGAAAAATAAGACCATCAGAAAAATCTACAGCACCCTTTTGTGGCATATACTTTTATACAATGTATTTTTCTATTTTACAATGCATGCTCTCTTTCCAATCATCTCTGCATTCTTGATAGTTAAAACTGAAACCTGATATGGATGCCATGCATACATTTTCACCATGTTTGGTCAGACGAGGAGCAATCTCAACCGAGATGGTAGATGTATTCAGTACAAAGATTTTACCACCCGACAAACATTCTGACCTACATGAAAGGAAATCTCAACATTATGGTTCAGAGAAAGCTAGGAATACACAAAGAAATAAATAAGTGAGGTGCCCCACAGATATGAGGAGGTCACAAAATCTCTCTTGCAATTTTCGCAGGCGCGTATGTTAACTGAACATAATTTGGGGTATGTTGTAAACTCATGTTGTACTAACAGTTATATGACATCTGAACCATTACACATGCTAACTTGCAACGCTGCAATGCAAGCATAAAGAATGCGCATATCACATATTGTTAGTTCAAGCTAAAGAATGTACAGAGCAATATGTAAAGATTGAATGGAGTAAAGCACTGGATATCAAGAAATAAAAATTCAGAGTAATTTCAGAGAGCAACTACATATTTTGGATTACTTGCTACTGCATATCAACCCAGGCCAGAGTTCCTTGCGCAGATGCACTTGCTACTGCATATTTTATATCACTTCAAATGTGTCACTTTAAGGAACTTTTTGAAGCGTCTCCGCTTTTCACAGGATCGAGTCGGTAAAGCGCTGATGAACAGACGCAACAGTACATCACATAAAAAGCACAAATTTGTATATATTAAGTTATTACAAGTTTTAAATGATTTAAAACACGAGAGTAGCACAGCGGAAATCTACAAATACAACCTCTACTAAACTCGACGATACATGGCCGCACATCGAAGCCCTGCGATGTGGACCCGCTGAGGAACTCCACCAAGCAACAGCGGAAGCAAAACTATACCTGCACAAAAACATGAAAAGCCAAACCCTGAGTACTAGTTACTCAGCAAGACTTACCCGTCAACGTGGCTAACTACAGCCGACTCCTAGAATGCAAAGGCTACAAGGGGTTAGGCTGACTCACTTGCATAAAAGCGCACTAATTACTTGGTCCTTACTTTCAAGTTTTAATTCCAATTAAGTACTTAACTAATAAAGCAGTGTTCATATATCTAGAACAGGTACAAGTAACAATACATCAACGGTGACAGTATATATAGCAAAATATGTAATAACAGTAATGTAATAGACTAGCATCATCATCTCATCAATCATATCACACTACGATGTGACGCAGTGAGCAATGTTGCTCTTGACCGAGAGCGGCGGCATCGATGTACATCCTGCAGGAGAAAACCTGACCACACGCCATACGCGGCAAAGGCCACATACGGCAACCGTTTACGCTACGTACCCCAGAGCTGTACCAGATTCTACTCCTCCCGATGAATGGCTCT
Organism: Eragrostis curvula; assembly: GCA_007726485.1. Classification (NCBI taxonomy): domain Eukaryota; kingdom Viridiplantae; phylum Streptophyta; class Magnoliopsida; order Poales; family Poaceae; genus Eragrostis; species Eragrostis curvula. Next base: position 9,056,850 of record CM017442.1, read on the forward strand.
CCCACCGCAGCCCCCGTCCCGGACGGCTGACTGCGCGGGACGCCACCCTACCTCTCCCAAATACCATGATAGAAAGAGTAAAGTATCTACCAGACATCCAGGGCGACGCAGGCTACTAGGTTTACTAGGCCCATAAAAACACTAGCATGTGAGTCAGTACGTTCAAACTTGCTCAACAGGGCCAACAACGGACGGTCCTTAATCGACACAGACGGGGCTACCACCGTGAAGGCCCAGCCTTCTCGCACCATCCTACACAAACAATTCCCCGTCCGGTCTCAACAAATCTTAAATCCAGCTAGTACAATCCAGGAGTCCCTATCATGCAAGTGGGACCTACCACTCGACTTCTACCGTCCGCTAGCCACTAAGCCTAGCAAGTTCTAACGTAACCTAGACCACATCTATAAAAATAGGACACAAGGTAGGATAGGGAAGGGTAGTCCTAATGCAGTTCTAAGGTTTCACATCAACTCCTAATAAACCTAATGCACAATCAATTACTAGCCCCAATCAAGTGCGAAAATAAAATCCTAAATAGGGAGGCATGCACCGGGGCTTGCCTGGCTCAGGAGCGTAGCTAACAGGGTCAGCGGGGTCAGTGTCCTGCTGCGGATGCTCCTTCTGCACCTCCTGGGTCTGCTCCTCCGGCAGCTGGAAGTCGAGCGGCTCCGGAGTCGTCTCTGTCACTACACGTTATGACAAGGGTAAATAATGCATGTTAGATGCAATGATAATATGGTGCAATTAAGGAATTGATTTCTTGATAGGACAGTCATTTATACTGTAAGTGCAACAATTAACTTATTAATTACTTTCGTCTGAAGTATTTCCTTCATTGACTTTCATTTAAGTTAGTTACTTAATTTAACTCAAGTTGATTAATTAGAGAAGTGAACTTCGAAATTTAGTTTAGGTCCAGTGTCATTTTTCTGGTGAAGAGTGCCACTGGAAGTAATTTACAGTGAAGTTTCAGGATTTATTACAAGGTAGATTATTTATAATGATTTAAACAATGCAGAAACAATTTAAATCATAGGAAATTAATTAAGTAAGATATGACAGTGGAAAAATGCTCTGTAGGTGTGTTAACATATACTTTACAAGCATGCCAAGGTTCAAGATTTACGGAGTAACAGAGAATTAATTATGATTTAAACAATGATTTAATATTTGTAATTATACAGAAATTACAGAAAAGATTTACATATATCTGACATTTTATTACGGTGTAACAGTAAACACGGAGTCATAAAAAAACTGGAACTGCATTTTTCGGATGTGTATACAATTTACTATTTATTTTACAAGCTTTCAGCATTTTTTGGTGATTTAAACAAATTCTGGAAATTAGGAAACTCATGGACCAGTGAGTTCAAAGCCACAGGGAGGGCCACACAAGGTGCAGCGCACCAGATCTGGCCTGGGTGAACCAGAGCTCGGGTGAGCTCGTCCATGGACGACGGACCTCGCTGGAGAGCCGCGGCGGCTCGCCGGAACTCGACCAAATGTCCACGAAAAATTATACAAAAAATATGGTTGCGAAGCTTGTCGAGTTTCTCACCCATTGAGGGTGTTGGAAGCGACGGCAATGACCGGAGGATGGCCGGCGGCGAGCATGGCGGGCAAGAAAAGTTCGGCGAGGTCGCCTGCGCGCTACGCCGCATGAAAAATCTTGGAAAAATGGTCAAAAGCTTCACCTTGGAGCGTAGAAGAGCGGCGTGGAGCGTGTAGACGACGGGGAGGCACGGAAGTTGGAGTTCGTCGTGGAGGTGCTCACGTTCTTCAAACAGACGACGGGGAAAAGTCATGCTACGACGACCTGGGCTGAAGATAAGGAGGGGAAAGGGGTCAGAGAGATGCACTAGCTCGACGCGCACCTCGAAGTGAAGGGAATTGAAACTGGTCTCACCGGGGAAGGAGGATTTGACAGCGAAGCGGAGGTGGCCCGGCTGCCGGTCTCGAGGAAGATGACCCTGGTTCGCGCGATTCACGGCGGGGAAGAAGGGTCGACGGCCACTGAGGATTTTGGAGGGGGAACGGCGAAGCTTGGGAGGTGGTTGCTCGGCCGGGGCTCGCGCTGCTGCGGTGGACAGCGAGCTCGAGCTTCTGCTCGGCAATGGCGGCGCTAGGGTTAGGAAGGCTGGGAGCGAGTGGAATGGGCGAGGGAGAGAGCGACGAGGGGTTCTTGACGCTCCGGCGTATGAACGAAAGGCGGAGGAGCGAGGAGCGTGGCTCCGGCGGTCGTCGGAGACGTGGCGACGATGTTCCGACAGCTTCAGTGAGAGGAGTGAGGATGACAGGTGGGCCCTCGGGCATCTTTCATTTTTCGACGAATTTTTCAAACTCTGGTTTTCCCCAAAATTGTCCATGCTATTTAAAATAGCAAACGAGCTCCAAAAATTATGAAACTGGTCTCGTTTGAAAGCTCTTGAACTGCACTTCCATCTTCCCAACATGCACATCTGGAGTCAAAAGGAATTTCAAATGGCAGCTGGTCAAAGTTGGGTACTTTTCAAGCTTTGGTGATTTTATTGGGCAACCAGATTAACTTAAAAAATCCCCATAAATTCTCCACAATTCTTATTTCAGAAGGGCTATCCACTGGTATTTTTGGTTACTCAAGTTGTTATGCAAAAATTTGAGTTCCTTCAGAAGCTTGGATTTGACCATTGTTTAAATTTTCGAATTTCGAATTTTGAATTTGGCTTCTGTTTGGCTTTTGTTCAGTTCAAGGTGAGTTTTATGCGAATCCAGTGACACGGGGTGTCACACTTTTGATCCAGTGCACATAAGAATACAAACAGAAGAAGTATTATGTAGCACTGATGACTGGCAGTCTGACTCGATCAACATCAGACAAAAATATCATTCAATTTCGCAGAATTTTAGAAGGGGACGAAGCCAATCTCACCTTGGTAATCGTTAGCTTGTTAAGAAGTTCTAAAGCACCTTGTAGTTCTGGACAATAGTCTAAAGCTGAAAGCGGAAAGATTCCGCGGCCGTACAGATTTTTGGACTACGTGGAATCTCTCCAGTGCGGCACGCGTTTTTTTACCGTCGTGTCCTTCCCTAGGACGCCCGCGTCGTCTTTTTTTTTTCAATGCCCGGCACCCATTCGCACATGGGCTCTCTCTCTGGGTCACTTTCATGCTATAGTTTTTTAACCTTTTTTCCTACTACTCCAGCCCGTTCAGATTTTTGGACCAGGTGGAATCTTTCCAGTGCGGCACGCGTTTTTTTACCGTCGTGTCCTTCCCTAGAATGCCCGCGTCGTCTTTTTTTTTTCAATGCCCGGCACCCATTACTCGGGTCACTTTCATGCTACAGTTTTTTAACCTTTTTTCCTACGACTCCAGCCTACTAGTGTCTGGGCATCATTTCTCTGGACATGCATTGCTGCTGCTTCACACTCCACGCTGACACACTGTTCGAACATCACAAAAAGAAATTTTGCTAGGTGCACCCAAGTGTCCAGAACTATACCCCATTAAATCAAAGTGAAATTATGCTAAGTGCACTCAAGCAGTACTACTGTTAGGGATGAAAATGGTGATGGAAATTCCCGATTTACCGACGATCGTTTCCGACAAAACAAAAAATGGGAAAATGATTATGGGAAATACGGAAACGAAAATGGAAACGGAAAAATCTATACGGAAACGAAAATGGAAACGATAGAGAGATTTTCCGATAGAATTGACGGAATATCGTATTATCTCAAATTTCCATCAAAAATACCGTATAAGATAGTTACCATTAGACCTTTCCTTTACCCAACTAGCCCAAGCAGCAACCCAACTACCTCATGCGGAAATGATGACTCGCATGAAAATAGTGACCGTGATTTTGGCATGGTAGTAATTAATTACGGTAATTTCTATCCAACTATAGCTCAGCTGCCTCCTTGGTTGATTGATTGCCCTGTATACGAAGTCCTTATTCCATACACGCTGCATGAACTTGATTAGGCCATTCACATATTAGTTTTCAATTTATTTAATCATGTGCTTGCGTGGGTTGCATGAACACATGACATTATACAAAATGAATTGCCTGCTTATGTCAATATTAGTAGTTTATCACATATATTAGAGCTCGGTATTTTCGATCACAACTATCGTCTTTCGACCGATATCGACATATTTTCGTTCCGATAGTTTCGCTTTCGATATTCCGACATTTTCGGTTCCGTTTTTATTTCCGAGGTTACCGGTTTCGATTTCGTTTTTGACTAAATAATAAGGTTAGGAAATGATAATGATATTTTTCGATCGTTTCCGACCGTTTTCATCCCTAACTACTGTATAGAGAGGTTGAACTCATTTCTATTGCTGATTTCACAGTTGTATAAAGCCATTATTTTTCACACTGGGTATAAAGTGGCCTTCTAAATTGTTTTACAATAGTTTATAACTTAAATCCTCATTTTTTTATGATTGAGACTTTTAAATGGGTTTCCTATCTGTTAAATTTTCTAGACTTCTTACTAGCATTTGCCTTCACGTTTTTACACATCACACCAGATGTCCGACCATCCTTGTCGTACTCTCACATTGCTCAGGTCGTTGTTTCGAATGGGTTTACGTTCTGCGCATTTGCATCCCTGTATGGTTGGCCTTTGCATGGTATATTCGGTAGCTCCTAAAAGCAGTCCAGAAAATTCAGACCCTACTTGCACCGGATAGACCAAGACGCATTGCTTCTAGCCTCCTCACTTCTAGCGACCCAGCAGATGGCCAACTCCATTTCTAAACGGGCGCGGCGGAGCGCGCCTTACTTCCCTAGTGGCATATATGCTGCCACGTGATGGAGCCCTTTCCTCCCTCGCCAGCTCCGCTTCCTCATCATATCGCCGGGCAACCACAGTGCAAGAAAATGTTGATAGAAGAAACATGTCGCGGGGAATCAGATCCGGACAAGTTACAAATTTGCTATACCTAAAATCCTAGAGTAGAATTTCAGCTAGGTTAAATCAAGATAGCATGCTTGAACCTTGAGGCTTGGCTGCTGTCAGAGAGAGCAGTAGTGTGAGAGTTGGAGAGAGCAGAGATGAGTGCTCACCAATCTGGCGGCCTGCCGGAGGCAGCCTCAGCCGTCGAATGCCCGGCAGCACGGGCAATGGCATGCCGCGCGCAAGCCAAGATGAGGCGCCCGCCGCCGGCGCCGGCGCCGGATCCGTCCGCCACCCGCCATTGAGTAGATCTTGGAATGCCGAAAAAAAATGGTAGCTTGAGCTCTGTACACATGCCTAAAAATAGAGATGAAGTCAAACAAAATGGCTGCTCGGCCTCACGGCGCCCTTCCCCGGCGGCGTCGGGTACAGCGTGCTGGAGTGCGGCAGCAGCTTCGCGCTCGGGTGGCACGACCGTCCGCACCAGCAACCTTGCCCCGCCGCCGCTGCGCCAAGAGGAATACGGCAGGTCACGCAAGCCAAGATGAGGCGCCCGCCGCCGGCGCCGGCGCCGGATCCGTCCGCCACCCGCCATTGAGTAGATCTTGGAATGCCGAAAAAAAATGGTAGCTTGAGCTCTGTACACATGCCTAAAAATAGAGATGAAGTCAAACAAAATGGCTGCTCGGCCTCACGGCGCCCTTCCCCGGCGGCGTCGGGTACAGCGTGCTGGAGTGCGGCGGCAGCTTCGCGCTCGGGTGGCACGACCGCCCGCACCAGCAACCTTGCCCCGCCGCCGCCTCGCCCCGCCGCCGCTGCGCCAAGAGGAATACGGCAGGTCACGCCGCTCGGGAGGGACGAGATGGTCTGCGGGGTGGGGATGGAGATCGGGATCGAGGAATAGATAGGAAGAAGAGAAGGAAAGGCAGGCGTGATTTGCGGGACGGATGCTGCGGGCGAGTACCCAACCTCTTATGGAAGGCTACGAAATTGATTCCAATAGTCTGAGGTACGGGGGTGGAGTCGCGGGTGAAAAAAAATCAACTTTTAGCGTCACTGTAACGCAACAATCAACGTAAAGGGGAGGGGAGAGGAGGGGGGCGTGACGCTCGGCGATGTCCAAAACGATTCGGTGCGTTGGATATTGGGCCCACAATATGGCAGGACGGTTTAGATGGCAGGGTAAATAGTTTGGCAGGGTAAAACTAATTTTTCTCCTAACTGGTTTTTTAAGGGTTTAGATACGCAACATTAAATTGCCTGTTGACGATTCATCGTCTCTGGGTTGTATGACATGTCTGTTCTTGTGTCTATATAACTTATCTGCTCATATATCAAAGACGACCCCCTGTCTCTGGGTTGTACATGCCCTTACATCGTGTATGCAGAAAATTTATTTCCCCGCCGCCGGCGCCGAGTGAATGAGCTAGGAACGGGCGAACGTGGACGAAAACTTCGGTTAGATCCGGTTTTTCAGTATTGGGCATCCCGGGTTTGGATTGAGTCAAGGCGGGACGGGACTCTGGATTAAGGAAATTAAAATTCATTTATCAACAATTATAATATTGCCATTAGTTTCTCTTATCTAAAATGCTCTGGTATTATAAAAATACTAGTGGTATTAGAGGTAGGAGAGAAAACCAATCTCAACCGTCGGATCAAAAATACCACTAGATACTAGTGGTATTATATCACTAGTATAGGGCACCATAAAACTTCTATAGTTATAATATAGACCCACAAAGGATTAATGGTGTAGATTAATTAACGTGGTAATTCTGTGACCCTAAGAACGAAACGTAAGGTCGTCTTTTTACCTTTAAATAATAAGATAATAAATAATAGATCCGTCTATTAATATTTATTATTTTTTAATTGTCTTCACAATATTAAAAGAATGATTCTTTTCCTTGTGATATCTGATACGACTGGTCAACCAAGCTCTCATCTCTCCACTCTAGCGCATTCACAATGTCCTTTTTTGATTTCAAATTTTTACCTCTAATTTCTTCATTCATTTTTCATTTTGGTTTTGGCATAGCATGTGTTAGTCAATCGGGAAGAACATAAAGAGAACACTGGGTTTCTCGTGCTGCAGAAATAGCAGCGTTTCCGGCACTTAGGCCCTGCTTTCTATTGAAAGCAAGAGAAAAGGTTCGTGCTGGGGCGGCCAGCTTTTCATTTTCCTGTACACAAAATATTGAAAGCAGAGTCGTGCATACAACCCTGCATGTAACTGAAACTGAAACAGAGTCATGCAAATAACAGAGTCGTGCTTTTCATTTTCCTAGCTACTTCTCTCGACTAAAACAGAGTTCAACCATCTCACGATTGAAAACAGAGTCGTGCATATAACTGAAACTGAACTAAAGACAGTAAGCAGTAAACAGACTAAGCGCACAAGAGTAATGGCACAAGAGTAATATATCTAACAGCATGTGCTAAAAATGTATGCTAATTTCTTCGTTCTTTTCTTGTTTGGAATGGCAAAATCTGGAAGTTCTGACGACATACTCCTCTTCCTCCTGCTTCAGAGATTGATTAATTGCGTTGCGCCTTGCTCCCTGCCGCGGAGCTGGAGGCATCGGCGTCGGAGCAGGCAACGGGTCCGCCGGTGTACATCTGACGAACAAAATACCATACACGAAACGGGAATTTGTAGCTGCCATGACTTACGAAAGCACATGTACAGTGTTTGGAGATGTGGCATGCCGCTGCGAGGAGGGCCCGCGTGAGGATGATTGGAGATGTGGCACCGGTGTAGCTGTTGATACCCGACTGTAGAACTTGGCAAAGACAAATTCTGGAGGACTTGTTTTGATGATGTGAGTCATGCGAAACCTGGGCTTCGCAACTGTGCTGCAACAGAACCAAACGTGCATGAACGGATCCAAGCGTGGATGTAGCTACACGCCCACGCAAAATACAAAACAGTCCTGGATTAGTAAGCAGTTTGAACGAAGAATGCGAGAACCTTTCAACTCTGCAAATTTGAACTCCAGGTCTCCAGCAATGCTTACCATGGCATTTTGGTTTCCTCCAATACTTCATCAGAGCTCGGTCAGATTGCCCTGCCCCCGTTGCATTCATGAAGGAAAACGCATGTTTTTGCAGCTCACACGGATTATACATCGCTTTGATAGAGTTGGCATCCAATCCCACTAATGGGACTATTCTTATATGCTTCGTGAGCATGCAAGGTGCTGGTGATCAATCATCCAAGACCTGCTTGTGTAACGTTCGTTTACCGTGAGTTTCCTTTAGTACCAGCATGCAAAAGTCGTGTGTTAACTGCAGAAATGAACCCGAAGACAAACAAGGCAGGCAGGCAGGAGATGGAAAACAGGTTGCAGTGCGGTTTGGCAATGGACGGACCGACCGCCCTGGCCGTGCTCAGCTCGCGGCCGCAGCTAGCTAGTGCTGCTCGGTGCTCACCAATCTGTCTGACTGCGCGCCAACTCTGGGCTCGGCCAAAACCGTTCAAACCGTGGCGCCGTAACAACCGGATAATCGAACGGGAGTGTCCGACTCCATGTTAACGCGTGTGTCGTACTGTCGTCGCGTCGGACTTGGACGCACCAACTCCAGGTCATCAAAACGGCGCAATGATTCGTGCGCGTGCCGGGACTGTATGATGATGGCGGCAGCCTCCTTATCCCGGGCCGAGCTCCCGTCCCGTGGCGCCGACGCGCGCGTCGCGCTCGATGCCACGCCGGCCCAACGGCGGGACTGGGCGAACCTTGCGGACGGGCCGGCAGGGCTGATCGCGGAGCGCATCCTCGCCGACGACGTGGCGGACTACGTCCGGTTCCGCGCCGTGTGCGGCCCCTGGCGCCGCTGCTCCGCGGACCCGCGCCAGCACAGCGCCCTGGACACACCCTCGGCGGTGGCTCGTCATGCTCCAGGAAGACGACGACGAGCAGGGCGCACCTCACCGCCGGCGGTTCATGAACATCTCCACGGGGCAGCTCGTCGCGATGGACCTCCCGGAGCTACAGGCGCGTTCGGGCCCACGGCTGAGGGCCTCCTCGTCCTGGTCGACGAGCGCACCCTCGCCGTGCGCGTGCTCAACCCCTTCACGCGCCGGGTCACCACGGGGCTCCCCTCGGCCGCCACGCTGCTGCGCCGCCGCAAGACGGGGAGTGATAATTATAAGAAGAAGCGTTACGCCCGCTACCTCGCCGCCGCCGGCAAGCTCTCAGTGGCCTCGCGGGCGAAGCCACCGTCGCGCTCTCGTTCTCCGTCGACGTGCTGGCCGTCGCCAAGCCCGGCGACGCGAGCTGGACGGTGGTCGAACGCCGGCGGCGCCACCCCTACTTCGACAGTTCGACTCATCCCTGGCCGCTTCTACTGCGTCGCCAACGGCGCCGTCATGGGGGTGGCGCCGTGGCGGTGGCGGAGGAGGCCGCAGGGAACCAGCAGCAGCCGCGGCTGGCCGTGGTCGCCGCGCTGCCCAGGTGTCCTTCCCTGTTCATGCGGGACACGGTGCACCTCGTGGAGAACAACAACGAAGAGTTGATGCTGGTTCACCGTTACCCCTGCGACATCCCCAGGAGGAAGTACGACGTGTACCGGGTGGATCTGGACGCGGGGAAGACGGTCCCTGCGCGCGGCCTCAACGGCCGCGCCGTGTTCATCGGCCAGCATCGTGCTGTGTCTGTGTCTCCTTCCGTGTTCCCCTCGGTCGCTGCTGATGCCGTGTACCCAAGCTTCAAATTCAGCGAGAAGACTCGTGCCGAGTGCAGTACCGAGGCTTATCGTCTAGCGGATGGAAGCGCCGAACCGTCGGCCTCCAGATATGACGCTTCGAGAGGCTTGTTATTGGCACGACCGTGTACGATCGCCGACTTCCTATCCTTGAATATAAGCGGCTACTGTGTTGACGACTAGGATGAAGACGCAGTAAACAAGCCGGCAAAATATGCGATGCGCTTGGGGTTTGGCAATAGCTAGGCTTCTTCATGCTCGGCGCATGCCCCATGTCTGTGCGAGTCGACTCTTTTTTTGTTTTGGCTATTTATTAGCTTTCGATTTTCAGCCTATTACTGAAGATTAGATGTAACGATGAGGGCGTTTCGTCCACCTGCAAACTAACAGTGTATTGACGACTCTGAAGTCTGAACTGCTCAACCAAACAAAAAACTTCAAGAGATACATACGATTGAGCAGCTTCTCAAGTCTTCAACAATCAACACACAGCAGTGTATTGATCATTCAAGATAGACACTAGGAAAGCACGGGAATTCGCTAGCTTGAGAAATACAAGACACGGAAATGAAATGTACAGAAATTGTCCCCGCGGGTTGGTGAGTGCTAACCCATGAACTTTCTGCAGACTTGAATCTGACATTGCAGCCTCAAGAATTTCGTGTTCATGAATACCTTACCTGAAACATGTTCACCAGGCAGTTCTATTTGTATATCCTTGTCATGTCGTGGATCACTCTTGATTTGTGTGCTCTGGGTTACCGGGAGTGGTGTATGAAAGTTTGAATATTAATAACTAGCAAGGTGGCCCGCGCTGATAGCGCGGCTAGCCAGAACTCAATTTTGTTTATTGCATTATGTTGAAGATTCATCGCTTGAAATTGCAATCTTTTCCAAGCCATTTTTGTTTTTTTTATCATAGAGAGTTTCTATATGAGGATTTATATGTGCACATATAATGAGGCTTAGACGAAAATTATTTTGAACCATAAGTGAATTATATGCCTTCCCCACTAACTTTAGTTTTTGGGTGCAATTGTTCGGTTCATAGTTGTTTAACAAAATATATTAATAATTTACCTATTTTCTAACAACATACAGCTGGCCTATTTTTAAATTTTGATTGCAGTATGACATCCAGCTGACCTATTTTTAAATTTTGATTGCAGTATGACATTTTGGGCTTCGATAATAGAGAGGTAAGCTGGTAACAAAAATATAGACGGGGACCTCTATGGACTGCTAGGCTGGAGGTGGAGTTTTTACCCTGCCACAGCATTTGGATGGAGTTTTTGCCTGACGAAAGCCATTAGCCTGCGATGGAGTATACAATGTATGCATGCTTAGGGTGGGGTCCCTCGGACAATACGCTAGAGCTTCTTCTTCACTTACCCATGTTTTCCTTCTTACGTCAAGATCATGGACCAAAGAAAAGGCGATAGCCTCACTGCCTCAGCCAAAGCTCGCTGAGATCATCTGTCGGAGATGCGAACTCTTCAGACGACGCTGCAGTGCTGCACACGACTACCATGGATCTACTTTGAGGCCAACGTTTCACGTGTCATCTGCCAGGCCAGCTGGTGGTTCCCAGGGAGAGCCGGGTGACCCAAATACCCAATTGCGACCTGAGCTGTTGGAACAACCTGTAGATCAGCTTGCCGCTGCATTGGGATCCTGTGCCACCTAAGCTCTCTCTCTTTTGTTTTTTTTTTGAGCAATCACCTAAGCTCTCTTGATTTGCTCTCGCTCTTCCATGTGTTGCCTTTCAAATTCGTCTCTAGATGTTGCTAGCTAATCTTGCCGGCAGTGTTGGCGGGCTGACAACCTTGAATCGATCACTCGTATGCCGTCCTCCCTGTGCTATCGCGTCAAAGCCATTGCTAATCCTGTAGCTGTTGCTCTCCAACACTTGATGCCACTGCCGGATCAGACCTGATGATCGTTCCCTGCTACATGATCTTCCTCATGCCTGCCGTTGTGGTGATTCCTCAATGCCGGGGTCCCATTGGCCAAAGTTGAGGGTTTGCTGACTTTGGCCTCTCCACAACAAAAATAGCCAAAAAATAGAAGTCTCTTGCTTTGTTTCCTTTTCCTTTTGTCTTGGCTATCGGCAATAGTGTTTTCAGTTGTAACAGGACCAGATATGTAGTCACGTAGTAAATCGTATTTTGTATTCCAAAATAATGATATTGTAAGTCATATTTAATATGAACTCTTCGTTAATCTAGACCGTTCACTCTTCATAAAATCCAACGGTTCACATCTTTCTTTTTTTCCCGATTAACGTGGTAATTTCGTGGCCTTGAGAGCGAACGTGGTGGCTTCTTTTTCTCTTCAAATACTAAGATAATAGATTTTGAAGTTGTGCTTTATATGAATGTGGAGATGTGTACGTTGTTTCTAGTAAATTGGCCGTAGAGACAACATCAATGAAGAAGCAAGCCAAGAGAAATATTATTTCTCAAACCTTTTTCCTTAATAAAAGATACATGCATGGAATTGATATTTAAATGATCTTATTAACTAGCAGGAAATGTATCTTCTTTCAAACTCCTTGTCAAGGTCGTAGCGCTCCCTTAGGGATGAGAGCTCTCCATCCACGGCCTGGATATAAAACCCAAAAAAATATATATTAATGTATTATTTATTAGTTTATTACCACATCTATAAATCTTGCAACAATTGATACATTTTTACAAGCACAAATCAAATTCGTACCTCTTGCACTGTTGCTCAAATTTCAGGATCCTTGTGTCCACGTAATCCATCCTCTCTTTATCGGTAAGTAGCTTGACAATGCATTTCATGTCCCTGTTCGGCACATCTCTCACACTCCTGCAGCACTTACCGTTTCTACGTGGGATTATTATCCGTTCTGATCCCCGAGTGATAATTTCTTCACAGGCAGTCAAGATGGCCTCCTTTTGTTTATCTGTACATACCAGTTCTTCACCACTCACTTGATAGGCGCATACTATAGAACACAACAAGATGAGAGCTGCTGTTTTCCCAGGCCACATCTTATTGCTTAGAGGCTATATTGCTTAACTTAGAGTTAAGGGATGAACAAGGAGTCAAAGCTGATGATCTGTGTATATGAAACCACGGCATGTGCGCTCCTATATATAGAGTACGGAGAGCACCTAGTAATTTGTTTGAAATTAATGGAACTGCAAGACGGATACTTTCGAATCCGGGCAGGATATGTTATCTTTTATGGACAGTACAACGTGTATAGCATTTGAAATTAATGGTTGTGAAAGATGGATACTCCTATATAGGTGACACATGATATGTTAACCTTTATGATGAAAAATCTATCTCAAATCGTTTGGAAGTTCAAAAAATATTGGCACCCAACCCCCTAAATCAAGGCTAGGTCGAAGATGCCTCTAATGGCCTGGAAACTTCACCTGCAGAACACGGCACCTGTCAGCACGTAAATGCTGTCCGACCCAGATAAAAGAAAGAATCGAGCCTTTTTAAGCTTCTCTCAAGTTTCATCCTCCTGCAAACTAACAGGGCAAGGTGTGCAATCAACCTGAATTTCTTCTCTCGCGCTTTTGCCTTCAGCTCAAATACGACTCCGAGGTCTGAACTGCCAACCAAACAAAAACTTCCATTTTAGCGGTATACACAGTGCTTCCACAATGCCGTGGGACAAGAGAAGAAATTTAAGAGCTAAAGGGATCTTATTCCCCTGTCTCATTCTTACTAACGATTGCTGTGATAACAGATGATGCTGAATTTCCATGAGAAATAAAACAGAGGACAGAACAGAGTATCAGATCAGCCATGTCTTTTCTTATTCTATTGCAAGAATTTAGACGATTCCATCAGTATTGCATTGCTAATGTCGATTGCTGTCATGAAAGAGGATACTGAATTTTCCATGACACATAAACAGAGCACACAACAGAGCATCAGATTATTCTACTGGAAATCTCAACTCGCTTCCATCAGTTCTTCCACTGGAAGGCCACCGGGCTCCTGACGCGATGGTCCTCATTCTCCCAGCTGATGCTCCCGAAGCCCCATCCGGCAGTCGCGTTTCCTGCTGCCAAGCTCCTGAACTCGACGGTGTAGCTCTTCTTCTCGTTCGGCTTCGTGAAGTCCAGGGTCGCCGGCGTGACCGTCACCTTCACGCGCTCCGGCGCCGCGACGGTGACGGTATACGTCTCGGCCTTCTCCGACACGGCGGTCACCGTGCGCGTCAGCGTGCGGATGTCGGTTCTGTTGTCGAAGGCGACCACGAACGACGGGTAGTTGAGCCCGGCGACGCCGCCGGGGAGCGTCCTGGTGCAGTTGACGAAGTCCGGCGCGAACAGGCGTATCTGCTTTGCGGAGTAGTTGAGGGCGCAGAGGAAGTCGACGTAGTCGCGCTCGCCGGCGTCGTAGACGAGGCCCGGGTCCAGCGCGAGGAGAGGGCGGACGTGCCCGGCCCCGGCAGCGAACGGCGTCGCGGTCCTGAGGAGGTCGTGGCGGCCATAGGTGGCCCCGTTGTCGAGGATGTCGTGGTCCATGTCGTCGACTGTCCTGGCGGTCGTCATCAGCGCCGATCGTATCATGGCCGGCGACCAGTTGGGGTGCTTCTTCTTGATCAGCGCCGCGACGCCGGCGACGTGCGGGGTCGCCATGGACGTCCCCGAGATGATGTTGTACTCGGTTCTCCTGCCGCCGGACAGGGCCACGTCGACGGGCCAGGCCGCAAGAATGTTCGATCCTGGCGCCACGACGTCAGGCTTCAGGAGCTCGTGGGCGGCCGGGTTTGGGCCCCGCGACGAGAAGCCTGCCACCACCGGCGCCCGGTTCTCCTCGATGATCGTCTCACAGCCGAAGCTGAAGGACGCCACGGGGTTCGGCTCCGAGGCCATGTAAGCGAGGAGCTTCTCGTAGGAGTCGACGCTGAGTGTGAGACCTGGAAGGGTGAAGGGGAGGGCCTCGGCACCATCTCGAGACCACTCGGTAGCGTCCACGGTAACCAACCCTGCTCCACCAGCGTTCTGCAAAGCTTTCTCATCAGTTCCGCTGTCCGGGCACACCATGATCTTCCCCATGACCTGGTCGGGCGTCCAGCTATCCGCCTCGTCCGCGCAGTTTTCGGAGGACATTAGCTGGAGCATGCCAGTGCCCTTGGCCTTCATGGTGTAAAGGGACTGGCCGGCGAGCACGACGCCGTTCCCGAGCGTGAGGTTCGCCGGGAACAGCCGGTCGATGGTGGACGCGCCCACGGTGGTCATCCACGGTGCGCTGTTGTCCACCGTGGATGCTAGCGGGCCGGAGTTGCCGGCGCACATGACGAGGAAAACGCCTTTTCGCTCGGCACCAAACAAGGCGATTGCGGGGACGTTGTCGTGGTAGGGGATTGGATCGCCTCCCAGGGACATGGAAATGATGTCCACGCCGTCCTTCACCGCGGCTTCGACCGCCGCTGCGATGTCCGCCCCCGTGCAGTTATCGACGCCGCACGCCCTGTACATGGCGACCCTCGCCTTGGGCGCCATGCCCCGCGCCGTTCCCCGCGAGAACATGGACATCATGCCTGCGTCGGGAACCTCCGCGCCGGCGGCCGTCGAGGCCACGTGCGTGCCGTGCCCGTCCTTGTCCCTCGGGGAAGGGACGGCACCGACCAAGCGGGCGGCCGCGTCAAAGGCCTTGGCGCCGACCAGCTTGTTGTTGCAGAGGCTGGCGTTGAAGCCGTCGGCGTCGACGCACTGGCCCTTCCAGCTCGGCCGCACGGGACCGAGCCCGTGGTCGTGGAAGCTCGCGCTCTCGGGCCATATGCCGGTGTCGATGACGCCGATGATGACGCCGTCGCCGAAGTCCGTCTCGTTCCAGGCGCCGTTCAACGGGTCGAGGCCCATGAAGCCCGGCGACCTTGTCGTCTGAGGGTAGAACGTCTTGTCCTTGTGCACGGCGGTGACGCCGGAGGCGGTGGACATGCGCCGGGCCTCGTCACCGGTGAGCTCGACGGCGAATCCGTGCATGACGGTGTCGTAGGTGTACAGGATTCGGCCGCTGGTGTTGGCCGCCGCACGAGGTGAGTGAGCGGCCACCAGGGAGTGGTACCACTGCCCGAGGTCGATGAAGTGCGGCGGCTTGGCGAGGTGGTTGGCATGGACGATGTAGGTGTTCGACGCGTGAGGCTTGAGGTCAGGGTGGTTCTTGTTCTTGGGGACGAGAGCTGAGTGAGTGAACTGAGCGAGGAGGAGGAACACTGCTAAGTGATGCAAGAGCCTAGCGTTCATGCCCGCCATGGCTGAAGTCTGTGTGCTTGTGGTGAAGGATTGCATGCCTAGTGTGGGCAATTTATAGTGTTGGTAGGTGATGATGGATTTGGTCTAAGAGAAAATTTTGCTTACCAATATACATCATGTGTGAATGCCAGGATGGCACTTGGGGCCAAGGCCACTTGTAATTTCAGCGACTATCTACAAAATTGACAAAGGAAATTAGCACTAATACCAGTATAGCATTTACTTGGATTATCACACACTATGACAGGAACCATTTGGTTAAAGGTAGCGCTGTCACTCGCATAGGTGAGATAATCTGTAAATTTTTCAATCCCGTGACATGAGCCTCTTCAAAAGAAGCAGAGCTAAATTCATCCAAGTGGGAAACGCTGTCAAAAATTACTGGCCTAAGTTGCAATTTTTTGGCAAATTCATCTGAGGTTGAACAAAAGTGCAGATATGAACTGAACCAGTTGTCACCTCGTGCATGTTCACCCCTGAAACTGAAATGCAACAAAACTCTTGCGTTCCATACGCAACAGTAGCACATTTCAGGGCCAAACATGCATTTTGGAAGCTTGCAAAGCGCCGTGGCCAGTGGTTACCATGTTTGCTTTATCGTCCAAGAAAGGAATCCTTGAACATGCTTCTCAGCTAAATGGAGTTTTCTTGCTGCACTGTGCATACTATTTCTTCAGCATTTGGACAGATTTTATTTTCAGGAAGAATATTGATAGAATTATTCACTGCTGCAAAAATCGTGGCCTATGTTGCAATTATTGGACAAATTAATCCGACGTTGGACTCAAGTGCAGATGGGAACTGAGCCAGCTGTGACCTCGATCATGTTCACAGCTGAGACTGGAATGCAACAGAATTCTCTGACATTCCGCACATAACAGTGGCACATTTCAAGGCCAAACAAGCGTTTGGAAGCTTGCAACTGGAGTGCAGTTGACAGTGGTTACCATGTTTGCTTTATCGTCCAAGAAAGAAACCCTTGAACATGGGTCTCGGCTAAATGGAGGTTTCGTGCTGCCCTGTGAATGCCATTTCTTCAGCATTTGGACAGATTTTATTTTCAGGGAGAATATTGATAGAATTATTCTCTGCAGGACAAAAGTTTCTTATTTCTGTCGGTTGAACAAGTGAAGGAAGGACCATCTGATCTACAAAGCAAGATGATCCTAGAAAGGGTATGCAGTGTTTCTTTCATAATCAGAATGAAACGGCCTTGTCTCACCTCGATTTGTCATGCGAAAACTGAATTCAGTTCATCCAGTTAAAATATCAGACATGTATAAAAGGCAAAAACACCAGCTAAAGTTATTACCATGTATTTATCAATGCCGAAAACAATTGTTACCATTTGTCTCATGCCTGAATATCAGAGAAGTCTTATGTGATGGTTGGCACAACTCTCAGATATCAATTTCATCAGCAGTATCATAGTGCTACGGCCTACATGACACACCGTGATTTAGAGTGAATTTATGATCCTATAATACAGGTACTTGCATGTTATGTGAATTTATTTGTGGGTTAGTTAAATCCAAGAAATTATTTTGAATAAAAATGAAAAGGGAGATAGCTATTGTATGATTGCTGGGTTAGTGACTTAGTGGTCCACAGTAAAGAACTTCAAATTACTGGGCTAAATTCACCCCATTTTAATAAATTTCATATAAGAAGTAAGTTTGAGTACACATTCGGAAAATGGAACGCAACGTCGAATATGCACCCCAAACGTGCAGGCTGGAACCAAATGAGCAACCAAACAGGAACTCACATGGATGACGCAAGCATTAGCATACACTCCGGGCTGCAAGACAACCAAAATTTCAAAAGGATGGAACTATCACACTCTGGTATACATAGCTCAAAGGGAAGTCCAAGAATTTTGAACTTATCAAGATGTCCAGAAAGGCAACAAGGATACTGAATATGAACTATGAAGCAATTTTAGCTCACAGGACAAGAGTCCTGAAGCAAGAATGCAGGACACTCCTCGAGTCTTCACATACGCTGGAAGAGGAGGTGCTGTCAGTGCTCTACTAATACGGAGCTTGCAAATCTCGCCACAGGAAGGAGAAAGCGTGCTCTCTCGGCGCATGTTTGTGATGGAACGAACCATTGAAAAAACTCTTTCAATGCCTTTGAAAGAAACAACAAAAGTAAAATTAACAGTATCCCATTTTTTTCTAAAGATTGCTCTGATAACAGAGGATAAAACAGACGACAGAACAGAGTATCAGATCAGCTACTGCAAGAATTCTACTCGATTCCATCACTGTTCTACTTATTCTACGACGATGAGTCTTCAGTACACGTACACGGATGGAAGAAGTGCCGTCCCTTGTTCACTGTTCTGCTGCTAGTATCGGGTAGCGAATCTCGCCACGGCAAATACTGTTCAATGCCTTTGCAAGAGAGAACACCACAGCAAATTTAACAGTATCTCATTCTGACTTACTAACGATTGCTGTCATAACAGGTGAGCAGAATTTTCCATGACAAATAAAACAGAGGACAGAACAGAGTATCAGATTAGCCATGTCTTTTCTTATTCTACTGCAAGAATCTACTCGATTCCAGCAGTATCGATCTCATTGCTAATGTCCACTGCTGTCATAAAAAAGAGGATACTGAATTTACCATGCATGACACATAAACAGAGCACACAACAAAGCATCAGATTATTCTACTGGAAACCTCAACTCGCTTCCATCAGTTCTTCCACTGGAAGGCCACCGGGCTCCTGACGCGATGGTCCTCGTTCTCCCAGCTGATGCTCCCGAACCCCCATCCGGCCGTCGCGTTTCCTGCCGCCAAGCTCCTGAACTCGACGGTGTAGCTCTTCTTCTCGTTCATCTTCGTGAACTCCAGGGTCGCCGGCGTGACAGTCACCTTCACACGCTCCGGCGCCGCGACGGTGACGTTGTACGTCTCGGCCTTCTCCGAGACCGCGGTCACAGTGCGCGTAAGTGTGCGGACGTCGGTGGCGTTGTCGAAGACGACCACGAACGACGGGTAGTTGAGCCCGGCGACGCCGCCGGGGAGCGTCCTGTTGCACTTGACGAAGTCCGGCGCGAACAGGCGTATCTGCTTGGCGGAGTAGTTGAGGGCGCAGAGGAAGTCGACGTAGTCGCGCTCGCCGGCGTCGTACACCAGGCCCGGGTCCAGCGCGAGGATCGGGCGGACGTGCCCGGCCCCGGCCGCGAACGGCGTCGCGGCCCTGACGACGTCGCCGCGGCCATAGGTGGCGCCGTTGTCGAGGATGTCGCGGTCCATGTTGTCGACGGTCCCGGCGGTCGTCATCAGCGCCGAGCGTATCATGGCCGGCGTCCATCCGGGGTGCTTCTTCTTGATCAGCGCCGCGACGCCGGCCACGTGCGGGGTCGCCATGGACGTCCCCGAGATGATGTTGTACTCGGATCTCCTGCCGTTGGACAGAGGCACGTCGACGGGCCAGGCGGCAAGAATGTTCGAGCCTGGTGCGACGACGTCAGGCTTCAGGAGCTCGGGGGCGGCCGGGTTGGGGCCCCGCGACGAGAAGCCCGCCACCACCGGCGCCCGGTTCTCCCCGACGATCGTCTCACAGCCGAAGCTGAAGGACGCCACCGGGTTCGGCGTCGAGGCCATGTAGGCCTTGAGCTTCTCGTGGGCGTCGACGCTGAGCGTGAGACCAGGAAGGGTGAAGGGAAAGGCATCGGCACCATCCCGAGACCACTCGGTAGGGTCCACGGTAACCATTCCTGCTCCACCAGCGTTCTGCAAGGCAACGCCGTGCTTATCAGTTCCTCTGTCCATGCACACCACGATCTTTCCCATGACCTGGTCGGGCGTCCAGCTCGCCGACTCCATCCGGCAGCTTTCCGAGGACACTAGCTGGAGCATGCCGGTGCCCTTGGCCTTCATGGTGTACAGGGACTGGCCGGAGAGCACGACGCCGCTCCCGAGCGTGAGGTTCGCCGGGAACATGCGGTCGATGGTGGACGCGCCCACGGTGGTCATCCACGGTGCGCTGTTCTCCACCCTAGATGCGTCCGGGCCGTAGTTGCCGGCCGCCATGACGACGAAGATTCCTCTTCGCTCGGCAACAAACAAGGCGATTGCGAGGTCGTCGAGGTAGTAGGGGGCTGGACCGCCTCCCAGGGACATGGAAATGATGTCCACGCCGTCCTTCACCGCGGCTTCGATCGCCGCGACGATGTCCGCCCCAAAGCAGTGGTCGCCGCACGCCATGTACATGGCGACCCGCGCCTTGGGCGCCGCGCCCCGCGCCGTTCCCCGGGAGAACATGGACATCATGCCTGCGTCGGGGACCTCCGCGCCGGCGGCCGTCGAGGCCACGTGCGTGCCGTGCCCGTGCTTGTCCCTCGGGGAAGGGACGGCACCGTCCCGGCGGACGACTGCGTCGAAGGCCTTGGCGCCGACCAGCTTGTTGTTGCAGAGGCTGGTGTTGAAGCCGTCGACGTGGACGCACTTGCCCTTCCAGCTCGGCCGCACAGGGCCAAGCCCGTGGTCGTTGAAGCTCGCGCTTTCCGGCCATATGCCGGAGTCGATGATGCCGATGATGACGCCGTCGCCGAAGTCCGTCTCGTTCCAGGCGCCGTTCAAGGGGTCGAGGCCCATGAACCCCGGCGACCTGGTGGTCTGAGTGTACAACACCCTGTCCTTGTGCACGTCGGTGATGCCGGAGGCTGTGGACATGCGCCGGGCCTCGTCGCCGGTGAGCTCGACGGCGAAGCCGTGCATGACGGTGTCGTAGGTGTACAGGATTCGGCCGCTGGTGTTGGCGGGCCGAGGAGAGTGAACGGCAACCAAGGAGTCGTACCAGTGGTCGAGGCTGGCGAAGTTGGGTGGCATGGCCAGGTGGTTGGCGTGGACGATGTAGGTGTTCGACGCGCGAGGCTTCAGCTCAGGGTGATTCTTGCTGTTGGGGACGAGAGCGGAGTGAGTGAACTGAGCGAGGAGGAGGAACACTGCTAAGTGATGCAAGAGCCTAGCGTTCATGGCGGCCATGGCTGAAGATGGTGTGGGCAGTCTGCTTGTGGTGAAGGAATGTGTTCCCAGTGCGGGCTTTTATAGGGAGGTTCAGCGCAGTGCTGGCCATTTCTCAGTCTCTCACACAGCACGGCTCTCACAAGCTAGCTTGTGTGTTGGTAGGTGATGATGGATTTGGTGTAAAAGAAAATTTTGCTCACCAATATACATCATGTGTGGATGCGAGGATGGCACTTGGGGCCAAGGCCCCGTGTTGTTTCAGCAACTTTCTTCAAGATTGACAAAGGAAATTAGCAGTAACACCAGTATAGCATTTACTTGGACTATCACATACCATGACAGTAACCGTATTACTGCTACTCCATTTGGTAAAAGGTAGCCCTGTCATGCACTTAGGTAAGTGTATATAACTGTAACTTTTTAACCCATGATATGAGCCCCTTCAAAAGAAACAGAGCTGAATTCATCCAAGTGAAAAGCTTTATAAAAAATTCATGGCCTATGTTGCAATTATTGGGCGAGTTCATCCGAGGTTGGACAAAAGTGCAGATATGAACTCGTGCATGTCCACAGCTGAAACTAAAATGCAACAGAATCCGCTGGCGTTCCACATGCAACAGTAGTACATTAGAAGGCTAAAAATGCATTTGGAAGCTTGTAGTGTGCAGTGGCCAATGGTTACCATGTTTGCTTTATCGTCCGAGAAAGAAATCCTTGAACATGCGTCTTAGCTAAATAGAGGTTTCTTACTGCACTGTAGACGCTATTTCTTCAGCATTTGGACAGATTTTATTTTCAGGAAGAATATTGATAGCATTATTCACTGCTGGACATTTTTATTTGAATGGTTGAACAAGTGAAGGGAGCTCATTTGAGCAGTCTACGAAGCAAGATGATCCTAGAAAGGCTAAGCAGTGTTTCCTTTTATATTCAGAATGAAACCATCTTGTCCCGCCTCTATTCGACTTCGCTGAATTCAGTTCATCTAGTAAAAATGCAAGGTCATCAGTTAGAGTTCTTCCCATGTATGTTAATGACGAAACCAATTGTTACCATTCTCTCCTGAATATCAGAAACGACTTATGTGACGAAACCAATTGCAGCCTAATATTACAATCCACAACAGTTTATAGAGCAATTACGACCCTATAAAATAGGTACCTGCACGTTATGTGAATTTATATGCGGAATTTCTTTGAATCCAAAAATACCATGACATGAGCCCCTTCAAAAGAAACAGAGCTAAATTCATCCAAGTGGGAACTTCTGTCTCATAAAAAATAAGGTGAGAAGCTCTGTCAAAAAATCGTGGCCTATGTTGCAATTGTTGGACGAATTCATCCGACGTTGGACACAAGTGCTGATACGAACTGAGCCAGCTGTGACCTCGCGCATGTTCACAGCTGAAACTGGAATGCAACAGAATTCTCTGACGTTCCGCACGCAACAGTAGTACATTTCAAGGCCAAACAAGCATTTGGAAGCTTGCAAGTGGAGCTCAGTTGACAGTGGTTACCATGTTTGCTTTATCGCCTGAAAAAGAAACCTTTGAAAAATGGGTCACAGCTAAATGGAGGTTTCGTGCTGCACAGTGGATGCTATTTCATGGAGAATACTGATACAATTATTCTCTGCAGGACAAAAGTTTCCTATTTCTATCGGTTGGACAAGCGAAGCAATATGGTCTACAAAGCAAGATGATCCTAGAAAGGGTAATGTTTCTTTTATAATCAGAATGAAACAGCCCTGTCTCGCCTCAATTCTACGTGCAAAAACTGAATTCAGTTCATCGGGTTAAAATATCACACAATAGGCAAAAACATCAGTTAAAGTTCTTCCCATGTATTAATCAATGACGAAACCAATTGTTACCATTTCTCTCCTGCCTGAATATCAGACATGACTTATGTGACGGTTGGCACAACTCTCAAACGATGATATCAATTTCATCATCAGTATCATAATGTTACGGCCTACATGACATGCAACGATTTAGAGTGAAATTACGATCCTATAAAACAGGTACCTGCATGTCATGTGAATTTATTTATTTGTGGGTTATCCTTGACTTAATCCAAGAATTTATTTGGAATAAAAAGAAAAAGGAAGATAGCTACTCTATGTTTGCTGGGTAAATGGTCAGCAGGAAAGAACTTAAAATTACTGGGTTCATCCCATTTTAATAAATTTCATATAGGAAGTGAGTTTGCGTGCACGTTTCTGAAAATGGAATGCAACGATGAATCGTCTTGTACGCTAGACTAAAAATATGCACCTCAAATGTGCAGGTTGGGACCAAATGACCAATCAACCAGGAACTCACATCGATTGACGCAAGCATTAGCATACACTCCGGGCTGCAAGACAACAAAAATTTGGAACTATCACACTTTGGTATACATAGCTCAAAGGGAAGTCCAAGAATTTCAACCTATCAAGATGTCCAGAAAGGCAACAAGGATATTGAATATGAACCCTGAAGCAGTTTTAGCTCACAGGACAGAGAGTCCTGAATCAATAGGAATAGTAGGATGATCCTTGAAAGGTTGGGCATTTTCTTTTGTAGCAATAGGAATAATAAGCATTTTCAGAAGAAATTCTCTGACCTCTTCCACATGCAATTCTAGATAAGGAATGGACGAAAATTCCTAGAAAGGCTGGCCATTTTCTTTTGGACGAAATAACTAGATAAGGAATGGATAGAAATATGTATTGAGTGATCATTCACATGCAACTCTTGAAGAATGCAACGGCTTCCACTAGCCATGTCCCTCCTGAAATCCACCACTTGCTACAATTGAATTCAGTTTTAATAGTTCAAGCACATCACAGAATAAAAACCATTCCAGTTAGCTTTCTTCTGGTGTATATGAAACCAATGTTCGTAAAAAATGTAAGCAGAACCAAATATGTGCATATGTTTTCTGAATCTCAGAAATAGTGTACACGATGGTAGGCAATCACTTCAGACATTAGTATCAGTTCAAACTGCTCCATTAGAATCAGGAAGTTATATATACATCCCTTCGTAATGAAGTTACAATGGTATACACAATTAATTGAGTAAATATTCCTCTACCTGCCAAGAACTATATGTGCTAAGTAGCAGTTCAATTGCTTTCAGAATGAATTACCATATATGAGACTTACTGTCCTGAACAGTGCACTTAGGTTATATTTACAATGAAACTGCAAAATAATTTGCACAGTTCAGGAAGATCGACTGAAATCTTCCCGGCTCCTGCATCTATGCTGCTTTTAGAACAATACTCAACGCGTTGTTGAGTGCCTTTTCTCCATCATAACTTTTTCGGACAATAAGAAGTCAAAGTTGTTAGTAGCATCAGGATGAAGCAGAGGATTTATCCACGGCCCTGCGTATACAACTGATGACTGAAGGTTACAGTAAATTGTTGAAGTTATGCCAGCAATTATGCTAGAAGAGGCTCCACCAAAGGTCTCCGCTGAGTATCAGGGAGGTCCATAGTGTAAGTTACAATCGCTGAAAGCAATGAACATGCAGCTGGAACTAAGCCCAAGCCAAGTCTTGTAACCGAATATCCAAAAGCTGTTCCTAAATTCGATTTGATCTTGGTAGTTCCTGCCATGCAGAGGAAATTCCAACCTCATCAACTTTGCGCTCGGAGATTACTAGGTCAATTTTCGCCTATATTGATGTGACAATGACAAGATAGTAACAGTTATTACCTTGATAGGACTCAAGCATATAAAGCGCTAGTCCACATGCAACTTTGTCAGCAAAACTTAATGAGCCATACACGAAAGCACATCCATTGAGATCTTCTCCTACTAGAACACCTTCCATGCTGATACTTGTCACCTGGTACCAAGGAAAAGGCAAAGAAAAGATAAGAATGAAGTGAGTCCCCATGACACCACAAGACCATACCTTAAATACGTGTGGAAACTTTCAACAAAAAATCTACAGTACAGAAAAAAAATATCAAAAGGGCAAATGAAATGCTCAAAGCAAGGCATTAAACAGATTAAGATGTATGCCATACAGATTACTTGCTGCATGAGATTAACAATTATATAACACATAAAAAAACACAATTCATAAGCTGAACTAACTAGTTCTTAACTAGTGATGTAGATTTTGTCTAGTGAGAAAACAATGAAGCTCTTGATACATATAAAACAGCTTTGTAAGGTCTTGACAGAATTATGTGAAGCTAAACTAGAATGACAGCACTAATGGTCATAAATCAGTGATACCCTATGATTTCTTAAAGAAAATATTAAAGCACATGTCGTAAGCGTGCGATAGTTTGTTGACTAACTGGCTTTAGTTGAAAGGAAGTAGGGAAAAAAAAACAAATATGTGTCGTTTCAATTTACCTAATGATACAAACATTACCGCTCCAAGTATTAAATGACTTTATCTTGCACATATCATAAGTTATTTTCCCATCTCGGTACGATATATAACTGATTAATTGCTACACCATATTGGACTGAAGATAAAAAAAATTAAACTCATGCCAGCATATGGGTACATAAGTCAGCTAATAACTATGTACATGGGTCAGTATGACAGTGTGCCCCATGGTGTCACGTTGATAATATACCTTCATACAGGTAAATATTTCTAATTCACAATTTATGTATTTCCAAATTAGATACACAGTATAATATTTTTATTATACTTCATCAACTCTTATTTTTAAATTTGTACTGTTTCATAGTATCTTTGAAATACTGTAATACATGCGATATAAGATGTTAGATTGTACTTACTGTCATAAGTGCATTGGCAACTCCTATTATGATTGAAATAGCATACATGAAGTTATGCATGCTGCTTGGTAAAACAATGATTCCAAGACCTGACAATATCCAAAGAACAGCTCCAGCCGAAAAGTAATTCCTGAGACGCCAACTTGACCATTTAGTCTCCTGTGAACAGTATGAAAGTCCATTAAGTTTGATTAATAAAAAAGTACTAAATTAGACATAAAAAAAATCTGACCTGCAATATTACAGATACTATCAAGCTAGAGATGTAGATAATAGCAGGAACCTGAAAACAAAAAGATCAATAATTCATCAGAGGAAACATATATTTTGGATCAGAGCAATAAATCATGTAAATTGATACAAGTTATAAGAAATATGTTTGGCATCTTAATGGGGAGATGAAGATAAATATTTATCATCTATCTCAGCAATCAGATTATTTTGACTATGAAGTTATCCTGGGGTTATTTCAAAGACAGCATAACTTTCGGAAAATGGACCGGGCTTGGCAGATTTTAGGCCTTCAAACTTTAGGTACCTCTTATGTCTTTGATAACCAGTTCTCCAGGATATAATGTGTCACTTGTCTGTTTGAGCATTTTAAATTACTATAATAGCGTATCCTTCAGATGAGTACACAATATAAAGGACGGGAATAGACCTTACCAATGCTTTGGAGGATTGGTGCATTTCTAAATCATTTATCACATAGAAAGCAAGGAATGCCTGAAAAATGTAGAAACATTATTGCCACCTGGTCCTTTGGTTCAAGTTCAAAGCATAAGTAAAAATGCCTACAGTCAAACTCTAATGAAACAAAGGTAAGGCAAGTCTATTTATTATACAGGAAAACTATGAGAATATCAAAATGGATTTTGTCATTTGTGCAGTAAACATTGCTAATATCCACGGCTCTAATATACAATAAAGATTTCTGGGTCAAGGATCCCCTGAAATTCGTACATGTTAATATGATCTTACGTAAGTCGAAACAGATGTAATAATAAAAACATTTTACAAAGAAAAGATTTGTACATGTAATTATAATGCCAGATGAAAGAATGTCTAACTTTCATGTTCTCCCTCATAAATTTTGTGATACTGGAGACAAGTGCAATTTTTTTTTTGCTAAATATCATGATGCCTTGATGTGCTGGTGACTGTACGGTGCACGTTAAGGTTAAAAAGAAGAACATAAAGTAATTCACCAGCGTAAATAAATGAAAAAAAAACAACAACTTTTACAAGTTCCCAAAGAAAAGGCAATTTCAGTCACTTTATCACAGATCAAATGATTATTAGTACCTGTGAGACATTTGTCACCAATCTAGTAAGGGTATAGACCAGAGCAACTTGGTAGTACAATACTTTCTTGAACCAGTAGGCCCATGAAATTCTGGAAATGCCCTTATCTTGACAATGCTGATTTGACCTAAGGATAAAGAATTTATTCAGAATATGACAACAAATGAGAGGAAAGACCAACTGATAATCAGTAATTCTTTCAAAATAATATAAGTTATGAACTTTTCATCTTACCCTGGCTCTTTTGTTCCGATTAAGAAGAGGGCAACAAAACACGATCCGAGGGAAATGGAGACATAAGCAATCCACCGATACTGGTCAAAGTATTTGAAAATATGTAAAAGATCCAAAATATTAGGCATATAGGAATATATGTTAATTGGTAAAAAAAGAGATTACCTGAACTATTACGCTCACTGACTGTAATAGAGTAAACATCAACAAGGCGATGCCATAAAGGCTCAGATTTGCAACCTAGCACATGTACGGAAATTAGAGCACATCAGATGCAATTTTTTCATTACTTGGGGAGGTTACAATGAGTGTCAGAGTACAGTGGTCTTACCATGGTGAAGGCGTTACGACAGCTTACGAGTGAAACTCGGCTAGTTGGATTTGATGTCATGCAGTTCACCATTGACCTTAGAATATGTACAAGACATCCATAAGTGAAATGCTAAAACCATACAAAGTAAAAAGTAGCCTGGATGAAGAAAGTTGCAATTACATGTGAGAAACTTGAGCCACGGCCCAACCAACATTAAAAATAGCAGCAAATGTGCTGTATCCAACAGTCTCCAGAGTAGCTGAATTAGTCCCCGTAAGTTTGCAAGGCACACAGGTACCAAAAACAGATGAGAAGGAAATTGCCACTAAAATAGATCCTCCTGCATGCCACAGTTTGAAATGCCCATAACGATCGATCTGGAAAAGAAATGCTACGTTCATATCCATCCAGAATCATACAGTGTAAATTCAGAAAATCCTAGATTGTGGTGACTAATGAGAAACGAGTCAAAATGTTATTGTAATACAACTTGTTATATCAGGGTATAGGAAAAGAATCGTGCTATTTTTTGGCTCATACCAGTTCACCAACAAAGATTGTTGCGAAGCCATCCGCCAGTTGTCCAGAAAGCATGACAACAGCAGCATCACTGTGAAAGTGAATTATATAGTAAAATTTCAAAAATTAGTTTTGAAGCTCTTTTTTCTTCTAACCTTTCAGTATCGTAGTATTTATCACACTCTAAATAAATATACATGATCTGATCCAACATTCAATATATTCAGCAGATTAAAATAACATTCTGAGATTGCCTAGCATTTCTCACACTCTAGAATAGCCTTTGAATATGGTAAACAATGACACTAGTAACAAAATGAATCAGCAGATCTTAATGGTCCTATGTGTTTAGTTATGTAAAGTAGTAGAAAATATATGTTTGTTTTTTCAACAACTTGAAATTAAACACGCAGTACTTCATAATGCATCGTAGGATTCCTTTCGATTAGAGTGGATGCAAAGTTAGAACTAAGTAAAGTGAGTGCATAAATGACTCCAATTCAGCGTGAATCAGCATATCCGAAAAAACAAAGGAGTTTTCATATGCAGCACAACATGAGAAAAGGAAATGTAGCCCAAAAAAGGCACATACCTTGGAGTAAGTCCGATATCCGTCAAGAACACCAGCAAATAGGTAAACCAACAAGATGATGTGATGTCATTAAGCATATGCCCCGAACCATAGGAAAGTATTGTCACTCTCCCTAAAGGCTCATCCATTTCTGCTTCATATAATGACTCATTGTCCATTTTAACCATAACTGAAGTCGGCGGTACTAAAAGAGTATCTCCTGCGCCACAATGTCAATCAAGTGAAATTTAATAATCAGAACCAACTTCCAAAAAAACTGAATAATACCGCAAAGGTGCAAAGTTTCAAAGAAAGTGAACTTTTTTTTTTCATGTTACTCATGAATCTTGGGAGACAAAATTTTAAGATCAAAACCAAAATATCAGTGCGTCAGAAGTAAATTCAGGTTAATCAAATGATGACATGATGTTACATGAGCATATAATTCTAAATTTTGTTTCACTGTGGCTATAGTAACATAACAGGAAGCAAAACAGAGGACATCGCGAGCAATTGGTACTTAGAGCTGTAAAATGAGATTCAAGTATTAATTTTAACTGCATGACTGATACTAACAAGCACCGTACTACTGTTCCGCAATAAATGCCAGTCATGAACAACCTTGCGGACAGCGATTTGTAAAGCACAACCGCTGCACAAGCTCATCCTATCTTAGCCGGTCACCCAACAGCCAAACTCCTAGGGGCAACATCAACTCATCAACTACTTCACTGCCAAAGTTAAGGAAGAAGAGAAATGGGCCTTGGAAGATAATTCCGCATTTCCACTAAATTCATGTCCCTGTCACTCAATTCAACAGATTTATGAGCCCTCATCTAACATCACTGTCTTCCTTTCTCTTTCATCCCTACCTTTTCTTCCAAATGAACCACGCGGCATATTTTTAGCCCTCAGGGGCGTTCAGCCTTCAAAAATAAAATAAAATGAACCACAACTCTAACGAGGATTACAACATATTACATACGCACCTTCACACCTCAAACAATCGAACAGCAATAACTAAACTTCATTAACTAGCTAGTCGCCAAATGATCAATTCTTGTGCCGCCCCGTGTCCACCGGAACCGCAAGAAATTTCGCTACAAGATCATATCTTTTGTGCAGGCCCAGGTCCACCGTTACTAGCGCCCCCCAGACTGTAAACCAGAATTGCACGCCAAGAAGTATCTCCTGAGATATTTTCTCCCCCCGGCGCAGATGAACTCACATCAGTAGCCCCGCCCATGTCGCACCAGATAATCCCAACCCCGGCCTCAGTTCCACGGCGATCGACCGGAGGCTGCAGCAACCAATCCCCTTTCCAAGAACCTCGGAACGAACAAACCGAACAGAGAACAGAGACAGAGTGCGCACAAAAAGCTCACCTGCAGAGCGGGGAGCCACCGGCCGCACGCGCCGGCGTCAGAATTCACCGAATTCTCCGAGACGACGACGATCGAGGCCGCGACTGTCTCGGGCGGCGGGGAGGACGAGGCCGAGCGAAGGCGACGGGGG
Source organism: Eragrostis curvula (assembly GCA_007726485.1). Lineage (NCBI taxonomy): Eukaryota > Viridiplantae > Streptophyta > Magnoliopsida > Poales > Poaceae > Eragrostis > Eragrostis curvula. The sequence continues at coordinate 9,086,912 of CM017442.1, forward strand.
AGCGTCGCGTGGACGGCAGGCGGGGGCGAGTGAGGCGGGGGAGGGACGCAACCGGGAGGAGAATCCTGGGAGGAAAGAAAGAATCTGTGTGTGGCGGGCGCCGAGTGCGCGGAGCGGAACTTGAGGAGGGCAGCCCGGGTGCGGTTGGCCGGTTGGGTATGGCGGGTGGGACCAACCGCCGAGCAATGCTAAACAGTATGCGACGACGAAATGATACGGAAAAATTAAGCCAACTTGGTGGCACGGGCGGCGCACGTCACGGCACGTTGCCTCCGCCGCCGCCGTCCGGCAACCCGTGGAGAGCTTAGCGGCATGGGTTGGTGGAATGCAAGGCGACGGCGGTGTCCGTGCTTGTGGCGATTGTACGCAAGAAGGACGATAGGAGCTGTCGAGCCGAGCGGAAGGGGACTAGTCTAGAGGAAGAGGTGTGCAAGGCTTCAGCAGAGCATGCGTACGGGTACAGCTACTACTCGGTAGTAGTACCTGCGAACTTTCTGAACAGCTACTGCGTGTCCTTGTTTGGTCCTGTCGTGTGAAGCAAATGTGTGTCATGTGAATAGACGTTGCGCAAAATCTAACGTTGCTGTTGCTTAACGATTACTCCCTCCGTTTCACTATAAGTGTCGTTGAGGAGCTGGGGTAGAAACCAAGGAGAAGGCAACATTACCCTGCTACCCCTCTGCCACCCGGTTCTCCAACTCTGGCTGACACAAAGTTTGCCCAGCGGGCCACACACAGCAGGGGAAAAGTCCACAAGAACAACACATATGCATGTCATTAATTGTCCATCCACCCACCACTACACAGCCCACACCAGCTGTTTTACCGCCACATCAAAGTCCAAAATCATCAAAACACATCAAATGCCATTGTTTTGCCGCCGGATGAGAAGCCAAAAGCACCAAAACACATGGGCGCCCAAAATTTTAAACTGGCACCACAGTCAGTCTATAAATACTGATCCCACAACCACTTTCTCATTTCTTCATCTTCTCATCTCTCATCCTTCTCACAGCCATGGCCTTTGATCTGAACAACCCACCTGATCATTGGGAAGAGGAAGCCATCCCAGCTGCTGCAGATGGCGATGGTGGTCCCTGCACACCGCGTGGAGAAGGTGCTCCCTGCATGCTGCCTGGAGTTGGATTTCTTGACCTGAACAACTCTCCTGTACAAGATCAACTCCAATTTCAACCTTCTTCCACCACTGTCCGCGCTGCTCCTTTGTTTCGCCACCCTCGGCTGGTGACCGGCGACAAGCCTGGAGGAGGCGCCTTTTCTTCAACACAACATCACCATCAGTTAACGACGACGCTGCCGCACGCAGCCCCGGGCAGCTAGCTCGCCCCGGCGATGAAGGCGAACTCGCAGGCGACTCCATCCACCACCGCGTGTCGCCGCCTGGATCCCGCGCCGAGGGGGCGAGCTCGCGAAGAGGGCACGGCCACGCCGACGAGGGCGCGGCCCCGCGATGCGGCTGAAGCTCCTGCACCAAGCGGGCAGGCTCGTGAAGAGGGCGCGGACCCTCCGACGAGGGCGCGGCCCCGAGATGGGGGCGAAGCTCCTGCGGCGATGGGCCTAGCTCGCGACGAGGCTGCGGCCCCTGCGGCGCGAGCGTAGCCTGGGGCGACCTCCTCCCCCAACCCTCGCCTGCGCGCCGTCCTTTCTCCTCCATTCGCCACAGCAGCTTGGCGGGGAGCGCGCCGGGCAGCGGTGATCGACCGGCGGCCGGGAGTGGAGGGGAGCAGGCCGGGGCGCGGGAGTGGGGGGGAGCAGGCCGGAGCTTGGCGGGGAGGCCGGGGCGCGGGGGCCGAGATGGATTGAAGGCGCGAATCGGGGTTGGGGAGAGCAGCCTGGTGCGACGGCCGGTGATGGAGAGGTGGTTGCCGCACCGTGGTGGGGAGAGAGGAGCGGGATTGCAATGTGTGGCTGCGGTGAGGAGAGAGTGCGAAAAAATCGCCTGCTGACACGGTCACGTGGGTGGGTTGCGGTCGGATGGCTTCCAGGGGTAACGGGGTCACTTTGGTGGATTTCTTTGCGTTGGGAACTGAGCACGACACATAATTCGGAAATTTTTGACTACCTCAGGACGACACTTATAATGAAACGGAGGGAGTACTAGCACAGGGAAGCGTCGCTGTAGTTCCGAAACAACGGCTTTCCCAATGCACACGGTCCTGTTAATAAGGCCGAAAGTTGGTCAAATAAGAAGAACGCCTGCGACAACGGAACATGCAGCGCACAACAAACAGATGCCGTCGGTAATCGTTGCTACTTGCGTCGGGCTTTCAAGCTATGTGTGGCTATGTATTCAAGATTCACTTTGGACTGAACGACTAAACATAACATGGACTGTATGTGCTACTCGTATCGTTCTGAAGAACCAAAAAATGACCTCTGAAAAGACATAGTATTTGTTCAGTAAAAAAACATATCCGCGTTGAAAAACATATGCTTTACGAATCCGCTCTGATCTCACCTTCCCCCCTAACCTTCCTTTTCACCCACCGTTCCGGCAACCTTAATCGGAACAAGAATCTGATCCTCAAAAATATGATCTCATTCACACCCCGGGGCTAAGGTCACATCCACCATGATCATGTTTTAGCAAATCGCAAGCTTCAACTAACATTCAAATACTGCACGTAGTAACCAAAACTGCACGAAAACTTCGGTCAAGGATGCTAGTAGGCCAACAAGGTCCTGCCTGCCTATGCAGGGTCTGAACCGAACTGTGCGTAGGCCACACAAGTCAGAACAAAACATCTCTCTCCCGAGATGCGTGCCACGCGCGGGACAATCAACCCTTCTCAACCTCAGCCGCAATTCCAGAAATCAAGTGGAGTTGGGAGGCCAAGGCCACCGCCCACGATCCTCGGGACGAACCAACAAACAGGGACAGGCAGAAAAAGGGAGACCCGGGAAGGGAACCAACCTGCACCGTCGAGCGCGGCGCGCGCGGGCGGCGATCACCGGCGCGAGGGCATCGGCGCCGCAGCTTATCGCGACCAGCCTTCTGCTCGAAGAAAAGCACCTTGGCCGGTGTGACGAGGATCGGATGCGGAGGAACTGTTGGAATGGAAGGCGACGGGGAACGGACGACGACGCGCGGATCGATGCAATCTAGGAATAGTCGTGCGCCGAGGCCGAGCCGACCGCGCCGAGGTCCGCGGCGGTGGGGAATTTGTGGAACCCGGGGGTGGGGCCCGTGAAGACGATTGTTGTGTTGTGATGTTGCCGGGCGTCATCCATGCTGACCCGGTGCGACCGGCGCCGGCGTGCTTCGAGCCAGCCAGCCGCGCGGCGGACGAGTGGTGTCGCGGCATGTGACGCACGTCGGTATGCGCCTAGCAGCAGACCACGTACGGCGTCGTCTGTGGCGACTGCGACACGAGATTTTCGATATTTTTTGTCACCTCGACAGCTAGCAAAGCTGACTTTCTTTTCGTTTTCCGAATAAAAGACATTCTCTTGTTTAGAAGTTATTATATAGTAGAACGACCAATGTTGTTGTACAAGTTGCAAAAAAACTAATATGAAGTTCCAAATGAAGTATTATATAGTAGAAATTAATATGAAGTTGTACCTCAGGGAAAGATTAGCGACTTTACTGAAGGAGGAAGAGATTAAATGGTATGAACGTGCCAAGGTCACTACTTTATTGGAAGGTGATAACAACACCAAATTTTTTCATCTAGTGGCCAACGGCAGGCACCGCAAACAACACATTTTCAAGTTAGAACAAGAAAATGGTGTTATTGTTGGTGATGAAAAACTGAAGTCCTATATAACAAGCTATTATAAAAGCTTGTTTGGACCCCCTGAGGTGAGCAACATATCTCTCAGGGAAGACCATGTACAAGATATTAACCAGTTAACATAGCTGAAAAATGAGATCCTCACGGCACCTTTTACCGAGAAGGAGGTTAAGGAGGCAGTGTTCCAAATGGAACATAATAAGTCTCCTGGGCCGGATGGATTTCCAGCTGAATTTTACCAGGTTTTTTGGGAAGTCATTAAAAGGGACTTACTCGCCCTTTTTAAAGACTTTCACGAAGAAAAGTTTCCGCTCTACAGCTTAAATTTTGGTATAATTACCCTGTTACCAAAAACAAATGACGCGAAGCAAATTCAACAATATCGACCTATCTGTGTGCTGAACGTCAGTTTTAAATTTTTTAGTAAAGTTGGCATGAACAGAATTAACGCTGTGGCAGGGTCGGTAGTACAACCTTCACAAACGGCATTTATTCCGGAGAGAAACATCATGGAGGGAGTGGTTGTCTTGCACGAGACTATTCATGAACTTCATACTAAAAAACTGAATGGAGTCCTTTTTAAAATTGACTTCGAAAAGGCTTATGACAAAGTCAAATGGTCTTTTCTTCAGCAAGCCCTTCGTATGAAAGGGTTTTCTCCAAAATGGTACCGATGGATAGAGAAATTCGTTGAGGGGGTAGTGTCGGTATCAAAGTTAATGATGATATTAGCCGTTACTTCCAAACGAAGAAGGGGCTACGTCAAGGAGACCCTATGTCACCTATCTTGTTCAACATAGTCACCGACATGCTGGCGGTGCTCATTAAAAGAGCAAAAGATGATGGACAAATTAGTGGCATTATACCCCATCTTGTGGACGATGGTTTGTCTATTTTACAATATGCAGACAATACTATTTTGTTTATGGACCATGATCTTGAAAAGGCGAAGAACATGAAACTGTTACTTACCGCCTTTGAACAATTATCGGGTCTAAAAATAAACTTCTACAAGAGTGAGCTATTCTGTTATGGCAAGACTACCGCATTCGAAGATGACTATATGGAGTTATTTAGTTGCAATGTTGGGGAATTCCCGTTTCGATACCTGGGTATCCCGATGCACCATAGAAAACTCTCCAATAGTGATTGAAAAATGACAGAGGAAAGATTTGAAAGGAAATTAAACTGCTGGAAGGCCAAGCACCTTTCTTATGGAGGACGTTTAACTCTGTTGAACTCGGTTCTCAGCAGTCTTCCTATGTTTATGATGTCTTTCTTCGAAATCCTGAAAGGGGTCCTCTCCAAACTGAATTTCTATAGGTCCAGATTCTACTAGCAAGGTGGTAAAAATACTAACAAATATCGCCGGACCAGATGGGATCTTTTATGTCGCCCCAAGGAACAAAGAGGCCTAGGTATCATTGATCTTGAGATCCAGAATAAATGCCTATTAAGCAAATGGTTATTCAAATTGCTTAATAAGGACGGCATGTGGCAATCATTAATACGGAATAAATATTTAAGTTCCAAGACATTGTCACAGGTCGAGATCAAACAAGGGGACTCTCATTTTTGGAGAGGCCTTCTAAAGGTCAAAGATGAGTTCTTATTATGTATTTCTTTTAATGTTAAAGATGGTTCCCAAATTAGATTTTGAAAAGACACATGGTGTGGAACTAGGCTCATTCAGTGAGCTATATCCTAATTTATATCATGTCTCTTATAACCACAATGATACAGTTGCTCGGGTTATGGGCGGTGCGCCTTATAATTTATCATTTAGGCGTATCTTGATTGGGATTAAACTCACAGAGTATAATGACCTTATAGCTAAAATCTCGACTTCTAGATTAAATGATGAACGGGACACAGTGTCATGGAGATTACATAGATCTGGTCAATTTTCGACTCGGTCTATGTATGCTTTTCAAATGAACCAAGGCACTCCTTTCCATCGTAAGCTAATCTGGAAGTTGAAGCTACCTTTAAAGATAAAAATTTTCCTTTGGTATATGGTGAAGGGTGTCATTTTAACCAAAGACAACTTTACTAAAGACAACCTTGCTAAGCTTAACTGGATAGGGAGCCAAAACTGTTGTTTCTGTAATCTTAATAAGACAAACCAACACTTGTTCTTTGACTGTCATCATGCTAAGACCATCTGAAGGGTAGTTCAAACAGCTACAGGGCTTAACCCACCTAGATCTTTATCTCATATGCGGGAGATTGGCTTGCTCATATTAACTCAGACAAGCGTAAAATTATCCTAGTAGGTGTGGCAGCCATGTGCTGGGCGATATGGCGATGTAGGAATGAAATATGTTTTGATAATATAAAATATACATCGCATATGCAGGCACTTTTTAGGGGAGCTTATTGGCTACGGTACTGGGCGCTGCTGCAGCCTGAGGAGGTCCGTGACTACGTTCGTGGAGTGAGTGCAGCATTAGAGGTCGCTGCATTGGAGCTTTACGTCTCTCACGGGTGGAGATTTAATAATAGACTCGGTCCTGCATAGTTTAATTTGCTCTTATTTTAAACTCTTTTTGTCAATCTGGAGATTGACACCATTTTTGTAATAATTTGTTAAAAAAAAAACAAATACCGAGCTGCGTGCTGTGCAGAAGCCGAGAACTTGAACAGTTTCCATTATCTAAAAAAAAGTTGCAAAAAACTAATGTATGGCGGGTCATGTCGTGGCAACAAATCGCAAAAACTAATGTCTAGTGGATGATGTCGAGGCAGCCGGTAACGTACCGTTGACTTAGCGGCTGTTGACTAATGACTCCGCAGCAAACAGGGAAGCGTTTTTCCGTTTTCTGCTGGAAAAAAAAGGGTTCCAGTTCCAGTGCATCTTTCCTTGCACACGAACGTCAATGGGAGATCAAGCATACGCATACGCATACGCATATGTACGTTTTCTGTGGATACTGAAGTTGTGGAGATGGGTGCCGAAATGTGAAATCGATAGGAAGGTGGAGGCGATCGAGTGGCATAGCCGTTTTTTTCAGTCAGAGAACTCGAAGCATGGCTGGGATTAGGAATTTGGATGTACGTAACGTCGCGACTCTCCCCTCGGATAGATCATCTCAAAAAATAAAAAATAACTCATCGAAAAAAAAAAAACTCAGGTGGATGGCTTGGTCCAGTGCAGAGACATCTCCAGATACGCCTTCGTACCGTGAGCGACAGACCTGAGCAGCCTTTCCACGGCGAAGGCAGCTGCGGCGCCCCGCCATGGATCACCTCCCAGGCTCCCACTATCCCGGCCCCGGACGAACTAAAACAGAGGAAGGCATATAAAATGAGCACGGGGAGCTCACCTGCGCCGCACGCGCGGGCTGCCCGGAGACAGATTGCTGGAACGAGGTTCCGCGCCGGGCTTCGGCTCCAAGGAAAGCACCTTTGGTCGGCGAGGAGGCTTAGGCCGGTGGAAGGCGATGGAGCCGGAATTTTCGTTGTGTTTAGGACGGTTAGCCTGGACTGCCGAGCATGTAGTGCACCGAGGTGGGGATCGTCTCTTTTGATGAGGCCGCCGGGTGGCGGGGCGGGTGGTGGTGGGGTGATGTGGTGCGCGACGATAAACAAAGACATGCACCGGTTGGGTGATCTGTTGCGGAAGCCGAATGCGACGGCGTGGTGCATGCGAGCAAAATCCTCGGTGGAAGCCCAATCTCCCTCTTCGGGACCTTATACTTTGTTTAGTCTGTTTGCGGGCAGGTGGCATGTACAAAACTAGCAATTTGACGAACAAGATGCATGCAGAAACAAATGGGTGGGCGGATCGTGTCAGCTCGTGACAACGTGGAGTTCAAATCAAAGTGGAGGTTGTTCAACGATTGCCTCCACAGCGACGAGTAGTCTACTAGTGAAAATGGTGCATGTGCATCGCGCTGGAGCATAAGGTCATGCATGACCAAAGCATACGTGCCTGCTTGGGCCTGGTGCTCGATCATGATTTTTGTGGGGTTGACGAGGTCATGGTCGAATACTCGAATTTATCACTAAGAAAAGTGGTTGGGATTACAAATTTGGATGTCTATGTTTACAAAAAAAAATTACAAGATTTTCACAAAATACTGACGTGTTATTGAATTTATAACAAGTGCTACTGATGTATAAGTGAATTTATAGCAAGTGTCTTTTTAAAATTATGCTAATTCTAGATCATGCAACCAACCATGTTTCGTCACGTCAGCATTTCGTAGAAATGTTGTAAAAAGCTTTTGTAGATGTAGCACTGTTGGCCGTAACTCCCTCTCCCTTCCAGTTGAACACCTTCCATGATGGTTTGGGTCGGATGTCAGTGTCCCGTTGATTCAAAAACCAAGCAAAACAAAAGAAGGTAAAGACGCAGCTCTCACTGACTACTGGGGCCCAAAGGCAGAGACACGGAGTGGTGGACATCCTTTTCGTGGTCCTCTCCAGTCTTCTCGGTTCCCCTTTCCCTTCCTTCCCCGCGACGTCACCTTCCTCTTTCGTCGCCGGCGCACCACGCCGTCCGCGCTTCCCACCCGCCGCCGCGCGAAGATCCCTCGTCAATCTACTCCAGGACCCACCCCTACCCCGCGCGCGAAGAAGGCCGCGTGACGCCGTCCGCCCTCGCTCTCCACGCGCGATGTCGCACCCGATGTACGGCTCCGGGCCGCTCCGCTCCAGGTAAAACCCTATACCGCATCCGCGACGTCTGGCCCGATCCTCGGCGCTCGTCGATTTGTCCCGTGAAATTGGATCGGAGCGCGTGACAAATTTGTCTTCTCGCGGGGGTTGCAGGAACGCGGCGAGCTCAGACGAGATCCAGCTGCGGATCGATCCGGTTCACGGGGACCTTGACGAGGAGATCGACGGGCTGCACTCCAGGGTCCGCATGCTGAAAGGGGTAAGATCCTCCTCCGTCCGCCTTGATCCTTTCCACCACGTGATTCGGGTGCTGTGGTACGCTTGATTATCTATTGAGTTCTGGTTGCCTCGATTCGAAAGCTAGAAATTCTAGTGTGCAGTTACACGAGCGCTGTAGATTCTGTCTTCTGCGGTACAAGATATGTTTCTAGTCTCCTCAATGCTTGTAACGTGTTTGACATGTAATTTGATCACTAAATTAGATTGGTGGTGGTGCAGCTAGTAGTTTGGCTAAAGCTAGTTTATCATCTTCAAACCTAGAATATTTTGGAGCGTTTGAATTAGATCCATCTATAAGAAATTACACCTTTGGAATGAATTGCTATCACGCATTCAAAAGCTAATTCTAAACATTTCCGTGGTGTAATTCCTGAATTGCTAGCTCACAGTAGCTGCTTGGACTTTTGGTTCCTTAGTGGTACTGCTTTACAGAAATGATTTTAAAAACTTGGTTGCTGACATCTAGGGCCTGTGACATTAAAACTTCACGGGAATTTTGCTGGTTTCTTATAGAGAACATTTTAATTTCCACACGAATATATTAAGGGTCATGTTCCCTTAGGGTGCTACTACCTCCGTTGACCGTTCGTCAATTGTTGACGTTCCCGACCAAGCAAATGAACTAAAAGTGAACTAGCGAGCGCTGTCGGAATGACTTCAAATAAAAAACGGAGGGAGTACTTATTTGTTCAAAATTTCAAAACTGGTGCTATCTGGGGTGTTTGGGCATACGAAGGTCATGTGATTGTGATCTACTTTAGATGCTTTGGTTAACAATATGATGTGTTATAGTTCTATTGCAGGTTTCCATCTGTTAATGAGGGATACAGGATCCTTTTGATTGCCCATTGCTCCTGACATATTATTAGATTATTTACTGCAATACGCATTTGTTGATTTTCAACTGTCTTTTTTTATGTTGAGTGTTCCTTCATTCCATCCAACTTCTGTCCAAGTGAGTCCATTTAATTTTTTACTTTAGGCCTCAACACCTTGCTGTTGCAAACTCCCTCACCTGTAAAATTAGTCAATGGCTAGTTATTCATCCTCTTAGAACCAATCTTATGAATACTTCCAATGTACCACATATGGGATTCATATTCATTATTTTAACAAGGATAAGCCTTAAGTCGTGATTTCAATTTTTTTTTTTGTTACTTGTAACATGTTTCTTAGACTCGTTACGATAATTTATTGATGCTGGACTTATGCTCCTTCTGGAATCTAAGTTTTGGTATTTGATCATTGTTATCTACAGGTGGCCCAGGAGATAAATTCTGAAGCCAAGTTCCAGAATGACTTCCTTAATCAACTGGTACTGTTCCCTTCATTTCTTATTAACGTCTTGGATAGTCAGCTGTTGTGCATTAATCCCCCATTTCTTTTTTTGTTATTTGTATATACTTGTACTATCTCCACTTAATTCTCCATATGATAGTTTCCGGAACATTTCCTGTAACATATAAATCAGCTTCCACATCCAAAGGAAAGAAAATATTTATTTCAGGACATTCGCATATGCTATGACATCAGTTTTATTGACCCTTATAAAGGGTCCCTCTGATGCACTCTAGTAGATTTTTAATTATTTTATTTATTTATTTATGAGTTAATTTCACAAAACCACAACTATTTGGTTCCTTGTTGCAAGAAACTACGACTTTTGAAACCAGTTTCACAAAACCACAACTATTTGCGCCACTTGTTGCACAAAACCACAAGTTTCAGTGGCCCACTTGTCATTCTCTATTAGCCCTATGCACTTTTGTGTGGCTGACATGTGGGACCAAACTAAAAGTTGTGGTTTTGTGCAACAAGTAGTGCAAATAGTTGTGGTTTTGTGAAATTGGTTGCAAAAGTTGTGGTTCCTTGCAACATGGGACCAAATAGTTGTGGTTTTGTGAAATTTACTCTTTATTTATTTATTTATTTATTTTCTTGTGTTGGTTATTTAAGCCTCGGTTATTCTTTAGTTGAATGTTATAACAGCAATAGTATTAACCTTCACAACAACCAACAGCTAATATTCACTTTTGCTTCTTACAATATATATCCTAGTTATGCTCTTACTATGTTATCTCCTGTGAATGTACAGCAAATGACCCTCGCAAAAGCTCAGGCTGGAGTGAAAAACAACATGCGAAGGATGAACAAGAGCATCATCCAGCAGGGCTCAAATCATGTTCTCCATGTCGTCCTCTTTGCTCTATTTTGCTTCTTCGTTGTCTATCTCTTGTCAAAGTTCTCTAGAAGATAGTTTTGTTCTTGGGTGGCATCAAATTAGGGTACCATGAGCTGTACGTAGTCTTAAGAAATCAGTCGTTTTCCTGTACTTATACCTGGTCCTGTTCTGGGAACAATCCAGATAGTGGAAAAAAATATTATCCTTGAAAGATCAATTATAACCTCATCCAGTGATCGGTATGATTAAAAAACTGCTGCCGTTGCAAGTGACGTTCAGCAGTATTATGGAAATGCTCTCTCATGTATCTTATGTGTGGTGTTTTGGTGTTGTAGTAGCAATCAGGCAAGAAGGCTTATATTGAACATACATCTTTTCCTCCTTTTTTTGTTATCAGAATTTGTGTATATCATTTTGCAACTTGTAAACCAATTCGAGTTGATATGGCTGAAGGGTTTTTTGCCTTCCATCAGCACAATATTTCTTGTTTTGTCATGGATGCACCAGTACTCTACGTGCATTGAAAGAAAGTTAACGGATTAAGTTGGTGGAACTGAATTCAGTTGAGTCAGGTAGAGATTTCAGGAGGGACAAGCTGGTGGAAGCTGCTGTGGATGTGCATGGTGCTGACTACGCAATTCTTATTTCTGCCAATTCCAAATCTGAAATGGAAAACAATAGCAAATTTTTGTCCAAAATGGTTTATTGTTGCTGTTTGACTCATCTTGGGACTCAAAATGGCAGAATGTGATGGGATTCTCAAGAGATGATAGATGCTATAAAAGAAGCACTGTCTAGTCTAAACTAGGACTGGGAGCACGCTATTGCTTCAGAGTTCATCTTTCTCAACGTGAATTGGTTGAGTTTAATCAACCCTCTGTGTAGCCTTTTCTGGGCTTAATAGATTGATAAATCGAAATTAATACACTTTGCCCTGAGCTATGTATGGACCCTTATCTCACATAGCTAAATTTAAAGATGGTTCTACGTTTTGGTTTTGTTTTACTGCCTTTAGTGACTGGTAAATTTAGCGCAGCACTGGCTGCAACTTGCACGTCCCCGATAGACATTTCTGGTCTCAAATGTGCTACCCTTGCGTGTAGGATGCAAGATGATTCGTTTTACCGTTTTCATAAATTGAGCCTATTCAGACCCAAGTCTTCTAAACTAATTATCTGCAATTTAATCCGATAATTGCAACAAAAAAATAAATCAAAATCTGGATTCGACAGATTTCTTCATCTTGGTACAGAAAACTGCATCATTAGTTCTGGTTTCATCATCGATACATATATTATATCGAACTGAAATTTATCTGACCACTTGCTTGTTTGCATCTGTAGAACCGAATTCAGTAGGCGAGTAGAGATTTAGAAGGGACAACGCTAGTGGAGGTTGCTCTGGATGTGCAGGGTGGTAGAGCAGGCATTTCTTATTGCAAACAATTTCTAATCTGAAATGGAAGAAGACGAGTTTTTCGTCCAAAATGGTCTTATTGTTGCTGAATGACTCATCTCAAACTCAAAGTGGCAGAATGTGATGGAATTTTTTAGAACTGGAGTACGCTGGAAAGAAACATTGTCTATCCTAAATAGGACTAGGCGCACCCTATTGCTTTAGAGTTCATCTTTCTGAACTTCAGAGCTTATATCAACCTGTGTTGTCTTTCTAGTCTTAGTAGTTTGATAAAATCGAACTTCATACGTTTTGACGTGAGGTGTACAGATCCCTATCTCGTATAGCAAAATTGAAATGGTTCAAAATTTTGGTTTTGTTTGACTGCCCTGATCTTCACCCGTGCTTCCTAAAGTGCATGGTTAATGCTGCGTGGCACGGGTTCGTAACTTTGCACGATTCAGATACAAATATTTTTGGTCTCAAATGTGGTATTCTTGCATGTACAGCACAAGATGACTCGTTGCATTGTGCTTTTATCTGTTATGGACATATGCAGATCCAAGTTTTGCAAAAGTAATTACCTGCAATTTCGGTAAATACACAATGGTTGCAAAAAGGAGAACCTGACCTTGTCTGATTCCTCATGATTAATCATACAACTTTGTCAAAAAAAAAGAAGAGAAGATGCAGCCATTTTCTGCAGTCAAATATCTTGTAAATTGCTTTGGTTACTGTCATTGACATTTTTCTTCCGCTAGTATCAATCCACCATCACAGCGCCACACCAGTTTGCAAACCCTGTGGTGTATCAGACTCTTGGTGACAACTGGCTCAAGCACTCGGCCTCTATAAAATGGCCCATATGGCCAATGCATCCTTCGCCTCGAGGTCGATCACTCACAGCTTCGTTAGCCATGGCGCTCATGATCACCACCCGCCCCTTGCTCCACCTGACATTGTTTCTCTTCCTCGTTCAGCTCACTCACTCAGTTCTTGTTCCAGAGACCAAGAGCAACCTCGAGGTGAAGGCTCCGTTGTCCCCGTACATCGTTCACGCCGACCCCACGGCCATGCCGACCCACTTCTCCACCCACGGTCACTGGTACACCTCCATGGTGGCCAACTCCGGCCGCGTCCTCTACGTGTACGACACCGTGATGCACGGCTTCGCCGCCGAGCTCACCGACGACCAGGCCCGGCGCCTGGCGAGCACGCCGGGCGTGGCCGGCGTGTACAAGGCGGACAAGGTGGTGCCACTGCACACCACCAGGTCCCCGGGCTTCCTTGGCCTCGACACGGAGTTCGGCGTGTGGCCGGAGACGGACTTCGGCGACGGCGTCATCATCGGCTTCGTCGACACCGGTATATGGCCGGAGAGCGCCAGCTTCAACGACACCGGGCTCGGCTCCGTGCGGCCGAGTTGGAAGGGCAAGTGCGACGACGGCGAGCGGTTCAATGCTAGCATGTGCAACAACAAGCTCGTCGGCGCCAGGTCCTTCCTCGACAGCACGCTGACGCGCAAGCTGAACGATGCCAATCCCCAGTCTCCGAGAGACGGGGACGGCCACGGCACGCACGTCGCGTCCACGGCCGCCGGCGCGGCGCTAGGAAAAATTTATCGGTAAAGAAAATTTACCGGAGGTCACTGATAAACCCGATTTTCGGAAATATCGGAAAAAATTCAAAATCAAATTCAAAAATTCAAAAAAAATTGAAACTTTTTAAAAAATTGACGTGGATTGTTAATATATTTATACCAATTGCCCCTAAACCCCTTTAACATCACAAACTACACAAAATAATGTACAAATGAGATAATATCATAGCTTCATAGCCTACATTGCATTGGTTCATTACTTCATTTACGTTAATTGTCACACAGATAATGGGTCATGTTTGTGACATCACACATGCATAGGCAGCAGTCCGTAGTAAATAATCCTTTGTTGTGCACATAACAGCCAACAAGATTTTCACTGGGATGACCAGCATATGAATGAAAACAGGCTACATCTTCTCGTAGAGGCTTTGCATCACTACAGATGTTTCCATTTGAAATATTAAAAGAATCTGGTCTGGCCACTAAATCACAGTTGAACAGAGTATTCGTCAGTGACAGATACTGGACGAAGCCGGGCATCCTTGCCGGGAAGGAACTCGCTCGGCAGCCTGGGGCGAGCTGCGAGGAGGTAGATGGTATTGGCAGAGGATGCAGCTGCCGCTGCTGCTTTGCTCGTAAATCGTGAGAACGAGACGGGGAACGACGAAATTTGGCTCGGCGCGCTTTGCATTGGCTGCGCGGTCTTTCTCTCGCCGGCGCGTGAGCGGTCGACGGCGGCAAGCAAGACTGCTCCGAAAAATTTGGCCGGTATACAAATTCTACCGGACCCCAGCGGTAAAGCCGGCATACCCGATATTTCGGATTTTTCTCGCCGATAAAGTTTTCACAGGCGCGGCGGTCCCCGACGCCGACTTCTTCTCGTTCGCGCGTGGTACGGCGCGGGGCGTGGCTCCCCGGGCGCGGGTCGCCATGTACAAGGCGTGCAGCGACGGCTGCGACCTCGCCGGCATCGTCGCGGCGATCGACGCCGCGGTGAAAGACGGCGTTGACGTCCTGTCCCTGTCGCTCGGAGGCAGCGAGCGGGACTTTTACGACAACCCCGTGTCCATCGCCCTGTTCGGCGCCCTCCGTGCGGGCGTCTTCGTCGCCTGCTCCGCCGGCAACCAAGGCCCGGAGGAATCCTCGCTCAGCAACGTGGCGCCGTGGATCACGACGGTCGGCGCCGCCACCGTGGACCGGGTGTTCCCGGTGAGCGTCACGCTGGGCGACGGCCAGGTCCTCACCGGGCAGTCCCTCTACCCCGAGAAGGCGAACAAGACGGAAATGATCGAGCTGGTGTTCAGCACCTGCGGTGACGACGACCTGGTGCCGGACAGGGTCATGGGCAAGATCGTCGTGTGCCCATATTTTTTTGCGTCGAACGGCTTTGCTGTGCAGGGAGCTGGTGCCTCCGGCCTCATCTCTCTGGAAATGGAGGACTGGCGCATGGACGGCATCGACGCCCAGGCTTTCACCCTTCCGTCTGTCAGCCTCAGCTCCGTCGACTCCGGGAAGCTCCTGGCGTACATGTACTCGTCGCCTCACCCGGTGGCGTCGTTCTGCTTCACGTGCCGCACGGTCACCGGCGAGAACCGCGCGCCGGTGGTGGCGTCCTACTCGTCGCGGGGGCCCAATCACGTCGTCCCCGAGATCCTCAAGCCGGACGTCATCGCGCCGGGAACAGCAGTCCTCGCCGCCTGGCCCGACAAGTTGCCCCTGACACACAGCTCCGACTCCGAGTTCGCCGACCCGAGACGGTCCAAGTTCAACATCATCTCGGGCACCTCCATGGCGTGCCCGCACGTCGCCGGCGTCGGGGCCCTGCTCCGGCACAAGCACCGCGACTGGTCGCCGGCCATGATCCGGTCGGCGATCATGACGACCGCGACGATGCTCGACAGCCACGGCCGTGCCATCACGGACAACGGCCTCGACGGTGGCCTCAGCGCGACGCCGTTTTCCGCCGGCGCCGGGCTCGTCCGGCCGCAGCTGGCGCTGGACCCGGGGCTGGTGTACGACGCCGACGAGCAGGACTACGTGGACTTCCTCTGCACCCTCAACTACACCACCGCGCAGATCAGGCTGTTCGTGCCCGGCTTCGCCGGCTGCACGAGGACCCTCCCCGGCGGCGTCGGCGGCCTCAACTACCCGTCCTTCGTCGTCGCGTTCGGCAACGACACCGACGTCCGCGTTCTGGAACGGGCGGTGATCAAGGTGTCGAAGGGCCCCGAGACCTACAACGTGAGGGTCGAGGCGCCGGACCAGCTGGTTGCGGTGACCGTCACTCCTGGGACGCTGGAGTTCGGGAGGAAGAACGAGAAGAAGACCTACAAGGTCGAGTTCAGGAGCAGGAGCAGCTCGGCGTCCGGAGCGCGTGGGTTCGGGAACGTCGTCTGGGAGAACGACGTGCATCAAGTCAGGAGCCCGGTGGTGTTCATGTGGGCGTGAACCTGAAGTGGCACGGGCTGCGTTGAATAATTTACTAGTAACTCAGATGTGTATGTTAATCCATATGATATATCTGATGTCCAGGCAAGGATAAAGATTATATATACTGTATCATTTCACTTGTTCTGAGCTCATCGCCAGATCATACTGGATCATTATGAGTGAGATATGCATTGTGCAAAAATGTGCATTTGAATATTAAAATAACAGCGCCGACGCAATTATCCCTATTAGAATTGTGGCAAAAGCAATTGTCTCCAGGATTGAAAAGTGCTTATGCTGCTGCTTGTGATGGGCAAGTTCCTCAGTTCCTCCTGAAATCCAACTGTGAGAGTGAAATGGAGAGTTGAATCAAATTGTGCCTCCTAGTCTAGGTGGCAGCTGTTGATACTTTGATACACTAACATGTTAAATCGTACTCACTTCAATTTGGAATTCTAGTGAACTGATGCCGCATATATGTGTGCTCCTTGATATTATTACTCGAGCATTTGGTAGATCAAACTTCGGTTATCTTGCGCTTACTGATTTTGTGTGTTGCTTTCTTGAATGATCGATTGTTTCACCCTGCCTTTTCTCACTGCTGTTAACTAATTTGATAGCTGATGAAAGTGCTTCATTGGTGCCTTGCTGGTACCATGGTATGAATTCATCACAATATATCTTATCAATTTACAATAATGGACTGCTTGTTGTATTATCATTGTGAAAAGAATATACTACGTTGGCCACTGTGCTGGTTTCATTACTTTTCTTGAAACTGAAGGTTTCACCTTGATTCTGAATTGAAGCATCCATTTATTTATATTTTTATATGTATTTTAGTATAATATTTTGCTCATTCTTCTCAGGAATACTAGAACAGGGAGTTTGGTTATCTCGTACATCATAACGTTCCTTGAAGTATCAAAAATACATGCTGGACTGAAAAATTGATTTATTTTTTTTAATGTGGTATTGCCTGGTGTACTTGTCTCCTCTTTGAGCAACTCTGTAGAGTGCTTGATTTATTCCTGAATTTACTGTTTGTATACCTTCTAGTACTGCAGCAGAAAATGATAATTTGGCTCCATATATATTGCCTTAGAGAATTTATGATTGTATTGATAGTATGATCATTAGGTATATAACTCAACAAAGTCTAATAAGTTAAAATATGATTGTGTAAAACAGAATTCATATTTGCACTGTGAATGTTAGTTACCACTACTTATTAACATACTGCAAACCTAAATATGTCCATTCTCTGGTCCTACTTGAATCAGAACGTCCTTTGATAATTTCGTGCTGCATGTAATGTTGTGCATTGCTGCAGCTGTGGATCCTGAAACCACCTTCTTTTCCTTTTATGTTTCAACTCATGTAGTAGCTTGCAGGTACAACTTAGAACTTCATCTGGGCACTCATTTGATAGCTGTCTCATGTTGTTAGGATCTGTTTACCATATTTATTCTTTAGATATCAGGTAGTCATGCAGAGTATCAAAATGGTTGCAAGAAATATCTCTTTGTTTTTTCTCTCTCACTTCATCGTGGTTGTTCGTTTCTACGTGTTACACTTTTACATCACTGCATAGGTGGATGTGATACCTTTAATTGTGTGTATTTATAGAAATAAGTGTCTGTTTCGTCCTTCTTCCAGTTTTAGAGTTTCTTGCATGCTCCGCTATCCTTAAGCATTTTCTTCAGATCAACTAAAATTAGGAATCTGGATGGGAGTACCAGGTCTGTATCAGTTTTCTCATCTCATGGTTGACATAAACCGAAACAACTTTTCTATTTCCTCTTCTTGACTTTATTTTCATTGTTGAGTTTAATTTTTTATCCGTATGTATGTAACTTCAATTTTACGCAATCATATTTTTACCTTGAGCAGCAGTCCTGGTATTTAGCGACCTGCAAGATGAAGTATTGTCTTGGGTTTCAGAGTTCCGTCCACCTGACAATGTTTCCAGATATGAAGAACCACACCGATTTAAGGCTCCGGTACATACATCTTCATGTCGATCCCATGGCCACCCGCCCCCATTTCGCCACCATGTCAGGTGGTACACCTCTGGGGAGCTGGGTGCGAACCGTGCGATCCCTACCTTACGTGTTTGTAAATCACCTTGCACAACGCAATTAACGTGGACTTTTTTTTTTAAAAGAGCTAGGTAGTTTGCACGCAGGCAAAACCTCTTCGTGAAAGGTAAAAAAATAAACTTTAACAATGAGTTTCTTATAGTCGGTCATTTGAAAGGTTAAGAAACCCAGAATAATAATAAAAAAAGAAACATCCCATCTCAACTCACAACTAAGTACCATCTCATCTTTTATCTCTAATCAAACACACAACAAGAACCATGCCATTCCTAAAAAATGGAATGGTTCCATCCCGCACCGCCTTTGTCTCTAATCAAACACGCTAGACACAACTCTTGCACCACAAAAATACCGAAGCACATGTAATCAGTAATTAAAAAACACATATTATATGAAACAAAGCAGCCGAGGAAATTAAAGTACTCGTATCCCAATACAGATCACTTATGAAGTACGAAATGAGTGACCAGGAACCTCAGCACATGTAGTAATCCGTAATAAAACACTTATTATCTGTTAGAAACAAAGCAGCCGAAGCAATTACTACAGTACTCATATCCTAGTACAGATCAATATGAAGGCAAGTACGAAATGAGTGACCAGAAAACTGCGAGTCCAATGAAACCAGGCCCATAAGGATACCAAAAGTGACATTTATCTTTGTTCCGTGCAGGGAAACGAAGCTCTATCAAAACCTTATTTTCCTTGGAATCTTTGACTGGTGTTTCAATACAGATAGCCAGTTTCCCTGTAATTCGAGTGGACACAACATTACGAGAGAGTGTAATGTGGCCACTAGGGTGAACAGCATCGGGTGAGCGCCGGGAATCAAGTAGGAGGATCTTCTTGCAATCGGTATCTTCATCACCAGAGCCCCTCCAGGAAGGCTTACTATTGATGGTATAGACAGTAACGAGAAACTCAGCAGGCAACGTTGCACCATCTATCAGTCGAATAGTTACTAAGCCCTCCACAGAGGAAACAACAGAACCAAGGGCTAAGTCCAGGGTGCTAAGCTTGCTTGTGTAAGGTCCATTTATCATGCGAGACAGGACTGTATCAATACGTATCAACTCAAAAGCTTGAAAGTTCAAGATTCTATCCTCGCTTTGAACAGAGCCCTTCACATATAGCATTACTTCGATGCTAACAGGATCCAGAAGTAAAATAGCACGGCTAGGACCTGTCAGTTCTAAATAGGGATCCTGCATGCAGCACACATCATTAGATACACAAAAAGCAAACTTTAGCGAAACAAAAAACATAGCCAAAATCTGTAAGGTGCAAACAAAAATTATTGTTACAAATTTAGACTAATGTGAGAAAAAGAACAGCTTATTGACTGAGAGCAGAATTCGTCATGCAAAAAACATTATAGAACCACAATGCACACCATAAATGTAATGTATGTGACAACTACATTGTGCTTCGGTGGACTATGGACTGTGCAGCACTATTAGGGGGTTATTTCCCTGTATACAACTGTACCAGTCCCTGCAAACCATAAATGTATGACTATAGTTGTACAATAGGCCTATCTTATTTTCTTCTACTCAATTACTTCAATTGGTAGATTTTTCACATGATTATGGTGCAAATAGAAGGGCACATCAATTAGACACCCACGAGCTGCAGTTATGTGACTGAAAGAAGGTACAATGGGCTCCATTTTATGAGCTGATAAAAGGTATCGTTAACGCTGACCATGTCTATATGAATGCTCGCGCAATATTGTAGTTCCAAGGTTTACGGTACTAGGAAAGCTGGTAGACATTATAAGCTATGCTAAGTACCAAACAAGAAACAACCAAAACAATAGAAACATAATAACCTGTTCAGTGAGGGTTTGACAGTTATTTCTTTCACGGCTGAAGATAATGTTGCGCCTTCGATCAGCCGAGTCACGGGCAGCAATCGTACCGAACACATCGAGCGGAAACTGCAAGCCCCCACTTAGTCCCACAATCTTAGCTGAATAGACCTGTATAGTAGTACGAGCCTTGGCCTCAGGCGGCGGAGAACGATCCCAGAATCGTATGGGAGGAATGATGGCTGCATATAGTAGATTTCAGGTTAATTATCAAATCCAGTTTCAGCAGCAGTAATGTTAATAACGGAAACAAAACAACAATCAGCATGTTGTGGCCACCAATCTCAACTCATGTTTAAGGATCCTATACCATGTATATGTTTAGGAGGATTTTATTTTTTGGTGGGCGCATCTCAAGAGTTTTTTTTCCTTCCATGTAAGACTCATGTAGCCAGGACAGAGTACACACTCAGTTAACTACTAGAAGGTATTCTCGTCTGAGTTAGCCTCTTACAAAGGATATATCAAATGAAACGTGACCTGCCTAGCTCTGGATCTCATGCATTAAGCCTGCGACCGAAGATCTATGTGTCTCAGGATTTTAAAAAATACTCCCACATTATCAGAATAAAGTAGCAATATTATCTTCTAGCACAGATAGAGATAATAATCCCTGTGACTAATTAAGAAGTCCAAATGGTGAGGTATACCAAATATTTAAGGATCCCGCCACATCTATTCATCCAAAAGAGGATTATTGACAAATATTAATCGATCCGAATCAAACTCTAGTTACGGAAAAGATGCAGAGAAGTAATCAAAGACTCACTTGTCTCATCAAGTCTGTAGAGGCGGCCCCATATCCAGTTTTTAAGATACTTGGCCAGCTCCTCTTCTTCATCTTCTTCGACCTCTTCATCGTCCGATAGCGAGCCCAACCTATCGTATTCGGCCTCGAGTACAGCCCTCCTGTACTCCCTGGACGCTTGTTTGTCGGCCTCCGACCAGTGACTCCAGCCTTTAAAACCCTTGATCTTCTCCTCCAAGTAGTCAAGACGCTTCTGGATCGCAAGTTCCTTCTTGCTGGGCTCCTCCCTCATCGAAGCTGCCGAATCCCCCTTCATCTACCGCGGCACAAGCACAACAAAGAGGTAGAATTAGATCGGTAGCACTCCTAAAGAACGACATCCAAGGAACGCCCTTAGTAAAAGAGGCATCCAAAAATGCCACAACTTTCTTCTGTTGTCTTCAATCTTTAGCAGTATCCTCTCTTCTTTTTATTTTCTCCCCTAAATCACAAATGAACGTACCGTTATGCCTTTTCCCATCACGCGCAGAGGCTGGGGAGCTCGTTCCCGTCCTTCTTCTCCCCCACGATTCCACGAACAGAGGTGGCGGCGGCGGGGCGCCTCACCTGGCTGAGCGCGCGACGGGGGAGGCGGCGGCGGCGGGTCGCGGCTGCGCGCGCGACGGGCGAGGCGGCGGTTCTGGTTCCGCAACAAAGAGGAGGTTTTTACCCCTATGCCATTACAAAAGTTTGCAGTTACCCGTGTGCCATAGAAAAGTTTCCATGCACCTGTGTGCCATGGCGTCAAAATTTTTTGACGTGTATGCCATTCCATCCATACTCTGTTGAGATTTAACAGTTTCCCAGACCTGACAGGTAGGACCCACATACGGAAAAGACCATTATGCCCTTGCTTGAAATGAGTAACAAGGCGGACGTCTTCTCTGTCTCATGCGATTCCTGCCGTGAAGTGAGAAAGAAAAAAAAAACTCGCCCTCGGGCCGGCGCCGCTGCCGCCGCCGCCGCCGCCCGACGCCGGCGTCCGCTCGCGCGTCGCCCGTCCCGCCGGCGTCCGCTCGCCTCCTGGCCCGTCCCGCTGGCTTCCGCTCGCGGCCTCGCCCGTCCCGCTCGCATCGTCGCCCGACGCGGCCTCGCAAGATCTGGGCCTCCCCGCCGGCGCGGCGCCTGGAGGCTGCCCCCGTCACTCTAGAAGGCAGGGCGCGGCGCGGCGCCTGGAGGCAGACCGCGGCGCCTGGAGCAGGCCGCTGCGCCTGGTGGCAAGGCGGCTGGCAGTAAGTTTTTTTTTTTCGAATCACACACATAGACGATTTGTTATGTTGTAGTTTCTTGATTCGTCAGATTTGTGAGTGATTTACTCCTATTTGGTCGGATTTGTGAGGGATTTTTGGATTGTTCGTCAATTTGGAGGTCGCCCGGTGTCGCTCGAGAGGGATTTGCAGGATTTCTGGGATTGCGCGTCCTCCTGCTCGCGTTTGCTGCTAGCTTGCATTCGCCTGCTTGGTCACGCCGGCTGCGCGTCCGCCGCTGCTTGCCTGCGCTACTGCTTGCCTGACGGCTGTGCGTGTTCACTGGTGCTTGCGCTGCTGCTTGCCTTCTTGCTTGCTTGGCTGCGCTGCTTGCAGTGGCGGATCCCCTCTGCTACTGGCTCGCGTGACCACGTCAAGTCAATCCTACCCACGTGAGAAGCGAGGTGATCATCTCTTCAGTTGCTGCATGGACGCACGAATACGAATACGGCGCCTTGGCCGTTTTCCTAATACGATACTAGCTTGCTGGTTCTGGTGCATGTAAACAATACTAAAATCCTCAATAGTGTAAGAACTTAGGTTCATAAATCCATTTTGGATGATATTTTGTGCTGATATCATGCAATCTTCGTCATTTGTCAAGGTTAAACCTAAAAGCTTTCTTTCTAAAAGAAGGTATGTGCAGAAGGGCACAATGATGAGTACTCAAGTGAGATGAAAATGCATTAGAAGAAAAATGCATTCTGTTGACTCCTTTCTTGTAAACTCTTTTTTGCTTAATATTTAATATTTAATATTTGACAAGTAATTACTATGGCTAGCTAGTGCATGTGCGTAAACAATTTAAAAAAATGTAGCGCAATTGATCAATATTTTTGAACTCCACTTAAAAATATTGCTCTTGTTTGTTCGGCCTGGCCCCCCCCTTAATTTCTTCGCCAGCTCCGCCACTGGCTGCTTGCATGCGTTGCTGGTTGCCTGTTTGCATGCGCTGCTTGTGTGTGATGCTGCTTGCCTGCTTGTTTGCCTCAGTTAATTTCAGTAGTGAGCATGGGTGCCTGATTGATGTTCTGATAATTTCATTTTTGCTTGCGATAGCCATAGGATTAAGATATGCATGATGTTTTTTTTGTAGCCTAACCTTTTACAATAATTGATATGTAGGATGGACCCTAACAATAGCTTCGAGCTAGAATTGCTTGATATGATATGTGAAATGCCGGAAGAGCCATCCAACCTTTCAGTACCATGTCCTAGCATAACAGAACCAAGTCTTGAAACTCAAACTCAATCTGCAGATGATAACTCCCTGGCAAACCCAAACCCATCCAATGAGCATGTGGGTGTTGATGACGAGGGGTTGTACATTGACCTTGGTCCCCAACATCCAATACCTTCCAATCCTCAGAGCCAAAGACAACCAGAAAATGATGAATCAGACACATGCTATGAAACAGACAATGATGATGAATCTTTGTCTGATGATGAGGATAATGAAATAGAGGACATAGATGAAATTGTTAAAGATAGAGAGCCTGCACAAAAGCCTGAAGCTGATTATGACAAGAATGATCCTCCTATGGCTGTAGGCACTTTGTATTCAGACATGGCTGCTTTTAAATCGGCTTTAGCTTCACATGCTACCAAATATGAATTCCAATATAGCATTGAAAAGTGTGACAAATCTCGGTACAGGGTGTACTGCAGTGGCAAGGAAGTGGGCTGCAGGTGGAGACTTCATGCCGCTACTCTCGGAGATGACGTCACAGTTAAGGTAATTTTTATTTTTAGAAGTCTAACTTTCTATGGATTGATATTTTTTTCCTAGTAATAACCTTTGCATTGGTATATTGGTAGGTAAAGAAGAACCCGTACCCTCATGAGGAGTGTCACAGCAAGAGGAGAGCAGGCACTTGTGTCGGAGTGACACAGTTTTGGGTTTGTGACCAAATAATTGATTGGCTCAAGGAAGATGGAACATTGGGTGGCAAAGAGCTAAGGAGGAGACTGAAGGAAAGTCATAAAATTGATGTCACCTACAGGAAAGTTTATCTAGGTAAACAGCGTGCTATGGACAAACTTTATGGACCTTGGGGCGAAAGTTTTGATAACCTGTACAGATTTAAGGCTCAGATAGAGAAAAGCAGTCCTGGATCCTTTGTTGTGATTGATCACCACACCATCAATAACAAGATAAGGTTTAATAGGCTGTTTTTTGCTCTGAAAGGTTGTGTTGATGGCTTCCTACAAGGTTGTAGGCCATATCTTGCAGTAGATAGTACATTTTTGAATGGAAGGTTCAGAGGACAGTTGTGTGTAGCTTGTGCAGTTGATGGGCATAACTGGATGTTCCCAGTAGCTATTGGTGTCATTGACTCGGAATCAAATGAGAATTGGGTGTGGTTCATGAGGAGGTTGAAGGAAGCAATAGGCACCCCAATGGGACTTACATTCAGCACTGATTGTGGGCAGGCAGTGATGAATGGGGTTAGTGTTGTTTTTCCAGAAGCTGAACATAGAGAGTGTATGTATCACCTTGTGCAGAATTTCAAAAAGAGGTACAATGGACAGATTTTTAATGATCATTTGTGGCAAGCTGCATATTCTTGGAACCCTTACATGTTTGAGAAACATTACCAAGCAATGGCTGAAGCCAAACCAGAGGCTATGAAGTATCTTCAGGAAACTCACAAGAAACTGTGGACTAGGAGCCAGTTCTCCACATTGTCAAAGGTGGATTATGTTACCAATAACTTGGCTGAGGCTTTCAATAGTTGGGTCAAGGATCAGAAGGGGAAGCACTTGGATGACCTGATGGATACTATTAGGCAGATGATCTTGGTTAAGTGGAATAACAGGAAAAGGGTTGCCCAAAAGTTTGAGGGAAAGATTCTGCCTCATATAGTCCAGAAATTGAGGGAAGACAGCTACAACCTTGACATTGAAGTGATCACAAGCTCACCTGATGGTATTGCAGAAGTTTGTGCTAAGGGAAATTCTGTAGAATTCAGGTTTGTTGTCAACACAGTTGAGAGGACATGTTCCTGCAGGGCTTGGGAAGGGTCAGGAATACCTTGCAAACATGCTATTGCTTATATCACATCAATTCCTGGTGCAAAACTAGAAGATTATGTGGATGACTGCTACTCAGTTGAGAAATTCAAAGCTACATATGCAGGTTCTGTGCCTTGTATTCCTGACAAGTCGATGTGGCCCAAAGCCACACATGGGTTCTTCATGCATCCTCCTTTACTTAAGGCCACTGCAGGAAGGAATAAGAATAGGATGAAATCAGCTTTAGAGGGAGGTAGTACCAGGAGGAAACCAACCAGTGAGGGCAAACATGAGTGCCCAATATGCCATGAGAAAGGACACCACTGGTACACCTGCAAAAATGGGAATCCAGAGGACATAGCTGCAATGCAGGCTGAGAGGTAAAGGGCACCCCTAATAATGTTTCTTTGCCATTTACCTTTGCAAATCAGTATTTCATTTCAGATTACATCAATTAAATTTTATTTCAGGGGTCCACCAAAGAGAAGGCAAAAGAAAGCATTAAGTTCTAACACAGAGACAAGCATTGTTGTGGCCAACCCTGCATCTGGGATGGTGTTCCCACACAATGAGGCGGTAGCCAATGCTACACACAAGAAAAGGAAGAGAAAATCAAGTGGGAAAAAGAGGCCACCAACAAGTACAGCAAGCAGGTATGATCTCTCAATTTTCAATACTTTGTCAATTACAACAACACACTGACGTGTACTTCTTACTTTTACACAAGACATGGGACTGGATCCAATGACCATGTTCCTCTCCAAATTGAGCACCCTGCCCCTTTTGATCAAGACACTGGATCCTGTGAACCCTCAGTGCAGACACCAAGAAAGAGACGTGTCGTCATGAAGAAGCTTACACCAAAGAGGAGGAGTCCGGTTGTCACACCTACCCCAGAGAGCCCCGCTTCAAATACCAGAAGCAAGAAGAAACTCTATGTTGAATAATATGTGATTGTTGAGTGTTGTTTTGGACATGTAATCCTATGTCATGAAGCATCTTTTGGCATGTGGCCCAGAGCAAGTACTTCTTTTTCATGTATGTCTTATGCAATGGTCATGTAATTTAGGCCTTGTGGTTATTTTGCTACTTCTGAATAATTACTTATGTCGTGAACCATTGAACTTGACTGTTTACATGTTGGTGAAATGAACAAGTGTTTTTGTTAATTGTTACTATTATCTTTTGTTGTCATTATTGTTTAAATATTCCTAAAACGAACAAGTGCACATGATTCTATTCTCTTTTTTTATTAATTAAGCTCAACCAGCAGCAACGTGCAGCTCAGGTTGCAAAAAGCATGCCAGCAACCGGCGCCTCAAGCAGCAGGGCTAACAGGTTAAAAAAAACTTTCCAACATATTCACAAGGGCATAAATGTCTTTTCACGTCTCCGTTGCCTCCTGTTAAGTCCAAATCCGTTGGACATGGCATACACGTCAAAAAATTTTGGCGCCATGGCACACAGGTGCATGGAAACTTTTCTATGGCACACGGGTAACTGCAAACTTTTGTAATGGCATAGGGGTAAAAACCTCAAGAAAGAGTGGGATCGCCCTCTCCCCGCCCCCCGCCGCTTTTTCTTCCCTTTCCCTTTTTTTTTTTGGTTGTTCGTTTCCCTCCCTTCTAAAATTTAGACCTGTCACATCAAAAAGAATCTTATTATTTAGGGAGTGTTCGTTTCATAGGGGTCTAAAATTTAGAGGGGTTTAAATAAAAAAATCTTATCATTTAAAAGTATTAAATAAAATTTAATTACAAAATTAACTGCAGAACACTTAGTCTAATTCGCGAGACGAATCTAATGAAGGTAAGTAAGCCGTGGTTAGACGATAATTACTGTAATATTAATTAGACTCATTAGATTCGTCTCGTACAGATGGATGTATCCATCTGTAAAAAAGTTTTGTCATTAGACTTTATTTAGTACTAGGTTCTCTTTGTTTAGAGCCCTCTAAAATTTAGTGCTAAAAGAAACAAACAGGCCCTTAAGAGTACTAAATAAAGTCTAATAACAAAACCTTTTTACAGATGGATACATCTTTATGAGACGAATCTAATGAGCCTAATTAATCTATGTTTTATTACAATAATACTACAGTAATGCTACAGTACCATCGTCTAATCACGGCTTAACTACCCTTATTAGATTCGTCTCGCGAATTAAACCAGGGGTCCTGCAGTTAGTTTTATAATTAATACTCTTAAATGACAAGATTCTTTTTGTTTAGACCCCTCTAAATTTTAAACCCCATGCAACGAGCACCTCCTTTTTCCTGGTTCCGCCGCCCCTCTGGTTCTGTGAAGGATCGATCCCTAGATCTTGTTCTAGTCTATCTACTCGGCATTGGCGTAGTATCATCATGTAATCATGTTTCATGTTCCGATCCTTCGGCATTGGCAGCCCAATTCGCTTCGTAAATGGCCCAACTCATGGCTCCGTTCGGAACCGCTTCCCTGTCTCTCTATCTGTGTAGCGCGGCCCACCATGGCCCATCACCGGCTTCTTCCTCGAGAGCTCCCGGCTAGGGGCGAAAACGGGACGGATAATTCTCGACCGACCGATTGCCAAATCCGAAAAAACTTAATATGAGCAAATACAGGATGTGTTAATAATTATCCGACACTATCCGTGCCCGAATTCGAGTCTGAAAAATAATAGCGGGATAGGATACGGGATGAGTGATATCCGTCCCGAATCCGAATATCATGTAATCTGAGCAATTGTATAACAATTATACCCACAATATATGGTGTGAAATTGAGAAATTGACATAAATAAGAGTCAAATTGTTGTTAATTATGTATATCAATGGTTAGTATGCCCTTTTTTTTACCCTAATTCTTTCTCCATCTTTTGATTTTTCATCCTTAAAAACTTTATGACAATACCCGTGTCCGACTCCGAATCCGAAAAAAAAAAACGGGACAGGGTATGGGATGCAAAAAAAAATTATCCGGTACTATCCGCTCCGACTCCAGATCCGAGTAAAAAAATATAAGATAGGATACGGGATGAGCACTATCCGCCCGTATTCGATCCGTTTTCACCCCTACTCCCAGCCGCTGCCGCCGTTGCCCGGTTGTTCCGGCGGCCGGACCAGTTGTTCTGACGGCAACGGCTCTGGGAAGCCTGGCGGCGGCACTGGAGGCCGGACGGGCGGCGACGGTGGTGCGGGGGAGCCGGACGGCGAGGCGCGCGGACGGCAGCGCGGGGGTGAGAGAGGAAGGAGCAAGAGAGTCAGCCGTTGGATCTAGGGGTTACACGAATCTTAAAGCGTGCTATATGTCGACTATCTGCAACACGCGATAATTATAGGATTTCCGAAAGGAGCCCCTATATGCACAGCGCGCTACGCGGAGCAGGGTCGTAGCACGGCTCACGGCCTACTACAAAACGCTGGGCTTCGCATAGGGATGGCAATTCGGGGCGGGTACCCGCCTACCCGCCGGGTACCCGACTCGATGGGAACGGGGATGGGGGACATTTTTCACCCATGGGTGGCGCCCGTACCCGCCCCGACATAAGTCGGGTACGGGGCGGGGATTGAAACCCACCCATGGGGAACCCGGCGGGGACCTGAAAATTTGAATTTCGTTATTTTGTAAATTGGCTAAGTGTGATATGCATGTGTGTTAGGTCTGTATGTCTAAATGTGAGTGTTAAGACTGAATTTTTATTCTTTTGTCTGCATCTGACAATGTGACATGCATGTGTGTGTTGCCAGGATGTCACAATAGCACTTTGTCAATGCAAATTTGCTGTCAACTTTGTCAAACTGATAGAAAAATGTGTTCATTATGTTTTACCCGTGGGTACCCGATACCCGCCCCATTACCCGACGGGGACGGGGACGGGTAGGGATTTCTACCCGACACGCTTAGCGGGGCGGGCATGAGTATGCTCTACCCGCCCCGAACCCGCCCCATTGCCATCCCTAGCTTCGCAGAGTGGGTGCGTGTAGCCGGCTGTTCTGTTGGATACTTTAAAAAAAGGAAAAAAAAAATGATCTGTTGGAACAATTAATTTTTTTAGAACATTTATTTTTTTTAGAATATTAGTTAAGAAAGCTAGAACAATTGGTTATGATTATTGGAACAATTAATTTTTATTCTTGGAACATTTGGTTAAAAGGATAGAACAATTGGTTGTAATGATTAGAACAATATTGAATTTTAAAAATTCAAAATATATATTTATGTGGGATTTTGTTTTGTTACGTAATTGCAAAGATAATCATGGTTCAAACAGATTAAAAAACGGAGTTACGGTTTGTGAGAAAAATCGATTTGAAGTTTTGATTTCTACTTAATTCCGTCTGGTCAATCAAAAGTCGCCACGTGTTCCTCAGTTATTCTCTCCCCTCAATCGCCCCCGCCTCAAGACCAAGGATTGCAATCTCGTTTCTACCACAAAAACCGGACCGGACCGAGATGTCCAGTTACCAGAAAAACCGATCAAAAACCGAATCAAAATTCAAATGACGAAATTTGAATAAAAAATGTCGAAATTTCCGGTAAACCGGTCCGGTTTACCGGTAAACCGGACAAAAATTACAGTAAACCGGACGAGAATTTCGCTAAACCGATTTAAAGAGAACAATTAAAAAAATGCA
This sequence comes from Eragrostis curvula, assembly GCA_007726485.1. Classification (NCBI taxonomy): domain Eukaryota; kingdom Viridiplantae; phylum Streptophyta; class Magnoliopsida; order Poales; family Poaceae; genus Eragrostis; species Eragrostis curvula. Next base: position 9,116,818 of record CM017442.1, read on the forward strand.
AAAAATTGAAACAAAAAATATCTTAAAAACTAGATCAAATTTTCAACACAATGGTGAAAACTAAACACGTATATTCGATTGTTTGATATGTCAAAAAAATTGAGGAAGTTGCTAGTTTGAAATTTTCTTCTTTTTTGAACCCAGAAAACTTGCGTGATTTGTTTGACCAATCAAATGATCGAATTTTTGTGTTCTGTTTCCACCATTGTGCTGCAAAGTACATCTAGTTGTTTTACATATTTTTTTTTTCAATTTTTTTTTCAAATTTTCAAAAAAAATTAAATTTTGAATTCGAAAACCGGGTAAACCGGACCGGACCAGTTTTTCCGGTTTTCGTGGTTTTGTGAACCCTGCTCAAGACAAACGCCCACTACAAATCTCAAAACGCGCTACCCCTCAGCTCGGGGTAGCGTGCTATTTATATTTTTTTTAGAGGAACGTGCTACTCCCTCCGTTCTTAAATTGATGTCGTCGTTGACTTTTTTAGTAATGTTTGACCATTTGTCTTATTCAAAAAATTTAAGAATTTATTATATGTTTTGTTATGATTTGTTTTATCACTAAAGAAACTTTAAGCATAACTTATAAGTTTGTAAATTTGAACTAATATTTTGAATAAGACAAACGGTCAAACGTAACTTAAAAAGTCAACGGCAACATCAATTTAAGAACGGAGGGAGTATTTAATAAGGAATCCGGTTTCCGAACCGCTTCTCCATCTCATGGCCCAGTTTGACGGCCTAATCTATGACGGGGCCTCGGCACGTGCGGGCTTTGGTGCTTTGGGCCGCGAGAATGGGGTGGGCTAGCAGAGAGGAGAAGTGACACGTGGGCCGGGATTTCTGTACAATGTACACCACGGCAGATCGGAAATGAGCAAACTATGTTTTACAACCTCATCCCTTATTCGGGGAAATATTCAGTGCAATGAGATTATTTAGTGCAATCTATGTAAACAACCTGTCCGGCTATCAGATCAACATCGTGCGGTCCGTCCTTTGTCCACAGGATCACCCCGATCCAGTCAATCACTTTTCCACAAAAGCCCCCCGCACAATCCCTCTGTTAGCTTAAGCCCACTGCTGAACTCTTCCTTCCTCGATCAAATCAAAAACCTTTTTTTTATCAAACATACCTGTATTTAAGTTAAGGAAAATACAACCATATGTACGTACACAGGTACGTTATACAAGGATACGGACAGCTGTCCCATACATAGTGCAAAGAGGCCCCTAGCACAAACAAGAATTACAAACAGGTCCCTCGACCTCCAGCACGGCAACGACGCCGAAATCCATCAACGCCGGCCTCCACCAGCGCGAGAAGATCCCGCCGCCACCACGAACCCATGCCGGCGAGGCCTCCATCGCCCAAAGGCTTTGAAACAAGCCGGGAAAGACACCTGCACAGCGGCATGAGCAAGAGCTGACCGCGCTTCCGGCCGGGGACACGCCCCGAACACCTCCCAGCTTGGACCGCCGCTCGCCGACGACGACGGATACCGCCGCGGAACCCTCGAGCAGGATCCAACCCCCCATCTTCCTCCAAGCCACAGCCTCCGCCTCCTTGTCGCAAAAAAGCGGCTTGCACCTCGCCTCGCCGGAGCCGAAGATGAAGATCCGCCGCCGCCGCCTGACTCCTAAGAAGGAGCTCCTCGTCGAGAGCTCCACCACCACAAGCTCGCAGCCGACGCTGGAGAGGAGCGCCAGCGGGGCGCGACCGAGCTCGGAGGGACTTATTCGGACGAATGGCCGCCGCTGCTGCAACTTCACCGCCGGCCGCCGAAACCCTAACCCTAGAACCTACACTAGGACCTAAACTTAACGGTTTTGTGCTTTCAGCGATAGATGACATGATCGTCGACAGCGAGACGCTAATGGTGATTTCGTCAATCTTGAAGATTTGCCGGCCTAATTTTCAAAAAATACTCATAGGAGTACGATTTACATACATGCATTCATAGAGGTGTGTGCATACGTTGTGAGTGTCTGAATTATACTGTGTAATTAAAAAAATTAATGTAAGATAGAGTGATTTTTTAAAAAAACTTACAAAAACTAAAACAAATTTATAGAGTGGAATTTGAAATTAAGCATTATCCAAACGCATATATGAGGCAGGCTGGGATTCGGCACGCGCGTGTGCTTCGTTCCCGCGGGAGCCGGGATCCCGCCCCAAGCTCTGACAATCCGAGTCTACCCAAACGAGCCCTGAGTTGGAAGCGGATTTGGGCTGCCGAGAGGCCACGCACTCGGATATTATATATACTTGGTTTAGCTAAAAGGAACAGGTTATATATACTTAGAGCCTGTTCGTTTCCTTTAATCCTAAAGTTTAGTCCAGAGAATCTTGTTATTTAAGAGTATTAAATAAATTTTAATTACAAAACTTTTTTACAGATGGGTGCTAATTTATGAGACGAATCTAACAAGCCTAATTAAGCTATATTTTGTTATAATAATGCTACAGTAACCATTGTTTAATCACAGCTTAATTACCCTCATTAGATTCGTCTAGCAAAGTAGTCCAGGTTTCTACAAAAAGTTTTATAATTACACTTTATTTAATACCTTTAAATAGTAAGAATTTTGGACTAAACTTTAGTCCTAAACGAAACGAACACGGCCTAAGGCGGGGGAACTAGAAAAAAAGGTCTTGGGTTCCTTCCGGAACCAGAGAGGCGGCGGAACTAGAAAAAAAAAAGAAAAGAGCAGCGGGGGCGGGGGCGAGGGCGATACCACTTTTGTCGTGCTTGTGCCGTGGTCGATGGAGGGGGATTCGGAGGCGTCGATGAGGGAGGACCTCAGCAAGAAGGAACGCTTGATCCAGAAACGTCTTTTTTTTTTTTGAAACCATTACTTGCATTTAATTACTAGCTCCAGGCAAATCGCCAGAAACCAGTTGGGTTACAAAACATGGTGCTGTGCACCAGAACTCGCACTCGCCTGCTAGGAGAGCGCCTACACCATGATCGGCAAAACAATCTGCCACTTTGTTACAGACTCGCGAACAAACTCAGACATTACAAGACACAAAATTTGATTCCATAAACGACCTAATAATCTTGAAAATGCCTCCTTCAGGGCTCAGGTCCATGTCATCCGAAGTGAGAGCTCGCCCTAAATTAGCCGCGTCAGTCTCCAGAATAATGCGAGGCATTCCCAGCTGAGCAGCCCGCTGCAAGCCATGAAGCGCAGCCATGGCTTCAGCATGGAGTACAGACATTGCTCGAGTGATATTCCCAGCACCACCATCAAGGAAAATCCCATCACGGTCTCGAGCAATATAGCCCCACCCTCCTTTGTTTGACGAGGCCAAGAAAGATGCATCAATATTCACTTTGTAAGTGTCGGTAGGTTGTGGTTTCCGTCTCATGCCATCCATGCTGTGTGTCTCCTTGATCGGTTTCTTAAGCTTGTCACAGTCCATAAGATGGTAATGAATCGAGTTGGACACCTCTGCTGCACTCCATAATCTTTCACCTACATTAGCCCTATTCCTTGCTGTCCACCATCTCCATAACAACAGAATCACTTTGCTTTGCACGTCTCTTTTAAGTTCCCAGATTTTCTGCATAACTTCCTTTCCAGACTGACAGAGATTTAGTTCCGTCCGGATATGGTCGAGGTTCATCACTCGCCAAACTTCCTGTACGTACTTGCACTTGAAAAAGAGATGGCCACAATCCTCATCTAATCTCTTACACACTGGGCAGATGGCATTTTCCTCTGGCATCCTCTTCTTCAGATTACGACCGACCGGGAGACTGTTGTGGGCTAACCTCCAAGCAAACATTTTCACTTTGCCAGGAAGCTTCATCTGCCAGATTTTGCTCCATTCAAATATAGAAGAACTTGATTGGCCAGCTCCAGATGATGACGAAGAGGCATCGGCCCCTGACTGATAATCTCTGTTTTGCACCGCCAACTTGTATGCTGATTTTACAGAAAACCGACCAGCTGAGTCGTAGTGCCATGCTGGCCAATCCCGCGCACCTTCACAAATTGGCATAGCCAAAATTTCCTTTGCGTCTTCTGGCCCAAAAATGTCTCGAACGAGTTGTTCGTCCCACGTCTCTGTGGTCGGGTCAATGAGTTCTTCAACTCTGGTAATAAGCGTCGCTCCCCTCGGAGTAACCGGTCGCCTTGTTGTACCCCTAGGGATCCATGGGTCATGCCAAATGTCTATTGACGCACCATCCCCAACACGCCAAATCAGTTTTGTTAGCTTTCTTATGCTCAAAATCTGACAACTCATTTTCCTGTTTTCTGTAAAATTATAATTGATGCAAGCATTGTTTAATTCCTAATAAATTTTCTGTTGCTCATTAATCAAGAACTGTTGCCTGGTTGTTAAGCTTCTGATTACACACTTACAGAACATTTTTCCACTATCATATGATGCTTAATTATTTTCTTATGATTTAAATCGTTCTCTGCATTATATAAATTATTATAAATAATATATTTATCCATAAATCATCAAACTTCACCAAAAATCACTTCCAGTGGTGAATTTCACCAGAAAAATGCCACTGGACATAAATTAATTTTCTAAACCAAATTATTTATTAATCCACTCAAGTTGATTAAATGGTTAACTTAATTGAAAGTCAATGAAGGAAATACTTCAAACGAAACTAATTAACAAAATTAATCAATTGCACTCACAGTATAAATGATTGTCTTATCAATTAATTAATTTCATAATTGCATCATATTATCATTGCATCTAACTTGCATTATTTATCCTTGTCATAACGTATAGTGACAGAGACGACTCCGGAGCCGCTCGACTTCCAGCTGCCGGAGGAGCAGGCCCAGGAGGTGCAGGAGGAGCAGCCACAGCAGGACACTGACCCCGCTGACTTTGTTAGCGTAGTTCCTGAGCCAGGCAAGCCCCGGTGCTTGCCTTCCTATTTAGGATTTTTATTTTCTCACTTGATTGGGGCTAGTAATTGTTTGTGCATTAGGTTTATTGGGAGTTGATGTGAAACCATAGAACTGCATTAGGACTACCCTTTCATATACTACCTTGTGTCCTATTTTTGTAGATGTGGTCTAGGTTACGTTAGAACTTGATAGGCTTAGTGGATAGCGGACAGTAGAAGTCGAGTGGTAGGTCCCACTCGCATGATAGGAATCACCCTGGATTGTACTAGCTGGATTTAGGATTTGTTGAGACCGGACGGGGAATTGCTTGTATAGGATGGTTGGAGAAGGCTGGGCCTTTACGGTGGTGTAGCCCCATTTGTGTCGATTAAAGACCGTCCGTTGTTGGCCCTGTTGAGCGAGTTCGAACGTACTGATCACATGCTAGTGTTTTTATGGGCCTAGTAAACTTAGTAGCTTGGGTTGCCCTGGTGTGCGGCGGAAGCCTGCCCTTTCTATCATAGTATTCGGGAGAGAAAGGATGCTTCCCAATCAGGGCGTACGTCTGGGACGGGGACTGTGCGGGAAGGCCTTTCTCGGGAGGGGTTGGACCCAGCCTAGCTTCAGGGGGATCCTTGCGAATAGTTGCCGTATGCGACTTTACGCGTGTGCGACGTGTGGTCAGGTTTTCTCCTGCAGGATGTACATCGATGCCGTCGCTCTCGGTCAAGAGCAACCTTGCTCACTGAGTCACCTCGTAGAGTGATATGATTGATGATGATGATGCTAGTCTATTACATTACTGTTATTTACATATTTTGCTATATGTACTGTCACCGTTGATGTATTGTTACTTATACCTGTTCTAGATATATGAACACTGCTTTATTGGTTAAGTACTTAATTGGAATTAAAACTTGAAAGTAAGGACCAAGTAATTAGTGCGCTTTTATGCAAGTGAGTCAGCCTAACCCTTTGTAGCCTTTGCATGCTAGGAGTCGGCTGTAGTTAGCCACGTTGACGGGTAAGTCTTGCTGAGTAACTAGTACTCAGGGTTTGGCTCTTTATGTTTTTGTACAGGTATAGATTTTGCTTCCGCTGTTGCTTGGTGGAGTTCCTTAGCGGGTTCATATTACAGGGCTTTGATGTGCGGCTACTTATCGTCGAGTGTTGTAGATTTGGTATAGTTGAGACTTCCGCTGTGCTACTCTCGTGTTTTAAATCATTTAAAACTTGTAATAACTTAAATATGCAAATTTGTGCTTTTTATGTGATATATTATTGCGTTTGTTCATCAACGCTTTACCGACTTGATCCTGTGAAAAGCGGAGACGCTTCAGGTTCAGTCTCTCTGCCCTATAAAAGGGCCCATATGGCCAATGCATCCTTCCCCTCGAGGTCAGTCACAGCTTCTTCAGCCATGGCGCTCGTGATCACCACCCGCCCCTTGCTCCACCCGACGTTGTTTCTCTTCCTCACTCAGCTCACGCACTCAGTTCTCGTTCCATGGTGGCCAACTCAGAGGTCAAGGCTCCGGCGCCCCGTACATCGTTCACGCCGACCCCATGGCCATGCCGACCCACTTCGCCACCCACGGTGTACGACACACCTCCATGGTGGCCAATGTTAGAATCTGTAAACACTAGGTGTAAGAGTAGCGGGTCCTAGTCTCTGCTCAATGCCAAAACAGGGTGCTCGTGTGTAGATCTAGTGCTAAGGGAAAGGGAGTAGAGGTCGATACCTTCGTGTGTAGCGGCGGGAGCAGGCGCTGCCATGGCGACGACGGGCGGTGGCAGCGCGACGGCGACGGGCGTCGGTGTCGGGGTAGAAGTGCGGCGACGGGTGACGTTCCTGTGTCCCTCCGGGCGGTAGCGACACTGGCCCGGCACGCCGGGTCCAAGCTCCGGCCACCACGTGGTGGCGGCGGCGGTGGCGGCTTCCCGTCGCTCACTGCTCTAACCCTAGATCGGTAGGGTGTGTAGGTGGGGTGACTGGCGGCGCGGTGAACCTCGTACCGTGCGCCCCGGCCCCCACCTCTCTCTTTATACGCGCAGCGCGACAGGGGCCCACCAGCCAGTAAACGTGCTGGACGCCCCCGATCAGGGCGCGATCAAGCCCAAAGGCCGTTGGGCCTTGGGGGGGCAAGGAGATCAATCTAACAGCCAACTCCGGCCGCGTCCTCCACGTGTACGACACCGTGATGCACGGCTTCGCCGCCGAGCTCACCGACGACCAGGCCCGGCGCCTGGCGAGCACTCCGGGCGTGGCCGGCGTGTACAAGGCGGACAAGGTGGTGCCACTGCACACCACCAGGTCCCCGGGCTTCCTCGGCCTCGACACGGAGTTCGGCGTGTGGCCGGAGACTGAGTTCGGCGACGGCGTCGTCATCGGCTTCGTCGACACCGGCATCTGGCCGGAGAGCGCCAGCTTCAACGACACCGGGCTCGGTCCCGTCCGGCCGAGCTGGAAGGGCAAGTGCGTCGACGCCGGCGACGACTTCCACGCCGCCTCCTCCTGCAACAACAAGCTCGTCGGCGCCAGGTCCTTCCTCGACAGCACGCAGGCGCGCAAGCTGAACGACGGCAATCCCCGGTCCCCAAGGGACGGGGACGGCCACGGCACGCGCGTCGCGTCGACGGCCGCCGGCGCGGAGGTCCCCGACGCCGACCTCTTCTCGTTCGCGCGGGTCGCCATGTACAAGGCGTGCAGCGACGGCTGCGACCTCGCCGGCATCGTCGCGGGGATCGACGCCGCGGTGGGAGACGGCGTCGACGTCCTGTCCCTGTCCCTCGGGGGCCACGAGCCAAACTTCTACGACAACCCCATGTCCATCGCCCTGTTCGGGCGGGCGTCTTCGTCGCCTGCTCCGCGGGCAACTCCGGCCCGGCGGAATCCTCGCTCAGCAACTTGGCGCCGTGGATCACGGCGGTCGGCGCCACCACCGTGGACCGGGTGTTCCCGGTGAGCGTCACGCTGGGCGACGGCCAGGTCCTCACCGGGCAGTCCCTCTACCCCGAGAAGGCGAACAAGACAGAAATGGCGGACCTGGTGTTCAGCACCTGCGGCGACGACGACCTGGTGCCGGACAGGGTGATGGGCAAGATCGTCGTGTGCCCATATTTGTTTGCGTCGAACGGCTTTGCTGTGCAGGGAGCTGGTGCCTCCGGCCTCATCTCTCTGGAAATGGAGGACTGGCGCATGGACGGTATCGACGCCCAGGCCTTCACCCTTCCGTCCGTCAGCCTCAGCTCCGTCGACTCCGGGAAGCTCCTGGCGTACATGTACTCGTCGCCTCACCCGGTGGCGTCGTTCTGCTTCACGTGCCGCATGGTCACCGGCGAGAACCGCGCGCCGGTGGTGGCGTCCTACTCGTCGCGGGGGCCCAACCACGTCGTCCCCGAGATTCTCAAGCCGGACGTCATCGCGCCGGGAACAGCGATCCTCGCCGCCTGGCCCGACGAGCTGCCCCTGACACACAGCTCCGACTCCGAGTTCGCCGACCCGAGACGGTCCAAGTTCAACATCATCTCGGGAACCTCCATGGCGTGCCCGCACGTCGCCGGCGTCGCGGCGCTGCTCAGGCACAAGCACCGCGACTGGACGCCGGCCATGATCCGGTCTCGACAGCCACGGCCGTGCCGTCACGGACAACGGCCTCGATGATGGCCTCAGCGCGACGCCGTTTTCCGCCGGCGCCGGGCTCATCCGGCCGCAGCTGGCGCTGGACCCGGGGCTGGTGTACGACGCCGACGAGCAGGACTACGTGGACTTCCTCTGCACCCTCAACTACACCACCGCGCAGATCAGGCTGTTCGTGCCTGGCTTCGCCGGCTGCACGAGTGCCCTCCCCGGCGGCCTCAACTACCCGTCCTTCGTCGTCGCGTTCGGCAACTACACCGACGTCCGCGTGCTGGAACGGACGGTGACCAAGGTGTCGGAGGGCCCCGAGACCTACATCGTGAGGGTCGAGGCGGCGGACCAGCTGGTGGTGGTGACCGTCACGCCTGGGACGCTGGAGTTCGGGAAGAAGAACGAGAAGAAGAGCTACAAGGTCGAGTTCAGAAGCAAGAACAGGAGCAGCTCGCCGGCCAAAAGCATGACGCGGTTCGGGAACATCGTCTGGGAGAACGACGTGCATCAAGTCAGGAGCCCGGTTGTGTTCATGTGGGAGTGAACCTGAAGTGGCAGGGGCTGCGTTGAATAATTTTTTTTTTTGAACTGATGCGTTGAATAATTGATGAGTAACTCAGATGTGTATGTTAATCCACACGATATATCAGATTTCCAGGCGAGAATAAAGAATATATACTATATCATTTCACTTGTTCTGAGTTCATCGCCAGATCATACTGCATCATTACTGAGTGAGATGCATTGTGCAAAAAATTGCATTTGAATATTAAAACAACAGCACGGACGCAATTATCCCTATTAGAATTGTGGCAAAAGCAACTGTCTCCGTATTTTTTGCAATTCAACATTGTTCTTCAACTGTGGAGATATGTAGCAATTCTTGCCTTCACTCATATTTGTTCATCTACCACAAAATGGTGGATTTGGTATGCAGAGTTCAGTCCAGAGTCTTAGGTTTTCTCCCACTCCCAAGCTTTTCGTTCTCTGAAGCCTGAAGCCTGAACCATGAACTTGTAAGCATTTCCCCTCAGCTGGGGGTGTTCTTCTTCTTTAAATTTTAGACCTCTAAAATCAAAGAGAATCTTGTCATTTAGGAGTATTAAATAAAATTTAATGACAAAACCTTTTTGACAGATGAATGCTCATTTCGAGACGAATCTAATGAGCCTAATTAATCTATGTTTTGCTACAGTGATGTTACAGTAACCATCATCTAATCACGGCTTAATTACCTTTATTAGATTCGTCTCGCGAATTAGACCAGATGTTCTGTAATTAGTTTTGTAATTAAATTTTATTTAATACTTCTAAATAACAAAATCCTCTTTGATGTGACCCCTCTAAAATTTAGACTCTTGAAAACGAACAGATATCCATTGCTTATTATGTCAGCTACAACTGTAATGTTTGCGAGCGTGCAAGCTTAGAAAGAGTACAAGTGACCCACATAGGCGCAGAGGAGAAATTTCAAAATTTCACCTTGAATTTGCTTGCCTCTCTGCAATTTAACATTCACTTTGTGTCCAATTCAAAATTAATACTGGTCCCATGAATTTCTCCGAAATATGACATTCTTGATTTTTATTTTCAAATCAATTTAACATTCCATGTTTATGTTGGCTCCTGAATTGGGTTGAACCGGACCCGTACCACTTCTCTCCCCTGTCCCCATCACTTCGTTCTCAGCAGAGCAGAGCTCCGCCGCCGACGTCGCGATGGCTCCCTAGCTCCAAATCCGCCCGTTTCGGCTGTCGAGAGGACGACCACGTCGTCCGCCGCGAGTCGCGATGCTGCGCCTCCGAAGCCACCTCCTCTCCGCCGTCCCCGCCGCCTCCTCCCTCCACCGCGTCCTCTTCCTCTCCACCGCCGCGGCGTCCCCGGCTGGCTTCAACGCCGAGGACTTCCTCATCACCAGGTGCGGCCTTACACCGGCGCAAGCCCTCAAATCTTCCAAGCTCCTCGCTCACGTCAAGTCTCCCTCCAACCCCGAGGCCGTCCTCGCTTTCCTCGCGGACACCGGCGTCGCCGGAGCCGACATCGCCGCCGCAGTCGCCCGGGAGCCACGTCTCCTCTGTGCCAGGGTGGACAAAACCCTAAAACCCCGCATTGGCTTGCTCCGCGACGTCGGCTTCTCCGTCTCCCAGATCTCACGCCTCACTGCCACCGCCCCAGTTGTCTTCTGGTCTCCCGCCGCGATCTCGCGCCTCGTGTTCTACCTCTCTTTCTTGGGCTCCTTCGAGAAGCTGTACTCCGTCCTCCGGAGTAGGTACTGCGGACGCCTTCTCGGTCAAGATGTGGAGCGTGTGGTGAAGCCCAACCTTGCTTTCTTGCTGCAGTGCGGCCTAACTAATTGTGATATTGTCAAGCTCCTTTTGTACGCGCCAATTCTCCTATTGGAACAAGATCGTGCCAAGAAAATTGCGGTGTGTGCCGAGAAGCTAGGTGTGCCACGCCACTCAGCCATGTTCAAGCACGCTCTCTGGGTAGTCCAGGTCGTCGGCCCTGGGAGGGTCGACGCAAAGCTGGATTTCTTGAAAAAAGCTCTTGGATGTTCTGAGACCGAGCTGAGCGTTGCAATGTGCAGGCACCCAAGAACTCTGGCATTGAAAGAAGTCAACATAACCCAAACGGTGGAATTCTTGAAGATGGAGGTTGGTCTTGAGGCTGAGTACATAGTGCGCAGGCCGGCATTGATATCTTATAGCACTGAAAAGCGGCTTAGGCCCCGACACTATGTCCTAAAGGTTCTGAAGGCAAAGGGGTTGGTGAAGGACACTGACTTTTATAGTTTTGTTTCTTTCAGTGAGAAAATGTTTGCAAAGAGGTTCCTAGACCGTTACGAGGACAGTGTTCCAGGATTTACAATAATGGACTGCTTGTTGTATTATCATTTTGAAAAGAATATACTATGTTGCCCACTGTGCTGGTTTCATTACTTTTGTTGAAACTGAAGGTTTCACCTTGATTCTGAATTGAAGCGTCCATTTATTTATATTTTTATATGTATTTAAGTATAATATTTTGTTCATTCTTCTCAGGAATAATAGAATAGGGAGTTTGGTCATCTCGTACATCATAACGTTCCGTGAAGTTTCAAAAATACATGCTGAACTGAAAATTTGTTTTTTTTAAAAAAAATGTGGTATTGCCTGGTGTATTTGTCTCCTCATTGAGCAACTCTGTAGAGTGCTTGTTTTATTCCCGAATTTACTGTTTGTATACCTTCTAGTACTGCAGCAGAAAATTATAATTTGGCTCCATATATATTGCCTTGGAGAATTTATGATTGTATTGATAGTATGATCATTAGGTATATAACTCAACAAAGTCTAATAAGTTAAAATATGATTGTGTAAAAAAGAATTCATATTTGCACTGTGAATGTTACCACTGCTTATTAACATACTGCAAACCTAAATATGTACATTCTCTGGTCCTACTTGAATCAGAACATCCTTCGATAATTTCGCGCTGCATGTAATGTTGTGCATTGCTGCAGCTGTGGACCCTGAAACCACCTTCTTTTCCTGTAATGTTTCAACTCATGTAGTAGCTTGCAGGTACATCTTAGCACTTCATCTGGGCACTCATTTGATAGTTGTCTCACGTTGTTAGGATCTGTTTACCATATTTAGGCCCCCTTTGGATTGCGGGATTTTTTCCTATTCCTGCGTTTTTCCTGTGAACAGTCAACTGATTCCTGTGAAATTCCTGTACAATTCCTGTGAAAATCCTGCGTTCCAAAGGGGGCCTTAGAGTTTCTTGCATGCTCTGCTATCCTTATGCATTTTCTTCAGATCAACTAAAATTAGGATTTTTTTTTTGAGACCAACTAAAATTAGGAATATGGATGGGAGTAACAGGTCTGTATCAGTTTTCTCATCTCATGGTTGACATAAACCGAAACAACTTTTCTATTTCCTCTTCTTAACTCTATTTTCATAGTCAAGTTTAATTTTTATATCCGTATGTATGTAACTTCAATTTTACGCAATCATATTTTTACCTTGAACAGCAGTCCTGGACTCCTGGTATTTAGTGACCTGCAAGATGCAGTATTGTCTTGGGCTTTAGAGTTCCGTCCACTTTTATACTGTCCAATCAATCAGGCAGAAATTTGTATAATGGAAATGCTCTCGTTCGTCTCTCTAATGTGTGGTATTGCGGGGGTGTTTTGGGGCACATTTTTTTTGTTACCAGAATTGTGCGTATCATTTTGCAATCCATTGTAAATGTATAACAATTCACACTGATGTGACTGAATGGATTCCATCAGTACATTGTTTCTTGTTCCTACATAGCTACATCAGTACTCCTACGCATAAAGTTAACTGACCGCTGCATTTCTGCGTGTATTATGTGACTAAAACTGATGTCAAGTAGAGATTTCAGGAGGGAGAAGGTTAGTGGAAGTTGCTGTGGACGTGCAAGGTGACTGACCATGCAATTCTTATTTCTGCCAATTCCTAATCTGAAATGGAAACCATCAGTAGTTTTTCGGCCAAAATGGTTTATTTCTGCCAATTCCTAATCTGAAGCAATAGCATGCTCAGAGTTCATCTTTCTCAACCTGAATTGGTTCGGAGCTTAATCAACCCTCTGTGTAGCTTTTTCTAGGATTAATAGGTCGATAACATTAAAATTAATACACTATGACCTGAGCTATGTACGGATCCTTATCTCATAGAGCAAAAATTTTAGATAATTGTACGTTTCGGTTTTGTTTTACTGCCTTCAGTACCCGATGACATTTCTGGTCTCAAACGTGCTACCCTTGTGCGTAGGATGCAAGATGATTCATTGTACCGTTTTAACATATTGTGATTTCTTCATCTTGGTACAGAAAACCGCATCATTAGTTCTGGTTTCATCATCGATACACACATTATATGGAACTGAAATTTATGTGACCACTGCCTTGTTTGCATCTGTGGAACTGAATTCCGTTGAGGCAAGTAGCAGAGATTTAGGGTGGACAAGACTAGTGGAGGTTGCTCTTTATCACTGGATGTTTTTTTTTTCTTTTTGAAATAAGGCAGGAGCTTTATCACTGGATGTGCAAGGTGGCAGAGTAGACATTTCTGATTCCAAACAATTCCTAATCTGAAATGGAAGAAGACAGGAGTTTTTCGTCCAAAGTGGTCTATTGATGGTGGATGCTCAGAGACTCAGACCCAAAATGGCAGAATGTGATGGGATTCTTGAGAACTGGAGTACGCTGGAAAGAAACATTGTCTAGACTATCTCGGACTTGGCGAACGCGATAGCTTCAGAGTTCATCTTTCTGAACTTCAGACCTTATATCAACTATTTGTGATGCCTTTTCTAGTCTTAGTAGTTTGATAAAATCAAACTTTATACGCTTTGATCTGATGTGTATCCATCCTTATCTCGTATATAGCATACATAATTGCAATGGTTCCAAATTTTGGTTTTGTTTGATTGCCCTGAATCTTCACCCGTCCTTCCTTCAGTGCATGGTAAATGCAGCGTGACACTGGTTCTCAACTTGCACGATTCAGATACACATTTTCGGTCTCAAATGTTCTATTACTGCATGTACACTACAAGATGACATTTTCGGTCTCCTCCTCGCATAGCTCGCGCACCCAGTTCTTGTTCCAGAGAGCAAGAACCACGCCGAGGTCAAGCCTCCGTTGTTCACCACGCACATCGTTCACGCCGACCCCATGGCCAAGCCAAACCACTTCGCCACCCACGGTCGCTGGTACACCTCCATGGTGTGATCCGACTCCCCAGCCACCACCTCCGACTCCGGCCGCGTGTTCTACGTGTACGACACCGTGATGCACGGCTTCGCCGCTGAGCTCACCGACGACCAGGCGTGTACAGGGACAGGGTGGTGCCACTGCACACGACCAGGTCCCCGGGCGGGCGTTTTCGTCGCCTGTTCAGCCGACAACGATGGCCCGTCAGAATCCTCACTGGGCAACGTGGCGCCGTGGATCACGACTGTCGGCGCCGTGTGTTCCCGTTGACCATCACGCTCGGGGACGGCCAGGTCCTCACCGGGCAGTCCCTCTACACCCAGAAAGCCAACAAAACGGAGATGCTCCGTCTGTTGCCGAGCCGCTGCGTCGACGACCTGGTGCCGGACAGGATCATGGGCAAGGTCGTCGTGTGCAGTTACGCTGGTGTGCCGCGCGCATGGCCTTGCGGTGCAGCAGGGTGGTGGCGCTGGCCTCATTTCTCTGGACGCCACGAAATGGCGTATGTACGGGATACAGGTGCAGGATTTCACCCTCCCGGCTCCATCGAGGCCACGAAGCTCGCGGCGTACATGCACTCGACACCTTATATACCCGGTGGCGTCGTTCTGCTTCGCGTGCCGCACGGTCATCGGCGAGTACCGCGTGCCGGTGGTGGCGTACTTCTCCTCGCGGGGGCCCAGCCAAGTCGTCCGTGAGATCCTCAAGCCGGACGTCATCGCGCCAGGATTGAACATCCTCGCCGCCTGGCCCGATGAGACCCCCCTTCTCGTTGGGGACACAAGAACATCCTCGCCGCCTGCACCGTGACTGGACGCCGTCCATGATCCGATCGGCGATCATGACGACCGCGACGATGCTGGACAGCCACGGCCGTGCCATCACGGACAGCGCCGGGAAAAACGGTGGCGCCAGTGCGACGCCGTTTTCCACCGGCGCCGGTCTCGTCCGGCCGCAGCTGGCGCTGGATCCGGGGCTGGTGTACGACGCCACGGAGAAGGACTACGTGGACTTCCTCTGCACCCTGAACTACACCGTCGCGCAGATCCGGTTGTTCGTGCCTGGCTTCGCCGGCTGCACGAGGACCCTCCCCGGTGGCGTCGGCGGCCTCAACTACCCGTCCTTCGTCGTCGCGTTCGGCAAAGGCACCCACGTCCGCGTGCTGGAACGGACGGTGACCAAGGTGTCGGAGGGCCCGGAGACCTACACCGTGAGGGTCGAGGCGCCGGAAAGGCTGGTGGCCGTGACCGTCACGCCTGGGACGCTGGAGTTCGGGAGGAAGAACGAGAAGAAGACCTACAAGGTCGTGTTCAGGAGCAGGAGCACGGTGGCGGCCGGAGCACGTGGGTTCGGGAACATCGTCTGGGAGAGCGACGTGCATCAAGTCAGGAGCCCGGTGGTGTTCATGTGGGGATGAGCTTGCAATGGAAAGGGCCACTACTGGCGTTGAATAATTCATGAGTAGTTTCTCATATGTGTTTGCTCATCTTCACGATTCCAGTAAAGGCTAATGATCGTAGTAGCATTTCACTTGTCCTGATTTGATGCGAGAAGGGCTACAACTTTTCTGTACCCAAATCTGGTCCTGTTCTGGGAACATTCTAGAAAATAGAAAAAAATTATAATCTTATCCAGTGATCGGCATGACAAAAATAACTGCTGCAGTTGCAAGTCACGCTCAATAGTATGGAATTGCTCTGTCATATATCTAATGTGTGCTGTTTTGGTGTTGTAGTAGCAATCCGGCAAGAAGGCTTTATATTGTAATACATACTGAATCGTGCATGTCATCTATTTTTTTGTTATCAGAATTGTGTATATCATTTTGCAATTATGGGTAAATGTATAACAATTCGAATTGATATGGCTGCATCTTTACATGTGTGATCTGAGTAAAATTGGTGGAACTGAATGCAGTTGAGTTAAGTAGAGATTTCAGGAGGGACAAGGCTAGTGTGGATGTGCAAGGTGACTCACCACGCAATTCTTATTTCTGCCAATTCCAAATCTGAAATGGCAAAAACCAGCAATATTTCTGCCGTCGCTGTATGACTCATCTTGGACTCAAAATGGCAGAATGTGATGGGATTCTCGACTCTCGAGAGATAAAAGATGCTATAAAAGAAGCACTGTCTAGTCTAACTAGGACTGTGAGCACGCTATTGCTTCAGAGTTCATCTTTCTCAACGTGAATTGGTTCGGAGCTTAATCAATCCTCTCTGTTGCCTATTTTGGGCTTAATAGGTCGATAAAATCGAACATAATACACTTTGACCTGAGCTATGTATGGATCCTTGTCTTATAGAGCAAAATTTGTAAGATAATTCTACGTCTTGGTTTTGTTTTACTGCCTTCAATGCCTGGCAAATTCAGCTCAGCATAGGCTCAATTTCTCAAACGTGCTACCCTTGTGTGTAGGATGTCGAGGAAGGACCGCTTTCATAACTTGAGCCTATGCAGACCCAAGTCTTTCTAAAGTAATTTAATTCAATATATAATGAATTTAGCCCAATAATTGCAAAAATTAAAACTTGGATTCGGCAGATATCTTCATCTTGGTACAAAAAACTGCATTCAATAGTTCTGGTTTCATCATCGATACGATACATACATTATACGAAACTGAAATTTATGTGACCACTCTGCCTTGTTTGCATTTGTGGAACTGACTTCAGTCGAGGCAAGTAGTAGAGATTTAGGAGGGACAAGGCTAGTGGAGGTTGCTTTGGATGACTGGTTGTGCAAGGTGGCAGATCGAGCAGGCATTTCTTATTCCAAACAATTTCTAATCTGAAATGGAAGAAGACAGCAGTTTTTCCTGTCCAAAATGGTCTATTGTTGCTGAATGACTCATCTCAGACCCAAAATGGCAAATGTGATGGGATTCTTGAGAACTGAAGTACACTGGGAAGAAACACTGTCTAGCCAATCTCGGACTAGGCGAACGCGATTGCTTCCGAGTTCATCTTTCTGAACTTCAGAGCTATTATGAACGATCTGTGGTGCCTTTTTCTAGTCTTAGTATTTTGATAAAATCGAATTTCATACGCTTTGACCTGAGGTGTATCCATCCTTATCTCGTATATAGCAGCGTGGCACTGGTTTCTCAATTTGCACGATTCATACACGCATATGTTTGGTCTCAAATGTGGTGTTCTTGCATGTACACAGTGCAAGATGACTCGTTGCATTGTGTTTTTATCAAATTGCGTGCATATGTAGATCCAATTCTTGTAAAAATAATTGCTTGCAGTTTAGTTCAGTACGCAATGATTGCAAAAAGGAAAACCTTGAGTTGACTGAATACCTCAACCTTTCTAGGTGGCTTCTAAACCAGTAATCATGCACTGCTGTAAAAATTAAGATAGCCATGCCAAAGTGCTCTCCACTTATAGTATTTGCTCATTGAGGTTAACTGCATCCATTTTCCGCGGTCTTTATCTTGGAAATTGCTTAGTGGTAGACTGGTAATGTACAAAGATAATGCAGAGTGTAACATAACATTGGTTAGTGCTATCATTGACGTTTTCTCTTCCGCTAGCATCAATCCACCAACCACAGCGCCACACCAGTTTGCAAACGCCGTGGTGTATCTGCAGGTTCCATGGTGACAGCTGGCTCAGGCGCTCGGCCTCTATAAAAGGGCCCCAAATGGCCAGTGCATCCTTCGCCTCGAGGTCACCCACGGCTTCTTTAGCCATGGCATTCACGATCACCATGAGCCCCTTGCTCCACCTGACGTTCTTTCTCCTCCTCGTGCAGCTCGCGCACCCAGTTCTTGTTCCAGAGATCAAGAACCGCACCGAGGTCAAGCCTCCGTTGTCCACCACGTACATCGTTCATGCCGACCCCATGGCCAAGCCGAACGACTTCGCCACCCACGGTCACTGGTACACCTCCATGGTGGCCACCGACTCCCCAGACACCAAGACCAACTCCGGCCGCGTGTTCTACGTGTACGACACTGTGATCCACGGCTTCGCCGCCGAGCTCACCGACGACCAGGCCCGGCGCCTGGCGAACACTCCGGGCGTGGCCGGCGTGTACAGGGACAGGGTGGTGCCACTGCACACCACCCGGTCCCCGGGCTTCCTCGGCCTCG
Source organism: Eragrostis curvula (assembly GCA_007726485.1). NCBI lineage: Eukaryota > Viridiplantae > Streptophyta > Magnoliopsida > Poales > Poaceae > Eragrostis > Eragrostis curvula. The sequence continues at coordinate 9,135,153 of CM017442.1, forward strand.
ACACGGAGTTCGGCGTCTGGCCGGAGACGGACTTCGGCGACGGCGTCATCATCGGCTTCGTCGACACCGGCATCTGGCCGGAGAGCGCCAGCTTCAACGACAGCGGGCTCGGCCCCGTCCGGAAGAGCTGGAAGGGCCGGTGCGCCGACGGCGAGCGTTTCAACGCTAGCATGTGCAACAACAAGCTCGTCGGCGCCAGGTCCTTCCTCGACAGCACGGGCATGAGGAAGCGAGCACTCCAGTCCCCAAGGGACGGGGACGGCCACGGCACGCACGTCGCGTCCACGGCCGCCGGCTCGGAGGTTCCCGACGCCAACCTCTTCTCGTTCGCGCGTGGAACCGCGAGGGGAGTGGCGCCAAAGGCGAGGGTCGCCATGTACAAGGCTTGCGCCCCACGCAACTGCCGCCTCGCGGGCATCTTCGCGGCGATCGACGCCGCGGTGAAAGACGGCGTCGACATCCTGTCCGTGTCCCTCGGAGATCTGTACCACAGCTTCTACGATGACCTCATGTCCGTCGCCCTGTTTGGCGCCTTGCGGGCGGGCGTCTTCGTCACCTGCTCCGCCAGCAACGCTGGCCCATCGGAATCCTCGGTGATCAACGACGCGCCGTGGATCACGACGGTCGGCGCGGCCTCGGTGGACCGTGTGTTCCCGGTGAGCGTCACGCTGGGGGACGGCCAAGTCCTCACCGGGCAGTCCCTCTACGCCGAGAAGGCGAACAAGACAGACATGGTCGGGCTGTTGCCCAGCAGCTGCGACGACGGCGACCTGGTGCTGGACCGGATCATGGGCAAGATCGTCGTCTGCACAGGTTTGTATGCGTCAGACGGCTTTGCTGTGCAGAGAGCAGGCGCCTCCGGCCTCATTTCACTCGCATGGATGGTATCGACGTCCAGGCGTTCAACCTTCCGTCTGTCAGCCTCGGCTCCGTCGACTCCACGAAGCTCGAGGAGTACATCCTGTCGGTGCCATACCCGGTGGCGTCGTTCCGCTTCACGTGCCGCACGGTCACCGGCGGGAACCGCGCGCCGACGGTGGATGCCTTCTCGTCGCGGGGCCCCAGCTGCATCGCCCGTGAGATTCTCAAGCCGGACGTCATCGCGCCAGGAATAAGCATCCTGGCAGCCTGGCCCGACGAGTTGCCCCTGACGGACACCTTGGCCGACCCCAGGAGATCCAGCTTCAACATGATCTCGGGCACATCCATGGCGTGCCCCCACGTCGCCGGCGTCGCGGCGCTGATCCGGCAAAAGCACCGCGACTGGACGCCGGCCATGATCCGGTCGGCGATCATGATGACCGCGACGATGCTGGACAACCACGACCGTGCCATTACGGACAACACCGGGCCAATCAGAGGCGCCAGCAGCGCGACGCCGTTTTCGGCCGGCGCCGGGCTCGTCAGGCCGCAGCTGGCGCTGAACCCGGGGCTGGTCTACGACGCCGCGGAGCAGGACTACGTGGACTTCCTCTGTACCCTGAACTACACCACCACGCAGATCCGTCTGTTCGTGCCCGCCGGCTTCACCGGCTGCACGAGTGCCTTCCCCGGCGGCGTCGGTGGCCTCAACTACCCGTCCTTCGTCGTCGCGTTCGGCAACAGCACCCACGTCCGTGTGCTGGAACGGACGGTGACCAAGGTGTCGGAGGGCCCCGAGACCTACACCGTGAGGGTCGAGGCGCCGGAGCAGCTGGTGGCGGTGACCGTCAATCCTGGGACGCTGGAGTTCGGGAGCAAGAACGAGAAGAAGACCTACAAGGTCGACTTCAGGAGCAGGAGCAGCTCGGCGGCCGGAGCTTGTGGGTTCGGGAACATCGTCTGGGAGAACGACGTGCATCAAGTCAGGAGCCCGGTGGTGTTCATGTGGGGATGAAACTGCACTGGCAAGGGCCAGTAACTACTACTAGTACTTGCGTTGAATAATTCATGAGTAGTTTCTCATATGTGTTTGTTAATCTTCATGATTCCAGTAAAGGATAATGATCATAGTAGCATTTCACTTGTTCTGAGTTGATGCGAGAAGGGCTACAACTTTTCTTTCATTACCTGGCCGTTAACTGACATCGCCATTCCGCTTCGTTGCCTGGCGGAGGCCCTTGCGCGAGCGCGCTCGCAGTTCGCAGAGATGCCTCACGTAGGAGTTTAGCAGTACCACTCTCTTTGGTGTGTTATAGCAATCCAGCAAGAAGGCTTATATTGAACATACTGAATTGTGCCTTTTTTTGTTATCAGAATTGTGTATATCATTGTGCAATTTGTGTAAATGTATATCAATTCGAATTGCGAGCGCGCTCATGGATACATCAGTGCAATATTTCTGGTTTTTGCAAGAAGGGGTTTTTGCCTTCCATCAGTGCAATATTTCTGGTTTTGTCATGGATACATCAGTACTCTACGTGCATTGGAAGAAAGTTATTGGACCACTGCATTTTTACATGTGTGGATCTGACTAAAGTTGGTGGAACTGAATTCAGTTGAGTCAAGTAGAGATTTCAGGAGGGACAAGGCTAGTGGAAGTTGCTGTGGATGTGCAAGGTGCCTGACCATGCAATTCTTATTTCTGCCAATTCCAAATCTGAAGTTGAAAAAACCAGCAACATTTTGTCCAAAATGGTTTATTATCGCTGTATGACTCATCTTGGACTCAAAATGGCAGAATGTGATGGGATTCTCGAGAGATGAAAGATGCTATAAAAGAAGCACTGTCTAGTCTAACTAGGACTGTGAGCACGCTATGGCTTCAGAGTTCATCTTTCTCAAGTGAATTGGTTCGGAGCTTAATTAATCAACCCTGTGTAGCCTTTTGTGGGCTTAACAGGTTTATAAAATCAAAATTAATACACTTTTACCTACGCTTAACAGGCCAGTCCATGCGTTGAATAATTGATGAGTAACTAAGGTGTATTTGTTAAGCCCAGCCAAGAATTAAGATCACAATACTAGTATCATTTCACCTGTTCTGAGTTCATCGAGAGAAGGGCTACATTTTTTTGGTTGTCGAGAATTCAGCGTGTAGTAAAGAGGTCAGCACGTCTTCTTTTTTTTTGTTGCTCTGCTCCTGAATTGGGTTGAACCGGACCCGTGCCGCTTCTCCTCCTGGCAATATTCCCTGTGGAGCCGGGTCCCCATGGGGATCCGCCCCGAAACGGGGCGGGGACGGGGCTGGAATTCGCCCCGTGGGGCTGGCGGGGCGGGGACCCGAAATGCTAGCGGGGCGGGGGCGGGGCTGGAATCCGCCCCGCGGGGATCCAATGGGGCTCCGAAATAGAGGAAAAAAATAGAAAACCAGCAGCCTAGCAATAGATATAGCCCATGTTCAATAGTTTGGCCCAACAAGCAACAGCCCACCTGAGGAGAATCAAGTCACCCAACAGCCCAACCGATCCTCCTCCAGTCTTCCTCTCTATCGATCCTCTCCTCTGCCGCTCTCTCCCTCTCTCGATCCAAATCAGAACCCAATCGCTGCGCGCCTCACCGTCGCTGCGCCTCGCCGGCGTCGTCGCCCTGCCTCCGCGCCTCGCCTCCACCGTTGCCCCGCCGTGCCTCGCCTCCACCGCCGCCGCACCACAAGCTTCTCCTACGCCGTCGCTCCGCCGCCTGCGCGCCCCTTTCTCCTCCGCTTGCGTCGCGTCAGCCTCCCCCGCGGGGCCCCGCCGGAGTTCGGGGATCCGCCGGGGCCAGGGACGGGGGCGAATTTCGCCCCGATAGGCTGGCGGGGACGGGGACGGGGACGGGGCGGGGATGAACCCTAACGGGGCGGGGATGGTTTTCGTCCCCCCGGCCCCGCCCCGCCCCGTTGCCAGGCCGAGCCGCTTCCCAGTCCCCATCACTTCTCCCCATCAGTAGACAGTAAAGCAGAGCTCCGCCGCCGCCACGACGACTTCCAATCTCCAAATCCGCCTGATTCGGCTGTCGGGGGGACGACCACATCGTCCGCCGCGAGTCGCGATGCTGCGCCTCCGAAACCACCTCCTCTTCGCCGTCCCCGCCGCCTCCTCCCTCCACCGCGTCCTCTTCCTCTCCACCGCCGCGGCGTCCCCGGCTCGCTTCAACGCCGAGGACTTCCTCATCACCAGGTGCGGCCTTACACCGGCGCAAGCCCTCAAATCGTCCAAGCTCCTCACTCATGTCAAGTCCCCCTCCAACACCGAGGCCGTCCTCGCTTTCCTCGCGGACACCGGCGTCGCCGGAGCCGACGTCGCCGCCGCAGTCGCCAGGGAGCCACGTCTCCTCTGTGCCAGGGTGGACAAAACGCTAAAACCCCGCATTGTCTTGCTCCGCGATGTGGGCTTCTCCGTCTCCCAGATCTCACGCCTCACTGCCACCGCCACAGCTATCTTCTGGTCTCCAGCCGCGATCTCGCGCCTCGCGTTCTACCTCTCTTTCTTGGGCTCCTTTGAGAAGCTGTACTCCGTCCTCCGGAGTAGGTACTGTGGACACCTTCTCAGTCAAGATGTGGAGCGTGTGGTGAAGCCCAACCTTGCTTTCTTGCAGCAGTGCGGCCTAACTAATTGTGATATTGTCAAGCTCTTTTTATCCGCGCCAATTCTCCTATTGGAACCAGATCGTGCCAAGGAAATTGCGGTGTTTGCCGACAAGCTAGGTGTACCACGCCACTCAGCCATGTTCAAGCACGCTCTCTGGACAGTCCAGGCCGTCGGCCCTGGGAGGGTCGATGCAACGCTGGATTTCTTGAAAAAAGCACTTGGATGTTCTGAGACCGAGCCGAGCGTTGCAGTGTGCAAGCTCCCAAGAAATCTGGCATTGAAAAAAGTCAACATAACCCAAACGGTGGAATTCTTGAAGATGGAGGTTGGTCTTAAGGTTGAGTACATAGTGCATAGGCCGGCATTGCTATCTTATAGCACTGAAAAGAGGCTTATACCCCGACATTATGTCCTAAAGGTTCTGAAGGCAAAGGGGTTGGTGAAGAAGGACACTGACTTTTTCAATTGTGTTTGTTTAAGCGAGAAAAAGTTTGCAAAGCGGTTCCTAGAACGTTATGAGGACAGTGTTCCAGGATTGACAAGTGCTTATGCTGCTGCTTGTGATGGGCAAGTTCCTCAGTTCCTCCTGAAATCCAACTGTGAGAGTGAAATGGAGAGTTGAATCACAATTGTGCCTTCTTGTCTAGGTGACATCTGTTGGTAGTTTGATACACTAACATGTTAAGTCGTACTCACTTCAGTTTGGAATTCTAGTGAACTGATGCCGCATATACGTATGCGCCTTGATATTATTACTCGAGCATTTGGTAGATCGAACTTCGGTTATCTTGCGCTTACTGATTTTGTGTGTTGCTTTCTTGAATGATTGATTGTTTCACCCTGCCTTGTCTCACCGCTGTTAATTTATTTGATGACTGATGAAAGTACTTGACTGCTGCCTTGCTGGTAACATGTATGAATTCATCGCCATGTATTTTATCAATTTAGAAGAACTGAATGCTTGTTGTATTATCATTTTGAAAGGAATATACTACGTTAGTCACTGTGCTGGTTTCATTACTTTTGTTGCAACTGAAGGTTTCACCTTGATTCTGAATTGAAGTGTCCATTTATTTATATGTTTATATGTATTTTAAGTATAATATTTTGCTCATTAGGAATAATAGAACAGGGAGTTTGGTCATCTCGTACATTATGACATTCTGTATGAATTTCGAAAAATACATGCTGGACTGACAATTTGAGTTTTATATGGATATTGCCTAGTGTACTTCTATCTTCATTGAGCAACTCTGTAGAGTGCTTGTTTTGTTCCTGAATTTACTGTTTGTTTACCTTCTAGTACGGCAGCAGAAAATGATAAACTGATCCCACACATATTGCCTTGGGGAATTATGATTGTATTGATATTATGATGATTAGGTATATGACTCAACAAAGTCTAATAAGTTAAAATGTCTATTATGTAAAAAGAAATTCATAATTCATATTTGCACTGTGAATGTTACCACTGGTTATTAACATACTTCAAGCCTAAACATGTCCATTCTCTGGTCCTACTTGAATGAGAACGTCCTTCGACAAGTTCGCGGTGCATGTAATCTTGTGCATTGCTGCAGCTGTGGATTCTGAAACCTCTTCGTTTTCTTTTATGTTTTAACTCATGTAGTAGTTCATCTGGGCATTCATATGATAGTTGTCTCATGTTGTTTGGATCTGTTTACATATTAATTCTTTAGATATCAGGTAGTCATGCAGAATATCAAAATGGTTGCAAGAAATCTGGTCTCTTTGTTTCTCTCTCTCTCTCTCTCTCTCTCTCTCTCTCTCTCTCTCTCTCTCTCTCTCTCTCTCTCTCTCTCTCTCACTTCATCGTGGTTGTTTGTTTCTAAGTGTCACACTTTTACATCACTGCATAGGTGGATGTAGTACCTTTAATTGTGATGATCTTTAAAGAAATAAGTGTCTGTTTCATCATTCTTCCATTTTTAGAGTTTCTTGCGTACTCCGCTATATGTAAGCATTTTCTTCAGATCAACTAAAATTAGGAATCTGGATGGGAGTACTGGTAGGTCTCTATGAGTGCTGCCTTACACGTCACTGTTTGTTGAAATGGATCAGATCATCTTCTCAGGGCAAAGCAGCCTAGCAAGCATGCAAGCGTTGCTATACTATAAGCTTAATTTGTAGCCATGCTGAGTATTGAACATTTCAGTTTTCTCATCTCATGATTGGCAGAAACCAAAACAACTTTTCGATTACCTCTTCTTGAATCAATTATTTCGCTGTTGATTTCTCAACTTATCTGGCCCTGTTCTGAAAAACAAATCGGAAAAAATGGAAAAATGCTACCCTTGAAAGATCAATTAACCATTAAACCTCATCCACTGATCCGTAAGACTAAGAAACTGCTGCAGTTTCAAGTCAAAGTAGCAGTATCCAATCACTTGTCTGATGTGTGGTGTTGAGCTGGGTGTTCTGGTGTTGCAGCAATCGTGCAAGAAGGCCTTCATTGGTGAATTGTGCATATCATTCTGCACTCCATTGTAAATGTATCACACTTTGTATTTGTATGATTGGAGTGATTTCTACCTATCTATGTACATTATTTCTGTTCTCGCCATCGATGTGTGTTGTACATGGAAGGGAAGTTTAACTGAACACTGTATTTTTACATGTGTGTGATGGGCAAAAACTGGCGGAACTGAATTCGGCTGAGGCAAGTAAGAGATTTAGGAGTGATGAGGCTAGTGGAAGTTGTTGTGCATGTGCAAGGTGGCTGACGATACAATTCTTATTTTTGCTGATTCCTAATGTGAAATGGGAGAAGATAGGAGATATCCGTCCAAAATGGTTTATTGCTCCCGAATGAATAGTCTCAAACTCAAAATGGCACAATGTGATGGGATTCTTGAGAATTGGAGTATGCTAGAAAGAACTGTCTAGCTTATCTAGGACTAGGGGCATGTACATGTTATTGCTTTGGAGTTCATCTTTCCGAACAGGAAATTGCTTCAGAGCTTATATCAAGTCTGCGTTGCCTTTTTTAGGCTTAATAGTTTGATAGAATCATACACTTAGCTTTGTATTTTGTATAGCAAAATTGAGACGATTCCAAATTTTGTTGCGTTTTACTGCCTAATAAAAATTCAAAGAAACCAGTGCTTGCTGAGCGTGGCACTTGTTTGCAACTTGTACGCCTTAGATACACATGATTACTCGTTGCAATGCGTGTTAAGCAATTGAGAATACGCAAACCCAAGTCTTGATATAATTTAGTTGACAACATGATAAATTCAGCTCAATTGTAAAATGGAGAACCTGAATTTGACAGAGTTCCTCATCTTGATACAAAAGCCTTCATGTTTCAGCGTTGACATCTGACCGGTATAATCATACAATTCTGCCAATAAAGAAAAAAGATGAGACTAAGATGTGTTTGTTAAGCCCAGCCAAGAATTAAGATCATAATTGCAGCTGCAGAAAAATAATTACGAAAACTATAGCAGCTGCAGAAGAAATAACTGCGAACAGTGTAGCGAGACGAACACGCTGACTCGTATCATTTCACCTGCTCTGAGTTCATCGAGAGAAGGGCTACATTTTTTTTGTTCGAAAACTCACCGTGCAGTGCAGAACTGCAGATGTCAGCATGTCCTTTTTTATGTTTTTCTTCTGAATTGTGTTGAACCGGACCCGTACCGCGTCTCCCCAGTCCTCCCCAACTCCCCATCACTTCCTATCAAAAAAAAAAAAACTTCCCATCACTTCGTTCTCAGTAGTCAGTAGAGCAGCGAGCAGAGCTCCGCCGCCGCCGCGACGGCTCCATTCAAATCCGCCAGATTTGGCTGTAGGGAGGACGACCACATCGTCCGCCGCGAGTCGCGATGCTGCGCCTCCGAAACCACCTCCTCTCCGCCGTCCCCGCCGCCTCCTCCCTCCACCGCATCCTCTTCCTCTCCACCGCCGCGGCGTCCCCGGCTCGCTTCAACGCCGAGGACTTCCTCATCACCAGGTGCGGCCTTACACCGGCGCAAGCCCTCAAATCTTCCAAGCTCCTCGCTCACGTCAAGTCCCCCTCCAACCCCGAGGCCGTCCTCGCTTTCCTCGCGGACACCGGCGTCGCCGGAGCCGATGTCGCCGCCGCAGTCGCCAGGGAGACACGTCTCCTCTGTGCCAAGGTGGACAAAACCTTAAAACCCCGCATTGGCATGCTCCGCGACATTGGCTTCTCCGTCTCCCAGATCTCACGCCTCACCGCTGCCGCCCCAGCTATGTTCAGGTCTCCTGCCGCGATCTCGCGCCTCGCGTTCTATCTCTCTTTCTTGGGCTCCTTCGAGAAGCTGCACTCTGTCCTCCGGAGTTGGTGCGGCGGATACCTTCTCGGTCAAGATGTGGAGCGTGTGGTGAAGCCCAACCTTGCTTTCTTGCAGCAGTGCGGCTTAACTGATTGTGATATTGCCAAGCTCCTTTTATCCGCACCAATTCTCTTATTGGAACCAGGTCGTGCCAAGGAAATTGTGGTGTGTGCCGACAAGCTAGGTGTGTCACGCCACTCAGCCATGTTCAAGCACGCTATCTGTGCAGTCCAGACCATCGGCCCTGAGAGGGTCGATGCAAAGATGGATTTCTTGAAAAATGCTCTTGGATGTTCTGAGACCGAGCTGAGCGTTGCCGTGTGCAGGTTCCCGAAAATTCTGGCATATCATGAAGTCAACATAAGCCATACGGTGGAATTTCTGAAGATGGAGGTTGGTCTTGATGCTGGGTACATAGCGCGTAGGCCGGCATTGCTATGTTATAGCACTGAAAAACGGCTTATGCCGCGAAATTATGTCCTAAAGGTTCTGAAAGAAAAGGGGTTGGTGAAGAAAGACGCTGACTTTTACTCTGTTGTTTGTTTCAGCGAGAAAACGTTTGCAAAGAGGTTCCTAGACCGTTACAAGGAGAGTGTTCCAGGACTGATAAGTGCTTATGCTGCTGCTTGTGATGGGCAAGCTCCTCCGTTTCTCCTGAAATCCAAAATGGAGAGTTGAATCGCAATTGTGCCTCCTTAGTTGTCTAGGTGGCATCTGTTGATACTTCGATATGCTAACATGTTAAATTGTACTCACTTCAGTTTAGATTTCTAGTGAACTGATGCCTCATATATGTGTGCACCTTGATAGCATCACAGGAACATTTGGTAGATCAAACTTTGGTTATCTTGCGCTTACTGATTTTGTGTGTTGCTTTCTTGAATGATTGATTGTTTCACCCTGCCTTTTTCTCACTGCTGTTAACTTATTTGATAGCTGATGAAAATACTTGACTGCTGCCTTGCTAGTAACATGTATGAATTCATCGCAATGTAACTCATCAATTTAGAAGAACTGACTGCGTGTTGTATTATCATTTTTAGAGGAATATACTGCGTTGGCCACTGGGCTGGTTTCATTACTTTTGTTGAAACCGAAGGTTTCACCTTGTTCTGAATTGAAGTGTCCATTTATTTATATGTTTAGATGTATTTAAGTATAATATTTTTTTGCTCATTCTGCTCAGGAATAATAGAACAGGGAGTTTGGTCATCTCGTACATTATAACATTCTATATGAATTTCCAAAGATACATGCTGGACTGAAAATTTGGTTTTCTCTGTGGCTATTGCCTAGTGTAATTTTCTCTTCATTGAGCAACTCTGTAGAGTGCTTGTTTTATTCCTGAATGTACTGTTTGTTTGACTTCTTGTACTGCAGCAGAAAATGATAAATTGTATTGATATTATGATCATTAGGTATATGACTCAACAAAGTCTAATAAGTTATAATATCTATTGTGTAAAAAGAAATTCATATTTGCACTGTGAATGTTACCACTGGTTATTAACATACTGCAAGCCTAAACATTTCCGTTCTCTGCTCCTACTTGAATGAGAACGTCCTTAGACAAGTTCGTGGTGCATGTAATGTTGTGCATTGCTGCAGCTGTCGTGGGTTCTGAAGCCTTCTTCTTTTCTTTTTAAGTTTTTATGTTTCAACAGTAGCTTGCAGGTACAACTTAGCGCTTCATCTGGGCACTCATCTGATAGTTGTCTCATGTTGTTAGGATCTGTTTACCATATTTATTCTTTAGGTATCAGTTAGTCATGTAGAGTATCAGAATGGTTTCAAGAAACCTGAACTCTCACTTTCATTGTGGCTGTTCGTTTCTAAGGGTAACATTTTTGCATCGCTGCATATGTTGATGTGGTACTCTTAATGGTAATGGTTTATAGAAATAAGTGTCTGTTTCATCCTTCTTCCATTCTTAGAGTTTCTTGCATGCTCCGCTATCCTTTTCTTAAGCATTTTCTTCAGATCAACTAAAAATAGGAATATGGATGGGAGCACTACGCCTCTATGAGTGTTGTGTTCTGCGTTGCTGCTTGTTGAAATGGATCAGATAATCCTGTTAGTGCAAGGCTGGCTTACAAGCATGCAAGTATTGAACAGTTCAGTTTTCTCATCTCATGGTTGACAGAAACCGAAACAGCTTTTCTATTACCTCTTCTTGACTCAATTATTTCACAGTTGATTTGAATTTTTATATTCGTATGCATGTAACTTCAATTTTATGCAATCGCAGTGTATATTGAACAGTGGTCCTGATGTCAAGTGACCTGCAAGCTGCAAGTCTTGAACCTCAGTCACTAAGCTGCAAATTGTATCACTCTCCCTAAGCTGATCCAGCTATTACGCATCTTCTTTACAGTTTCTCGGTTTCAAGGATAGAGGGTAGCAAAGGCAAGAAGATTTGGTACGCTATAAACAAGTTTTTGCTTAGTGATGCGTGATCTTGGCGTGGTGTTGTGGACAGTGACTGAAGGTGCAGAGTGAAAAATAATTCGCTTATTCCATTTCTTCCGAACATTTTACCAGCTTATTCCGCCACCCTTCTGCTTGATTTGTACAATTTCTGCGAGTCAGCTCTGCCGACAACCTTGCCAACGAAACTCTGCAGAATATGGGTGGCAGTTTTTGACTCGTCCACAACGTACAGCCTACAGCGCCCGATCTCTCCACCCTCTCTTTCTTGAAGTGAGGATGCAGTTCAGGTCGACGCTTTCATATGTCCAACCACCAACATTTTTGCATTCAGCAAAGGGTTGTCATCAGATGCAGAAAGTTCTGAAAAAAAGGCCTAATCGAGAAAGTAGTTCCAGGCAGCGGGCGTTTTTTTAGAAACGGGAATATGTATTAAACAAAATAGTCCAGCCTCTGTAAATAGGGTCTTTGCAACACTCGCAGAGAAAACACGACGGATCAAACAAAGTGCATTCAGCAGTGGAGGACAAAACGGAGGGACATGATATCTGGTTTCCTTTCTAAAAAAGCAGTAGGAGACCTGTGGGGTGAAAGAGCAAGATAGATGATAGGTAGTTTCCACTTCCCAGTCACATATTAACATGGCCATAGTTCAGGCGAAGAACAAAAACTCACCTGGCGTGGCAGTGCTCCACCTCCCGTCACCAGCAAGCAAGACAAACAAGACTGAAACGAAGGCCCAAACTGGAGATCAGAGCTGTTGCAATTACCACGTTCGAGTTTCGACAATTAGTTGAGTCGTTGGGGTACATTTCTGCGGGGCCAGTGTGTCCTAAGTTCAGGCGAGATGACACCAAGCTCAGACGGACGAACACAGCATAGGTCGTCGAACCATTGCTCCGTCTGACGTCGGTGTCATCTCTCCTGAGCTTAGGACGCATACCCAAACAAGAGCCCGCTCTCGTCTCTTGTCTGCTAATGCACCACACCACTAGTATATTTTGCCAAGATGTGCTCTGCTGTGTCTGCAGTGCAGAATGCTCACACACCCATGCTGCCTATATATAGAGACGCTGATATGTTGCAAAGACGAGATAAGTTCATGCCAGGTGTTCAATGACGTCCAACCGTGACGAGGCACGCGATGATCCAGCGACGCTTTGACCGGCGAGAGCTCGTGCTTTCACAGTCACAGGGAAAATTGACACCATCCGCTTCCACACTGAAGAAAGGTACGGGTCAACGCCTCGTCGTCAAGTGAGAACACGACGCGCGCAAGACTGACACAATAACGTTCTTAAGCACCGGTGATGTTCTCAATGTTAGCGTGTGTGCCAACAGCACAGCAGAAGCTGTCCCATGGACCATTTTTAGATTCCTCATTTCTTTTTCTCAGGTGTTGTTAATTGTGATTCCTCTGTCCCTAGTTCACTGCTCGGTCCCTAGACTCTCCTAGCAGTGACAAAGCAGAGGTCCATGGTCAACATTGCTATGTATTTGGAGTTGCCTTTATGAGATGAAAACCGAGCTCACTAGGGATCATCGATTTCTCCAAGATACCTGATGTGACAGAATTAAGCTATACCGATAAAAGTAAAACAATCTTAGTGTTTTCTATTAAAAAAAATCCATACTAAGTTTGAATGGGCTCATCATTTCATATAGTCAAATTGTTGTCTATATCTAAAACAAATGAAAGTTCAGTTTATCACAAATAAAGCCCTGCTTCGACACATCTTTCTTCTTACTGAATCATTCTTCTCGAGAAATAAGGAAGGAAGAAGAATAACACAGTTCCTCATTCATTATGCTGCTTTTCTACTTCGTTTTCACCTTCCCATTTCTCCAGTGTCCAAGCTTTTACATGGTTGTGCTGTCAGAAAGTCTGAACTAATAGTCTAATATTATAGGGCATCAACAACGCTGCTCGTGTGTCTCATGTTCAGTGAACTTGAGTGCTAAAAATTGTAATCATATACTTTTCAGAATCGAAGGAAAAACACATCTATTGCTTTTGGAGATACTATGATCTAGTGCAGATCAAACGTACCTGCAATATATATAGTCGAAAGATTTATCTGAAGGACAAATGGTGTTGCAGTGGCAGAAATTCACATATGTATCTTTGTATATAATAAGATTAAACCAGCTTCTTTAATTAGGTCAGTTTACTCCATGGTGTCTTTGGACTAGTTCGCATCACATATTGTCTTAACAACAAAAGTGGTTGGTTAAATTCTTGAAGTGCTTCGAATCAGACCATCCTAATGTTGCATACTGTTTGCATTTTTGCAGAGCTCATCAGTAAGTATATGAAATCCCTTGCTTTGTCAAGAATTCCTCGACAGCTTTTCTTGTTTCGATAATGATGGGTCATTATTGTAGGATCTTTCTTGTGCCTCCTTTGCTTATTTTGACTGGACTCCGACTTTGAATTGTCTTATTTTTGAGCCAGTTGGAACCCTGCCATTTTCTAGGTATATCTATCACCAGTACAAAATCCATTCATGAAGATTTATCCACTGTTGTACACGGCTTTAGACCGTTCAGATAGCTCAGGTCATATACGCCATTAATTTTATGCCTTCTGGATGCAAAATGGATTCTATGAAATGGACTTGTAACCTTAACAAAGGATCAGTAGATAAGGACAGTGGCACTTCAAGATTTTATTATGATGCAAACAAATCCTTTAGAGCAGGAAGATCGTTTAGTCAGGTAGGAATCTTCGGGATGCAAGAAAATTCTTGTGTTTTTTCTCTGACACAAGAAAAATCTTGTGTGGATTCTCCAAATCTTTATCAATAGCGAAATGACTAGTACACCTATCACAATAATACTTCCATGTACCACAGTCCACAGACAATAGAAGAAGAAAACATAGGATAGGTGTGGTCGAAATTTTTTTGCATGTTGTTGCTTTTTTCTAAATAGAAATGATGTTTATGCTGCTCAGTGGTTCGGCACTCTGGTTTCTGTCATTCAAGCACTCTGCACCTCTGCCTCCATAATGTTGTTTAGTTAAATTCGACATTAAGTTTATTTTAGCAAATACAAAAAATATATTAAAAAATTCTATATCCGTCTGGAAATGCATTCCTCTGCAATATGCAAGGCAATATGAACCAGACAACCAAGCCTAGATTTGGTATGCTGCATTGCTGCTCATCACTGGCAGTATCAATAACACATCATCAGAATGCTAACTTCTGTTACCTTACATGAGCCAAGCATTTGAAAAGAAACATGCACAGATCATGGTAAAAGTTCCTTAGTTCGTACTTACTGACTGATCAAAAACTGATCATAAGCTCCACTCCACTTAAGATACCTTCTGACAGGTTATGTCATCCTATCCGTATCCTTCTCTTCATTTCTAACTCTTTCAGAGTTCCACCTTTTGCCTAAGTGGCGAAAATGGGATCCTTCTACCAATCCGCTGGCCAACGGAGTGCAGCACTGATTATATATGAGGACAAGTTAGATCGTTCCTCTAATTGCCTCGACATGATTTAATACCGATGAAGTTAGATTTGCTAACCCAACAATTGGACCCAAATCGATTTGCATTAATGGAAGCGGCGAGGATTGAGGAGGCGGGCTGAGGCTGACCTGCCGATTCGCATGCGAGGCAACACCGGCACGGTACAACGCAGGCATGCGGCGCCGTGAAGGGCAGTGCTTTCGGCGGTGGCGAGGGACTTCGGCGCCGGGCGGGAGGCGGAGCCGAGGAAGCGATGGCCTTCCCTCGGTTATCAGGATTCAGGAGCACCTTGGCGATGAGCAGATTCTCCATCGGGGAGGGGGGGCACCAGGATCTTCCGCCGCTCCGTGGTCTTGCCGTTGACGGCGGCCGCCGGCGAGACGAGAGGAAGCAGACGCGGCCGGCGACTCTTGGGACACGCTCAATCTGGTCCGCCCACTGTAGATCTGACGGCATAAAAATATTTACATTAAGCCCCCTAAGTTGGATCGCGATTATTCTCCGCGATCCAAATATTTACACTAAGACCCCTAAAATGGATCGCGACAATTCCCCGCGATCCAGTTATTTACACTGAGCCCCCTAAAATGGATCGCGATTATTATCCGCGATCCAAATATTTACAATGAACCCCCGGAAACGGATCGCGACTATTCTCCGCGATCCAAATATTTGCAAATTAGTCCCTGTTTTAGTTCCCGTCCTCCGGAGGTCGACGGTGACAGCCGCCGTTGCCGCCGCCGCCGCCACGGACATGCCCGACAGCTTTTCCGGTGCTGCAATCGGATCGACTGGTCGCACTTGCCCCGCCTCATCGCCTCCGTTCCTCAGTCTACCCATCCATACTTCGCTCCCTCCTCCACTTCTCCCTCGCGCCCTCATCCACACTTCGCTGCCGGGCGCCCTGGTATGGCGCCTCTCCAATCCTCGTCAATTCCTCCGCGCGTCGTGGAGCTTCCCCAGGTCCAGCGTATGTGACCCAGCCCGCCGCCGTACCCCTCGCCTTCCTCTGAAATCGGAGGTCAATACTGAAAATTTTGCATTCGATCTGGCCGGATGGGTTTGATGCAGCAGAATTATGGACTATGGCTACATATTATTACTACATGTTTGTTGCTTCGGGACTATACAGTTGCTCCTAATATGATTTGCATTGCATCTTTTATGAACGCAGTTGTGAAATGCGATTCAGAAGTCAACAAAAATTTCAAGCCTCAACAACAGAACTGTACTTTTCGTACTTTTTGTTTACCTTTTGTTCCTTGTTCTTCTTTACCAGTCACCTTTCGTAAAATCTTTCCATCGGCATAAAAAGTGGAAAGCTAATGAGCACTTGAGCAAGCACCTGTACTGTTGCCTGATATCCTTTATCTGTTTGCAGGCTAGTGCAGATGCAACAAGAACTATGCAAACATTTTTGGTGACTCCTCGTTGCTTCTTTTTGTACAGTTTTTTGGGTAAGCCTTGGTATGTAAACATTCTGATCTGCTAACAAATTATTCCCTATTCCACTTGGGTATAGTCTTTTTCCCCCTATTCCAGCACAACCAGCTTTCAGTCCGTTTAAACAAAGCCACATCTAATCAGGTGCCTGTTCTTGGAGGTGGTGGTGTTGGAATTTGGACTGTTGCTGATGGAGAAAGTTCTATTCTCCCAGGAGAGAACCCTCCAGCAAAAAAACACTGTCAGGTGACCACATTAGCGTTGTTGCTTGGCTGAGGATTGAGCCCCTGCTTTTCCCTGGAAGTAGCTGAGACAGTGAGGCCTGCAGCATCAACGCAAGGCAGTGGGTTACCATAAAAGCGAGGATAAGTCCGTATGTGATAATCGTGGAGAGAGAAAAAAAGAAGGATCAAAATAGGATTGCATTCTGTAGCGGAGCACGCAGTTATTGAACTGATATGACTCATGTATGGCTTTCTTTCTAAACAGAGGTAGGAGATTTGATATTCTGAAACAGAAACAGTGAGAAAGGAGTCAGCACTCAGCAGTGCTTGCTTACGGGCTTATTACGGCTTACATGTAGAGGCTAGTAACAACCTTTAGCCCCTTTTTGGAACGCAGGATTTTTACAGGAATTGTACAGGAATTTCACAAGAATCAGTTGACTGTTCACAAGAAAAACGCAGGAATAGGAAAAAATCCCGCGTTCCAAAAGGGCTCTTAGCCTTAAGGACCAGTTGTTTCGGGTTGCGTGGCTACTTGCACCGAATTATTGATCCAACATCTTCTTGCAGACTAACATGGCACGTAGTACTAGCTCCAGTTCTCCACACCTGCAAGACAAACCTATAGACTGAAACGAGCAGGAAGACTGGAGATTTCAGAGCCACGGTACTGCATGTAAACTACGGGCCAGAGAGACAAAAGATTGGTGGTTCGTCGAGGTACCACAGGTGCATATAACACCTATTATTCATTGTTTCAGGGCCAGTGAGCCCTAAGTTCAGGAGAGATGACACCAGCTTCAGACGGATGATACGTCTGTCGTCGGTGCCATCTCTCCTGAGCGTAGGACGCACACCCACACACAAGTACATCTCATCCCTGCCCGATCGCCTCTCTCCTCTCTGCTTCTACCTATATAGGGCCGGGAGCGACGCCTGTGTGACGTCCTGCCGTGACGAGGCATGCACCGAGTGTGCGAGGACATGGATGCTTTGACCGGCTTAAGCTCGTGCTTTCACAAGGGAATTTGGGACGTTGTAGCTTTCCACACAAGGGAGATAGGGTATCGATCAACTGGGTTGTTAAGTGCCAAAAAAAAAAAAGAGATCAGCTTGTGATTAGTACTGTACTGCGCTGTTCGCGATGGAAACCATTTTAGATTCCTTTTTTAGTTTTGATTCGGTGGTTGTTGATAGTGAACTGTGATTGTTCTGTCCCTAGGATAGCTGTGACAAAGTAGAGGTCAATGGTCGACGTCGCTGTGCCTTGGCCTTGTCTCTGTTAATGAGATAATCTGAGCTTCTAGTTCTCCATCTTATTATAGATATTGATTCCTCCAACAAACCTGGCGGCATGGTAGAATTAAGCTATACTGATGTACCATGAGTGATTAAGTATTCGAAAACCAATAAGTTCAGCGTTCTTTATTGCCATCATAAGCTCTTCACATCTTTGACAGGATCAAATTGTTCAGGCTCCAGTGAAACGCAGCTGTTGTGTTTTACGCCTCTGCCTTGTTCTAGCTGAATCATTCTGCGACGGGATCAATGAACAGCGAAGAATAATGCCTTCCCTCGTGCACCGTGAAGCTTTTCTGCTGCTTTATTAATACCTTTATAATTTTATTTCTTCTATTCCGTCTTCATTTCTTTACATTTTGCATGTATATTGTTCTTCTGGAATTCTGAAATACTAGTACAGGGTGTCAAAAGTGCTAGCTGTACACCATGTTCATTGAACACATCTACTTGAACGCTAGAGAACTGTTGTAGTATCGTATAGTTCTGCGAAGTATTGAAGAAAATCACACCTGCTGCTTTTAGGGATACTATGATCCGATGCAGATCAAACGTACCTCTAATCAAGTCGCTAGATTTGTCAGCATGAAATGAATTATGTATGATAGAGCTGCAGCAGCCGCGTGGCAGGATTTCACACCCATGTAACTGATCTGTTATGACGAAGTGTTTTCTTTGATCCTATATGCTTTGCTACATGCTGTTTCCAGACTAATTCACTATTTATTGGTAGTTTTAAAATCGAACTGTCAGCTGCTAGCCTGCTACCTTTGTAATAATTTAGGGACTGTTTGGCAAACCGGCTTACGGCTTCAACTTATTCTAACGGGTACTGCAGCTATAGTAGCATAACCCATCAAAAGTTACGTTTTCACAGCTTATGGGTTCTGGCCAAAAACATATTCTTGCTACAGTAGTTACAGTGCCATAAGCTCCGGTGGAGACTGTGCCAAACGGGACATGTACTGTAGCTATACATCCATCTATCTAGATTAAGCTGTGTACTACTAGTAGTAGTTCCTTTTGAAAGAGACAGGGATAGAGTGTCACTACAAGGGATCAGGTCTTGTGTGATAAATAATATGTGATGAAAACTTTTTTGTCACTGCTATGTGTACATACTATGACAAATTCTCTGTTTTCGTTACGATTTCATACCTAGTTAGTGACAAAATCACGATCAAGTTTCTAGTGACCATTCAAATGTGATGAATTACCAAATCATCATTGTTTTACTTGTAAATGTGAGAATTTATTTTGTCACATCATGTTCTAGTTGTGACAAAAAAAGCGATACAAATATCATGGTGTCACTATCTCATTAATAAATAGAGGAAAAACTTATGCAGTAACACCCTCCAATTTTAGTGTTAATTCTACAGTGATGATTTATATTGTCTTCACTATTTTGCTGATAAACAGGGATATAAATTGTAACATCGCTGAACATAGTAGTGGCAAATGTTCTTCAATAGATAAAATTACATTGTACATGGCTCAAAGCCCGACTGTTTTAAATATGTCGGCAAAACCTTTGCTGACACTTTTTCTGTTGGCTAAAGGGCCTTTTCCCGATAGCAGACAATTGTGCCAAAAGTGAGACATGGTGTAGTGTGCGAAAACATATTATACCAGTATGTACTGCGTAACACAAGTATTCTACAGAAGTAATTTAATTGTTAGTATTTCATATAAAAATTAAAAATTAAGAAATTGAAGAAACGCTATGCAGTTTCATCAGTTGTTGAGGCTGCGGCTGCAGCACCTAGAAGCAACTAAAGCTTCATCGCTAAGGTGTGCAGCCACAGCCATAGCTGTAGGAATCTTAAGCGATCAGGCTGATCGTTCCAAAGAGCACTTAACTTATCTGTAAATGTAATGGGTGATATACGCAACGAAGCAAAAACTATTGCAAATGTACGAAGTCATTCACTGAGACGTCCATGACCACCTTAATCCCCTTTCTTCTTTCTCGTATCAGCAGCACTCTTTCTCTCACACAGGGAGGAGGGGGTGGCGGAGGCAGTGGCTCATCTTGGTAAGTTAAATATAGAATGTTTGACTTTGATCAAACCTGAAACTACAATTACTTTTTGAGAAATTACACAGTACAACTCAGACACTCACAACGCACGCACACTCACCCCTATGAACGCACATACATAAACCCTACCCCTATGAGCATCTTCGAAGACTGAGCCGGCAAATTCTCCAGATTCCCGAAGTCACCACTGGCGCCTCGCTGTCGACGGCCACGTCGCCTACCGCTGAAAGCACAAATGCCGTTAAATCCTAGAAAATTCGCGGCCTAATAGTTAAGGCATCCAAGTAGCACATTTGAGGTCCTGGAAACTACAATTACTTTGAAGTACAAGTAGTATCAGAATTCTGAATTGTGCATCATGTCATTAGGAGTCATTGCATAGTGGCATGTGACCCCCCCCCCCCCCCCCCCACCCCACCAAAAAAAAAAAAAAACAACAACAAACTGTAAGGGTCAACAACGTACGCGTATTGTAAGATTTGTTTAACTTTATTTTTGTTGTTGTTTCCTCATTTCTCCTTTTGACGTTCAAAATTTCATAGAAAGTGTGCAAGAAAACTACTGGAGATACAGATCAAACTGACATGACCATCTGGATTACTACTCGGATCATCTTCCCTCCGAGAGAACCGTGAGAACCGTCACAGAGGATACACCAACTGGATTGGATGAAGTGACGTACGAATCAAACCCTTGGTTCTCCATGAACATCATCATACCATAGCTAAAATAGCTTGGTGACAGATCAGGAACCGGTTGGTCGGAGACCAAGTACTGCATAACTCTCCGCATGCTTGGCCTCTCGTTGGGCAACGGATGTGCGCACATCAAGCCCAGTTTCAACACAAGGGACACCTCCTCCGTTTCACACTTCCCCATGATCCGTGGATCCACCACGTCGAGGATTGCGCCACTGTGATGATGCTCGATCACCCAATCCACCAGTACGACCAGATTGTCGGGGTCCACATGATAAATCGGCCTTCGCCCACAAACAACCTCCAAAAGGAACACACCGAACGCGAACACGTCGGTTAAGGGCGTCGCCTTCCCCATGCGCACGAGCTCCGGCGCAAGGTACCCCATGGTGCCAACCACGTGAGTCGTTTGAGGATCAGTGCCGTGATCGTAGAGCCTAGCCAGGCCAAAGTCGCCGAGCCTGCCGTTCAACTCGCTGTCCAGGAGCACGTTGCTTGCTTTTACATCTCGGTGGATGACAACCTGCTCCCAGTCTTCGTGTAGGTACAAGAGGCTTGCCGCGACGCCTTTGATGATCCGGTACCTCTCGTGCCACGAAAGAGCCGGCACGCGTTGATCGTACAAGTACTTGTCGAGGCTGCCGTTTGCCATGTAGTCGTACACCAGGAGGAGTTCACCTTTACGCCTGCAGTAGCCCAGTAACTGCACGAGGTTCCGGTGCCGAAGGCGGCCGATGCTCACCACCTCGGCGACGAACTCTCGTACTCCTTGCCTCGAACCATGAGACACTCGCTTCACGGCGATCTCCAGATTGGACGCTGAGAGCAGCCCTTTGTACACTTTGCCGAACCCTCCGACGCCGAGCAAATTCCTGTCCTGGAAACCATCGGTGGCGTGAAACAAATCTTTGTATGAGAATCTCTGCGGACCGAACTCGTCCTCCCAATCTTCCCGCACCTCGGCGTACAGGTGCCTCCTCCATAAGACGAAGAAGACGGCTGCTAGCGCTGCGGCGACGAGCAACGCCGTGGTGAGCGGCAGCACGACGTACAAGACCTTGGAGCGAGGCTTCGGACCCAGCCGTGGCAGGACCGGGAGCTTGGAGAGGTCGAGAGGGGGAGCTGGCCCGTCCAAGCTGAAGCTCCATCCGAGCACGTAGTGATGCGTGGGCAAGACGCCAGTCGCCGACGAGAAGCCGACGTACATTGTCGGATGCGCCATGCCGGAGAGATCGACAGTCGTGGAGATCAGAGGTTTCTTGGGCTTGGTTGGCACTTTCACCGGAGACAGAGTCACGTTGAGCTGCCTGGCCTTGCCGTCATAGTCCACCCACACTTGCATCGGCTTGCCGCTGTTCAGCTTCAGTTCTCGGAAGACGCCGCCGCCTGCTGCGTCGTCTTCGTAGTAGCCAGCCGGCCGGGCCGCCTCGGACATGAGGCTGTTGACGTCGACGCCAACGTGGTTGGTGTTGACGTAGCGGAACTCGGGGTTGAGGATGGTGTCGAGCTCGACCGCCAGGATGCGGTCGCTCGCCGTGCCGTTGGTGACGTTGAGGAGGCCGAGGTACTGGCCGGCTTTCGCCGTGGTGAAGTTCGTGGTCGGGGAGACCACGAAGGCGAGGCCGTGGTCGCTGAGCCCCTCGTAGCTGGGCACGATGGCGAACACGAAGCATGTCGAGAAGGACCGCACCGTCGCCATGGGCTTGTTCAGGAAGTGGAAAGGAGCGGGGTGGAAGGCGTGGGCTTTCTTCTGGATCGTGGCGTTGGTGAGCGCCAGGAGGCCGCCGGGCGTCACGACGGCGAGGCCGTCCAGAGTAAGGTTTGCGGAGGTGAAACCTTGATAGACAAACTGGCCGTCTCCAGCGGACGGGGACGAGGCTACATGATGAATCACGAGGAGCAGGACGAAGAGAACTAGCTTGGTAGGCATGATTGTCATGGTGACCTCACGGACACAATGAGCTTAGAGCTGGCTTAACTACAAATATTTTTCAGGGTACGGTGTATATAGAACTAGATATGCTCACTTGGTTGGCTTAGCCTACAATGGCAGCGATCGTTTGTTCTTGCTGTTTGTGGAACCGTGGAAGCTACAGAGCTGCAGCCCAAAAAATCTACAGCGATACGGTCAAGTATTGTTGGGGCTTTTGAGTGACCAATGCAAGTCAACTGATTCTTGACTTGGACACTTTTTTTTTTGGCGATGGACTTGACGTGGACACTGGAGAGCTGAGAAGGACTGAAAGAAGAGAAGGACGTATATGGACACTACTTCCAACCATGCGCATCTAGTGTTGATGGCAACTACTTGTCCCGTGCCACACTTTTCAAAGATAGACGCCGTGACATGAAGGCCAGGGTGCAATTATCGCAGGTGGTAAGAAAGTATGGCTTGAAGAAACCCATTTCTATGCAAAACCAGTAGGATAATTGTTCTAGATGAACTGAATCCTGCATATTTCACCTGATTCAACGCCTACTCTTTCTTCAATATATCTGGAATATTTGCGGACTTTTATGTTCATTCTTGTTCTACCTTGTAGCACTGTAGCTACAGTGTCAGAATCCACGAAGATTTGACAGGTTTGGTTTCACCACAAGATTTCTACGACCCGACAGTTTTTTGTACAAGTGGCCGACAGTTTTAACATTTTAGTGTAAGTTTTTTCGAATGGGCAACAGTTTTGTAATACAATTTTTTATATTTTCCAACTATTTTAGTAAATTTCCTACAAACTCATTCCTTACAGTATGCACATATACTATAAATATACTCAAAAGTGTCAGCCACCTGTACAAAAATCTGTTGAGGATTCTTAGAAATCTTGTAGTGTTCTTCCATGAGTGTTGTATCAGTTGGGGCACATCTGTGATCAATGTTGTCATCTTACACAAATTTGATTTGCTTCTTAAAAGGAACATAAAAGTCTCTGCGAACTCAACTGGGCTTACAGATTAGCCCTCTTGTGATGAAACATGCCCACACGACTCCTTTGTTTTTTCGGTGACGACAACAACTTATTCTTTCAATGATACGCAATGTGCACAGCCTAAAATTCACTCTCATGAGGTGTTGAGCTCAGGAGAAGTGATACTAGAGCCACCTAACCAACTCAGCTAGGCCTAGAGACCGTTTGCTGATAGCAAGATAAACAATTACAGTTCCATGCTACAGAAGCATTCCTCGAATTTTACTCGTGACATTAGGTCAACTTATGAGCTTAACTACCCTACGTCATCCATCTAAAAATAAGGAGGCACAATCACCTTCCTCCAGAGAGATCAGAGATGCCACTGCCCGTGTAGGACGCGCATGGCATCGCATTCTGGTTGAAGTCCCTGGTATACATCCGCTCCATTGTTGTGAAACCAAGGTATGCTGGGGACAAGTTTGGAAGGGACATATCACCGTCTAGGTACTGCACGACTTGCCGTGCGGTTGGCCTTGCAGTAGGCAACGGATGTGAGCATAACAGCCCGAGCTTCAGGACAAGAGAGACCTCTTCTGGATTATACCCATTTCGAATCCTTGTGTCCACAGCGTCAATGATGGAACCCTTGCGCCAATGCTCAATTACCACATCGATGAGCATGATACAATTGTTGTGCTCATCTTGACCGACTGGCCTACGTCCGCAGGTGACTTCCAGAAGGAATGGCCCAAAGGAAAAGACGTCGGTTGCTGGAGTCGCCTTGCCGGTGTGGCCGAATTCAGGGGCTAGGTACCCCATAGTGCCCACAACATGTGTTGTGTGCGCATGGGTTCCATGATCGTAAAGCCTTGCGAGGCCAAAGTCTCCTAACCGTCCATTCATTTTGCCGTCGAGGAGGACGTTGCTTGCCTTAACATCTCGATGGATGACAACTTGCTCCCAGTCCTCATGGAGATACAGCAGACCAGATGCCACTCCCTTAATGATGTGAAATCTTTGAGGCCAATCCAGTGTACCGTTGCTTGGATCATACAGGTATTTGTCAAGGCTGCCGTTTGGCATGTAGTCGTAGACCAAGAGAAGTTCACCTTTGCGTCGGCAGTAGCCAAGTAACTGCACAAGGTTGCGGTGCCTCAGTCTTCCCATACTGACAACCTCAGAGATGAACTCCTTCATGCCCTGCCTGGACTCGTGTGACACCTTCTTCACCGCGACCTCCATGCCAGGCTTTCGTAGAACGCCCTTGTACACGCTTCCAAACCCTCCTGCGCCGAGCAGGTGGTTGTCACTGAACCCCTTGGTGGAACGGAACAAATCCTTGTACGAGAACCGGTGCGGCCCGAAGGGGACTTCCCAGTCCTCGCGCAGCTCGGCGTACTTGATCCGGCGCCGCACAAAGGTGTAAATCGCGATGCCCACGGCCAACACCAGCACGGCTGACGCTATGGGCAGCACGATCTCCAGCACCTTGGATCGTGGCTTGGGCCACGCCGGTGGCAGCGATGGCAGATCTGCGATGTTCAGCGCCGGGGCCGGCCCGTCCAGTGCGAGGCTCCACCCGAGCACGAAGTGGCGCGAGACGAGGGTGGCCGTCGCCGACGTGAACCCGACGTACGCCGTCGCCTCCACGACGTCGGAGAGGTCGACGGAGGTCTGCAGCAGCGGCTTCTTGGGCCTGGCCATGGCAAGAGGGGCCATGGCCACGGTGACCTGCCTGGCCACGCCGTCGTAGTCCACCCAGACCTGCATGGCCTTCCGGCTGATCAAGCTCAGGTTCCGGAACTGCCCGGTGCCGTCTTCGTAGTACCCGGCGTCGGAGGCGTTGATGGACGTGAGGCTGTTAACGTCCACGCCGACGTGGTTGCTGTTGATGTCGCGGAAGTCAGCGTTGAAGAGCGTGTCGAGCTCCACCGCGAAGACGTGGGCGCTCCGGTTGCCGTTGTCGGTGTCGTTGAGGAGGCCGAGGTACCGGCCGGCCATCGCGTTGGACATGACGTCCCTGCTCGCGGCGATGAAGAAGGCGAGCCCATTGCTGCTGAGATCCGCGAACTGCCCGTAGATGGCGAACACGAAGGTGGTCGAGAAGGACCGCGCATTCCGGGCGCCCGGGGCCCGGAACGGCAGCGGCGACGGGTAGAACGCGTGGCCCTTTGCCTGGAGGCTGCCATTGGTCAGCACCAAGAGGCCGGCCGGCGTCACGGCGGCCGTGCCGTCGAGGGTGAGGTTCGCGTGAACGAAGCCATTGTAGATGAACTGGGTTCCGTTTCCGTCGCCGCGGTGCGCGAGGGCGAGGACGAGGAGCAGAGCGGTCAGGTGGAAAGGCTGAAGCAGCATCGCACCAGTGTCACTTCGCTCCGCTCCTTGTAGTTGTTGATCTCCCCGAACCAAACACACCCTAAGCCTGCGCTGTGGTTACTCCCTCCAGCTTGATGTCCATACAAGCATACAACGGACAGATTTCAAGATGATGCTGACTGAAAATCAAAAGCATACGGACTGAGTCAACTAGTCAGGTAGTTTTTTTTTTAAACGGTCAGGTAATTGTTGATTGCGAAGTGCCCTGGACGCGAGGGTTCTTGTTCTTCTTCTTTGTACCCTTGCGTTTTCGTCAATTATTTGTACCCTTGCCATTACTGCAGAGTTTGGGGCACCTTTCTTTTCTTCTTCTTTTGACTGGGCTCAGATTTTGACATTGACTTCTTTTGTGAGGCAGCTGGGAATCTTGTTGGCCTGACACCGCGAGAAAATCCATACATGATGATTTTATCCACCTTGTTCAAAAAAATAAATAAATTATCCACTGTTATTGACTGCATTAGACGAGTCCGATAGCTCAAAATTTTATACCTAGCCATGAAAGTTGTGTTTTCTGGATGCTAAATAAATTGTCTGAAATGGACTTGTACTTAACAAGGGGGGAAAAAGGAGTGTGCACTTGAAAATCTTCTCATGATCCGAACAAATCCTTCTAGATAAAAGAAGGATTATTTAGTTTGGTAAGAATCTTCTATAGATCTAAGAAATCCTGGTCTTGGATTTGTAGAATCTCTAACAACAGTGTGTTGTTCAGACCACCTATCATGGTGATGCTTCCATGTAGCACAGTGTGTAGAAGGGGAAAATGGATATGGTCTGAGTCGAACATTCTTCGTTTATATGTTGCTTTTTTCCAGAGTGCTCTTCATCTCGTTCTGCTTCTTGAAATCAAGGGTCATTGGCGTGATGCTCACCTTCACATGCTTTGGTGCCACGACGGTGACCGTCTCCGACACCTTGGTCACCGTCCGCTTTTGTATGCGTGTCTTGGTGTGCCCGTTGAAGATCATTACGACAGAGGGGTAATAGTGTACTATAAGGGGCATGCATGCCAAGCCCAAGCCAAACCGCTTGCTTGCAGTTACAAGTATTATAAGCAACACACACTATTGCACACTACCACTACAAGCCTCTTGGGCCAATATTCAGTTAACCAAGTTGGGTCCGATGAAGTTGCTATTGGGCTTCCGGCTTCGTTTGCTCTTGATCAGCTCCTTTGGCGCCTCGAGCTTTGTTGCGCTACTCGGTGAAGAAGACGTACTTCCAGGTGACGCCTCCAGTGCAGTATCAGCTCCACTAACACTCGTGGCCAGATCAGACGCGAAACGGAAAAGCTGCTCCAGGGGAAGAGCTAGAGTTCAAGAGAGAGGGGGGGGGGGGGGGGGTGCAAGAAATCATGTTGGACTGCTTGATCTTCTTTTTTTAGCCTTATGGGTGCATGATTATGTGTCAGGTGGTTGCATATGAGGTGAAAATTAGATGAATGTCACTAGAATTTGTTTTTCCTCTGGGTGCGGCCGCACCCAGCGCTCTCAACGTAGCTCCGCCCCTGAGCTGCTCGATCGGTATTGTAGCTAACGACACATAGCTAAAATCATTCTAAGAAAGTGTAACTCATATATACCGATAACCCCTAACGAAAGCCTAAGTGTGTTTCTCCAATCGCCTTCAGACTCAACTTGTCAGAGACGGAGCTTCATTGAGACTAATAGGGGCCTTGCCCCCCACCCCCCTTCCAACATTTGATCAATGTCCAGTACTAAACAACAATATTAAGCCACATCGTCTATCTATCTCCAACATTTTCAGGCTAATTCATTGACATGAAAGTAACTAAGCCGAGGGGTGGATGACGACTACCTGCAATGAAGAGCTCAAAAAGAATCTAAGCAAGTGTCAATACACAACAGAGAAACCCAAGCACTAGGCCATGGCGGATATCAACAGATAGAAGCAGGGGCAGAGCCAGGAATTTGGTATGAGGGGGAGGGGGGCAAATTCAGAATTTGCATGAAGTTGTATGGGGAGCGATTGGTTGGTTGGGTGTTGCCTGCATCGCATGGACAGATGCAGCATCATTAACTTGCCCCTGTGATTGGTAGCCTGCATGCTCTCTCGAGCCAGGACCTGCAGATGCAAAAAGCACCGGTTCGCCTGCACCGTGGGAAACGAAAATGGATTTCTTTTTCTGGAGCCAGGCTCCGGTGAGCAGGACAGAGACCACGTGCTCAGCTTGCAGTCACCGGCCACAACCTACAGACCAGTCACCTCGTTTCAGTTTTACACTCCACGTACGCATTGGAAGAAATTTGAATGGGTGGTAACTCTACCAAGTCCCTAATGCAAGGTGCCCCCATCAATTGATGCAGGCTACCAATCAATGTGATAGGAGCGCCTGTCCCGAAACACCCATGCAACCAAACACGATGAATAAAATGCATGTTGCATCTGAGTAACCTGGCTCGTTGTGGCCTGGCTCAACAGCACGATGCAGGCCAAGAACATTCAAGCAACCAATCACACCCATGGTGAATTTTTGTGTGCAAAGGTACTGTTCACCTACCATAAGGAGGGGGGGGGGGGGGTGCAACCCCCTGCCCCCCCCCCCCCCCCCCCCCCCCCCCCGAGCACTGACATGTCATTTCGAGAGGCCCATCTTCTTTGAATCAACTTGCCCTGAATTACAAAAGGTTCGAACAAAAAAGTGGTATGACCACAGAGCGAATGAACATTCAGAAAAAGGAATGAAAGAATGAATACACCTCTTGTAATTTATTTCTATTGGTCTATATTTTTCTTTTTTCTTTTTCAGGAGTGGACTTTGTCCAGACTTTTTATTGATTTATAAAATATAATCAGTAGGGGCTTATGCCCCTCCTGTTCTTAAAAAAAAAATGTGGTATGACCGAGCGTGCATGTACGCAACATGCGATATGCCAAGCGAGTCTTGGAGTGCTTGACAGTAGATAATGCAGTACAGCATCTTCTTCCTCGTTCGCTGCGCAGAGGGAGCAACGGTTGCAGCTAGCACGAAGCTCTTTCAGCTGACCAGCCAAAAATTGTGGTTGGTTACTTACTGTTCCTGAAACTCAAAACATCCCAGACGAAATTACGTTGAATCTCAGTCACTGTTACCAACATCAAGGCGCCAACACCAGCGCCCTATCCTGTACACCTACGACGCCGCCATGCACGGCATTGCCGTCCAGCTCACGACGACGAGGCCCAGCGCATGTCCAACTATCCCGGCGTCACCGGCGCGTACGAGTCTCCGAGGCCGTTTTCTCTTCTGGACGGAGGAACGTCGGTGGACGCGCAGCTCTAGCTCCCACAAAGTGGCTGTGCTTGCGCCACGCACGCACGGGGCTGATCGGGCGGCTTTGAGGGACCTGGCGCTGGTCGCAATTTCGAGTAGCGTTCGCCCTGTCGCTGTTTCAAATAGCGACTACCTCAGGGGTCACGAGCACGGGGTTGGCAGGGCGCCGCTGCGTTCCCGAACGTCTCCATCAACGTCTGTGCATCGGCCAGCGCTTCAGTTAAGATTTCAGCGTTGTTCCTTACCGGTGCTAGCTCTTCGCGGCCGCCGTGCATGGTCGCGCGCCGTCCGCCACGACACACCAGCAGAGTCGCTCGCGGCGCCGGTAGAGGCATGCCGGCCATGGCGCCGGCGCATTCAGCCCTTTCTGTTGACCGCGGCATGCCCAAAACCTGCGCCAGTTCCCGTTCGGAGGACGTGGTCGCTCGACCCCAGGTCGCCGATGCAGTGGCTCCGTGAAGACGTCCGCCCATGCCACGCAGAGGGCTGCCTGCCTGCTCGCCTCCGCTCGCCATGACGCGGTCGGTGATGGAAGCACGTTCTCCTCCTTCACCTGTACTGACACTCGGCCGCGGGCCGTCGAGCTCACTGGTGCTGCATCATGCTCTTCGCGATCGAGCCTGACCCGATCGGAGCAGCAACAGCAATGCTCCAGGTACCTCGACGCCTCCCCCTCGCCGCTCGGCGTAGCTTCCTTGCCCGCGGCGGCATCACCGCACCCCGGGGCCACGCAAGCTCGAGGACGCCGACGTCCGTCGAGACGTTCAGCCTCAGCTGCGACGTTGAGAGTCCCTGGGGTCTTGAGCGCCATGCCCGCCCTCCACCTCGCGCGCCGAGCAAAGCAGGACACCTCCACGTACGGCGCGCGAGCGTGCACTGCACTGCCGAACATGCCAGCAGGGAACCCCGCCTTTCCATCACAAACTGCGAACGCGACGGGTGGCACGCGGCGTCGCCAGGCCCAGAGTCGCCACGGCCGCAGTCCCAGCCGGGCGACGCCCAACGCGCCAGCATCCGGCAGCAGCCGCCTAGCTAGCTGAGCCAGTCGAGGAGCGACAGCGATCGAGCCGTCCGCCGCCGTCTGCTCGTGGCTGGACGATGCGTTGCACAGGGCAGGCTGGACGCGGTGGTTGGGCTGGGCGTCAAGCCGGCGTCGCCGTGTCCACCCCAATCGCGCGTGACACGAGGCGCCGCCCACTCGCCCCCACGTTGCCGTCCCCGTTCCACGCGAACGCGAGCTCGGCGGCGGCGTGAACGCGTCCCTCTAGCTGCTGCTACGCGAACGCCCGCTTCAGCCGTCCACCACTTCGGTGCGCGACCGGGGCCGGGCACATCCGTCGCAACCTCGCGCTGGACCCGGGCGGCCGGGCCTCGTCTACGAAGCTGGCGAGCACAACTACACCGTGATCATGCAAATGCGCTTGTTCGTGCCCGACTTCGTCAATTGCACGGGGACGCTTGATGCTCTGTTCTGTCCTCTGTTTTAGCAACCTCGAAAAATTGAGTTTCCTCCGTTTCGCTATTAAGAATGAGAAACTATTTAATTTGCTAGTGCTCTCCCTTCCAAAGGCATCGAAACAGAATTCACACATCCCGGTAAATCAACGGCATCGATTCATGCCACCTGTGCCCTATCTACTCTCTCCGTACGACCATGACAAAATCGAATTTAGGAACAGCATTTGGATATTCGCTTCCAAGGCTTAGCTCCACCTACATGTTCAGTGCCTCCTTCAGTCCCTGATACTTGGCGAAAACCTTTGGTAGAGCCTCTTAGACTTCTAGCATAATTATTATTATTATTATTTTTTTTTTTTTTTTGCGAGGGCTTCTACATTATTTCTGGCATCACTTCAACAATATACTGTAACCTTCACTCATCAGTTGTATAGGCAGGGCCGTGGATAAATCCTCCGCTGTGTCTTGATGCAACTAGGGACTTCATAGGGCAAAGGAGGAAACATGATCAGTTTAACTTGAATTCATATAGTCCGAAAATGTTATGGTGGAGAAAAGGTACTAAGCAACGTGTTGAGTATGTATTGAAACCAGCATAGGTCCAGGACACAGTAGAATGCAAACAATTAATTTACAAAGCTGTAAGGATGGATTATTTGTCAATTTATTTCATCCTCCTTGTCATATTTTCCTACAAAAATCAAGAAAAATATTTGTCGAAAGATCAAAAGCATTGACGTGTGCTCTCATGACGCTCAGTGGTGAGCAAGCTAAGGCTTTGAACAATTAATTGTAATTTTATTCTCCTCCTCTTGGTGAGTATTAGATTTGTGTGTTGTGCATAATTGCACTAGTACATTGAGCCCCATTTTTTTTTTCGTTTGTTGAGTGCTCTACCAGCGATAACACTGCCTTCAGAACAGCCAATCTTCACTATGTTAACTGACATTCTGTCCTACTTGTGCTCTGTCTTTCTTCTACCTCGTGTACATATACAGAAAATGGTCCTGGCAAAATCTCAGGCTGGAGTGAAGAACTGATGGAAATGGATTCAACTGTGGCTAGTAGAATATTCAGGTGGGACAAACCCTAACTGTAAGCTGTTTCTTCCTGAAAGTTGGTGCTTATTTCTATCCATTCGTAATCTGAAATGAAAAAAACATAAATGACATGGTTTATAATTGTCATCTTCGGCATAAAATGGCAAAACATAAAAGAGATGGTTTCAAAATTTTGGCTAGTTTTACAGCCCACATTGCTGCAAACGTGTAATATGATCACATAATTCTTGTTTCTACCCATTCCAAGTCAGCAATAGACGAAGTCAATAGTTTTTGTGTTTATCATAGTCATACGGAGCTCAAATGGCAGAACATAAATGGAACTTGACTTAGAGTTTATTTTTAAAATGGAAGTGGTTTTTCTTTTGAAAAAAAGGCAGGCAGGAGCAAGGAAAATTGTTTGAGTTGTGATTCACTATCCATGTGGCCATGTCTGGATTTAGTGGCCTGAGATATGTTTAAATCCTTATCCTGTTTAGCGAAACTGTTATGGTTCCAAAATGAACGGCCGCAAAGACACATTAGTTCTTGTCAACGGCATAGAACATTTCCTCAGGCCCTTGTTTAAAGTGTTATATAATTTGATAACAGATGACCAAATGAAACATTTCGTATTCGTATTAGTACCTAAAGTGATTTTGCATGTTTATGGTATTGGGGGACATATGCAAACATTTATGCATACATGGAAAGAAAGCTAACTGATCATTCCTTAACATGTGCGGTGTGACTTTGGCTAGTAGAAATGAATATAATTGATGTACGTGGAGATTTGACATGGGACAAAGGCTAAATTGTAGTTGTTTTGTTAAGTCAGAAGTTATTGTCCAAAATTGTTAATCAATGTCATCTCGGGCTGAAAATAGTCGAATGCGAAAGGTGTTCCGACTACAATAGAAACAGTTTTATCTTTCTAGAAGCAGCTACTGCTTCAGAGATAATTTTTCTGAACCAAAATTACTTCGGAGTTCATGTTAACTATCCTTGCCATCTTTTCTGGACCCAGTGGCAGAGTGGCTTCCCTTGACTTATGAGTACACTGGTTGGACCCAGTATACAAAGTGATATATTCGTTCCAAAATTTTGTTTTGTCATGCAACCCAAAGTTCGCTAGTGCTTTGCTTCAGCGCAAGGGAATTGCAGCGTAGAGCAGTGGTTGCAACTCTCGCACGCTTCAGAAATTATTTGAAGCACTGCAATGCTAAGGCCTTCTTTGGCAAAGCAGCTTCTTGATTCTGCTTCTGCTACAGTAGCTACAGAAGTTACTGTAGCTACAATAGCAGAATCCGCGAGAAGCTACGCTTCGCCGAATTATGGATTCTGGCCGAAAACAGATTCTGCTACAGTGTTTTTACTGTATCTACAGTGGTAGAAACAGAATCCAAAATCCATTCCAGAATCCGTACCAAACAGGCCCTAAGTTGAGTGTGACAACACACGTCTTTCTGGACTACACATCTGCAACTTTGTTCGATATTCGGTGTATTTAGCTCAATAACTGCAACTGAAAGAGTAACGGAATTCCTGACCTATGTACATAAAATGAGCTACGTCTCAATCAGAAATGGAAGAGTTTTGTCATTCTTTATATTTTTTAGTCGTCACGGGCTCAAAATGGCGGAACATGATGTGATTCTGAGAATTGAAATGACCACGAAAGAAACATTGTTACTGAGCATTCTATTGCAACATTGTTATCATTCACTATCTGCATTATCTTTTTCCGTGCAGGGCGAATCAGCATTCGACACGTGGCGTAGCTAACCAAGGCAATTAACAGAAGGCGATCACTAAGCAGCTAGTCCGCGTATTCGCGCCGTTCGTCCTCGTCCCCGTATTCGCGCCGTATAGGTCGCGTGCTCCTCCTCCCGTGCTTACGACGAGGCATCAAACGCCTTGTTACTGCTGCATGAAGACATTTACTGTTGTGAGCATGAGTTAGCACAGATCGTTTCTTTTTTTTTTTTGAGAGGAGTTAGCACAGATCGTTGCCATAGCGGGAGACGTATTTGCTGCAGCGTCTGAATGTACAACCACTTAAAAAAAAACAAAACCCAAACTTTTTCTACCAAACACTTAATCATATGGCATGTAAATTAGGTGCATAAATGCTTCGAGTGGAATGAATACATTGTGAAGAACTTGAACTGTCCACTTTTCAGCTCAACTTGTGCAATTGATGGCACGGCGACGACGATGGCGATGCGAGCGACGGCGCGAATACTCGGAGGACGAGGACAACGACTACGGCGATACTACGACGCGCGAATGCTCGGACGACGGTGACGGCTCGAATGCGCGGACGTACGTCGCAGCGACGGCGCCAATACGCGGAGATGCGTCGCCAGTGTAGACGGGCCTACGCAAATTAGATCGCTTTGTATCTTCCTTGATTAGCTAGGCCACGTGTTGAATGCTGATTGGCCCTGCACATAATTGGTGCAGGGCTCCCTGCACCTGAGCAAAATGCTGTAAACTCAGATGTTCCTTAATTTTCAGGACTGTTATTTTGAGAATTAACAGTGCACGCTGCCAAATTTTCCTCCACTGTATCGATCCACCATCGTCTACCAACGAACCAGCTTGCAACCACAAGAGGTATCAAAGGCCACCACCGTACTGCGCCTACCCTCTATATAAACGCTCACACCGGGACCGGGCATGCATTCCTTCACCAAAAGGACACACCGTTTTCAGCCATGGCAGCCATGAGCCACAGGCTCTTGCATCAGTTAACACTAGCAGTCTTCATCCTCGCTCAGCTCACTGACTCCGCTCTCGTCCCAAAGATCAAGAACCACACCGAGCTCAAGCCACAGGCGTCGAACATCTACATCGTCCACGCCAACCACCTCGCCAAGCCGTCACACTTTGTCGATCTCGAGCAGTGGTACCACTCCCTGGTGACCGCTCACTCACCTCGTGCGGCGGCCAACACCAGCGGCCGAATCTTGTACACCTACGACGCCACCATGCACGGCTTCGCCGTCGAGCTCACCGGCGACGAGGCCCGGCGCATGTCCAGCTACCCTGGCGTCACCGGCGTGTACGAGGACAGGGTGTTCTACCCTCAGACCACGAGGTCGCCGGGGTTCATGGGCCTCAACCCGGCGAACGGCGCCTGGAACGAGACGGACTTCGGCGACGGCGTCATCATCGGCTTCGTCGACACCGGTATCTGGCCGGAGAGCGCCAGCTTCAACGACCACGGGCTCGGTCCCGTGCGGCCGAGTTGGAGGGGCAAGTGCGTCGACGCCGACGACTTCCATGCCAGCCTCTGCAACAACAAGCTAATCGGCGCCAAGGCCTTCGACGCCGCCGCTCAAGCAAGGGCGGGGAGGAAGAGCACCGGCACTGTCCCCTCACCGATGGACAAGGTCGGACACGGCACGCACGTAGCCTCGACGGCGGCCGGCGCGGTGGTCCCCGACGCAGGCATGTCCATGTTCTCGCGGGGAACAGCGCGGGGCATGGCGCCCAAGGCGAGGATCGCGATGTATCGGGCGTGCGGCGTCAAAGACTGCTCCGATGCGGACATCGTCGCGGCGGTCGAAGCCGCGGTGAAGGACGGCGTGGACATCATTTCCATGTCCCTGGGAGGCGATCCAACCCCCCTCTATAATGATGCCGTCGCGATTTCTACCTTTGGTGCGGAGCGCAAAGGGATCTTCGTCGCCATGGCGGGCGGCAACTCTGGCCCGAGAGCATCCGCGGTGAGCAACACGGCGCCGTGGATGACCACCGTGGGCGCGTCCACCATAGATCGTGTGTTCCCAGCAAACCTTACTCTCGGGAACGGCGTTGTGCTCGCCGGGCAGTCCCTTTATACCATGAAGGCCAAGGGCACTGGCATGATCCAGCTGGTGTCCTGTGATGAGAGCTGGACGCCCGACCAGGTCATGGGAAAGATCGTGGTGTGCATGGGAGCAACTGATAAGGAAGGCGTTGCTTTGCAGAACGCTGGTGCAGCAGGGATGGTTACCGTTGACCCTACCGAGTGGTCTAGGGACGGTGCCGAGGCCTTTCCATTCACCCTTCCTGGCCTCACGCTCAGCGTCGACTCCCACGAGAAGCTCAAGGCCTACATGGCCTCGACTCCGAACCCGGTGGCGTCCTTCAGCTTCGGTTGTGAGACGATCGTCGAGAAGAACCGGGCGCCGGTGGTGGCGGGCTTCTCGTCGCGAGGCCCTAACCCGGAGGTCCCCGATCTCCTGAAGCCTGACGTCGTCGCACCCGGAGTGAATATTCTTGCCGCCTGGGCCGCCAACGTTCCTCTGTCCGGTGGCAGGAGAACCGAGTACAACATCATCTCGGGGACGTCTATGGCGACCCCGCACGTCGCCGGCGTCGCGGCGCTGATCAAGAAGAAGCACCCCGCCTGGACGCCGGCCATGGTACGGTCGGCGCTGATGACGACAGCCGGGACCGTCGACAACATGGACCACGACATCCTCGACAACGGCGCCACCCCCGGCCGCCACGACAGCGTCACGGTCGCGACGCCGCTCGTCGTCGGGGCCGGGCACATCCGTCCCAACCTCGCGCTGGACCCGGGCCTCGTCTACGACGCCGGCGAGCGCGACTACATCGACTTCCTCTGCGCCATCAACTACTCTCCGGAGAAGATACGGCTGTTCGCGCCGGACTTCGTCAAGTGCACGACGACGACTCTCCCGGGAGGCCCCGCTGGTCTCAACTACCCGTCTTTCGTGGTGGTCTTCGACAGCAGCTCCGACGTTCGCACACTGATGCGCACGGTGACCGCCGTGTCGGAGAAGGCCGAGACGTACAACGTCACCGTCGCAGCGCCGGAGCGCGTGAAGGTGACGGTCACGCCGGCGACCCTGGAATTCAAGAAGCCGAACGAGAAGAAGATCTACACCGTCGAGTTCAGGAGCTTGGCGGGAGGAAACGCGACTGCTGGATGGGGCTTCGGCTACATCAACTGGGAGAACGAGGACCATCGCGTCAGGAGCCCGGTGGCGTTCCAGTGGAACAACTGATGGAATCGAGTGGAGGCCTGCATTCGATTCGAATAAATAAAGACACGAAGACTGAGTGATCTGATGCTATGTTCTACCCTCTGTTTTATCTCTAATGCAAAATTCAGTATACTCTGTTATTACAGCAATCTATAGTAAGAATGAGAAACTGTTAAATTTGCTTGTGTTGCTCTGTGTTAGAATGTTTGTGTAGCCCATTGGGCCTGACTAGTTCGG
Source organism: Eragrostis curvula (assembly GCA_007726485.1). Lineage (NCBI taxonomy): Eukaryota > Viridiplantae > Streptophyta > Magnoliopsida > Poales > Poaceae > Eragrostis > Eragrostis curvula. The sequence continues at coordinate 9,171,884 of CM017442.1, forward strand.
TGGCTGCGTGCACCCTAGGGCCGGCGCCTCATGCCTCATGTGCATGACTATATATACTCTTGTAATCCCTTGATGGTTGAATACAATCTGATTTCCAGCGCCTAACCCTTTCCAACATGGTATCACGAGTCCACACGATCCTTGTGGATTTCTACGCTTCCGCCTAAAACCCTAAACCACCAGCCCCCATGGACCCCGCCGCCATCAAGGCCGCGGCCGACAAGGAGGCCGCCGATCGTGAGGCCGCTGCCAAGGCCTCCGCCGACGCCGTCGCCAAGGCCGCCGCCGATGCCGCCAAGGCCGCACGGGAGAGAGCCATCGCCCTCGAGACCGCCCGCGCACGAGTCCGCGCCGCCGCCGCCGCCCTCGAGCAGGAGCGTGCCGCCACCGAGGCTCTGGAGCGCGAGGCCATTCACGAGCCGGAGGACCCCCCGGAGGACGACGACGACGCCGCCTATCTCGAGGCCAACACCATCGTCAACTTGCATGCGCAGGCCTCCTCCGTCCAGAACATCCGGGCTTTGGTGCCGATCACGCTGGATCCATTGTCCGCCGACTTCGACAAGTGGCGCGGCCACATGCTGCTCACTCTTCGCCGCTATGCCCTCGACGACCATGTCCGCTCCGACGCCGTCTACCCCGACAATCCGGCTTGGATGCGCATGGACGCCGTCGTGGTCTCCTGGCTCTTCAACACGATCACGCCGGACCTCATGGAGGTGGTCAACGATCGTCGCGGTGTCACAGGACGCTCCGCTTGGTTGGGGATTGAACAACAATTCCTCGGCAACCGAGAGACCCGAGCCCTATTCCTCGGAGCCGAATTCAGCACCTTTGTGCAGGGCGACCTACCCATGGCGGACTACTGCCGCAAGATGAAGTCCATGGCCGACGCCCTCGGCGACCTCGGCGAGGTGATCACCGATCACGCTCTCGGGCTCAACATCCTCCGCGGCCTCAACGAGAAGTACCAGTACATGGCGGCTCTCATCTGCCGACAGCGCCCCTTCCCCGACTACCGCACCCTGCGCACCGACCTTATGCTGAAGGAGATGCGCGCGCCCCGGGCTGCTCCCGCGTCGGCACTCGTCGCCGCGGCGCCCAGTGCCACGGGCGCGCGCCCGCCGTCGTCCACCACTTCGACTACCGCGCCGAGTCGCTCCCCTGCTGCCCCTGGTCCCCCCACTGGCGGTGGTGGTGCGGGGGGGGGGGGGGGGGGGGGGGGGGGCGTCGACGTCGCCGCGGCGGCCGCAACGCCAACGGGAATTGGCCATCGTTCTACGATCCCTGGATAGGCACGATCCAACTATGGCCAGGACCGGCGCCTCGCCCAGGCGCGCCCCCGCGCATGCCCACCGCGCCTCGACCGGCCTACCCTGCAGCTCCACAGGCTTTGATGGCCGGCTACCCCGGCATGCCTCAGCAGCACCACGCCGTCCAGCAGCAGCAACAGCACGTTCCGGTGGCCTACCAAGCGGTACAGTCCGTGCCTAGCCAGCACCAGATGGTCACCGCGGCACAACAGCCCCAAGCTTCCTTCCCGGTGGCACCGCAGCAGCCCATGGCCTGGGTTCCTTGGGACCCCAACACCCTGGCCAATGCGTTTAGCACGGTGTCGCTAACCCCGCCACCTCCGAACTACGAGTGCGTCGTCAATTCTGGTGCTTCGTCTCACATGACGCCATCTGCCGGTAACGTGGACATCTTTTGCCCCCCCACCCCATCTATTCCTTCGTCCATTGTTGTTGGCAACGGTTCTACTCTTCCCGTCATTGGTTCTGGCTCTACTATTTTACCGGGCTCCTTTTATCTCAACAATATTCTTGTTGCTCCCGATATTATCAAGAGTCTTATTTCTGTTCGCCAGTTTACCACTGATAATCTTTGTTCCATTGAGTTTGACCCGTTTGGCCTCTCTGTGAAGGATCTTCGCTCCAGGAACGTGATCGTCAGGTGCAATAGCTCCGGGCCGCTATACACCATCTCCCTACCACCGATGACCACCACTCCGAGTGCACTTCTTGTCACGGCTCCCCCCTCTGTTTGGCATCGCCGCCTTGGGCATCCGGGACACGACGCCATCTCTAGACTTGCTAGTACTGCTGCTATCAACTGTAATAAAGCACCTAGTGACAGCTTGTGCCATGCTTGCCAACTAGGTCGCCACACGAGATTTCCCTTTGTTAGTTCTACATCCTGTGCTGTTAAGTCATTTGATCTAGTACATTGTGATTTGTGGACCTCTCTGGTTTTAAGCGTGTCTGGTTACAAATATTATTTGGTCATTCTCGATGATTTTTCTCATTACCTTTGGACGTTCCCATTGCGTCTCAAATCTGACACGTTTCCAACCATTGCTAACTTCTTCTCTTATGTGGCCACACAGTTCGGGAGTACGATCAAGTCGGTCCAATGTGACAATGGTCGTGAGTTCGACAACTCCTCCTCACGCCACTTCTTCCTCACCAAGGGAGTTGCTCTCCGAATGTCCTGTCCATACACCTCATAGCAGAACGGGAAGGCCGAGCGCATTATTCGCACTATCAACAACACTGTGCGCACCATGCTTCTTCAAGCCGCCATGCCCCCCTCCTACTGGGTCGAGAGTTTGAGCACTGCCACTTACCTCCTAAATCGCCTACCATCTAAGACGGTTCAGTTTGCCACCCCACACTTCATCCTTTACAGTGCTCACCCTACATACTCCCACCTTCGAGTTTTTGGTTACGCATGCTATCCTAATACCTCAGCCACGGCACCCCACAAACTCGCCCCCCCCCCCCCCCGCTCTGCTCGTTGTGTGTTTCTTGGCTACTCTCCCGAGCACAAAGGCTATCGCTGCCTGGATTGTTCGTCAAACCGCCTATTGATCTCCCGGCACGTCGTCTTCGACGAGTCATCCTTCCCTTTCGCTGAAACAGGCGTCTCTCATCCCACTAATGATTTTGATTTCCTTTTGGATTTTGAGGTTGCTTCCCCTGGAAGCATCTCACCTGCAGGTCCTCCTCGACATGGTGGTGCGCCCCGTCTTGCACCGGTCGTCTCGCCTCTGGTTGCTGCGCCTCACGGCGCGCCCAGCACGGCTGAGCACCGGGTGCTACCTGCGCCTCTCACCGCGTCACCACTGCAGCCATTCACCGCGCCACGCGCGGCCCCGGTGATCGCGCCCGCGCCCGCGCCACACGCGGCCTCGCCCGCGCCCGTGCCACGCGCGGCATCGACTGCGCCCGCGCCACGTGCCTGCGCCGGTACCCTACTCCGCCAAGCCCGACGTCCATCAGGTGTACGTGCACCGTGCCCCCGCTGCTCATCCTGCAGTGCCGGTGGCCGCCGCGTCCTCACCTGTCCGTGCGCCACGCGCGGCCACGCTTCCCGCCGGGGCTGTTCGCGTGTCCCCCGTCACCAACCCTCATCAAATGGTGACCCGCAGGAAGTTGGGTTTTCGTCAACCAAAGATCCTCCATGCTGAGCCGCTCTCCCCCATTCCGAAGACCTTCCGTGCCGCTCTTGCCGACCCCAATTGGCGGGCTGCAATGGAAGAGGAGTTCGCTGCCCTGCAGACCAATCACACTTGGGACCTCATTCCACGTCCCTTAGGAGCCAATGTGGTCACTGGGAAGTGGATTTTTCATCACAAATTTGACGCCGATGGTCGTCTTGATCGGTACAAGGCTAGGTGGGTTCTTCGGGGTTCACTCAGCGCCCCGGAGTCGACTACGATGAGACATTCAGTCCTGTGGTCAAACCGGCCACCGTTCGCATGGTTCTCTCGCTGGCTCTATCTCGGAGTTGGCCGGTTCATCAGCTTGACGTCAAGAACGCATTCTTACATGGCACCCTGACCGAGACGGTGTATTGCAGCCAGCCTTCCGGTTTTGTTGATCCAGCTCGTCCAGATCACATCTATCGCCTCAACAAGTCACTCTATGGCCTCAAGCAGGCGCCTCGGGCATGGTACAGTCGATTTGCTTCTCATATCATTGGCCTGGGTTTTGTTGAGGCAAGGTCCGACACATCGCTCTTCATTTTTCGTCAAGGTTCTGAGATGGCTTATTTGCTCCTGTATGTGGATGATATTGTGCTCACCGCCTCTTCCAGTGATCTTCTTCAGCGCATCATTGGCTCTCTGCAGAATGAGTTTGCCATGAAGGACTTAGGAGAGTTACACCACTTTCTTGGAGTTAATGTTCAGCGACACTCTACTGGTCTTTTTCTCTCTCAGAAGCAATATGCTATCGATGTCCTGGAGCGTGCTTGCATGTCCGATTGCAAGCCTTGCAGCACCCCAGTCGACACCAACCCGAAGCTTGCTGCCTCTGCGGGTCCTCCAGTTCAGGATGCCACTCAATATCGGAGTCTCGCCGGCGCCCTCCAGTACCTCACCTTCACCAGGCCTGACATAGCTTATGCGGTGCAACAAGTCTGCCTTCATATGCATGATCCACGGGAGTCTCACCTCACTGCTATGAAGCGGATCCTACGGTATGTGCGTGGTACTTTGGAGTTCGGTCTTTCTTTTCGGGCATCGCGTGGTGCATACTTGGTGGTCTACTCGGATGCTGATTGGGCAGGTTGTCCTGACACGCGCAAGTCAACATCTGGCTACGCGGTTTACCTCGGTGGCAATCTTGTTTCATGGTCGTCCAAAGGGCAGAACACGGTCTCCCGGTCCAGTGCCGAAGCTGAATACCGTGCTGTGGCTAATGCCGTCGCTGAAGCATCATGGCTGCGTCAATTACTTCATGAGCTCCGTACTCCCCTCCAGAAGGCAACATTGGTTTACTGCGATAATGTGAGTGCTATGTATTTGTCCTCCAACCCGGTGCAACACCAACGAACCAAGCATGTCGAGATCGATCTCCACTTTGTTCGTGAGCGGGTCTCCATTGGAGACATTCGAGTTCTTCACGTGCCTACTACCTCACAGTTCGCGGACATCTTCACCAAGGGTCTTCCTACTTCTGTGTTTACGGAGTTTCGAACCAGTCTGAACGTCGTACCTTGTGGCTAGCGATGTTCCAAATGCGGGGGGGGGGGGGGGGGGGGGGGTTAGAATGTTTGTGTAGCCCATTGGGCCTGACTAGTTCGGTGGCTGCGTGCACCCTAGGGCCGGCGCCTCATGCCTCATGTGCATGACTATATATACTCTTGTAATCCCTTGATGGTTGAATACAATCTGATTTCCAGCGCCTAACCCTTTCCAACACTCTGTTCTGTCCTCATGGAAAATGCAGTACAATAAGAAAGACAAGGATTGATGTGATGCTCTGTTCTGTTTGGACGTGCTGAACAACTGTATTTGATTTGAGAGAAACTCCGACAAAGTTAGCAAGCAACATTTAGTAAGACTGCATGTACCCCAATCGTAATTTCTGTAGACCGGAGGGAGTGATATATAATTGCTAATTTTCTCAAACCATGACATGCATAGGTCAAAACAGCACCTTTACATGGCTTTATTACATTCAAATAATAGCACGCCTCTAATGTCACTCACTTAGCCAGTTTAAAGTCTAAGAGTGTGTGAGTGAGCCCCAAATCCCCATAGAGCACCTCTGCCTCGTACTTGCTATCTTTTCCATCTTTATTCAATGCGTCTATTATGAGATGATAGCGTATTTTTAATTCCAAATTAGTTTGATCCCCCCTTACCACTTTTCTGAATTTAATCCCATCATTTGCCTCCTTGACGTGCTCCATCACCGCCCAACGACCTTGCTCCTGAATGCGTGGATTGTTGATGTCTACATGTTCTGCTGTGGTGGGTGTGGTCATGAGGTAAATGGCTATGGCGCCAGCGACCAATAGTAGGGTGGTTCTCATGGTTGGCTTGCAATTTTCCTTCAAGAGAGATGAAAGTTGCAATGTTGATCTATGATGAAGTGTTTCACTATTGTGATGGTACAACGTTTAAATAGTGTTGGGACTTGGGCCTGGGTTGCCTGGCCAGAAATTGGCTGCGGATTTGGCATACATTAATTTGTCCTCGCAAAAAGAAGTTGTAATTTAGTATAAATTCATTCTCTGACGTGCTTTTTGGCATGCATTAATTTGTCCTCACAAAAAAAGGTGTAATTTAGTACAAAATCATTCATTGACATGATTTTTGGCATGTATCTTCTCCAACTGCTAAACATAGATAATTCTTCCCAAAAAATATTCTGTCCTCCTATTTTCCTTGGGGCCCACACAGACGTCCAAGTGAATTTTCCCAAGGGGCTGTGATGATACCCTGGGGACTATCCCATGAAACGATCGTTCGACGGGGTGAGCGCAGTGAGCGGCAATCCCATCTGCAGGAAAGTCTTCTTCATCAACAAGTTTAAGCCGCTCCCATTATCAATCAGGGTCTTCTCAATCTTGTTCCGATGCACGATGATCTTGGTAACGAACGGCAGCTCCGGCCCACTTGGTAAACTCTTCAGGTGATCCTCAACGGCAAAGGTGATCGGGGTATCGGACCACTCCAGCTTATTGGTGCAGGGTTCTGCGGCCAGCACTTCTCGGTAAATCTTCTTGTACTGTGTTCGGGAAGCCAAGGCAGAACTTCCCCGAAGATCATATTAATCTCAGGGTATCTTTCCTCTTCCTCATCACGATCATGTTGCTCAACGCGGTGCGGAGCGTTTTTTTCTGGGGTAGCCCCGATCCCCCTCATGGAGTCTGATCTTGCCTTCTGCCAATCGCTGTTGCTCCATCTTCTTGTACTCGTAACATTCATCAAAGTCGTGCGAAGTGCGCCTATGTACAGGGCACCACTTCACAGCGCCTTCGGGTCGGTCATGCTCACGGCCGCGCTTCTTGGGAAAGCGACCATCTCCTCGTCCCCTTTGCTCTACAGCCATGACCTCACGATCATCTCCCTTCTTCTTCTGGCCCTTGCCATCATTGAGACGAGCTCGGGTATCTGCTGCCTTGGCGCAGGATTCGGCGATGTCGAAGAGCTCAGCGACCGTAGTCGGCTCTTTTTCAGCGATCGTCTCCACGGTCTTCACGTCCAAACACCCATCGCGATAAGCTCCGATGACCTCCACATCATGGATCTTCAGGATGGTGTTCCTCATCTGACAGAAGCGTTTGGTGTAGTCCTTAAGAGACTCATCTGACTTCTGCCTGATATTCTTCAACTGATCCGCGGTTCCGTGGCGAGTGAGGAGCCAAGGAAGTTTCCTTTAAAAATCTTCGTCAACTCACCCCAAGAATCAAAGGAGTAAGGTGGCAAGTTCATCAGCCATGTTCGTGCAGCCCCAGTCAAAGCAGTGGGCAGATAGCAGCACTTGATCTTTTCATCACCACCAGCCGCATCAATCACCGTGGAATAGATGGACAGGAATTCCCCGGGGTCGGCGTTGCCGTCGTACTTCTCTGCCAGATTGGGCTTGAACTTGTCGGGCCACTACACTGATCGGAGATAGGGGCCAAGGGCTTGATAAGCCGGTGGCCCGGTTTCTGAAGCAAGACGTGGTGGACCCATGGATCCAGATCGTTTTGGTGCTTGCGAAGGTCGTCCGCCCAGGCGCTGATGAACGGAGGGTGCCCTTCGTTGCCGATTCAAGGCATGGCGGGCGTCAGATGGTGCCAACTCCCGATCTTGGCGCCTTCGGCATTCAGATGATGACCCATGTTCGGATGCAGATGGCCTTTGATTGTTTGTTGGCCTGAGTCTTCCCCGAAGGTTAGAGACGGCGGCTGCTGCAGCCACTCCATTATTCGCAGGTGGCATTGTGTTGAGCCGGCCCGCGAGTTCGGCAACTTGTTAAACCAATGGGGCCAAGGGGGTACCATCGGGAGCCAACCGATTCAGCGACTCCAGCGCCGTCTGTAACCGGATGGCGTCAAACTCCGGACCAAGGTTGCGCCGCGTGACAGTCGATGGAGCCCGGGATCAGGACTTGAGAGATCCGATAGTGGGCAAGCTGCTGGAGGAGGCCCCCGAATCCCGCCTAGCCATGTAGATCTGGCGAGCGGGGTCGACACCATCGTCTTCGGAATCACCTCCGATTTCAGGGCAATCTTCGTTGTCCCACGATTCATCGTCACTGTCCGGGCTCCCGATCCCGAAGCCCAGAAAGTAACGTCCTTCTAGTATTGTTTGGACGACTTGCGCTTCTAGGGCAGAGCCAGAGATCGGATTCGAAGAGGATTCCGCCTCCGGTAGGGTTCCCGAAGGAGAGCCCCATACCCCTGTCGCAGCCTCCCGGAACGCACCCGCCGAGTTCGTGAACCTGAACGGCATATGCGCCCCCGAAGACATCGTCTCCCGCTTTTCCTGGACGACTCCGTCATGGAGGTTGATCGAGGCCACCAGTTCCGCCAGAAGTGCGTCCTGCGCGTCTGGCGGGTTGACTTGTTGAAGATCTCCGTTCCCATCGGCGACGAAAGCCAAAGATCCGAAGCGGAACTCGGAGCTGACAGGAAACCTCATGTTGTTCGCAGATCCCATCTGATGCTCTTGACGGAATCTCGACGTTGCCCCCCCCCCCCCTACCTGGCGCGCCTCTGTCGTCACTCGATTGAACGGGGTGTTCGGTAGATATTTGGATCGGTGGGAGCAACGTGGGTAGTGAGATCGATCTAAGAACACGCAGAGGGTTTTATACTGGTTTAGCCCTCCCGAAGGATAAAAACCCTACGTCAAGTGTAATCTTGCATAATGTGGCAGCCTTTGCGCTAGGGTTTCGCAAGGTGCCAGATAGGTTTCCCCGGAGGGGCTACATGAGTATTTATAGGCTAGTTACCGCCTATCAGAGTCCTTCCTAATTACAATACTCCTTCTCCGTATCTAACAGGGAGATCATATGATCATATCCTTCCCGTAAACTATACCTTGTAAGGCAAGTCTTCGGAAAAAGTCTTAAAATAGTATTCGGAATATCCGGGACCTAGGGCTACGACACATTTTTTAGGGAACATTGGTTTCATATGCAGGAGAAGAAAGCTAACGGAAACATTGTTTTTATTCTGTGATGTGCTTTGAACTATTAAAACTGAATTCAATTGTAGCAAGTGATGGATTTCAGGCGGGACATGGCTCATGGAAGCCGTTGCATTCTTGAAGAATTGCATGTGAATGACCACTCAATACATATTTCTATCCATTCCTTATCTAGTTATTTCATCCAAAGAAAATGCCAGCCTTTCTAGGAACTTTTGTCCATTCCTTATCTAGAATTGCATGTGGAAGAGGTCAGAGAATTTCGTCCAAAGATGCTTATCAATGTCATTTTGGGCACAAATTGGTTACAAAAGAAAATGGCCAACCTTTCAAGGAGCATCCTATACTCCTATTGCTTCAGGACCCTTTGTCCTGGAGCTAAAATTGCTTCAGGGTTCATATTCAGTATCCTTGTTGCCTTTCTGGACATTTTGATAAGTTGAAATTCATCGACTTCCCTTTGAGCTATGTATACCAAAGTGTGATAGTTCCAAATTTTGTTTGTCTTGCAGGTTGCAGCCCTTTCTAGGATCATCTTGTTTTGTAGACCAGATTGCTTCACTTTAACGATAGAAATAATAAACTTCTGTCCTGCAGAGAATAATTGTATCAATATTCTCCCTGAAAATAAAATATACCCAAATGCTGAAGAAATAGCATCCACAGTGCAGCACGAAACCTCCATCTATCTGAGACCCCATGTTCAAGGTTTTTGTTTTCGGGCAATAAAGCAAACATGGTAACCACTCTCAACTGCCCTCCACTTGCAAGCTTCCAAACGCTTGTTTGGCCTTCAAATGTGCTACTGTTGCGTGTGGAAAGTCAGATAATTCTGTTGCATTCCAGTTTCAGCTGTGAACATGCGCGAGGTCACAGCTGGCTCAGTTAGTATCTGCACTTGTGTCCAACGCCGGATGAATTTGTCCAACAATTGCAGCATAGGCCACGATTTTTTGACAGAGCTTCTCACTTTTTTTTTATGAGACATAGCTTCTCACTTGGAGTCTTGGAAGGATTTAGCTCTGTTTCTTTTGAAGAGGCTCATCTATTATATATATAATTGAAGAGAAAAAGGAGTCACCACGTTCGCTCTATAATGCTAGAAATTTTCACATTAATCCGAGAAAATAAGAAGAGAAATTACCCACCACTGCCATTATAAAACAATTAGACAAAACTGTCCTCCATGTGTTTTAATAATAAACCATCTATTTTTTCCATAGGTACAAATATGTATCTAGATTTAATGATCCACGTACGTGAGGGATGTTTAAGAATTTGTACTGCCTACGTATTGGGAACTTCAACACGTCAATAGATCAATCTCCAAAAAAAAATTTATTACTATGACGTGTCCACATTGCTGTATATATTCACGTATGGGAAGTAGAGTACTGAAAGATATAGTAATAGATTTGAAAACTTCACACCACGTAAGGAGTTCTGTCTTCAAAATTTCACGTGAGCAGATTGGTTGTTGCCAATGTCCTATGTCTCTATTTAAATTTAATATCCCATAGATTGTCAAAATACCACCTTGCCGGAAAATAAAAATACATATACGTCAAGAAGAATCTTAGTCGATCGGTAGAACCTGCACCACGCTCTCGCTTGCGACAAGGTCGATGAATTCTTGCCGGAGCAGAATACTGATTGGTTGAATTTAGCCTCATAGAATACTTATGCAATGAGGAACTCGGCACATGACATGATGCATTCTGACGTTGAGTCATTGCCATGAAAACTATCATGCATGCGGACCTGTACTACTTTACAATGATGTACTCCCTCCGTCCAGAAATATAAGGATTCGTTGACTGGCTGACATTAACTTTGACTATTCGTTTTATTCAAAATATTTTCAAAAGTATCATTTATTTTGTTATGACTTGTTTTGTCATTAGATATATTTTAAGTATAACTTAATTGTTTTTATATTTTCTAAAAAAAGTTGAATAAAATGGATGGTCAAACTTGATGACTGCCAGTCAACGAATCCTTATATTTTTGGACAGAGGGAGTAAGTTAATTTCATCAAACAATTTATCCTCTTCCAGATTATTTTAGTTTAGCTTTGAGAAGTATATAGGGTGTCGGTAGGTATCAAAGTTTTATTTCTGCCATTCGAACTGTAGTTTTAGAAGGAAAACGACATATTTTAATTGCAGACATATTATTTGAAGAAACCAGCATGGTAATTTATTCAGTTTGGAGTTGGGTCGAACAAAACTAGGATGAACCAGTAGTGATTGGCACATGAAACATAAAGGTCAAACAACAGTAAGTTCAAATGATTACATCACTGTTTTCCCCTTTTCTTCAATATGATGAAATATATCTTGGGTCATGGAGCTCTTTTTTGTTGGGAACAGGCTCATGGAGCTCTAGGATATACGGCTGCAACATACGGTTGATATATCTTATTTGTCATAGAGGTTGAGAAACCAAAAAAGGGAATTTATTTGTTTCATAAATAAACGGTGTGTGCATGCGTGCTAACTCACTACTTCAAAGTTATCACATCTTATATTATACGACCTCCATTTTTTTATATATGACGATGTTGGTTAGTTCAAATTTTAGCTAACCAACATCATATAAAAAAATGGAGGGAGTACATTATAGTGGAATTCCTAAACGAAGTTTTCCAAAAAAGAGCAAGTGATAAAAATTGTCTAATTAGCCTAATAAATAATAGAAGATTTAAAGAAATGCACGAGGAAGTACGTACCAAAGATAAAAAGTACAAGAAAAAGAATTCAACCCCTAGCTTTTTTTCTCATTGCTCCAGATCAAATAAAAGAATTTGGGGGCATCAAAGGTTAAGCTTCCAATGGCATGGACCAATTTGATTAATACAATGTTCAATGTAAAATGCAACATTGTTATCATGAGTACGATAAACACATTCTTTTATAAAAAATAAAGACTAGCCGCGCAAATGCGCGGGTAGGCAATCTAGTTTCATGGGATTAAAAAGTTACAGCCGCACTCACCAAGTGCATGACAGGGCTGCAACTATCACCTTTTACCGAATGGACGAGCATTAGTAAGGTTACAGTCATAGTGTGTGATAGTCCAAGTAAATGCTATACCGGTGTGATAGTCCAAGTATGAGAATACGTGAATATGAATTCTAAAAACTTGCATGCTTATATATTTCAACAGTAGCGACATTGTCAAACATTTATACATGTGCGACAGAAAAAAAAACTTTTGTACGTGTACAAAAAGGTTTGTACCATTACCACCGATCTAGTTAAAACATGCGGTCCACAAATATTTGTGGTAGTCATCTCCATTTCCTTTTCCCGGAGAGGTTCGTATTCTTGGATTCAAAGATATTCTGCAGATAAATTCACATAATGTGAAGGTACCTATTTTATAGGGTCGTAATTTCACTATAAATTGTTGTGGATTGTAATGTTAGGCTGAAGCATGATGAAATTGATGTCATTAACATACATGGGAAGAACTCTAACTGATGACATTGCCTTTTTACTAGATGAACTGAATTCAGCAGTCACAAGTCGAATAGAGGCGAGGCAAGACGGTTTTATTCTGAATATAAAAAGAAACACTGCTTAGCCTTTCCAGGATCATTTTGCTTCGTAGACCAGATTGCTCAAAGGTGCTTCCTTCACTTGTCCAACCAGTTGAACTAAAAATGCCCAGCAGTGAATAATTCTATCAATTTGACTTCCTGAAAATAAAATCTGTCCAAATGCTGAAGGAATAGCATGCACAGTGCAGCAAGAAAGCTCCATTTAGCTAAGGCGCCTGTTCAAGGATTTCTTTCTCGGACGATAAAGCAAACATAGTAACCATTGGCCACTGCACACTGCAAGCTTCCAAATGCATGTGGAACGCCAGCGGATTCTGTTGCATTTCCATTTCAGCTGTGAACATGCGCCAGGTCACAACTGGCTCAGTTCATATCTGCACTTTTGTCCAACCTCAGAAGAACTCGCCCAATAATTGCAACATAGGCCATGAATCTTTGACAAAGCTTCTCACTTGGATGAATTTATCTCTGCTTCCTTTGAAGGGGCTCATGTCATGGGATTGCAAAAATACAGATAAACTCTCCTATGTGCGTCACAGCTACCTTTAACAAATGCTTCATGTCACAGTGTGTGATAGTCGGTGTTACTGCTAATTTCCTTTGCCAATTTTGAAGAAAGTTGCTGAAATTACATGTGGCCTTGGCCCCAAGTGCCATCCTCGCATTCGCACATGATGTATAGTGGCGAGCAAAATTTTCTTTTACACCAAATCCATCATCACCTACCAACACAAGCACGCTTGTGAGAGCAGTACTATGTGAGAGGTGGCCGGCACTGCGCTGAACCTCCCCCATAAAAGCCCACACTGGGAACGCATTCCTTCACCACAAAGCACACACAGTCTCCAGCCATGGCGGCCATGAACGCCAGGCTGTTCCATCACCTAGTACTAGCAGTGTTCTTCCTCCTCGCTCAGCTCACTGACTCCGCTCTCGTCCCCAACAGCAAGAATCACCCTGAGCTCAAGCCTCGCACGTCCAACACCTACATCGTCCACGCCAACCACCTCGCCATGCCACCCAACTTCGCCAGCCTCGACCACTGGTACCACTCCTTGGTTGCCACGCACTCTCCTCGGCCCGCCAACACCAGTGGCCGAATCCTCTACACCTACGACACCGTCATGCACGGCTTCGCCGTCGAGCTCACCGGTGACGAGGCCAGGAGCATGTCCACCGCCTCCGGCGTCACCGCCGTGCACAAGGACAAGACGTACTACCCTCAGACCACGAGGTCGCCGGGGTTCATGGGCCTCGACCCCTTGAACGGCGCCTGGAACGTGACGGACTTCGGCGACGGCGTCATCATCGGCATCATCGACACCGGCATATGGCCGGATAGCGCGAGCTTCCACGACCGCGGGCTCGGTCCCGTGCGGCCGAGCTGGAAGGGCAATTGCGTCGACGCCGACGACTTCCACGCTTCCTTGTGCAACAACAAGCTGGTCGGCGCCAAGGCCTTCGACGCTGCCGCCCACCGGGACGGTGCCGTCCCTTCCCCGAGGGACAAGGACGGGCACGGCACGCACGTGGCCTCGACGGCCGCCGGTGCGGAGGTTCCCGGCGCAGGCATGATGTCCATGTTCTCCCGGGGAACGGCGCGGGGCGTGGCGCCCAAGGCACGTCTCGCCATGTACATGGCGTGCGACGGCCACTGCTTTGGGGCGGACATCGTCGCGGCGGTCGAAGCCGCGGTGAAGGACGGCGTGGACATCATTTCCATGTCCCTGGGAAACGATCCAACTCCCTACTACAAAAACGACTTCGCCATCGCCACGTTCGGAGCCGAACGAAGAGGCGTATTCGTCGCCATGGCGGCCGGCAACAAAGGTCCGTACGCATCTACGGTGGACAACAGCGCACCGTGGTTGACAACCGTGGGCGCGTCCACCATCGACCGGCTGTTCCCGGCGAACCTCACGCTCGGGAACGGCATCGTGCTCGCCGGCCAATCCCTTTACACCATGAAGGCCAGGGGAACTGGCATGATCCAGCTAGTGTCCTCCAAAAGCTGCGGGGACGAGGCGGGTAGCTGGACGCCCGACCAGGTCATGGGGAAGATCATGGTGTGCATGGACAGAGCAACTGATGAGGAAGGCGTTGCTTTCCAGAACGCTGGTGGAGCAGGGATGGTTACCGTGGACACTACCGAGTGGTCTCGGGATGGTGCCGATGCCTTCCCCTTCACCCTTGCTGGCCTCACGCTCAGCGTCGACGCCCACGAGAAGCTCAAGGCCTACATGGCCTCGGTGCCGAACCCGGTGGCGTCCTTCAGCTTCGGCTGTGAGACGATCGTCGAGAAGAACCGGGCGCCGGTGGTGGCAGGCTTCTCGTCGCGGGGCCCAAACCCGGCCGCCCACGAGCACCTGAAGCCTGACGTCATCGCGCCAGGATCGAACATTCTTGCTGCCTCGGCCGCCAATGTTCCTCTGTCCGACGGCAGGAGATCCGAGTACATCATCATGTCGGGGACGTCCATGGCGACCCCGCACGTCGCCGGCGTCGCGGCGCTGATCAAGAAGAAGCACCCCGGATGGTCGCCAGCCATGATACGGTCGGCGCTGATGACGACCGCCAGGACGGTCGACAACATGGTGATAGAATCTGTAAAACAACTAGGTGTAGATCAAGCGGGTCCTAAACATCAATTCTAGATATGAGTAAGTCTGGATCTGAGAGAGAGAGGAGGGGAGTGATGCATACCTTCGTGTGTAGCGGCGGGAGCACGTGTAGCCATGGCGACGACGGGCGGCGGCTGTGCGACGGCGGCGGGCGTCGGGGTAGAGGTGCGTCCCCGGGTGAGATGCCTATATCCCTCGGGCCGGTAGCGGCACTGGCCCGGGACGCCGGGGCCGTACTGCGACGTGGTGGCGGCGGTGGAGCTTCCCGTTGCCTCAGCGTCCCCTCGGGATCGGGTTAGGGTTTGTTGGTGGGTGCGGTGCTCACGGTGAACCTCGTACTGTGAGCCACCGGCCCCCCACCTCTTTTATATGGCGCTGGCAACAGGGGCCCACCAACCAAGGGTTGGGTTGGGCGCCCCCGATCAGGGCGCGATCAAGGGCCACGGGCCTTTGGGCCTGCGGGGTTAGAGATCAACCTAACAATCTCCCCCTTGATCTCATCTTTTATCTCTTCTTTTCTTTTTCTGTGTCACTTGTCTCGTCGTAGATTAATGCATAGAGCATGTCTCATCGTCACGGTCATATCTCGCCGATAGAATCAACAGCTACAATACACGCCTCCATTCTGAAACAGTTCTTTATTCTTTTTGGGCCTCTTTAGTCCAGAGATCATAGGCTGTCCCTTAACCCCATGCCGGCTATGTGCTCCTTGAACACGCTGGGTGGTAAGCCTTTCGTTAGCGGACCCGCGAGCATCTTCTCTGTACGTATATGCTCGAGACTTATGTCTTGATCTCGGATTTTATCTTTCACAACATAATACTTTATGTCAATGTGCTTGGTAGCATTACTTGACTTGTTGTTGTGTGCATACGTTACTGCGGGTTCATTGTCGCAGTACATCTTTAGTGGTCTAGAGATGTCGTCAACCACTCTTAAACCGGGTATAAATTTATTCTTTAGCCAGTTCACCTGTCCTAAGGCCTCAAAACATGCAACAAACTCAGCATACATTGTGGACGCTGCAGTGACAGTTTGCTTGCAACTTTTCCATGATATGGCTCCTCCCGCGAGAGTGAACACATATCCCGACGTCGATTTTCTGTTATCTCCCGCAAAATCAGCATCTGCATATGCCGTTATTTGCAGAGAATCTGTTCTTCTGTATGTCAACATGAGGCCTTTTGTTCCTTGCAAGTAGCGCAGAACTTTCTTTATCAATTTCCAATGTTCTAGTCCTGGATTACTCTGGAATCTACCAAGCAACCCGGTAACAAAAGCTATGTCAGGGCGCGTGCACACTTGTGCATACTGTAAGCTTCCGACAACTGAAGCATATGGTACCGATTTCATCTGATCCTTTTCATATTGATTCTGTGGACACTGAAAGTCCCCATATCTATCGCCCTTGACTATAGGAGCAGGTGAGGCATTGTATTTATGCATATTGTATTTCTTTAGGACCTTTTCTATGTATGTCTTCTGTGATAGTCCTAATATCCCCTTTAATCTGTCCCGGTGAATTTCAATTCCTAAAACGAATTTCGCTTCACCAAGATTTTTCATTTCGAATTGGGAGGACAAGAATTTCTTTGTTTCTAGTAGCAGACTGACGTCACTGCTTGCAAGCAGGATATCATCCACATACAGGATTAGGAAGATATACTTCCCATTCTTGAACTTTGCATATACGCAATTATCCTCCACATTCTGTTCAAACCCGAAACTTTTAATCGTACTGTCGAACTTCAAGAACCACATTCTTGAAGCCTGCTTTAACCCATAAATCGATTTCTTTAGGCGGCATCTCATCTTTTCTTTTTGTTGGTATTTCTTACGGTCACAGATAAATCCGTAAGCGCACGGAGAATACCGTTGTAGCACTTCACCCGTGAGTATTCAAGGGTATCGTATTTCCACAGGGAAGGCGGTGGTTTACGAGATAGCAAAGTTCATAATCACATAACTAATAATGGACCAAGGTCTAAACAGGGGTAAGGATAAAAGTATGGTAGGGGTAGTGTGACAACACAACCAGAGCAATCCAATCTAACACTAGAACTAAGCCTAGGCTAAGCGGGGTTAAGAAAAGAGCCGAGATGGATCCTTATGTACTTCTTATATTCCTGCTCATGCAACACATACAAGTCTAAGCTCTATGTCAACCTGGAACAAAGGGGGGTAACCAGCAGGGCTGTCACCACCTACCGGTATTCCTTCTACCAGGCAATCAAGGCTATCTACCGTAGAACAAAGAGGATTAAGCACAGCAGGGCTGTCACCACCTACCGGCAACCCTCTACCAGGACACGTGACACTAGGGCTATTAAGTCCCTATGCCAGTCCTAGGGTCACGTGACAGCAAGGCAATTAAGTCCTCGCTGCCAGACCTTCTCTTGTTCAAGCAGACAACCAAACACCCAAAGTTGTTTATCAACCTAAGCACCACGCTCACATTGCTAAACAGTACTCTCGATTCCCATGGGACTTTGACCCTTCGGATCATCAAGTCGGGAATAAGAGTACACCTAATCCTGACCCGACGGATCAACAGATCAAATGCTAGAACATGCATGACTCTGACCCTACGGATCATCAAGTCAATGGGTGAGACATGCGTAACTCTAACCCTGCGGATTAACAAGCTACGATCTATATCGCACATAACTCTAACCCTACGGATTAACAAGTTATGGGCCCGAGCATGTCTCACCACTTCATGCATGAATTGAGTGTAAGGACATAAACGAATGAATGAAGGCATGTCAAGCATGAAGCAACCAATCATGACTAGATAACAACCGCATAGAAAGCACATGGCTATCATACTAGTACAATCATAAGGCATGAGGAATAAAGAAGATAATTCTATTGAGGTGGACCTTGATACTTACTTAATATGAGATGAACGACGAACGAACGATGAACGAACAACGAACGAACGACGAACAATATATTATTAGCAAGTATCCTCAAGATACAAGATTGGGCTAAGTCCTAACAAAGGGAGGACAGCCCTCTCCTCTACCAAACTCTCCCCTCTAATCCTCTACAGCCTAGAGACTAGTCTAATGCTAGAGATTGGATTCCTCTTGGTGTCAATATGTGTTGTCTTGTTGTCGTCTCGAGAGAGGGAGGGGTGCCCCTTTATTTATAGCCTTGGAAGGTCGGCAACTTTGAGGCGGTTCCTGAGGTCGGTGGCATTTAATGCAGGGGGAACCGACCTCCAGAGGTCGGTTGTGAACCGCCAGAGAAGAGTGGGCCAGGGGGGCCTCCCTGGCAGGTCGGCCGACCTGGCCAGAGGGGGTCGGCCGACCTGGCCTGGGCCCCACTGGGCCTGATCCTCCTCTGGCTCCTTCCTCTGGCTATGTATGTGCCCAATCCACTTGCATTGTTTGGTCTTGAAGCCTGGTTCTGTGGTTTTGGGCTTTTGGACTAAATTCTTTAGTCCGGGAAAATCCGTCGATTGCAAAGTCCATGTTTAGTGCATGTTTTCCCCTGTTTTTATATGAATTGCACCTGCACTCATAATTTCACCAAGACTAGTGGAATTTGTTAGAAATAAGCCCTATGTCTACCCTTGGTGATGGTGTTAGGTTTCAAAAGGTGCATAAAGTTGACGGTAAAAATGGGTCGTAAGGACCGTCAACACTTTTCCTTCCACAACAAAACCTTTTGGTTGTGCCATGTAAAACTCTTTATCTACATCCCCATTTAGAAATGCCGTCTTTACATCCATTTGATGCAATTCTAGATCAAAATGAGCCACAAGGGTCATAATGACTCTGAATGAATCTTTACATGAGACTGGAGAAAAGGTCTCGTTGTAATCAACTCCCTCTCTTTGTGTACACCCTTTTGCCACAAGTCGCGCTTTAAACTTTTCTATATTCCCTTGAGAGTCATATTTAGATTTGTAGACCCATTTACAGCCTGCTGGCTTGACTCCTTCAGGAATTTCTACTAAGTCCCAAACATCGTTGGTACTCATCGATCTCATTTCATCTTCCATGGCTGCTAACCACTTAGACGAATACTCGCTTCTCATGGCTTCTTCAAATGAGGTAGGGTCATCCTCCATTTGATATTCTTGACAACTCTCAGTGTTATATACTTCATAATCACTGGAAATAGCCGACCTCCTTGCTCTTTGAGACCTTCTAGGGGCCTCTACATTTTGCTCATTTTCTATCGGAGGTTGTACCTCTACATCTGGAGCATTTTCTATTGGAGGTTGTTGCGGCTCCCCTTGTTCTGCAGCAATGGGCTCTATAGGATCCTGAGGGACAGGTTCCACGTTTTCATTCGTTGTTTCCACAGGAGGAACCACCACAGGGGCTGACATCACAGTGTCTCGCACTGTCGGTGCAGCCACAACGGGCAGTGAGAAGAAATGTTCTTGAATCATTGGATTGGGCGCATACACCCGCTTCTCCTCAAGATCAATCTCTCGAACTGCCACGCTCCCCCGAATCATTTGTTCTTTTAAGAAGGCATCGTGTCTTGTTTCTATAAACTTTGTATATCTATCTGGACAGTAGAATCGATATCCTTTTGACTTTTCTGGATAGCCAATAAAATGGTAAGTCTCTGTTTTGGGATCTAGCTTCCCAATATTCGGGTTGAATATTTTTGCCTCAGCAGGACTCCCCCAGACCCGTAGGTGTGCTAGTGAGGGTACTCTTCCTGTCCACAACTCATACGGTGTTTTGGGCACCGATTTACTGGGTACTCTGTTGAGAATATGAATGGCGGTTTTTAATGCCTCCATCCACAAACTCACTGGCAGTGTCGAATAACTGATCATGCTGCGCACCATATCCATCAGGGTACGGTTGCGTCTTTCTGCCACTCCATTCTGCTGAGGCTCGCCCGGCATTGAATACTGGGCTACTATGCCTTGTTCCTGTAGGAACCTTGCAAAAGGTCCTGGAACTTGGCCATATGGGGTATGCCGACCGTAGTATTCCCCTCCACGATCGGATCTTACTACTTTTATCTTTATACTGTGCTGATTTTCGACTTCAGCCTTGAATATCTTGAATTTATCTAACGCTTCTGATCTTTCTTTAATAGGATAAGAAATAGGATAAATATATCCATAGCGGGAATAATCATCCGTGAATGTTATGAACGAATCATAGCCATCTATGCTCTTTACTGAAAATGGACCACAGATGTCGGTGTGAATTATGTCTAAAACACCCGTGCTCCTAACAGCTCCTTTCTTTATTTTCTTTACATATTTTCCTTTTATGCAATCAATGCATTGTTCTAAGTCTGAAAATTCTAGCGCGGGAAGAATATCATTTTTAACGAGTCTTTCTATTCTCTCCCTCGAAATGTGGCCCAAGCGACAATGCCACAATTTCGACGATTCGTTATCTGTTCTCTTTCGTTTTCTATTATTTTCTGTTGATGAGGATATGGTTGCATTCACATCACATACGGAATTCACACTTTCACGCAGCGATAACAAATAAAGATCATTTCTCTTAAAAGCAATAGTAGCAACTCTATTATCAATCTCTATTACACATCTGGAATTACCAAAATGACAATCAAATCCATCATCATCTAGACGAGACACACTTATTAAGTTTCTCTGCAAAGTCGGTACATAAAAGACATCTCTAAGAAATAAATCAAAGCCGGTGTCAAACTCTAAGAGAAGATCTCCAACTGCTTCGACATCTGCCTCGACTCCGTTGGCGACTTTAATTTGTCTTTCGCTTCTTTGAGTTGTCCTCGTCGAACGGAATCCCTGTAAAGAGTTTGCAACATGAATAGTTGCTCCTGAGTCAATCCACCAAGTAGATTTCGAATAATCTATATACAGGGATTCATTTACAAATGAGATAATGTTCTCACCTCTCTTTTCCATGATCATCTTTAAGTACTTGGGACAATCTTTCTTTTAGTGTCCCTTACCCAAGCAGTGCATACACTGGTCTTTTCCTACAGTAAATTGTCCATCTTTAGGTCTATGCTGCTGGGAGGACTGTCCCTGGAAATGCTGAGGACCTCTTGCCTGAAACTGCTGAGGACCTTTTCCCTTAGAGGAGGAGGAGGAATGATTCCCATTCTTGTTCTTCACATAGTTGATGGAATTCGGGGGCAATCTTTCCTCTTCTTGCACACACATTGCAATGGCCTTCTCTATGTCCCATTTCTCTGGGGACATGTTGTACCCAACAATGAAGGTGTCAAAAGTCTTTGGCAATGAAGCAAAAATCAAATGGACAATGTGATCATCCTTGAAAGTAAAGTCCATTGGTTTAAGCTTATTGTTTATGCTCACCATGCGATGTATGTGCTCTCTTATCCCACCACGTATGTACCTCTCTGTTACCAGCTGTTTTATCAACTGGGTAGCATAAGTCTTTGAAGAGCCAGTATACTGACCCTTTATCTTCTCAAGGTACTCTATGACAGTGGGACAATCTGTGATTGACCCCATAATGGAGGCCTCTATTGTGTTCTTTACCACAGCCAAACATTTCTTGTTCGCTGAGAACCATCTGGCATGATCAACATCATACTTGTCTTTGCTTGCCTTGTAGGCAAGCTGTCTGGCTGACCAATCAGCATCTGTCTCTGTCTCTCCTCTTTCTGGCTGCTCAGGAGCAGCAGGAACTGGTGCAGTGAGAATCCAGTCCATGTCATTCACGGTGAAGAACAAGTCCAGCTTCTTGTACCATTCACCGTAGTTTTCTCCTTTCAATATCGGGATATCCTTGATAGACATGATCATGGATAACCCTCCTGAAAATCATCCAAATCAAGTGAGGACATTTAGATATGATAACATTTATGCATTAAAACTTCATCACCGTTGGGCAGAAAAAGAAATAATGCATGAAAAGCCTCTATAAAGTTATAATATTGTTATAATCAACGTTGGTCAGAAAATAACAACACTACAACTGAATCTGAAATAAATCTATGACTTGAAATTTAAATTCTCCCGTTGGTTCGAATTTAAAACCAAGGCAACATTCAAATAAATATCTATTATCTATGCAGCGGAAACATTAATAATCTGTAGTAAAAACTTAAACAGAAGCAAAACATAATTATCTAGCCTCTTGAAAAAATTATCTCGTTGGTTCAAATTTAAACAGAAACAAAACTTGTCAAAATTCATTCAAACAATGCTTCTGGAAAAGTTTAAACTAATTATAAAACCATTTTGTGTCTGTTTTCTATTTTCGGCCCGAAAACCGAATCAATCTGATGCGGCCCAGCCCGAGAGCGCGTCCCATACCGCACCCACGAGCGCCTCTGCGGCCCGGCCCAGCGCGCAAAATTCTGCGGAAAAAGAAAAATCCACGCAGCCTGCGCGGCCCGCAAGAATGTGCCGCTTAATGGGCCGGCCCGGACTGGCGATGGGTTTGATCACCCCCGCCTCGATCTGAGCCGCACGTCGCGATGGACGGCCAGCATCTGTTGTGTGCAGAATAAAACCGCGGAAAAATCGGAGACCCGTGAAACCCTAGCCCATTTCCTTTCTCTGTTCTTCTCTTCCCGGCCACGCGAGAGAGAGCGGCGACGAGCCGGCGACGGCGCGGCGCGCGCTCGCACACGAGACGGCGCGGGACGGCGGCGAGCCGCCGTGTCTGTGTCCTCGCAGCCCGGAGTGCGGACGCGGAGGTGGAGCCGTCACGGGCCCCCTCGCCGGCGCGCGCGCTCGCCAGAGGGTGAGCGCGCCGCCGTCGAGCGGTCTCGCTTCGGCTCCGGTGATCTGTCCGCCGGCGGCGGTCTGTGATGGCGATGGGGAAGCCAGGTAGGTACCTCTCCCCCTCGATCCATCTCTGTTAGGGTTAGGGTTACGCGATTGATTCGAAAAACAAACCGATGCTATCTGCTTCTAAAATCTGTGACCCGATCTAAAACCTACACACTAGTCTAGCTCTGATACCATTGATAGAATCTGTAAAACAACTAGGTGTAGATCAAGCGGGTCCTAAACATCAATTCTAGATATGAGTAAGTCTGGATCTGAGAGAGAGAGAGAGAGGAGGGGAGTGATGCATACCTTCGTGTGTAGCGGCGGGAGCAGGTGCAGCCATGGCGACGACGGGCGGCGGCTGTGTGACGGCGGCGGGCGTCGGGGTAGAGGTGCGTCCCCGGGTGAGATGCCTGTATCCCTCGGGCCGGTAGCGGCACTGGCCCGGGACGCCGGGGCCGTACTGCGACGTGGTGGCGGCGGTGGAGCTTCCCGTTGCCTCAGCGCCCCCTCGGGATCGGGTTAGGGTTTGTTGGTGGGTGCGGTGCTCATGGTGAACCTCGTACTGTGAGCCGCCGGCCCCCCACCTCTTTTATATGGCGCTGGCAACAGGGGCCCACCAACCAAGGGTTGGGTTGGGCGCCCCCGATCAGGGCGCGATCAAGGGCCACGGGCCTTTGGGCCTGCGGGGTTAGAGATCAACCTAACACATGGACCACGACATCCTCGACAACGGGGCCACCTATGGCCGCCGCGACCTCCTCAGGACCGCGACGCCGTTGGCGGCCGGGGCCGGGCACGTCTGCCCTCTCCCGGCGCTGGACCCGGGCCTCGTCTACGACGCCGGCGAGCGCGACTACGTCGACTTCCTCTGCGCCCTCAACTACTCCGCCAAGCAGATACGCCTGTTCGCACCCGACTTCGTCAACTGCACCAGGACGCTCCCCGGCGGCGTCGCCGGGCTCAACTACCCGTCGTTCGTGGTCGTCTTCAACAACGACACTGACGTCCGCACACTGACGCGCACGGTGACCGCGGTCTCGGAGAAGGCCGAGACGTACAACGTCACCGTCGCGGCACCGGAGCGCGTGAAGGTGACTGTCACGCCGGCGACCCTGGAGTTCATGAAGCCCAACGAGAAGAAGAGCTACACCGTCGAGTTCAGGAGCTTGGCGGCAGGAAACGCGACGGCCGGATGGGGCTTCGGGAGCATCAGCTGGGAGAACGACGACCATCGAGTCAGGAGCCCGGTGGCGTTCCAGTGGAAGAACTGATGGAAGCGAGTTGAGGTTTCCAGTAGAATAATCTGATGCTCTGTTGTGTGTACTGTTTATGTGTCATGGAAAATTTAGTATCCTCTTTCATGACAGCAATCGACATTAGCAATGAGATCGATACTGATGGAATCGAGTTGATTCCTGCAGTAGAATAAGAAAAGATATGGTTGATCTGATACTCTGTTCTGTCCTCTGTTTTATTACTCATGGAAAATGCAGTATCGTTTATGACAGCAATCTATAGTAAGAATGAGATACTGTTAAATTTTCTTGCGTTATCTCTTGCAGTAGAATAAGAAAACAGTATTTTCAGTGGCTTCTTCGATAGAAAACATGCTTCCGATAGAGCATGCCTCATTCCTGCGGCCTGATTCGCCAGCCTGCCTAATACTAGCAGTAGCACAATGAACACGGGACGGCACGCCTTCCGTCCTTGTATGTGATGACTCATCGTCGTCGTCCTCACAAGCGCACGCTACCCCACCTTCTCCTTCTGCAGCTCGATGGCGCCCAGCTCATTCTGAAGCTCCGTTGCTACTTGTTCGGCATCCCGCCGACAGAACCGTCACAGAGGATGAAATGATGTACGAATCAAACCCTTGGTTCTCCATCAGCATCATCATACCATAGTTCATGTAGCTTGGTGACAGATCAGGAACCGGTTGGTCGAAGACCAAGGACTGCATGACTCTCCGCATGCTTGGCCTCTCGTTGGGCAACGGATGTGTGCGCACATCAAACCCAGCTTCAATACAAGGTACACCTCCTCCGTTTATGCCTACCAAAGTACAGAATGCTATAATTTTTGTTCAAATAGCAAAATGCACCATCGATCCTTGGCGACCTAAAAGGAATAAGTTCTTCATATTTTTAAACTTGAAACTGAATAGAAAATTCAAATAAACTAGATACATTACCTTGTAATATTTACGTGTCCATGGCCTTGAAGCGACAACAACCACATCATTTATGTTTTTCTCCATTTCTTGTTTTTCTACATATCAAATAAGGTTATGACTCGTGTAGTCATCGCTAACACGATTCCTCAAGTACATTTTAACAATTTTCATCGCTGAGAAAGTTCTCTCAAAGTAAAGCATTCTTAGAAATTTCTCTGGTTGTTTACAGCAACATCAACGTGGCCTTACCTTTTCAGAAAAGCATCACAACTTTTTGCGCTTCATTGTGAGGGCTCCCAACACCGCTGACATGATCCTTTAGCCTAGCTGGATTATTCCAACTATGCCAACTTTGAACAACAAATGCTTCATACCCAACTGTAATACCCCTACTTTTGGAGCCAAAGAGGAAAGGAGAAAAGAAAAATAAAAAGGAATAAAAATCACTCCAAATTAAAATTTTTGTCCAACCTCTCACCTCGAAAAGAATTTTCAAAAAAAAATTCACTAAATAAATCAAACCTAGTTTAAATCTGAAAATTTTGAAATATAAAATTTGTGCTCAAGTGTTTGTCTTCATTTAAAAATATATTAAAATTTGAAGCTTTTGAATTTCCAACAAATAAAATCAAAGTAGGATTAAATTCCAAGTTGATTTTCAAAATTTTGAATTTAAATCTGCATCAAAATATCATCATATGCATTTCTGTGTTTCATTTGTCTTGTTTTGAGTGTTTGATCAACCTTTGTTTTTGTTTGAATTTGAAATTCCTTCAAATTCAAATTCCAGAAAAAGTTTAAACCTTTTCCTTCCTTACCGGGCCGCACTTCCCCTTTTCTCTCTGGCCGGCCCAACCCTTCCCCTTCCTTTTCTTTCTCTTTCCGCAACCCACCTCGGCCCAGCAGCCCAGCCGGCCTGTTTCCCCTCTCGCTGCGTGACGCTGACGTGCGGGCCCGCCCTGTCATCCCCTTGTAATACCCTACTTTTCAGAGGCAAAAAAAAAAAAAAAAAAAAAAAAGAACAGAAATTAAATAAATAAATAAACTTAGAAAGGGATAAAAATCACTCCAAATTTGAGCCTTTCTAAAGTCCTTACCTTGACACGATTTCTAAAATAAAAATTTCACTAAATAATTGAACCTAGTTTGAATTTGGAAATTTTGAAATATAAAAATATGTGCTCAAGTGTTTGCTTCATTTAAAAATAAACTAAAAATGTGAAGCTTTTGAATTTACAACAAAAGAAATCAAAGTAGAATTAAATTCCAAGTAAATTTCAAACTTTTGATTTCAAATCTGCATCAAAATGTCATCATATGCATTTCTGTATTTTATTTGATTTATTTTGAGTGCTTGTTTGAAATCTGCTTTGGTTTGAATTTGAAACCCATCCAAATTTGAATCCCAGAAAAAAAGACTAAATGAATTCCGAAACCAAAACTCATATCGGGCCGAAACTCCTCTTCTGGCCCAGTCCGTTCTTCCTTCTCTCCTTCCACGCTCGGCCTGCATCAGCCCAGTTCGTCGGCCCATCTTCCACGCCAGCCCAATCCGCCTCTCCCCTCCGTCACGCTGACGCGCGGGACCCGCGTGTCGGACCCGTCTTCCCCACGCGGCACCACCACCGCCCGTCGGCCCCTACCGTCGACCCGCCTCCGCCGCTCCCGGGTCCGGTCGCCGCCGTGCTCCGCGCCACCGCCCTACTGTGGCGAACCGACCTTCCGCGGTCAATTTAAGGACTGAGCCCCCTCATCCCCCGGCTCCTTTTTCCCCATTTCTCCTCTCTCTCTCTCGGTCGACCTCTCCCGGTCGATCTCCTCCCTCCGGCCTCCTCCAGCCCAACCGAGCCCGCGGAGAGCTTCCCCGAGCTCCCGCGTCCCTCCTCCTTCTTCTGCAACCTGCACCCGACCCCTCTCCTTAGCTCGCCACCGAGCCAAGCTCGCCGCCGACGTTTCCCCCCGTCGTCAGCCACCTCTCCGACCGGGCCCGCCCGAGCCGAGGCGCGCGTCGTCCTCGCCACACCCACGCGCACCCGCACAGGCACTCGCTCGAACCCAAGACACTCCCGCACCGTTTTCCCCCGCAAGCACAAGCCCCGTCGAGCTCCGGCGACGCCTCACCGTCGCTACGGCCTCTCCCCTCGTCGACACGTCGGCCCCACAGGTAGCCCTCACCGCGCACGTCCCCGGCGTCCACCTCCCGTCGCCCATCTCCCTTCCATCGCGTCGCCGGCGACGAATCCGACGAGCCGCCGCCGCGCGACCCGCTCCCCGGTCATCCCCCGGCCCGGTGCACCCGGTGCACCGTGGACCGCGGGCATATAACCACCCGGTCCACCACACAGTGGACCGAGTTCACATAATAGTGCACTGGCCCCCCCCTGACCCACGTGTCAGTCATACATCATATTTTCCTAAATAAAAATAAATCCGGAAATCCTGATAATTCCCAGAACCCTGTACATTTTGCAGATAAGCCCCTGACCTTTTCAATAATCATGTTTAAGCCCTGTATTTTTTTTACAGAAAAGTACCTAAACTTTTCTGTAATTATGTTTTAGCCCCTGTTCCTTTACACCTAGATCCCTAAACTTTTAATAATTACAAATAAGTCCCTAGACTTATTCTGTAATTACAGTTAAGCCCTCAAAAACCTTTTTATAATTACAAATCAGCCCCCTAATCTTCAAACGTCCATATCTTCTTAACCCGAACTCCGTTTTGCGTGATTCTTGCGCCCACGGGTTCGTGGAATCACGAAGTACCTCATGGTGCTGACCATGAAGCCCCACGCCAGGTCTAGAAAGCATTGATCCCCTCGCTTCTTATATCATTTCTCGGTTAATCCTGCGAAGATGATCACACGTGTCGCAAACATCTGCGCATGTAAACCTAACCCATCCTGTGATGCTATTCCGCCTAATATCTCTCACACCTCTCACTTCATCTTCGTATAACCTATCCATTCCTTTGCTCGCTAGCATTAAACCTAGCGATTAATCATACTGATACAATTTCCAACCTAGTACCCTTGTCTTATCACAACCCAATCTCGAACCTAACCCAAGCCAATCACCCCTCGCTCAATCAAACCTAACCCATCTTATGGTACTAATCTGCCTAATATCTTCCTTATCACAAACCCTACTTCATCCTTGCAGTCCGCATTCATTCTTATGCTCACTATCTATAAACCTAGCAAACCTTAGTGTCATCTCACTTCCGATCAAGTAACCGCCTTTCATCGAAAATTCGACCTGACCTTAACCTATATCAACCATCACTCGATCAAACCTAACCTAATATCCTCGCCCAACCTCTTTTGATTTATTGCTCTGCTCTTATCATTGATCTTTTATTGGATCTTATTGGAGTTATCTGGTATTTTATTCGCCAGCTGCCTTTAATTGAATTTGGCATCTTATCTGCAGTCATGCATTCATATCGCGCATATTCACGTACACGCGCTGCATATACCACCGCCTGCATTCATGCATGGTCTTTTGTAGAAATAATATAGAAGCTTGCATATTAGATATGCACGTAATCACCATCAAGGAAGCGCATGCATCTTATCATCTTCACCCCAAGGTGTTCACCCAACAAGGATCATATGCATAACCACACGCCCATGTTCATATATCAGAGGAAATAGATAACTAATAACTTGTCTAGGTGAATATGGCCTTCACAAGGCCAGGAATATCACCTATAGCATATAACCTGACCTGCATTAAAGTGCTGCATCATGCATAAATCATGCCTCTCATCATTCATCAAGTTTCCTCGGATCTTAATCGGCTTTCCTCGATCTTTATTTCTTTTGCTCTCTTATTTCTTTTTTGCGGTAGTTTATACGTACTGTTTTATGCGCTAGTTTACGCGAGAGTCGAGGAAGAGCCGGAAGAATTCGAAGAGCTGCTGAGGACTTGAAGCGCGAAGACCAACCCAGAGATACAAGCTCCAAGTACGAAGAGCAACTCAGAGAATCAAGCCTCGAGTCAGAGTTTAAAGATTAGGAAAGCGATTTGCAGGCAAGCCCTAACTCCCATTGATCATGCTGAACCCATGATTACAAATGATCCTATTTAGAGCTTGATTTCAAATAAAACCTGCATGGAATTTAAAATGATTTAAATGCTTAGAATGACCTAAATTGTTGTTGATAGCCATTCCTTGATATTGCTTATCCTAAGTCCCTTGATAAACCTAGGAATCCACCATCATTAATCTTTAATGATGAGATTGATCAATATGCTGCTTAGGACTCATTCACACTGTGTACTTAATAACATGATTCACATGTTTTTGTGAAAATGTGTGCGTGCTTGGTGTTGTGTGCGTAAAGTGAAAATGGGTGGGATTAGTAAGTGCAACCCATAGTGGGGGTATGTTTTAGACGGGTGCAAGCGAGGTAGTCCTCAGTGGGGAGGCTATCTCTGGGACGCTACTCCTCGCAGGAGGGTAGCTATTGAAGATGCTTGCATCGGTCGTATAAGGACCGGTTCTTGTGCCGTCTGGCCTAGCAGCAGTGCAACCACGAGGCTCCTTTATGGGGGGAGTTTGGAACCACACCCTACTAGTGATCGCCCGGTACCACCAGGAGGCAGGGAGTTGCAACCGAAAGCCAGGAGAAGACTTTGACGAGACTGGCGTCGGGTCCGGCAAGTGAAAGCGCTATGGCCAAGTTATTATGAATTATTGATATGAAGCCCCTGGTCGCGGAATTTTCGGGGTGGTACCGAGGTGACACTAGGCAGGTACGGAACCATTAGTATGCCTGTCCAAACCGCCGAATTCCGGGGAGGACGGTATACCCTTGTGGGTAAAGTGTACAACCTCTGCAGAGGATAAGAATCTATCCGGATAGCCGTGTTCCACGGTATTGGACAACGCGAAAGCCATGGCCACACAATGATTAGATTTTCTGCGTGAGTTATCCTTGGCGTGTGTGTTTTTGGAAAACGCCGGTTTGGAGCCGTGCGCTGGTTTCCGGCCAGCATAGCATAAAATTTGGGAACTGGCGGGAAAGGTTTTATTCTCCCCCAGGGCCAATCAACCCCATTAAATTAATTACCATACCTGCCTTAGTTTGCGAACTGGTTTTGTTTTCAAAAGCAACCCTTGCATAAAATTGGCTTTCCGCCGATACACTGAACCCCCAGCCTCATCCTTGTTTACGTCCGTGCATAACTTTACCCCTTGCTTTAGGGTTTGCTGAGTACATTATGTACTCACGGGTTTGCCCGTAATGTTTTTAGTGAGAGAAGCCCCGTAGAAGACGACGGCGTTTGGTTTTCGTTCGCACTCAAGTCTGCCTGTAGGCTTGGGCCGGGTTTCCGCTGATTGTCTGCTTCACCATTAGTCGGACGGACGGACTTGGATACTTCCGAATCCTCGTCGCACCGCCACTAAAGGTGATATCTCAGGTATTATATTAAGTGCCTATACGAAGTATCCTTTCGATTACCATATCTGTGTTCTTGTGCGTACCAGCTACTGATCCAGGGACTGGTACAAGATGCACAACATGCTCCAGAAATTGGGGTATGACAGAGTGGTATCAGAGCAATACTTGACTGTAGGACGAAAACCTAGGACTAGTCGCGCTCGAAAAAGACTATTTTCAAAACTATTTACAAAATATTCCATACTACTTTCCCCTTCTCTAGTTTAAAAACCCCTCTGCTTCCTTCAACGACAAGAATGAGCCTCAACCAGAAGAATCCGCGTGCAGAAACCTCCAACTCGATGGACAACCACGACTACGTGACCGTAGAAGTGGATGGCGTGTCGTACCAAGTGTACCGCGCACCAGACATGATTCCTGAACCCGAAGACAAGGTCAGATCTGCAAAGAAGACCAAGTACCGGATAAAGTGCTACAACTGCCGTGACCCCGGACATCAGTTCTCCGACTGCCCCACGTTTGGATTAGGCAAAAATGAAGAAGATGCAATTGACTTGGAAAGAGATATGCACTCACTTCCAGAACCACCTGAAGACACCCGCTCAGTAGTGCAGGAGCGTGAAAGACAAGAAGTATGGAATAATATGGATAACACGCACCTGTCACTAACTCCCATCCTCGGGAATATAATGGAAAGGTTGAGCAATTTGGAAGCATCAATGAAGAGACTTAGCAAGAGAATCATCCGTCCCACACAAGGCAAACCGCCTCAGAACCCCTGCAAGAGCTGCAAGCAGAAGAAAAAGAAGAACAAGCAAGCATCAAACCAAGCCACGCAGAAAGAAATCAAGAAGATGAGGTACTGCTATCACTGCAAAGATCCAGAGCACATGATAGCCAATTGCCCTCTCTACAAGCAAGGACCAATTCCTTCCCAACAGACCCATGAGCACGATCACCCAAACAGCACCAGTGCGCCATCTCAGAAGGCCCGTAAGAAACCCCGAGCAAACCAGAAGTGTTATATATGTCGGGAGCATGGGCACTTCGCAACGGATTGCACTGAAACCCGTGAATAAACATTGCAAGGTAGCCAGGCTCCACCAACAGGCAGTCCTGTTGTGTGTGCCAGAATCTCATAAATAGGTTCCTCATGATGGGTGAATAAGAGTTTAGCTCATCAGCTGCAAGGATGTTATCTTCATGCAGGAGCTGCAGTAACCATGCCCAATAATGGTTGTACTTGTAAAGCTCCTGGAATGGGTTGGACTAGAACTGAAGATGTTCTATAAATAAAGAGCACCCCTGATGCCTTGCTTTGAACGATGGATTCAAGTCACAGCTAGTGCTCAAGAAAGGTTGAGTTGAAAAGCGGAAGCTTAACAAACCCAATAATCAAGCAACATGTATCCAAATAATGTCAAGACCTCCACGCAATGACGTAATTTGCCACAGAAACGTGGACGACAGATTTTCTTTTCACCGACCAAGTCATATGACCCCCTCGATTCTTTTTGGTCAAGGACTATTGGTCGAGTTCTGATGCCAGCAGAAGAAATCAATAGCCTGCATACCCTCAAGCCTTAAGCCTCGATCTTAGCACGCGAACATCATAAAACCACAACAAATAAATCGCATTGCTTGAGTGATTCGATGGTTTTCGTTGTTCTTGTTCGGTGTTTTATGTTTGAGTGCTCCCAAATTAAAACCAAACATAAATACCAAGAATCAAAAATAAGAACAACTTAATGTCAAATCGCTCCCCGACCTATACCCAAACCCCTGCCGAGGCAAGCATCACATCAAGGAGATGTCAGCCCAGAGTCAAGCTAGTTAGAAGTTTTACCCAACCACAACAAAGGTCACAAGTCAGTTGGAAGTTTACACGAGACAAGTACAAAAGAGAAGTCAAGATGCCACTCACTGGCAGCTAACAACCAGCACGTACAAGAAAGCTTAACCCAGAAAGTGAAACAAATGACAGCTGGAACGATGATGAAGAAGTCTCAGCCGACAACACTATTGATCCAATTCGAAATTCGATAGTCCCTCACTGCGGAACCTTGTCAAGGACAAGCTCACATCACTGGTCTATGACGGCGCTGGCAAAGATCTGCAACTTATTAATGGATATCTTTGGAATATCCCCGAATGAGATCCGCAAAAGATCACCAGTGACATGGACTAAAGTAAAAATGAATCAGAAGGATCAAAAGCTGTCTATATGGCAGAGATATAAAAAAATCAAACTCTTGGGGAAAAGTACTAGTGATACACGAGTACTCAGAAGTCTCCCCGAGAAATCATCAGCATGCTACTTGACGACGATCAAGGAGTTCCTCACACAGGCCAATTCCAGAACAAGTCCTCCATGGTCAGAAACCAGTATCAGAGTAGCGCAGCGGAAGCATAGTGGACCCATAACCCACAGCCCAGGATCGATGACCTATTGGCCAATCAAGGAAATACAAGGTTGTCTCCAGGACTGACTTAAAGGTCCCAGCACCATAAGCAGAAAGTGTGAGAATGAGACGCATCCATGACAGCCTTTCGGTCACTTGTTGTGAACCTCAGCGAAGACGAATGGTATTAGAAGCAAAATACTATAAACCTGCAACATCAGATAATGGCAGAACCACACAGAATGAGAGCAACACCCGCAAGGACAGTGTTGCATTACCTCCAGGGTTTCTATGCATATGTCCATGATGACCATACGGTAAAAATCAATCCTCTCATCTGCTCCCCTATTAGCGGCAGACTTCGAGAGTGATTGCATTCACATCAGTAATACCCAGTCAGTTGCTGCAAAAGCTAAAGCATTGGAGCTTTTTAGCATGAGAAATCAACTAAATAGTTCCCACAGTGGAAAGGTGAATCTGGAGCTAAGTAACTACAGATTGCTAGCTCTGAAGCATATGTCTCCCAGAACCATGTTAAGGAAGAGTCTGCTAACCAGCTGACAATGTTTGTGCCATGTTCACTCCCATACCCTGCTGTAGTCAAGTCAATGCTCTCTTGGACAATCCCTCAAATAGTCCAAGGTGCATTACCAGCTAATTTAACCTGTCAAGAGGACAAATATTTTGGCTAAGGACAATGCCGTCTAAAGCTGAATCTTGACAGAGAGTCTGTTCTGGACTCATCCTCGAATCTGGTACCCTGTATGACGGATGTCAGAATTAAGCAGAGAAAGTGTCAGCACATCAGAAAAGAAACAGTGGTTCAGATCACCTGAGAGGATCATGAAGACAGTCACCGTATCGTACCCTGCATGAATCAGAATGTTCAGAATCATCAGCTCTTCACAGGAAAAGTTGTCGAACCAGCTAACAACCTCGCCCCGAGCAGTGTCCTTGAGATGACCAGAGTTCAAGGCAACCGTGCAGCAGCAACTAGAAAACCCTGAGTGAAAATCCTTTAAGTGGGGTAGGATTTTCAGTTAGTAAGCCCTAATCGAAATAACAATAATAACAAAATAAAACCTTAAATCAAAACCTTAAGCCAGCCTTCCCGTGTTGAAGCAACCAGCGTGAAGGATCAACAGAAGTAAGAAGCTTTGCCTCTCCCCAAGCCCTGCAATGAAGAAAATCTTCCATCAAGACTCGAGTGTTACAAGCGTCAGGTACGAAGACCCAAGAGAAGAACCGCTCCACCCAGAAGACCTTGCAAATCTCGAGGACGAGATTTCTTTTAAGTGGGGTAGATCTGTAATACCCTACTTTTCAGAGGAAAAAAAAAAAAAAAAAAAGAACAGAAATTAAATAAATAAATAAACTTAGAAAGGGATAAAAATCACTCCAAATTTGAGCCTTTCTAAAGTCCTTACCTTGACACGATTTCTAAAATAAAAATTTCACTAAATAATTGAACCTAGTTTGAATTTGGAAATTTTGAAATATAAAAATATGTGCTCAAGTGTTTGCTTCATTTAAAAATAAACTAAAAATGTGAAGCTTTTGAATTTACAACAAAAGAAATCAAAGTAGAATTAAATTCCAAGTAAATTTCAAACTTTTGATTTCAAATCTGCATCAAAATGTCATCATATGCATTTCTGTATTTTATTTGATT
This sequence comes from Eragrostis curvula, assembly GCA_007726485.1. Classification (NCBI taxonomy): domain Eukaryota; kingdom Viridiplantae; phylum Streptophyta; class Magnoliopsida; order Poales; family Poaceae; genus Eragrostis; species Eragrostis curvula. The sequence continues at coordinate 9,206,394 of CM017442.1, forward strand.
TATTTGAGTGCTTGTTTGAAATCTGCTTTGGTTTGAATTTGAAACCCATCCAAATTTGAATCCCAGAAAAAGACTAAATGAATTCCGAAACCAAAACTCATATCGGGCCGAAACTCCTCTTCTGGCCCAGTCCGTTCTTCCTTCTCTCCTTCCACGCTCGGCCTGCATCAGCCCAGTTCGTCGGCCCATCTTCCACGCCAGCCCAATCCGCCTCTCCCCTCCGTCACGCTGACGCGCGGGACCCGCGTGTCGGACCCGTCTTCCCCACGCGGCACCACCACCGCCCGTCGGCCCCTACCGTCGACCCGCCTCCGCCGCTCCCGGGTCCGGTCGCCGCCGTGCTCCGCGCCACCGCCCTACTGTGGCGAACCGACCTTCCGCGGTCAATTTAAGGACTGAGCCCCCTCATCCCCCGGCTCCTTTTTCCCCATTTCTCCTCTCTCTCTCTCGGTCGACCTCTCCCGGTCGATCTCCTCCCTCCGGCCTCCTCCAGCCCAACCGAGCCCGCGGAGAGCTTCCCCGAGCTCCCGCGTCCCTCCTCCTTCTTCTGCAACCTGCACCCGACCCCTCTCCTTAGCTCGCCACCAAGCCAAGCTCGCCGCCGACGTTTCCCCCCGTCGTCAGCCACCTCTCCGACCGGGCCCGCCCGAGCCGAGGCGCGCGTCGTCCTCGCCACACCCACGCGCACCCGCACAGGCACTCGCTCGAACCCAAGACACTCCCGCACCGTTTTCCCCCGCAAGCACAAGCCCCGTCGAGCTCCGGCGACGCCTCACCGTCGCTACGGCCTCTCCCCTCGTCGACACGTCGGCCCCACAGGTAGCCCTCACCGCGCACGTCCCCGGCGTCCACCTCCCGTCGCCCATCTCCCTTCCATCGCGTCGCCGGCGACGAATCCGACGAGCCGCCGCCGCGCGACCCGCTCCCCGGTCGTCCCCCGGCCCGGTGCACCCGGTGCACCGTGGACCGCGGGCATATAACCACCCGGTCCACCACACAGTGGACCGAGTTCACATAATAGTGCACTGGCCCCCCCCCCTGACCCACGTGTCAGTCATACATCATATTTTCCTAAATAAAAATAAATCCGGAAATCCTGATAATTCCCAGAACCCTGTACATTTTGCAGATAAGCCCCTGACCTTTTCAATAATCATGTTTAAGCCCTGTATTTTTACAGAAAAGTACCTAAACTTTTCTGTAATTATGTTTTAGCCCCTGTTCCTTTACACCTAGATCCCTAAACTTTTAATAATTACAAATAAGTCCCTAGACTTATTCTGTAATTACAGTTAAGCCCTCAAAAACCTTTTTATAATTACAAATCAGCCCCCTAATCTTCAAACGTCCATATCTTCTTAACCCGAACTCCGTTTTGCGTGATTCTTGCGCCCACGGGTTCGTGGAATCACGAAGTACCTCATGGTGCTGACCATGAAGCCCCACGCCAGGTCTAGAAAGCATTGATCCCCTCGCTTCTTATATCATTTCTCGGTTAATCCTGCGAAGATGATCACACGTGTCGCAAACATCTGCGCATGTAAACCTAACCCATCCTGTGATGCTATTCCGCCTAATATCTCTCACACCTCTCACTTCATCTTCGTATAACCTATCCATTCCTTTGCTCGCTAGCATTAAACCTAGCGATTAATCATACTGATACAATTTCCAACCTAGTACCCTTGTCTTATCACAACCCAATCTCGAACCTAACCCAAGCCAATCACCCCTCGCTCAATCAAACCTAACCCATCTTATGGTACTAATCTGCCTAATATCTTCCTTATCACAAACCCTACTTCATCCTTGCAGTCCGCATTCATTCTTATGCTCACTGTCTATAAACCTAGCAAACCTTAGTGTCATCTCACTTCAAATCAAGTAACCGCCTTTCATCGAAAATTCGACCTGACCTTAACCTATATCAATCATCACTCGATCAAACCTAACCTAGTATCCTCGCCCAACCCCTTTTGATTTATTGCTCTGCTCTTTTAATTGATCTTCTATTGGATCTTATTGGAGTTACCTGGTATTTTAATTGCCAGCTGCCTTTCTTGAATTTTGGCATTCTATCTGCAGTCATGCATTCATGCCGCGCATAGTCACGTACACACGCTGCATATACCATCGCCTGCATTCATGCATGTTCTTTTACAGAAATAATGTAGAA